>OY740787.1:84886910-85486910 GCA_963514005.1 Raja brachyura
GAAGACCTTGCCAAAAGGGTCAGAGAGCTTGATGAACAAGCCAAGACCGTGGGGCTCATGCGCTCTCAGAGTGCCCCCACGCCATCGAGCTCCAAAGCTCCGCTTGGCCGCTCACGAGGGTCTGCCAGCACGTCTACCAGGAATTACCCTCCAGCTCCAAACCGATATCAACCACCCCAACCACAGGGGTCTTTTTTAGGACAGGCTCGGCAGAAGCCGAGATGGAAAATGAGGACACCACGACCTCAAACCAACCCAGCACCTCTACGTCCACCCACTCGTGTCAGGGACCGCCGGTAACCACAGAGGTGAGGCGGTCTGGTTCTCTTTTTTCTCTTTGTTTAACCTCACATGTTGGTGGGCGTTTGCGGTTGTTTGCGGGTGCATGGGGTGATATTACCAGTGATGAGTATGTGTTACGGAATATTCAGGGCCATAGCATTGAGTTTATTAATGGGGACATCCCTCCGTCTCAGCATAGACCGGGTCGTATGTTTAAACTAACGGCTGCGGAACAGTCCGTAGGCTATAAGGAAATTTTAAGGTTGGAACAGAAAGGGGTCATAGAGAAAACGGTTCATGAGCCCGTTGAATTTGTTTCCAATATTTTTACCCGACCTAAGAAAGATGGAGGCTGTAGAGTCATTATTGATCTGACCACTCTGAATAACTTTGTAACATATACTCATTTTAAAATGGACACGTTTGAAACGGCCAAATCATTGATCTCACAAGGGTGCTTTATGGCATGTATTGATTTACAGGAATGCGTACTATACCGTACCCATGCAAAAATATTACAGAAGGTTCTTAAAATTTATCTGGATGGACCAGCTGTGGCAATATAGGGCGTTGCCTAATGGGCTCACCACAGCCCCTCGATTATTTACTAAATTGGTGAAGCCAATTATGGCTTATTTAAGACAACGACATCATATCGTTATGGCCTATTTAGATGATATTTTAATTATCGGACACACCTTGGAATCAGCTCAACAAGGGGTTGCAGCTGCGGTCAATTTGTTCCAACAGCTTGGGTTCATTGTTCATCCAGAAAAATCTAAGTTCTGCCCCACCCAGGTAATTAATTATCTGGGGTTCCAGGTGAATTCCATTAGCATGAGAGTCACCATACCAATTAACAAAATTGAGGAGGTAACACAGGTGTGTACAGATTTACTCAATACTCGTATACCATCGATTCGTCACACAGTTACTGTCATTGGCAAGATTGTGGCTTTGTTTCCGGCAGCCCGGTATGGACCTCTGCATTATCAAAACTTGCAGAGAGCCAAGATTGCTGCGCTGCGACGGCATGCTGGTCATTATGATCGATCAATGCAGCTGCCGCCTGCAGCATTGGATGAGTTACGATGGTGGGTTTGCCACATTAGTAACTCGTTTAAAACTATTATTGAGGCGAAACCGATGATATACTTACAAACTGATGCGAGCTCTGATGGCTGGGGAGCTACGAATCAACATTCTAGTTGTGGGGGCCGATGGGATACCCTTGAGAATACAATGTTGGTATCACAAGGGATCAACTATTTGGAGCTGCTTGCAGCGTTTCACGGACTTCGTGCATATTGTTCCAAGATCTTTGGAGCACATGTCCGGCTCCAAATAGACAACACCACAGCGGTGGCGTATTTAAATCACATGGGCGGTACCAGGTCAGTTTCATGTGATAAATTGGCTAATTCAATTTGGCTCTGGTGTGTCAAGAGAGACATTTGGATTTCAGCCACCTATTTGCCAGGTGAGCTTAATTTTGTGGCGGACGCCAGGTCACGCAAGTTCAATGATAATATTGAATGGATGTTACATCCTGAAATTTTTGCAAAAATCACAGCCAAATTTGGGAAACCGGACATTGACCTTTTTGCGTCCCGGTTGAACCATCAGGTACCAACCTACGTCTCGTGGGAACCAGATCCTGGGGCTATAGCGTTAGATGCATTCTCGCTAGACTGGGGGAATTGCTTTTTCTATGAATTCCCTCCGTTTTGCCTCATCAGTCGGGTATTACAAAAAATTCAGATGGATGGTGCCAAGGGCATCCTTATCATACCCGACTGGCCTACACAGCCGTGGTATCCGATGGTCTTTGACACGCTCAGTGAACCTTGGGTCCGTTTGCAGGGTAGCCCAGAATTAGTTACTCACCCTGTTTCAGGGGAGCCACATCCCTGCCATGGCTATTTAAATTTGTTGGCTTGCAGATTCTGAATCGGCCTTTAGTTGGATACGGCCTTTCTACCCGGACCATGGATACCATTGCAGCGTCGTGCCGAGAGTCTACAAGGTGAAGATACCGCTCTCACATCAGGAAGTGGGAAGCCTTCTGCAGCCGCTCTCGCATCACGTACGATGCCGTGACTATAACCGACGTCCTGGAATTCCTCGCGGGGTTGCACCATGATGAACACTTAAGCTACAGTGCCATCAACAGCGCCAGGAGCGCTCTATCATTCTACCTCAATATTGAGGTGGGATCCAACAAGCTAGTGTCCAGGCTCATGCGGGGTATTTTCAATACGAATCCGCCTACACCACGCTACAATATCACCTGGGATGTCAGGGTAGTTTTAGCTCTGCTCAGGACGTGGTCCCCCATGGAAGGGCTCCAGCTGGACAAACTCACCATGAAGCTGGTGATGTTACTAGCGCTGACTTCAGCACAGAGGGTACAGACACTCCATAAACTACGTGTCGACAGAATGATGTCTACCCCCGCAGAAGTAGTTTTCTTTGTTGACGAGCTACTAAAGCAGCATAGACCTGGGTGCACAGGGCTGCAGCTGAAGTTCCCGGCATACCCCGCAGATGCTAGGCTATGTTTAGCCTCCCACATCCGTTACTACGTCAAGGTGACGGCAAGCATCAGAGGAAAGGAGAGATACCTGCTTGTCACTCATAAGAGACCTCACCATCGAGTGACAACACAGACGATATCCAGGTGGCTTCGAGTCGTCTTGGGTAAGTCAGGTATCGACACTAATGTGTTCAAATCTCATTCCACCAGGGCTGCATCGACGTCGGCGGCGAGGGTCATGGAGGTGCCCATGGACCATATTCTCGCCACAGCAGGATGGGCTAATGAAGCGGTGTTCCAGCATTTCTACAACCGGCCCGTCGCTGCGCCTCTACAGTTCACAGAAGCTGTACTAGATGCGGGGCAAGAACGTGGAGATGTCCCCGAATAAGGGGTTTTTGATTTGTTGTTAATAAATATGATTTGTTTTGCAGTACGGACTAGTCAGCACGTTATTCCTCCCATCCATCCCTGGTAGTGGTGTGACAGCATGGACGTGGTCCAGGGCGTGTCATCACAGAAGCTTTGAAGTCTTCACGAAGTCACTCACGTGACTCCGAAATGAAATAGTAAGATTGAACGAGAACTTACCAGTTCGAAGGTTGATCTTTATTTCATGAGGAGTCGAAGTGAGGGATTTCGTGCCCTCCTCGCCCAACCCTCAATCACCTTCATCTGGTAATCTTAGTCGTTTTCATTCTTACTATGTGAAGTCATTTCTTTTGATTGGTTTCTGTGATTCCACGCCGCTACTTTGAAGTATGTCGAGCATGCGCGCCGGCGGGCTCTTCACGAAATCCCTCACTTCGACTCCTCATGAAATAAAGATCAACCTTCGAACTGGTAAGTTCTCGTTCAATCTTACTATTTGCGGGGATCGCTGGTCAGCGCGGACTCGGTGGGCCGAAGGACCGGTTTGCACACTGTATCTCTAAACTAAATTAAAGCCTCCCTAAAATGGGACTCAGAAGGGTCTGTACTCCGATGGTTGGTGCTGTTTTACTGATTGAAATAGAAAGGTAGGTATGTAGAAAGGATAGCACAGTCAGAAAAAATTGATGTCGGACTTTATCCTCCACACGTCACTCAGCCCACTATCCTTACCCCTATTTCTAATTCATCAATCTATATTATCAACAATCCCTCCATGTCTTTCTTCATCATGCACATTATCAGCGAATAATCCAGTTAGTTTGAGCCCAAAGAGAGTTGCCTTGTTAAAATTCAGCTAAAAATGTCCAGCTTCCCTGTTGAATTAAATAAAGTAAAAATGCCAAAGTTTCCTGTAATTCAGTTTTTCACACAATAACCACACTAGTATTCTGCACATAGTTTGGTTTGACTCAAAAACTTTGAATCATGAGCTGCACTGCGTTGCACAACTTGTGATAATAACATACATCACTCTTTTTAATCTCAGGGAATGTTATAGACAATAGACAATAGGTGCAGGAGTAGGCCATTCAGCCCTTCCAGCCAGCACCGTCATTCAATGTGATCATGGCTGATCATCCCCAATCAGTACCCCGTACCTGCCTTCTCCCCATATCCCCTGACTCCGCTATTTTTAAGTCCTATCTAGCTCTCTCTTGAAAGTATCCAGAGAACCTGCCTCCACCGTCCTCTGAGGCAGAGAATTCCACAGACTCGCCACTCTCTGTGAGAAAAAAGTGTTTCCTCATCTCCGTTCTAAATGGCTTACTCCTTATTCTTAAACTGTGGCCCTTGGTTCTGGACTCCCCCAACATCGGGAACATGTTTCCTGCCTCCAGCGTGTCCAAACCCTTAACAATCTTATATGGTTTCAAAGAGATCCCCTCTCATCCTTCTAAACTCCAGAGCGTGCAAGCCCAGCTTCTCCATATGACAGTCCCACCATCCCGGGAATTAACCTTGCAGGTTTACAGGTGTGCACATCCCATCCGTGAACCAGTTCCTTGCGAGACCACTTTGAAGACTCAGCATTTTGTGCAGAGGGTGGTGGGCGCTTGGAAAAGTTGATGGTGATGGGTGATGAGGGCAGTTACGATAGTGGCATTTCAGAAACTTTTAGATACCCACATGGGTATGCAGATAATGGATATGGATCACATGCAATCAGAGGAGATTAGCTGAACCTGTCTTCATGTATGGCACAGACATTTTGGCCTAAAGGGCTTGTTCTGTGGCATTGGAAATCAGGTAGCGCTCATTAGTTAACTAAAATAGAAAGCTTGGTGGAAGTTTTTCCTTCCACACATTTTAAGTCTTCAATGCTGGCAGTCTGACTAGGTAAAGTCAGGCAATACCTCACTGTACCTGACCAATGCTCTTATCCCGAGGCCCTCCTCTCCATTGCGGGTTGCAATGTACAGTATTAAGTTAGCTGTCTCTAAAACCCCTGTCCCACTTAGGAGACCTAAACACCACCCTCTGGTCACCTTGCCCGCCACCCAAGGTTTCCATGAGGTCACCGGAGGTTTTGGTCACTCTCCCTAATGGTCAAAAGTGGTTTCCGAGTGGCCGAGGCTTCATCTAGGTTGCTGCTATTTTTTCATCATGATTAAATCCGGCCTTGACTAAAATAGGTTGCCATTTTAAAAATCGATAATTTTTTTGTCGCTGGTCTAGTCGAAGCCAGTTTTCTTCATAGTCGAGGAAGGTTTTCAACATATGCGTGGGAGGGGGTGGGGGGTTGCAGGTCACCTCAACCTTTATTTTTTTGGGTGGCGGGCTAGGTCACCAGAGGTTGCTGTTTAGGTCTCCTAAGTGAGACAGGGGCTTAAGGCAGCAGAACTGATATTGGAGAACTGGCCCCTGTGGACAATCAAAACCCTAAGCTGGCATCTACTGCTCTTCACCAATCCTGTTGATTCATTCTGTACTAAATTCTGACTGCGGAAGAAAAATAATCTATGAAAAAAAACCTCAGGCTCAACCTGATCCATTTATAATCCACAGTGAAGCCCCTTTTCCCAGAAGTTATCCACCACATTTACAATTATTCAATGCAAGCATACAAATTAGATGCATAAGAAGTGCACTTGGGTACTCTACATGTGGTCTCACCAATGTATTTTACACTTAAACACAATATCCCTATTTTTGAATATAAATCCTCTTTCAACAAGTAATAAAACTATTAGCTTTCGTACTTATTGGCAGTATCTGCCAACCAGCCTTAAGTGAATCATGTACCAGAACACTTAGATGTCTCTACATATCAGAACACTACATTTTCTCACCATTTTGATGATGTGCTTTTTTTAAAAAAAATCTCCCCAAAATGGACATTTTCAGATCATCTCACATTGTCAATTTTTCTCTCCACTCAAAACATATTTATATCCCTTTGTAGCCTCCTTCTACTGAGCCAGAGCTGTTTCCCTCTCGATCCCAGAATTCAATCATGTTTTATAAATATATCCTTCTTTAGTAAGCAGTGGTCTCATAAAATTCCTACCAAATTGAAGCAGGACAACTCTACTATTTACAAGAATATGCAGGTCCCTTTAACCGCCAACTTTTCAATCTCTCGCTATTTAAAAACTCTGTTTTCCTACCAAAATTTATCTTCCACATAACATTCTATTTTCCCACTCACTTAATGTGCAGGAAGGAACTGCAGATGCTGGTTTACACTGGAAGCCAGATACAAAATGCTGGAGTAACTCAGCAAGTCAGGCAACATCTCTGGAGAAAAGGAATAGGCGACATTTCAGGTGGAGAGGTCTGAAGAATCTCAACCCAAAACATCACCTATTCCTTTTCACCAGAGATGCTGTCTGACCTGCTGAGTTACTCTAGCGTGCTGCGTCTATCTTCCCAGTCACTTAACCTTTCTACATTCCTCTGCATCTTCCTTATGGACCATACTGCAAGTGGCTGAGTATTGTAAACAGACTTGGATATGTTGCATTTGATCTTCCCAACCAAATCAATGATATAGTGTGAATAATTGAGGCCACAACTCCACACAAATTGGTTCATCCTCATTTGTTCTTCTAATTGCAATCTCAAAAATGCTAAAAGATTTGCCAAGCATGATTTCCCTTCCATAAAACCATGCTGATGCTACCCAATCCTCACATTTCCATAACAACATCAAGAGTTAACTACCACCATTTCCTGGGGCGTAACAATGCCTTCCATATGGTAGCCTGGTGCACAATATCGAGGGTGACAAATTAGAAATTCCATGTTAATTTGAATACAGTGTTTGAAAGGAAACAAAATTTGTTGTCTGTCCAGCACCATTTCTGACTTTACTTCCAGACCATGGTGATTTAACCAACTCACTAATGAGATCATTCATATAAATCTGTGTCGGAAGGAACTGTAGATGCTGGTTTAAACCGAAGATAGACACAAAAAGCTGGTGTAACTCAGCGGGTCAGGCAGCATTTCTGGAGAGAAGGAATGGGTGATGTTTCAGGCCGAGACCCTTCTTCAGACTGACGGCTTTTCTGCCAGAGAGCATTGTCTGATCTCAACATGGTGATTGTAAGCATAGTTTTACAAAAATGATTCCAATAAAGCTACGCTCAGCATAATGCCCAAGTTCCGTCATAAATAGTTTCATTTTCAAAACCTCATTGGTGCTTATTTTAGGAACAAATAAATGCTGCAAAGAATGGATAATAAAAGGCCTCAAAAAGCTTTATATTTTAAATTCTGCCATTAATGTAGAAAAGCTCTTCAAGGTCTGTCATGGGTATGATCAACAGGTAGACTTGAAAAAGGAACGGTGACCAAAAGGGAGATCAGACCTGTGGGTTTTAAGGGGAACTGTAAGGAGCAGGGGAGCTTTATAGATAATAGACAATAAGTGCAGGAGTAGGCCATTCGGCCCTTCGAGCCAGCACCGCCATTCAATTTGATCATGGTTGATCTTAGCTTTAGAGAGTAGGTTCCAGGGTTTGCAGCCAAAACACCTGCAGGTACATCTGCCAACGATGGAATGGAGGAAGTGAGGTTATTCATAATGTGGCCAAGAAGAGCTTCTGGAGAACAGATCCGCTGAGGAACTCATTTAATGATGCCTCAGTGCTTCACAGAACGGAAGGAAAAGGACCGCATCCCCTCCATCCTGTCGAGTGCTATTCTTGAGATAACCCTCCACCACCCCACCCCACCTTCCGCACTAAACCCAATACAGGTGAAAGCTCACCTATTCCTAGCGCTTGTTCTCTCAATCAAAGGTGTAAAGCAAGGCGGTGTAAACTTTACATTGTACATTTATATATGTATCCATGTCGGGTTTGTGGGAACCAATTCTCCATGCTGGGTGAAAGGTAATGATAGATAGGTGCATGTATTTGTGTATTTTTGGGTTAATCTGTGGGTCACGATATGAAATGTCACCCATTCCCTCTCTCCGAGATGCTGCCTGTCCCGCTGAGTTACTCCAGCTTTTTGTCTCAATCTTGTGTGTGTGTGTGTGTGTGTGTGTGTGTGTGTGTGTGTGTGTGTGTGTGTGTGTGTGTGTGTGTGTGTGTGTGTGCGTATGTGTGTGTGAATACGCATATGTTTGTGTGTCCAGGCGTGAGTGTGCACAAAGTCTTCAGTATTTCTGGTGCTATGGAGATCAACCTTATAAATCCAGGGATGATGATAATTTGTTCTGGAACTGCTTTATTGCACTGGGCTCCCCTTCATCTCTGGTATCTAATTCACCGCCACAAATTTGCTCTCGAAGGGCCTTGGTGCTCTCTCTATAGCTCTCCACTATCACAATTATAATGCACGGTGAAGAGGCAGCAGCTGGGGTAATTTAGACGTGCTCCTGTCAGGAGCCACACAGGTTATGATTTAATGCATCTTTGGACAAGGAAGCTGCACCAACCCTTCTGCACAATTATGCGCAGCCGATTTAACATTACTTTCAGAAACCCAATTTGGCGCTGATGATACGTCCAATGTTGTTATGGACCACCAGGGCTGCAGCATGGAAACTGAGTACATGCCCACCACCGATCACCCGTGCACTAGTTCTATGCTATCCCACTTTCTCGTCCACTCACTGTACACTGAAGGCAATTGACAGAAACCAATGCACCTACAAATCTGCATGTCTTTGGAATGTGGGAGGAAATTTGAGCACCCGGAGAACCCCACTCAGTCACAGGGAGAACGTACAAACTCTGCACAGACAGTACCCGTAATCAGGATAGAACCCGGGCCTCTGGCGCTGTGAGGCAGCAGCTCTACCATTGTGCCAGCCAAATGGTGGAATCCAATTTCTAAGCTTGGGTTTATAAAGAGTCCTGTGGAGTCTCGGGGAGCATTTGGACAGGTGCAAGATGAGAATGGTAAGAGTACAGGACTTGTGTGAAGTGAAGGATACAATACCTGAGGTCTCCCTATTTTAGTTCAGTTTACTTTAGAGATGCAGCGTGGAAACAGGCCCTTCGGCCCACCCAGTCTGCGCCAAACAGCGATCCCTGCACATTAACACTACACCCATGAGGGACAATTTTACATTTATACCAAGCCAATTAACGTACAAACCTGCAGGTCTTTGGAGTGTGGGAGGAAATCGAAGATCTCAGAGAAAACCTACGCAGGTCACGGGGAGAACGTACAAACTCCGTACAGACAAGCACCCGTAGTCAGGATCGAACCCAGGTCTAGGGCGTTGTAATGCAGTGGCTGTGGGCCACCGGCCCGCCCTTTTGCTGAACTTCATCAAGCAGTGGACCCTCAATTGCTGATTGTAGGGCACTATGTGACAGTGCATGCTGCCTGGTCTCCCGCTCAGGCAAGGCACCACACCTCACAGGAATACACTGGGGGCAATTTGTGCTCTGAAAGGCTATCCCACTCTCACTGATTGATTAAAATCTGGTGATGCACTATGCACAACTTCCAGTTAGAAACTTAACCTGCGATATTGTGCGGACTGGCTGGCTGGCCGAAAGTGTTTTCCATCACCATGCAAAATATACCTGGAAAACGGCCTCAGGAGAAAGCGTAATCAAACTGGTTCAGCACTAGATCATGCCACCCGACACTAAACATTATCTAACATATCGTCTGGTGGGTATCAGAAAGGCATCCTGTAATCTAACCAAATTTCAGAAGCATATCACCATATATTCATTAAATACACAAAGTGCTGGAGTAACTCAACGGGTCAGACAACATCTCTGAAAGACATGGACAGATGACATTTTGGATCGGTATCCTTCTTCAGACTGTAGGAGGATCCCAAACTGAAATACCGCCTATCCAGAGATGCTGCCTGATCTGCTGAGTTGCTCCAGCACTTTGTGTATTTAATGAACACATGGCAATGTGCATAAGCTTCTGAAATGTGATTTTATTTTTGTAAACCAGCATCTGCAGGTCTCATGTCACCAAATATCATTTACATACTGTATTTTTTAAAACACATAATCGATGATTTAATGTATTGGTTCACTTAATGTGGATCATGTCATCATTTATGGTCTATCCTTAATAGTTCTTGAACTGGGGAGATATCTGGAGGTGAACTGTGTTGGAAGGTGCAGAGTCATGAACACCACAGACATATTCTCTTCCCAGGAAAGGGGGAACCTTGCAAGTGAGCAACCGAGAGGAGGAACAATGCAGAGGATTTTAAAAGCAGCCTCGGTGTCCATTAGTGATTGCTCCTCATGGTTTATAAAAGGAATGCAGGCATTAAAAGAGCGGTCATTTTTGACAGGCCTTGTGTTGAGGTTTAGTTTAGTTTAGAAATACAGCGTGGAAACAGGCCTTTCAGCCCACTGAATCTGCACCGAACAGCAATCCCTGCACTAGCACTATCCTACACACTAGGGACAATTTATAAATTTACCAAGCCAATCTTACCATCAAAGATTTGAACTTTACCAGTGTAGACTGGGTTTGCCAGAATGCCAAGGGCTCAGATGGGATGGAATTTGTCAACTGATGTCAGTCAGTCAAAGTCAAACAAACTTTATTGTCATTTAGAAATACATTGATAATACATCATGATCAAACAGGTTTTATTCCAAAACGCTGTTCATCCCATAATCTTAGACGCTTGTTTAATATTATATATTCAAAAAAAGTACGGGATGGGGAACTAGCAGTTATATCGCTAGATGCGGAAAAAGCATTCGATCAGGTGGAATGGTTATATTTATTTAATATAATGGAAAAGTATCAATTGGGGGATAGATTCTGTAAATGGATAAGAATTCTATATTCGAATCCAACGGCAAGAATCTTAACTAATCAAATGTTATCAGCTAAATTTAAACTCTCTAGGGGATGTAGACAGGGATGTCCGTTATCGCCTTTACTATTCGCTTTGATGATAGAGCCTTTGGCGGAAAGAATCAGATCTGAACCTGAAATCTATGGCTATAATACCGACACTACAACCAACAAAATATCTTTATATGCAGATGACGTGTTGATTTATATTACAAAACCGGAAATTAGTATACCAAAGCTGTTTAATGTTATAACTAAATTTGGTACATTTTCAGGATTTAGGATTAATTGGAACAAAAGTGATATAATGCCTATAACAGGAATTAATTTAAACATATTACAACAATATCTATTAAAATTAGTTAAAGACAAATTTAAATATTTAGGAATTAATGTAACTAAATCTTATAATTCGCTAATTAAATCTAATTACCCTCTATTATTAGATAAACTTAAAAAAAATATTCTGTATTGGAAAACACTTCCTATATCTATGATTGGTAGAATAAATGCTATAAAGATGGTGTTCTTACCACAATTATTATACTTGTTTCAGGCTATTCCTTTTTTTCTCCCAAAGACTTTTTTTTTTTAAATAGATAATATTATTTATAGTTTTATTTGGGATTATAAAAATCATAGAATAAGTAAAAAACATTTATGTAAATCTAAGATAAATGGAGGATTAGCACTTCCAAATTTTTTATATTATTTTTGGGCAGTTCAGATTAAGAATATGAATTTTTGGTGGGTAAATATGGATCATGAACCAATGTGGTTAAAGATGGAAAAGGAAGACTGTTTACCTTATAATGTAGGCTCGATTCTCTTTGCTCCAAAGGAAGTACAAAAAAAATGTATAGGGATAACCCTATAATTTATAATAATAGACGTATTTGGAAACAAATAGTTAAGACTTTACAATTAGATAATCTTTCACTCAGACTACCAATAACGAATAACCCATTATTTAAACCCTCTATATTGGATGGAGGGTTTAGACATTGGGATGATTTAGGAATTAAAAGGATAGAGCACCTTTATAGAAAAGGAAAATTTCTTTTATTTCAAGAGTTCCAAGATATTTACGGATTGTCTCCGCAACATTTGTTTAGGTACTTACAAATTAGAGATTATATAAAATCCAACACACAAGATTACAAAAATAAAGTACCAGGATTATTAGATGATGTGTTTAATTTACATCCAAATACAGAAAAATTAATAGCATATATATATAACATAATTGTGGATAAGGAGAACCCAACAACTGAAACATATCGGCAAGCATGGGAAAAAGAAATTGGGTTATCCATAACAAAAGAAATCTGGGAAGAAAGTTTACAGCAAATACATCGGTGTTCGTTAAATGCCAGACATACATTGATACAATTCAAAGTATTATAGAGATTACATTACTCAAAAAATAAATTAAATAGTCTCTTTCCCAATCTCTCTGCAATTTGTGATAAATGTAAGAATTTAGAAGCAAATTTAACACACAGTTTTGCTACATGTCCCAAATTGAATCACTACTGGACAGAAATTTTTAAGGTTATCTCTGAGGTTCTTAAAATTAGATTGGATCCAGACCCAAAGATATTAATACTTGGAATTTTGGATTCAAACTCGGTCCTTACAGTAAATCAAAGAAATTTCTTTGATTACTGTTTGATAATAGGGAAAAAAATAATATTGAAATTTTGGAAGGGAACTTTAACCCCCACAATTAAAATGTGGGCGGCAGAAATGTTGGAGACGTTACAATTAGAAAGAATCAGATTTGTCCTACTGGACAAATATAACTCTTTCGAACAAATATGGTCTCCATATATACAGTACCTAGAGAAGTAGCTGCTCTTGACAACACAGCTTGACGGGTACCCTGCGGGACTTGATGAGAATAACATATTCTTATACTAGGATTAATAAGCATGTCTTCATTGATACTATTATTTGTAATAGTTTTAGATAAAATATATTTGGTTGTTTTTCATTTATATATATATATAATATTTTTTCATTTTTTGTTAACCTTATTTCCTTTTTCTATTTTCTTTTTCTCTTTTATATAATCAAATTATTATTTAATCACTCTCTTATTGATTTAAAACTACTCTATCTCTATCTTTTTTTCCTAAAAAATAGAAGATAATAACTTTTAATGGGTTATTTAAAAAAAATTTGGAATTAAGTTGATGTTTGTAAAGCTGTTTACAATATTGTAAATCGATTACTTCTAATAAAAGAAATTAAACATAGAAATACATTGATATATGCAGTTCCAAACGAAATTCCGTTGCATTTGGCTCCTTGTGCAACACGATAATTAACAGAAGGATAAACATGGATAAAATGGATAAATAGACAGTGGTGGCAGCCCATTACATGGCATTCAGGAGTCTGATGGCTCGTGGGAAGAAGCTGTTGCAGAACCTTGATGTTCTGCTCCTTATGCTGCGATATCTTTTGCCCGAGGGCAGCAGAGTGAACAGTCCGTGATGGAGATGTGTGGGGTCTTTTATAATACTGCTGGCCTTAGACACGCAACGTTTGGTCGCAATATCCCCGATTGAGGGGAGAGAGGTCCCAATGATTTTTTCTGCTGTCCTCACCACTCTCTGCACGGACTTCCAGTCAGAGGCTTTACAGTCCCCAAACCAGACAGAGATACAGCTGGTCAAAATACTGTCCGGAAAGTTTCTTCAGCAAATATGTAATGGGGCCCTACAAGGGAGAGGGCAAAGCTTGATCCTTAAGGAACCAAGCTTACTCTTAAGGAATTGGGCAGGGCAGGTGACTGAAGTGTCAGTGGATGAGCACACTGGGACCTTCAACCACAGTTATTTTACCTTTACAATAGTTATGGATAAGGACAGGTTTGGTCCACAATTTCAAGTTCTAAATTGGGACTTGGCCAACTTTGGTGGTTTTAGATTGGAACTTGCACGAGTTGTTTGGAGTAGGTTGTTTGTGGGCAAAGGGACTGTCAGTAAGTGGGGCATCGATAAACGTGAGATACACAGAGCTCAAGATATGCATTTTCCTCTTAGAGTGAAAGGCGAGGCAGGTGGGGGTATGGAACCCTGGATGACAAGAGAAATTGAGGCTACCATCAGGAAATAAATGCAGGCCTGGGTCAGGTATAGGCAGCTGGGATCAAGTGTATCCCTGGAGGAGTATAGGGAATTGTGGAGTATACTTAGAAGGAAATCAGCAGGACAAAAAGCAGCATGAGATTGCTCTGGCAGGTAAGGGCAACTCGAGAGAAAATTGGGCTCAAAAACAAAAGTGGCCACTCATGTGTGGAGTTGCAGAAGATAGACAAGATCCTCAATTAATATTTCTCCCCTGATTTTACAACAGAAAAAGACATGTAGACGCTGGAACTTGGGAACGTTAATGCTGATGTCTTGGGGATCACGGACAAGGAGATGCTGGATGTCCTAAAATGTATGAACGTACATGACTATACTGAGCCTGGTCAGATAAATGCAAGAATGTTATTGGAAGCCAGAGAAGGATTTGCAGGAGGATCTCTGGTTGAGATATCTGAATCATGGTTAGACAATGGGGTGAGGTGCCTGAAGACTGAAGGGTGGCTTATGTTGTAACTCCATTAAAGAAGAGCTGCAAAGAAAAACCGGGAAAAAATAGACCAGTAAGCCTGACATTTGCAGGTCATTACTGGAGAGAATTCTGAGGGATAAGATATATATGCGTTTGGAAGATAGGGGTTGATTAGAGATAGTCAGCATGACTTTGAGCCTGGGAGATTGTGTCTTGCATATTTCATTGCGTAACGAAGATTGATGAGGGCTGTAGGCATAGTCTATAAGGTTTTTAAGCAAGGCCTTTGATAAGGCTCTGCATTGTAGGCTGCTCTGGCAGATTAGAATACATGGGATCCAAGGAGACCTTTCTGACTGGATACAGAATTGGCAATATGGTAGGAAGCAGAGGGTGGTGTAGAAAGTTGTTTTTCAGATTCAAGGGATCTGCGCTGAGCCCATTTCTGTTTGTCTTCTACATCAATGGTTTGGATGGGAATGTACAAGGTCTGATGACTCCGTTTGCAAATGACACCAAAATGGGTGGCATTGAAGATAGTGAAGATGTTTATTAAGAATTACTGTGGGATCTTGATCAGCTGGGCAAGCGATCCATGGAATGGCAATTGAACTTTAGTTCTGATAAACTGTCAAGTGAAATTAGGGAAGTGAAACTAATGCAAGACCTTCACAGTGAATGTTAGGGCTCTGGGGAGCGTTGGCGAACTAGAAGTACAGGTATATAGTTCCCTGAAAGTAGTGTCACTGTTAGACCGGGTGCTGAAGAAGGCTGTTGGCATGCTGACCTTCACCAGTCAGGAATAGAGTAGAAAAGTTGGAACGCTATGTTACAGTTGAGCAACACATTGGTGAGTCAGCTCTTGAAGTCTCCAGTTCAGTTTTGGTCACCTTGCTAATTGAAAGATGCCATTAAGCTGGAAATTTAGCCGAGAAGGGTTACGAGGATGTTGCCAGGCCTCAAGAGCCTAACCTATAGGGATACGTTGGGCAGGCCATGACTTTATTCCTTGGAACACATGAGGCTGAAGGATGAGCGTATGGGGGTCCACACAATTATGAGGGGAATAGATGGGGTGAATGCACAGAATTGTCTTTATCAGAGTAGGGGAATCAAGAACAACAGGGCACCGGTTTATGGTGAGAGTGGAAAGCATTAATAGGAATCTCGGGGGCAACTTTATCCATACATAGGGTGGTTGGTGTATGGAAAGAGCTGCCAAATGAGGTAGATAGCACCATCTAAAAATATTTGGACAGGTACATGGATAGGAAAGGTTTGCAGGCATAAGGGGCAGGCGTGAAATAACATTGACTAGCTTTTAAATGTTAAAATTGATCCTGCCTCCACCACTTCTGCTGGAAGATCATTCCACACAGCCACCACTCTCTGAGTAAAGACGTTCCCCCTCATGTTACCCCTAAACTTCTGTCCCTTAATTC
The DNA here is from genome assembly GCA_963514005.1 of Raja brachyura. Next base: position 84,902,928 of record OY740787.1, read on the forward strand.
TCATGTCATGCCCTCTTTTTGTATCTTCCCTACCCTCAATGGGAAAAACATATCCACGTCAACTCTGTCTATCCCTTTCATCATTTTAAAGACCTCAATCAAGTCCCCCCTTAAGCTTCTGCACTCCAAAGAATAAAGACCTAACTTGTTCAACCTTTCTCTGTAACTTAGTTGCTGGAACCCAGGCAACGTATATGGACATTGATTGATAGGTATATGGACGGGAAGGGAATGGAGGGGTATGGTCTGAGTGCAGGTAGATGGGACTAGGGGAAAATAAATGGTCGGCACGGACTAGAAGGGCCGAGAAGGCCTGTTTCCGTGCTGTAATTGTTATATGGTTATTATATGGTTATATGGTTATATAGCTTGGAAGGGGCATCTTGGTTGGCATGGACGACTTGTGCCAAAGGACCTGTTTCTGTGCTGTTGACATGGTCTTATGACAATCCATTGGTTATGTGATGACTTTGTCTAGTTGATTTATACAGTATGTGAATTCACATTCTGGGCTTGCATGGTGGGATTTGACGTCCAGACCTCTGGCTGCAAGTCCAGTGACGTGACCACAATGCTACCATATCCTCTGACATTAGGGCTGAGGAACCCATGCCTAAGCCAGCCTGGGACCATGAGCTTGTCACTTGTCACTGCGACCAGCTCCGAGTGGAAGCATGGATCAGTCCAGGTAGACCAAGCTCCTGAGGTCAAATACAACTGATTGTGTAGACTTTCGTCCCTGACCCCGCCCCCCGACCCTCCCCCCTTGTAAGCATGCACTGAAAATGCCTGGGACTGAATGCATGTGGATGGCCATCTATCAACCCAGAGGGACTGGCACCAGATGGGAACCCCAGGCATAAAGCAGTTAAATGCCATGGAACTGGTTTGATGAGAAACAATAATGCAGGGACAGGCAAGACTGGCATTCAACCCCAGACATGCAGTATACTAGTTCTGTGCTTTGAGCAGATAAAAGGCCTATCAAGCTCACCCCACTGATGCATGTTATAGTTATAATCATATTCCATATTAAATACAAAATACAACAAAGCCGATTATCTGAGGCTCTCCATTGCATCATTATTGATATTGTTGAGCATGTTAAGCCAGTTTATGGTTGATACGGTTGATATGGTACAGAACACATCAGATATATAGAGTAACACCCTCACTGATGAATAAACCAAGATGTACATAGCCTGACATGTGATCTCCAACTTAATGCAGTTCAATGAATTATACATCACAAACACCTACATCAAATGTAATTAAGGCCTGGTTAGAACAAATTAGAGAGTTTGACGTAGCCAGTTGATTAAAAATACAACATAAATGCACAATACAGAATAGGTTTCTGATGATACATTTCTACAATTGGTGTAACTTTGTTTTGCTGCAGATTTTGCAGTAAATACAATGGTTTCTGAAGTTCTACCTGACTCCAAAGCACAGTTTGCTCCCGTGTTAAAGTCTGGCGCTGATAATGCATTCAGGCTTACAACAATGAACCTTTGCACCACCAAAGCAGTTCTCATGGCAATGAATGCTAAACTGGTGGAAAATATAATTTCTGAGAACAGCCCGATCTGCCCAGAGTATTTGATTTCATTCTTTCCTTTGCACATCAGTTGTTTCAAAATGATTTGTTATATGTTTAAAGCAACATCAGAGTATCTTCCTGAACAATGCAAAGGCCAACAGTACATTAAAGTAAATTGCTCTGTGCTGCACCTTCAGTAACATTCATCTCCTTGAAATGTTAACATCTTGTGAGTGAAAAGACACTTTATGTCCCAATCAAGAAATATGAAGTTAGGAACTATTTCACTTCAAATTATTATTGGATGATTTCTGAAGCTATAAAATGTAATAATATGGTAACAATTACAAAACTCTAATCCACAAACCACTTATGTCCTGTTGATATGAATATTGTGATATTCTACTAATATGATGTTCCATTTCAAATAAACAGAGAACTACTGTTACTGCTAAGATAATTTAATTTGCAATGAAACCCAGCTGATTAACCTTTAGCCACAGCAATTTTTGCTTTCACTCTCTGCAAGTTTCTAATGCTCGAGTTAATGACAAAATTGCTGGACAAATTAGAGAACAAAACAGCAAGCAAGGAACAGAACGTTGGATCCTACCTTGGGCCTGTGCGGCTGAACTGTGGGAATATCCAAGGGACAGCAACGCTGTCTCGATGAGCTGATTAAACAGCACGTCTTTGCGGATCAGCACAAATTCAGCATGCTCCTCTTTCCCTTCACTCTCCACGGGATTGTCAGACTGCTCCACCACGCAGAACACTGGCAGGGTAGACCCTGAATAAGAGAGAAACAGAATCCATATAATACACAAGCTTGTGTTTTGAAAAGAGTCAGGTCTGATCACAACCCAATCACTACTAACGCTGTTTGACAGGATGAAGATTTTGTTCGTTGACCAGTTTATTAATTCCAGCAGTGCACCAATAGTTTTGGTAATCAGACCACAGTTTAGAACTCAGAGACAGTCCTTATTGTATACCCCAGTTCCATACACCACAGCCTTCGTCCATGAACACTGCTAAAAGCCACTGGGGCCACAGCTTTACCAAGATTTTAGTTTTGGGATGACCCCAAAATACTGCGACTTCTCTTCATTTCAAATGATGACAATATACTTAGCAAGTATATTTGTTGCACAGAATCCAACAGTAGATCTGGATTTTTAAACAGGTCAATTGGCAAGAGATTCAACCGCGCAAACAATATAACCTGTTGGCGCTCACAACTTTTCAAACAGAAGTAACAGCATTCTTCAAAAAGAAAGCAACCCGGTTTCAAAAAAGAAAAATGCTGTTAGAGTCACCTTAGTCTAGGTTTTACATATAATTTACTGATCATCGATATTTGTGTCTTTGCTCATTCTCATTTTTTTATCCATGACATATAATGCAATAACTCACTTGCATATCATCTCAATAAATGTAACAACAATATTGGGTCCTCATTTCAAAAAGCATCATTTTTTAAATAGATAAATCTCCTTACATTTAACTTTATTCCTATCTCACTCTTAATGCTTTTTTTTTTGTTTTGGGAAATAGTTTTCGCCTGAGATAGGATGACAATGTGATGATGGGTGTGCAACATTATTGGGTTTAACGATATAAAAACATTAATTAACATGTTATAACTGAGCTATAAACAGTATCTTTACATGATCATTCTGACCTCTCATTGCATCATTCAATACACATACGTACAATATTTTGCAAGGTTATTCACAATTCACATAGACATGTTGAAAATATTAGAGAGAGAAAAATTAATTCCAAAGTTGACAACAGTTTTTCTGCAAGTTAGATTACAAGAGTGAAACCTCTTGTGACCCTGCTCTCTGAGTACTGGCTCAACTCTCAACTAAGGTTCCAGCCACTAAAAAAGATGGAAATAATAAAGTAAAAATTTGATCACTGATTCCTGTCAAGCCAATCCACATTTATCTTGGTCATGCTAGTGTGTATGTTCCTTAACAAAGCAAAAGACAAGAAGGCAGAGACACTAAAAACTCATTCTTTTTACCATATGCTTCTCCGTTTCATTCCTTAATTTCCCTTTGACAAAAAAGTTTAAGTTTGATTTTTTTTTTAAACAATCAGTTGACACAATTGGGGAATTTATGTTCTGAAAGGGGGATTCCTCATAACACAAAGCTCAATTATTTTGCATTTAAAATCTTAAGAGGCAATGGAATAGTAATTTGATATATTTGGTAGCAAGGTTGGTAGGAACTGGCTGGAGGATGATAATGTCTCCTGTAAATCGGTCTCAGTATAGGTTTGACAAAATATGGTTAGAAATATAAATGGATACTAAATGATAGGATCCGATAAGCTGGCGGTATGTAATTCTGAAAGTTGAGAACACAATCCTAGTGATTTGTTCAAGGTAAAACGGGTAAACCCCTAGCATTGACTTTTTGCTCTTTTTCCACGTTCTGCTAAACTGTGAAATAATTTGACTTGGGTGTATGACACAATGCTGGTGTAAAATGCTGTTAGAGTCACCTTAGTCCAGGTTTTACATACAATTTACTTATCATGCCGACTCGAGGTTTCTCACTCCAAAAATGATAATAGCGTAATGATCACACATCACATACATTTTGTTTAGAACTTTTTTAACCTAGGCACTTTATGAGTTGATTAGAAAGTTGGTTTAAAGGTTTAATTCTTTCCTTGTGATTCATGTCATTCTTTTGAGATCATTTTAATGTTATTTCCGAATCTTTTCATGTTCCAGTTGTCTGATTTTAATTAGTGAAAAGAGTCTAAGATTTAAATCGATGTGAAAAGTGGAAGTTAGCACAGTCGTGGAATCAAATGAATGCCTCATTTGTTTAGAATTTGACTGAGCTTATGGTTACATTAATTGTGAGGACGAATGATGAAATGTTTCTAAACAGAATCCCAGAGTATAATCAACCTATTGAAATATAAAGGAAAGATAGGTATCCGAACAATCCAGGCAAATGGTTATTTTGTTGTCCACATTCACAAAATTATGATATATAGCGGCAGACATAATACTTTGGTCACATATTCCAATCATACGGACCTCCAGGAGGGATTTTGATTACTTTTCACAAGAGTGTGTCTTGAGGTGGAATCAATGATTCAATGACATTTATTGACCTCTTATTTAGGAGTTACCGTAGTTATATTTTTCGCCTGATTTTCCTAAGTAAAGTCCTCAAGTCACTTTTATTTCTATAGCACATTTAAAAAACAACTCTGGTTGACCAAAGTGCTTTACATTGGTGGAGGTACTAACGTTATACAACAGTGGTTCATAGATTAAGTACATACATAAATACATACATATAGCCCTCCCTCAGAGGACGTCAAGAGTCTCGACTTAAAGGAGTCGATGGAGGGGGTAGTTCTGATGGGAAGAGGGATGCTGTTCCGAGTAAAGAAGTCTCTTCTGAGTAAAGAAGGCTAGAAGTCTTTAAAATGATGGAAGGTTTCGACAGAAGATAGACACAACAAGCTGGAGTGACTCAGTGGGACTGGCAGCATCTCTGGAGAAAAGGAATAGGTGACGTTTCGAGTGGACACCCTTCTTCAGATACTGACTGAATGTTTCCCTGCGAGGAAGAGACTACCATAGTAAGATAGTCACCGGGAAATGTCAGAATCAATTCCTGAGCATGTAAAGCTGGCTATCGGTCGGAGAAAGTGATTGAAGCAGTCTAGTAAAGTGAAAGGGGGGGGGGGGGGGGGGGGTAGATAATCGCACCAGGGAGAAAGGAATGGCGGCTTCGGTTGGTACATTAAGCGTAAAGGGATTCTAGTGAGTGGGAACTGGTTGGGTCGCATAGCCTCCTTCTTTACCGCATATCCCATGTTGTCTTACGCAAACCCACTCGTTTGAATAAAAACGATTTTCACTTTCCTTAAATAATGTGCGTTCCTGAGTGGTTGAGTTAATTGGCGACTGGAAATGCCCCCAAAGTGTAACAGTGAGTAGGTGTTCATGAGCATCGGGAGAGAGGGTAGGTAAGGGGGTTAGATTGCAGGGGAGAATGGAGTATGGGGTCCCGGCCCCAAACGTCCCCTGTCGCTAGCCCTCTCCTGGCCCGCTGAGTTCCCCCGGCACTTTGTATTTGCCTCAAGATCCCAGCCTCGGCGCTTCTTTTGTCCACAGTGGGTCGATGGAAACTATCTGAGAGGCGGCGTCTATATCCAAAGGTACAAATGCGCCGCGCTGCCTCCCAGAACTACAGCTGTCGGATACTCCCGTGTTCACCGTTACATCGAGGTAACAGGGGCAGTAGAACGGCGGTAGCGTGGGAGGAGAAACTCCGTGCTGCCACCATCTAAATCCTAGCATGTTCCAAACAAGAGCCTTTTCGGGAGAATGTGATAATGAAGGTGCGGGGCCAAAGTGATGCTTTAAAGATGAATTTGTTCGCATTATTGACCAAAAATTAGCTAAAGCCCCCCCCCCCCCCCACCCCCCACCAAAACAAAAACCCTGACAATTCCTAAAACGTGCAATTCATATTAGCAATGGATAAATCACATGGTTTATTCACCATTTGATTTACAAACTGTGCAATTGACACCACATCACACTCTACATCCTAAATGAAATAACTTTCGGAAGGAACTGCAGATGCTGGTTTACACTGAAGATAGACACAAAATGCTGGAGTAATTCAGCGGGACAGGCAGCATCTCTGGAGAGAAGGAATGGGTGACGTTTTGGGTCGAGACCCTTCTTCAGACCTATTCCTTCTCTCCAGAGACGCTGCCCGTCCCGCTGAGTTACTCCGGCATTTTTGAGTCCATCTTCGGTTTAAACCAGCATCTTTGCAGTTCCTTCCTACGCGCTTCTTCAGCCCTTCTTTACGATTAGGCTCCGCTTTTGAACCAGATCACTGGAAGTTGCCCCACACTCTGGGAATACGTGTGATTTCGGTGTCCCTGCCGCTTCCCGAGAAACTTTTCCAACTCTCCCACTCACACACACACCGCACATACACTCGCAACGCGGCGCAGGGGCTGCTTCTCAACGGATTTGAGGACACTTTTTGCTAAACCATTGAGAAAAGGCCAAGATGCGGACCCTGCCGATGGTAACGTGGAGACCACTGACTGGAGAAGAGCCCTTGGAAGCACGCCCTTTCGGAAGCTGCGTGGGACAGGGACACTGGGGTTGGTACACGAGGCTGGTAGGTAATATGCTCACACGGAGCAAGACAGCGGGGAATTGGAAACCGGCCGCGCTTCGTCCTGTAATCCTACACCGAGCTCACGATAGATTAACCCTGACACCTCTGCTGTCAGTTGGCGCAGTGTCTCATCCTTACCTCCCAGAGCCTTGTCTGGAGACCCATTGGGCCTGCCTCTGCTTTCGTCCGTCGGGCTACCGTTGGGCTCCAGCCTGGCCTTCTTCCCCGGAGGTGGCCCCTGTGCCTCCGGGCTGCTGCTCGTCCTCTCGGGGCTGTCCCGGGGGAAGGGGCAAGGGGGGCTGACGCTTCTCATTTCCATTCTCCGCCACCAGTGCGTCTGAGCTGCCGAGTGCCGGTCACCGCGGAGACTGCATGGACCTTTAAAGGAAGAAGAGAGCCTGAGTCTCACAGTGCACGAACTTGCCCGAACTTAAACAGAAAGCGATCGCATTTGCACGGGTCACACAGGCGGAGTTGTGCGCGATGCCCTTTATTCGGCGTAACTTTTCAAATAAAGTCGGGTTACAACATAAACACCAGCGACAGTGACAGTGACGCCTCGATTAAAGGTGCTCGCTCTCCCTCTCTCACGCAGGCACATCGATATCAACACAGATACAAAAACACCCACTTAAACGTCTCTGAAAACCAGCGGCAATTAATTTCAGGTGTCTCTGAGTGCAGTGATGAAAGGTGAGGCGTTGTGGAGTTAAACCCACGTTAGACCCCTTCAATGGGCTGCGGGCAACGAAAACTGAAGCACCGAAAGCCATTACGGGGAAGGCTTTCGCTTAAACCAACTTGTCACATTACAACGCTCCCGACAGCTGTTTGCTGACATTCTTGAACCAGACAGAAGCACCTTTTCCTTCAATACTTAGGGGAGCGGCGCCGTTTGAATGCGCCTAGGAGTGGTAATAACACAGCGCACACTCGGTCAAACTAAGGTGATTTCTTATGACATGGTAATCGTATTTAGTGTGATCACTATCGCTTCTACCGCTATCCCCACCGGGGTTGAAATCCGACTTTTGACCGTTCTTTCTATTGAAGGTGACTAGTTCGCTGGAGACGAGGCCGTGTGTCCCTCTCTCCCCCTCTCCCTCCCTTTCCCCCTGACATTAACGCGTTGCCCCCTTCGCGTCCCTGCAACTTACTCTCTAGGAAGTGTCTGCTGGCAGGATGCGCGGAGGTGTGACTCTGTCCATGGGCGAGGAGCAGGGAATCCAGGTCTGGAGGTTGCGCTGCCGGGCTGAAGACAGCGACTCAGCAGACTCCGTGTCGGTATCTCCCGCCGCTCCCGATGTTCGTGTCCCACAGGAGAGGGAGTTGGATGGAGAGAAGGGCCGGCGGCGCGAAAGAAAGTGGAACTCACACACACACACACCCACACACACCCACACACACACACACACACATACACTGTGTTCCAGAGGGGTTCCCTTCCTTCCAGCGGTCAGTCCTTTCACCAATTCATATCAACATTATTTTAAAGAAACGGTAGGAAATTAAATCACTTCAAAGATTCAATATTCAAAATCAAACTTCCAGTGGAGCTGGCGGTCGCGTGTAAGAGGCAAGAGCCGCCCATGTCACTTTGATCATATCTCTCCACGATCGAAGCCTTGCCACTGACAGCGACAGACTGAGAGAGGAATTATTAGTTGCGTTGACTCATCAGCCCTCCTCCGGGTCGCCCTTCTTTTTCCTGATCCCTGCTCGCTTCCGTTCCTGGTCCGGGACAGACTTGTCTTTTTTTTTTTGTTGTTGTTGCAATCAACGGTGAACCCCCAAGGTGAAAGGAGAGGGGGAGAGGGGGGATGGGAGGGGGAGGAGGGTGAGGGGGTGGGATAGATACGGGCGTGTGTGTAGCTCTCGCTGCAGCTCGCTCTCTCTCGGACAGCGGCGCTCAGTTTGATTAAAGAAATAACACGAGAGAATACACACACACACCCCTCACCAAGACACACGCACACCACATACGCTTCCCGTCTCTGCCGCGCAGGAATTTTTAATCAGCTTGATTACTGTAAGACGGTCCGCATTTATTACAGATAATAACACCACATGACCAGACGATTAGATGGCTGGTTGAGCCCTCTGAATAGAGGCGCTGAATGTTGCAAACACACACACACACACGGCACCTTCATTTACAAGCAGACCCAGAACGCAGAAGCACAGATGCTGAAAGATCAAAACTGGAGCTCGCATAAAAAATGCAGCCAAATACACCCTTGTTGTTATTTGGAGCCACGCAGGCCGACTGAGATGCACCCGGTATGGGGAAAGGCACTCCCCTTACACACGCCTGGTACTGCCCCCCCCCCCCCTATATTACTTCGGACACACAGTTAAGTTCCTGTTACAGGGAGAAGAGTCCGACACCCACTTTCTCTTCTCGGTGTAAATAGACAATTGAAAGTTCTTCCTTTTATTTATTCCCCCCCCCCCCAACAGGATCGTAGTATAAATGAAACAAGTGCACGGCCGCGTGAAATTGGTTAATAATAAACTGCATTCTTGATAGACAGATGCGGTCGGCTTTTAATAATTTATCAGAACGAACCTAAATTTGTCTAGGAGCATGCACTGAATATTTAATAAAGTCAACAGTTCTATTCTCTCCCCGCCTTTGTCTTTTCACCCCGAATGTTTGCACATGTCACCGGCCCCACGTAAGGGTTTGCTTGTATTGCACCGGCTGGCTTTGGGCTGGCGGACGGATAAGTCCCATTCCTGGGAAAGTGGATGTGCATCGCTTTTTTGTCCTCTTGCATTCTCACTCCCTTCTCCAATTCGACACCAGGCCGTTGCTCTTTAAACCACTGCTGAGGAGCCTCCGGTTAAAGAATCTCCACTTCACTGCATCCCAACGCCCGTGTCTGTCTTCATACTTTATTAACCAGGGAGCTTGCATCGTGAATTCCGTACTTTGGGACTCAACACATCTAAACAAGCGCCGCTTGGCCACAGCTCTGACCAGGCAACCCAAACTTGATGGGACTATTTTGTTACTTGCTTGAGCGGCCGACCCAGTCATAGAGCTCAGAGCTTAAGGTGGCTCCTACCAATCTATTACTAAAATAAAAACTAATGCCTCCATTTCGGGACAAAGTGCATTATAAAACCAGCTTTATCCAGTCCAGTTTTATAAATACAATCCTGCAATTTCAGATTTCCACATTATCAATCTTCCAATTAGAATAGTGAAGAGAACCGGTATTAAAGGGTTAAATTAATTAAAATTAACCATGGATAGAATCTTATTTTGACCGGGACTGATTTCCAATGATTTAGATATTAAAAAAAGTATCTCGACTCACTATGTAAACTGTACCTCCTGAGCATCAACCGGACACGGTTCTCAAGAAGCTAACGACATTATTTAGCTCTACCTGGGGCAGCTTGTCAGAGAGTGCCCCGAAATAAAGCGCATAATCTATTATTGCCTGGCTAACCCCCAACAATGATGTCAACTGGATTTATTTAATAATGTAGAATAAGCGATTGATGCACTAGCATCCATTCGGCAGGAGCAAGGATGAATGGGTTTTGCGAGGAGGGGCATTTGCCACTTGGAGCAGCTTCTCTCGCGTTTGCAGTTCTACCCGCTGCTCCCTCGCCCACCAGCCCTTGCACAACTCATCCTCCTTAAGTTCAGCTGCCCGTACGGTGGCGCCACTGCACCGTACACATTCGGCAAAGCGTAACCACATCGTACAACTCGAAATTCCTACTTGCTCTGGCCTGCCCTGGCCACCCATTCACATGTCAACCGCCCTCATCTCCTCGAAAGTAAAATCAAAGTAGGGCCAATCGCGACTTGGATAGCAAGGTGGAGGGGAGGAGGGGGGGGGGGGGGGAGAGAGAGAAAACGGCAGGCTTGAAAGAGCAAACATTACCTTGAGACTGAGGCGGCTCGTCTGGAACAAAGGCAGAACGGGGAAGAGGAGGAAAATGTGAAAGCAATCGCGGGTCTTCCCAAATAAAGGTGAAATCGTCCCGGAGAGTTGTGCGAAGTGAGCCGGCGGCAGGCGCCCGGGTGTCCGTGAGTAGCGCCTCCCGAAGCCGCGCATTAATTGCCTGATAATATCTATGGTCCGAATGAGAAGCGTGTTTGCCGTCAATGTAGACTGGGTCGATATTCATTGCATTTTAATTGGTTTTAATATAGATCTGCAGTTTAATGCCGCCACAGATCGCATCTGCCGGCACATTGGGTGCCCATTGAGTCGTTTTACAATCGCAGCAAGCAGTGCCCTGTTTCTTTATATAAAGCGCTGGTGGAGCCCGAGTGTTTATCTCCAGTGTGGTATCATTTATTAACTATTTAATGCATAAAATATGACAGCTGGTTTCACCAGGCGGCAATTAATTGCTCAAGGTTTTTTTTTAAGTTGGCGGAAGTTTGACAATCTCCGGGAAAAAAAAAAGTCCCCTGAAAAAATTGGACAAGCCCTCAGATGTAACCGATTGCAACAGAAAGTTGGATTTGTTCATCAGCCGCCGCTCACCCTCCCCAGCCCGACCGGTTCTCCCTGGAACTTGGCTGCGATCTGAAGTACGATAAAGTGGCCCACTGCCTGTTTTATTTCCCCCTGTACAGCAGAGAATTAGATTCTGCCTTGATGCACGCCTACCATCGCTCAGCACACTCTTTCACAAATGTATCCGGTCCAAACCTTGACCCAAACTGAGAGGAAATAAAATATAGTACGCGACACGAATTTGTGAAATGCCGGAGGACCAGTGAAAGATCGCTAGTATCATTCTTTTGCTATCACACCTCATGTTACCATTCTCCTAATTGACATAGGAGAGTCTATGATCTATCTTTAGCCAGTCTGTCTACCACTTCCGTGACAGACGCGCCAGAACTATCAGTTTTGAAGGCGTATGTTTCAGGCGAAGGGGCACGACGCGGGAAACAATGATAAAAGGATCAAAACTGAACACTTTCTCTTTCCGAAGTGGTGGTGCTCGCAGGATAAGACAATGCCCTCTCTCAAACTGTGAACTTGCCAATTCCCGCTTGTTCTTTTATTTTGTCCAATGGTCAATAACATTTCTGTTCACAAAGATCCCTCGTAATGATTCAAATCTTGTTGTGAATTAATGCAACCGATTGCGAACTGCAAGTGTGACTGGGCGGGTTGGCGATTGTATCAGTTCCCCAGTGAGACTCGATAATTCCCACTGCGCCTCGACAGGTCTGCAACCCGGTCTAACCCGGTGTATAGAAGCGCCCCGATTACTGACCTTGTTCAACGGAATACAAATCAGTATTAAGCACCGTTTCCCGCAAGATCTCGCTGAGACTAGAGACACACTTTTGGGGAGTTTTCCCCCGGCAATAGAACCAGCTTCCACAAAACAAAATGTGGTCGCGCAAGAGGTGTTCTGCGGCATGTTCAATGTCAAGAAGCGGCACTGGGCTGTTCAAGAACTACTTGTCAACTTTAAAGTCAATTTCACGACTTCGTAATGAGGTGACTTGCTTGTGTGTCTGGGAGGAGATGAAGCCCTTAAACAGAACACAGCGGCTGAGAACCGGCCCAGCTTTGGAGAGGAGATTGCTATTAGTCGGTGATGAATTCATAAATCTTTCAAAAGTGTATTTTAGTGGTGTTGAATCTCAGAAGGAGTTTGAAGCCGTTCAATCTGCCTGTTAAAAAAAAAAATCTAAACTGTGGTCAATACTTAGCACGCGTTTCTATTTCCCTCATCGCACGCCTGATACAAGAAGCATTTGATGTTAAATGTTCATTTATCTTTGATATTTTAACAATAAAAGTTTGACAAATGAATTTAATTGTGAGTTCGTGTTGGTGAGTTGGTTAGTTGTTTCGCGCAAAATTAATATCAGACTGGCAAAAGTGAAATAAGCCTTGGTACCAAACAAGGATCCGTGGGGGGTCGGCTATGTTTTGTTTGTGGGCTTCCCGGGTAGAAATCTGCTCGCCGTGTAGGAGCCATTAATTGGAATATCCCGCGCCTCAATATAAAGTAATCCCCCAATTTATTCACTTACGCCCTTCACTTCTCCGTTTCTTTCCGCAAGAGAGGTCCAAAAGGCAGACGAATGATTTCTTGCTCTCTCTCTCTCACTTGCTGTCGAGTGTATAATTATCTGCAAGAGTGTTCACATCAGTGTGCGAGACACCGAGACGTTTTGCTTCCAATTGAAAGCGAACGGAGGGATAAACTATTCTGAATATAATTAGCTGGAAGAAACATTTACAACAAGTGTATACCATGCCCAAAACGGTGTAAATAAATATACGTGCACATATTGGTTCTGTGTACCTGTGTGTCTGTGCGTGTCCTACTTAAATGCATTTAAATATGAAGGCATACATGTGTACGGACATTATAGGTTTATGCGTCTACCCGGCCCATTACATTAATGGGGCTGTAAAAACAAAACGTTTCACCTGCTTTATGTCAGATATTATACCCACCGACACTAATCTTCACTATAAGTCGCCTCTGTGTCATTCGACTTGAGGTGTTACCATTCGGGCTTCAGTTTGATTTTTGATAAGCTTGTTTTTGCAGTGAGCAGGAAGGAGGGAGACAATTTGAAGAAACAATTTTCCATCAGCAAGATAAAATGGGAATTGATTACTTTAGATACCTTGTTGTTCCAGCTTTAGCATTTGTAGCCACGCCGTGCAGCAGCCCAGCTTGCAGCCCCCTTGTCCTCACTGCTTCTGTTGAATTGTGTTAATGCTGTATCGAATAATACGCTTAATTAAATAGGCGGTCATGCAGAGAGCTTAAAACTCCAGAAATGGCCTATAAAGATTATTTATTAACTTTGACATTAAAGTGTACCAGCCTCGCAAATCCGGCCAGATTATTTAATATCTATTTCAGACTGGACGGAGCACATTTTGCGGAACGTCGTGTCCAGATTGTAAGCGGTGAAGCTAATATATTAGCTCTTTTTTTTCTGGAGTGGATTCTAAAAGCACCCAGAAATAAGTTGTCCCTTTTATTTTGTCGATGAGATCTCTCCCCTCCCACCCCCTCCTACCCCCAACACGGGGATGCAAGCATTAAATCCAGCGTGGCAGCTTCCAATTCTGAGCACTTTAGTTGCTAAGCCTTAGGTTTGTTCTGAGGTGTTGTATTACAAAGTGTCAGTTCCCCCACCCCCTGAGCATTGCAATTTCTCCCCCTTTGCGCCGGCCGCGCTGAGTGTTGTCTACTGGAACTGGCACAAGACACTTCCACTCAAGCCCCAAAAGATGCAGAGATAGAGACAGCAGCGAACTATCGGGGCGAAAGCGACGCCGCGGGCTCCCCGAATCCTAAACTCTTGGCCAGAAAGTGGAGGGCATCCGGGTGGGTGGTTTGTGGCAATGTCTCAAATCGATTCCACCATCCACTCAGCTGCAACCAAGGTGGATAAATACACTACATTAATTCATTAACTACATGATTTTATTTAAAAACGGTTGCTCTACACTAAGAGATGTAATTAGCGCGCATTTCTTCACTGGATTTCGCATGGTTAACAAATTCTCAAAATGCACTTTTTTTAAATGTTGATAGAATGAGTAGATTTCGATATTCAATAATAAATTATATTCTCTCCATCCCCATCCCCGTCCCATCCCTTTCACTCCACCTCTCCACCCCGCCATCTGAGGAGCATTCGCAGTGCCTGACATCAGTCGATGTCTGATCACTCACTGCCAGTCACTTTGCCAGGGGACGTGGTGTGCAGCGCGCCATCTCCTGGATCAAACAGTACTTGGATCATATCACACCTGAATCGGAAACTTAAAAAAAAAACATAATCCACGAAAGGGAAACGATTATATTAGTACCATCAAACGTACTGTTTTAACCAATTTCATTTCAACTCAATAAATTAACTGGATTGCATGAAATTTCTGGCACCCCTTGCTTGATTAGTCAATGAACTTGGTCAATGTTTCAATAAACGTTTAGCATTCCTCCCCTTCCAGAAGCGAAAAGAGTTCGAAGTCAAAGCACACACCAAGTAACTCCTTAATGTGTGATCCCTAAAAGCGCGACGTTCGTTAAAAAAAATTACACAGTTAAGGAAATAACGACAAATGGACTCACTACATTCCGGTCTCAATGTTAAAATGTGACAGTCGTGAACAGACGCCTTATTTAATGCCACATTTTAAGTGACAAGCATGCAGTCTATTAAAATATTATTTCTGTCGGTTCACTGTGAAAAATGAAATTGCTTACAACGATGCTTTCTTTCCCTTACATCTTTGAGAATCCTTTATTTTGATAACAATTTAGTTCTGCTGTTACAACAATTTATTACAATGAGTTGCTTCCTTATCATTGTTATTGACTAGTTTCTATGTGCCCGGGATGTAAGGTTGTTGTGTGTTTGGTGGAACGGCTGATCTTCAGTTCCAATCTGGGACCTGTTCACTGGCTGGACATTGAAAAGATTGGCATTTGCCACTTGTTTTTTTTTTTTTGGGGGGGGGGGGGGGGGGAGTACACTAGGTGCATTTATCGTCGTTTTTATTTGACAATCATTTTTGTTGGCCTTCAAACAATGAAATATTTATGTGCTCGCGGCATTATCTTGATGCAGACGAAGGGGTTTTTTTGTTTCGAACCGTGAAGAGGAAGTTGTGCGTACGTGTACTGTTGTATGTATGTGTCACTGTGAAATGCGCGTGTGTGTGTGCGTGTGTGTAACTATGGGGGTATGTGTATGTGTGTGTGCGTTTGCGCCTGTTATTTGAGTGTATGCGGTGTCGTGCGGCATATGCGGTGCCTGTTCTTTGAGTGTGTGTAGTGTATGTGTGTACGCCTGCTCTTTAAAGTGTATGCGGTTATGTATGTGTGCACTAATTTGAGTGTATGAGGTGTATGTGTACATCGTGTGTGTAAAACACCTATTCTTTGAGTGTGTGCGTGCGTGGTTGTTGTATTTGTACTATGATATATGTACTATATATATATATATATCTAATACAATTATATTATATGTTTATACATATATAATACAATATTTGTAGATATATTGTACTATGATATTTGTACTATGCTATATGTGTGTGTGTGGGTATGTATGCATGAAGATTCCCATTAAAATGGGAGCAAGTATGAGTATCTACACTGAATTACGACGACACTTCTAAATCACTTTCTAGTTATTTTCATTTTTACAATTGAGAAACTAAAGCGCGAGATCCGGTGCAGAAACGCGTGTTTCTTTAAAATATTTAAATATTAATACGATGCTGCAGATTGTGTCATTAGCAGAAATGACAAAAGACGCCGCTTTGATTTAACATGGCTGGTCTAACGAGCGATTGTCTTTTAAGTAACTTACATAAATCACACGGCTGTTTATGAATAACCGAGAATATTTATATGAACAGACAGCTGCACCGGAGTTAATCTTAATTGTATCTCATAAAATATTACCCGACTTGGTACTTAGTTTTGTAAACGTTACTGGAAAAGTTGTGTGGGTTTTAGAGTTTAGAGTTTAGAATCTAGAGTTTCTAACATGTTGTTCCACCGCCCCACACCGACAGTCTCAGAGGAAAATATCCATGTGCCATAAAATGTATTTAATATAAGGTGGAATATTAAGGTAACGATTTATGTGAAAGGATCTCGCTTCAAACTTGCACGTCTAACTTGTTTAGAAGCGGGCGTTTGTTTGGTGTAGACTTGTGCGAACACGCTGCGCCGTCCCGTGTGCACCTGTAATGAAGGGCAATGAACACATTGTTGGCCACCCCAGGTAGACAGAAATGTTGGAGAAACTCAGCGGGTGAGGCAGCATCTATGGAGCCAAGGAATGGGTGGCGTTTCGGGTCGAGACCTTTCTTCAGACTCCTTCTGGTCACCCAGTTCTTCCAGCACAAACAGGCTACCCGTGAAATGTGCCAACGCGCGCCGAGAGTTTCATGAGCATTTGTCACAATTAAATGCTCAAGATACATTATATCCTAAAAGAAAACTATTTTGATTGGGCGTCAGGAAAAATCGCTGGTTATCGATCGTGATGTGTAAACACAACAATGGCTGAAAGCGGTATCTGTGCAGAGAATGGTTCACTGTCAATGATGAGCAATTCACCTGGAAGTCAGCAGCTCTATTCAAACGGTTCTGTTGAACAATGGTTACCAGCAATTAATGTTATTAATTTATAATCTAATATTCATTATTTGTTCGTATATATTATATCACCTTATTAATAACGTTGTAAATTAATTTAATTAGACAGCCTTTCTGTGTCCCGTGGTCCACTGGTTGAACAGCTGAAAAATATCCTTCAAAGAATACAAAAAGTTTAAAAATGGGATGTGTAATTTCGTTTCATTCGGCGCCTGCCCAGAAAAGGAGGCGAAGGAAAATGTTCACTGAATTACTCAATTGCCGTTAAGATACATTTATATTTTAGCAGATTTGTTAATATTGTTTTTTAAAAGGCATTTTAGAACCGCCCAAGGTTGTTTACCATCCGCATTGTATGTTCGATCGCCTTTATTGTGTGCTTTGAGATGACAATCGATTAGGACATGTTACCGGGATAGTATGTGTAAGAAGGAACTGCGGATGCGACCCAAGGAAATGCAGATGCCGGTTAAAACCGAAGATAGACACAAAATGCTGGAGTAACTCAGCGGGACAGGCAGCATCTCTGGGGAGAAGGAATGGGTGACGTTTCGGGTCGAGACCCTTCTTCAGATCGCAGTACACAAGTGCGGCTTTTCAAACGGATGTGCGCGGTAATCGATAATGGAGGATTTCAATAAATGCGAATTGTCCCGCGCGAAAACTGCATTACTCCGATTGCAAACGAACAAGACCTATACCGCGGAACCCGTGGCCAGGTCAATAAAACGCCATGATTTATTTCTGGTGCTCCACGTCATTAAATAGAAAAGATATTATACATTCAAGGCAACTTGTGTTATTGTATGATAAATTTATTAAACCAATAAACATCGATTTTTGATCCAAACTGATGAATTGATGCATTGTGGTTTTGCAAAACACGCACCTAAGTCGCGATTAATTCACTGCCTTTGTTCACCTTAGTAATTCTGTTGAACCCTGAGGTCCAATTCATTTTTGTTTTACTTATTGCCCACACCCACCTCATCAACGGTTATGCAACATAATGCAATCAGAATTTTAAGAGACATCTTAACCCAATAAAGGCATTTCCAATTAGGCTTGTTCCAACCCTGAACCTGTCCTTCGGACTTTCAGCACACACCGAAGTTTAATTACTTGCCTGAGCTTCAATATTCCGAATGGATATAATGAGACGGGAGGAGAGGCGCCGAAGCAGATGAAGTCACCAGACTGCCGAGCTTCAATTGGAAACGCTCTCTGTAG
The DNA here is from genome assembly GCA_963514005.1 of Raja brachyura. The sequence goes on from OY740787.1 coordinate 84,921,039, forward strand.
ATTTAAAACTCGTCGTACAACTATTGTTACTCCCGTCCACGATGATGCTTTATCCTTTCCTTTCTTTCAAAATACAACGGAACCTTACTTAGTGTTAACTTTACAGAATACAACGCTCTCTCTATATTCTGCAAAGTTAATTTAAGGTCTCTTTCTTCTTTTGGGTTGAGAGGAATGGATAAAACCGGAAATCCTCATGCGAATTTCTCACCTGCATGTCAACTTAAGTGCTCGGTTTGCATTAATCAGTTCAACATTAAAATACAGTTTTCCAAGTAAGATTTAAATATAAATATATATATGGAAAAACCGAGCCTTTTTACTGTTTCCAAATAATTATATATATAAATAAATAATTATATATTTTATATTATATATAAATTATATATAATTATATTGTGTGTGTATATATATATATATGTGTGTGTGTGTGTGTGTGTGTGTGTGTGTATATAACCTTTTTACTGTTTCCAAATAATTATATATATATATATGTATATATATATATATATAATTATTTGGAAACAGTAACAAGGTTTAGTTTTTCCAACGAGAAAAGTTGAGATTTTGTCCAGGATAGACAGGAAAAGCCGGAGTAACTCAGTGGGTCCGGCAGCATCTCTGGAGGGAAGGAATGGGTGACGTTTCGGGTCGAGACCCTTCTTAGGCTCATCCATGCCCAATTCCGTCCTATCCCAGTCTCTACATTTATATGCAGGGATGGAACGGATTTTACAATTAATTAATTAATTGATTGATTAAGCGCATTTTACAATTAATTAATTGATTGATTAAGCGCATTTTACAATTAATTGTACGGCCGGCCACTGGAGGTGGCCGTTTTGAGGGATTTCTCTGTCTTTTCGGACTGTGCTTGCCGGCTGCTGATTTAAACCACGGGTGCCAATATCGCAACTATAACTCTGCTGCCGGATAGGGCAAACCTAACGAATCTTCCCTCACCGGGAACCTACCACCGATCAATGCCGGACACAGCACTGAAATGTTTAATTGGTGGAAAATATACTCCCACGCAGTTGCAACCAGCCTTTACATAAAATCTAAAGCGGGTGGTGGGGTGGGATTTAATTGCGTTCGTTTTCAATTATCGCCAGCTATTTATCTTGTACTTATCTGTAACTTCAGAGCTGAAGCGGAAGCACTGGAGTACCGCAATGCCAACACGCCGGAGCATTTGCGTTAAGGGATCCCTCCTGGAAGTGCATGAACTGGGTCCTGGCGTGTCATGGGATTAGCAAGAAGGTCGCGGACCCACGCATGGGGTCGCGGCAGCGCTGACGTGGGCTATTGAGCTCGTCGTGCATTAACACGCCGGAGGCCCTAGTCTCTTCCCCCCCCCCCCCCCCCCCTTCAGATTCCAAGCAGTAAATCATCCTCGACACATGATTTCCCATCCCCGGGCTCTAAGTCTGAAAAATGGTCTCGACCCGAAACGTCACCTATTCCTTTTCTCCAGCGATGGTGCCTGACCCGCTGAGTTGCTCCAGCTTTTTGTGTCTATCCTCCACCCATGGCCTCGGGTTTCAAAACATTCTTCGTACCCACCCGGTCCCCAAACCAACTTTATATTATTAACGTGGCCACTCATCCTTAACGCTGCAGTGCATTGTGACCCAAAGTGGCCTGACACGGATTTGTACGTTCCTTCATTCTGGTGCTCCCACCAGCCCCAAGTTCCCCCTAAAGGGCAGGAGAACCTGGGGTTTTGGGGAACCCCGAACGTCCTCTCCGCGGGTGTCGGCAGCCAATTTGCTCGAACAGTTAAAATCGCTTTAACGAATTCGGCGCGGTCCACATTAAACCGGGTACATAACATTTAATTTCTAACCCCCTGCCCAAGAAATGTGTGAGGCCAATTGGCTCACCGACTCAGGGGGGAATTGAAGAGGGAGGGAGGTGGGGGGAAATACATACAGGAGGAGTGTATACAAGCACATACAACATTTGACAGAAAAATGCCCACGAATTGATGCATCATTTTAAATATCTTGGAGAAGATTCGGTAACGTGAAGAGAAATGCATATTCTTTGGTCACCAAACAGTTATCGCACACAGATGAACCAAGATCTTGGGGGGAGGGGGGTTGGGGTTGGGGTTGTTCAGGGATGACTGAGAATTGAATGCCCTGCCGGAAGGAGTGTAATAGCAGAAGAATTTAAAGGAAATATGATACACTCTGGCAAAGAAGTGTATCCAAAGGTATGATGGTGGGATTTGAAAAGAACAACCCAAATGGAAAACCCGACAAACATCTCGGCTATATACCCCCCCCCCCCCCCCCCCCCCGACTTACTCCAATGTCCCGGTCTTACTATGAATACAGTACGCATCGAGCCAATTTGCTACCAAGGCCTTTATCTGTTTACTAAAGGCTATTCTGTTTGTACTTTGTAGTACAAACAGTACTTAAAAGTACTTTTAAACAAAAACTCACGGGACCCATAACACAAAAATAAGACACGGCCGAGTTATTGACTCCCACTACCTGGATACTGTGCCCAGTATGTGACCATGTGACTGCGGACAGGCGGCATTGGTCAGCTGAAGGTGTAGTTCACCCGGCTTTTCCTCACTGTGACATCGTTTCCAGTGCCCATTTCCAACAACTGGGAACATTTGTTATCGGCTCTTCAAGGTAATCGCTTTGATTTCACACGTTATTCTGAAAATTCTCTCTTTTCTTGCGGGTAGGTTATATATATATATTGTTTGCAAATGGGTGCGTGTGTTTTATAATTATATATATATATATATATATATATATATATATATATATATATATATATATATATATATATATATATATATATAATTATAAAACACACACACATATATATAACACGCACACATTTGCAAACAATCTTATATATATACACATTGTATATATATATATACAATTTTATACAATATATATATAAATATATATATCTTGTATAAAATATATGTAAATGTATATATCTTGTATAATATATACATATATTGTATAACATTGTATTTAAATATATGTAAAAGAAAATTTTCAGAATAGCACGAGAAATCAAAGTGATCAACTTGAACCGGTAACAAATATCAACAAGTGATCAAATTATATATACTTATACAATATATATATATATTTGTATAAGTATATATAAGTATATATATATTGTTTGCAAATGTGTGCGTGTGTTATATATATATATATATAATATATATATAAAACACACGCACACATTTGCAAACAATATTATTGATTAAATATACATTAGTGCACCAGATACCAGTGTACACACACATATATATCTTACAAACTGCATTCTTTTTGAAATATACATTAGTGCACCAGATACTAATGCATGATCACGTCAAAACGAATACAATTCTGACGTCTTTCTGTCGCTTTAAATTATTTCTTATTCCCCGAACTGTTGTGGCAACGATTGCTGTTTACTTACTGCAGACGGACGAGTTTCACCTTGTCTTTGAGGTACTTACAAAGTAATTGCCTTGACTTTAATGAATACAAACCCTCAACATTTCTAAAATAAATCAGGGGTTCATGTGAAAAATCTGCGGATTGTCAGCGATCGCTAGCAGACACGGCGGGCAGGACCACTTATGAATGTTGGTTTCAGACGCACGGGGCTGCTAATTCCACCTCGGTCAGCGAGCGGAAAAGTACGGTGCAAGTAAATGTCGTCTCACATATTCGTTTCACTCTGCATACACCCAATTAATAGCTTCACTTCGATGAAGTGTTTGTGGAAAGGCGCGACCATATTGTATGTACCAGTGTTTTGAACATTGTATGAACTAAAGAAAGCACGGGAAAAATTATTACAAATTATGGTAAATCGGCGAGAATTAAAGGTAGAGATATGGAGCTGTGTGAATGCTTGCACTGGCCATAAGATGCACCAACACCTGTCATGTCACCTCGCATCGCTTCAGAAACTACCCCGATTACCAAACGCATCATTGTAAAATGTCGATTCATCTTCAAGTATTGAATCAAACAAGTGTACACGGAGTTTTTTACACCCAAACTTTCCACTCTAAACACCTTGGCGATGGATAATAATGCGCCTCCATTATACGTATGTGTCAATTCAGTAATAGCAGGAATCGGTGATACAAACGCGGTCAGAGTTTTCAACTAGCCCCAGTGCCAAGATCCCATATAAATCGCCGACCGCGAGGCTTTATTGGAAAATTTACAATATCTTAGCAATTATCCGCGATACTAAATATTCCCGTGAAACTTTCCTCAGATAATTCAGCGGAATCAAGCACATTGGTCGGCCCCATTCCTTTTTGAGGGAACTTTAATCCGGGAGCGTTTGATGGGGCCGTGGTCTACCTTCCCTCGTTGAATGGAGTAGACTCAGGTGGAACCGGATAGTGCAAAGTTACCTCACATCTACCACAGTTTTCTAAATTAAAAAAATAACATTGTGGAGTATCTATTTTAATAGCCTTGTTTCAAAAATTATATATATTAAATTCCTCACGGTGATTTGTTAAGGGACATTTGGCCACATATTGCAACTGGGCGACATGACTGGCATGTGTATGAAGGAACTGCAGATGCTGGTTTGCACCGAAGTTCGACGTAAAATGCTGGAGTAACTCAGCGGGACCGGCGGCATCTGTGGAGAGAAGAGATGGTTGACGTTTCGGGTCGAGACCCTTCTTCAGACTGAGAGTCAGAGGAGAGGGAGACATAGAGATATGGAAGGGTAAGATGTGAAAACGAGACATCAAGGGGGACGCGGTTCAAGGAAAATGTTGTTCGCCAGGGGAAGATGACAATGCGGCATTCACACGCAGTGCAATTTAATCAGGACAGTGACACTAGTCGGAGAATTAGGATGGGGAGGGACGGAGAGAGAGGGGGAGGGCAAGAGCTACTTGAAGCTAGAGAAGAGATATTGAACATAGAAATGAAAGATATGCAAAAAAAGTAACGAGGTGCAATAGACACGACCCAGGGTGTAGGTTATGGGGGATAAAAGGGGGAGTAGGAAGCGCCAGCGCTATAGTTGGGTGAATAAACCACGCTCAATGCTTTCCCCAGAGTTTTGCAAAGCCATTGTTTCTCCCGCTCACGACCCACGCCAATGTTTTAAGAAACATCAGATTATAAATGTGGGTTTACATAACGCTTTTAAAATCCCACTTCCAGTCACATAGACGACGAAGTACGTTCCATGTGCAGTTTAGTCACTTGTGCATTAGAAACATAGAAATTAGGTGCAGGAGTAGGCCATTCGGCCTTTCGAGCCTGCACCGCCATTCAATATGATCATGGCTGATCATCCAACTCAGTATCCCGTACCTGCCTTCTCTCCATACCCTCTGATCCCCTTAGCCACAAGGGCCACATCTAACTCCCTCTTAAATATAGCCAATGAACTGGCCTCAACTACCCTCTGTGGCAGAGAGTTCCAGAGGCCCATCACTCTGTGTGTGAAAAAAGTCCTTCTCATCTCGGTCCTAAAGGATTTCCACCTTATCCTTAAGCTGTGGAGGAGGATAATTCAATTTCTCTACCTTTAATTCTCGCCGATTTACCATAATTTGTAATAATTTTTCCCGTGCTTTCTTTAGTTCATACAATGTTCAAAACACCGGTACACACAATATCGACGCGCCTTTCCACAAGCACTTCATTGCAAGAGGACCAGCAAGAAGAGGTCTATGTAGCAACCTCATACCAACAACCGCGCGACGCCGACTAAATCATTTGATCAGAGATAAATATTGACCAGGATAAATCCCCCCCCTCTTGTTGTTAATAGGGCTGTGAGCTGTTTTGAAAAGACGGGGAGCAACCGGTTTCACATCTCAAAGACAATGTTTCCACAAATGCAGCACTCCCGGAGGACTCAATTGGCACCGGGAAGGAACTGGAATCTATAAAGTTCCGCAGCGTCTTTCTTTACACTGGCTGCCCCGAGCGCTTCGATTCATAAAATTACTTCAACGTCATTCAAGACTATACAACCAGTGACTGCAGCAGAAATGAATAAACAATACATTTGGACACTAAAATGCTTCACAAGAAAAACAAAAACGAATGCTTATTACATTTTGACAGTGAATGTAAAGTTGGACTGTTTAAAGTACGATCAATGTTCTAGCCGATGTCATCTTCATTTGTTTTATCCCAACTTTCGCATATTCTTAATGAAACGAATTTTCTGGAGGCCGCAATGGAGGTTTCTTTCTTAGTTTTTTTTAGAGCGTGAAGAATGGTCTCGATCCGAAACGTTACCTATCCATTTTCTCCTTAGATGCTGCCCGCATTTTGTGTCTACCTGAAGATTCTTTGATAACTTGTTTTGGGTCAATAGACAACAGACACTAGGTGCAGGATCCGACCATTCGGCCCCTCAAACCAGTAGGCCATTCAATGTGATCATGGCTGATCATCCATAATCAGTACCCCGTTCCTGCCTTCTCCCCACATCCCCTGACTTCGCTATCTTCAAAAGCCCTATCTAGCTCTCTTGAAAGTATCCAGAGAACCGGCCGCTGAAGCAGAGAATTCCACAGACTCACAACGTGAAAAGTGTTTCCTCCGTTCTAAATGGCTTACCCCTTATTCTTAAACTGCGGCCCCTGGTTCTGGACTCCCCCAACATCGGGAACATGTTTCCAGCCTCTAGCGTGTCCAACCCCTTAATAATCTTATATGTTTCCATAAGATCCCCTCTCATCCTTGTAAATTCCAGTGAATACAAGTAAATTACCAGCCCAACCGCTCCATTCTCTCAGCATATGACAGTCCCGCCATCCCTGGAATTAACCTTGTGAATCTACCCTGCACTCCGTTAATAGCAAGAAAATCCTTCCTCAAATTTGTGTACAATACTCTAGGTGTGGTCTCACTAGGGCCCTGTACAACTGCAGGAGGACCTCTTGCTCCTATACTCCACTCCTCTTGTTAGGAAGGCCATCATGCCATTCGCTTTCTTCACTGCCTGCTGGACCTACATGCTTACTTTCATTGACTGATGAACAAGGACATCCAGATCCCGTTGTACATCCCTTTCTCCCAACTTGACACCATTTAGATAATAACCTTCCTTCCTGTTCTTGCTACCAAAGTGGATAACCTCACATTTATCCACACTAAATTTGGTTCATCTCATGCAGCGGAGCACTCTATGCTGTTCAAGTAAATAAAGACATTTCACAGATTTAATAAAATAAATGGTTGTTTTCTTGCGTTGGAAGGAACTGCAGATGCTGGTTTACACCGAAGAGAGACACAAAATGCTGGAGTAACTCGGCGGATCTCTGGAGAACTCCAGAGATGCTGCCTGTCCCGGTCCATTTTCTTGTTGCAATAGTATGATTCAATAATGGGAGACATAATTCTCCCTAATAATTATTTTTAGACAGCCTTCCCTGCACCGTACGATATATCATAATGACATCTACAAAATTGAGAAAGTAATTTTCACTTTTTCTGCAGCAGTCACTACAGTGGATTCTCCCATCATAAACTCCTGTAATTATTGTCCAATGCTGACACATTCTAAGTGACAGTGATCAATATCCCACAGACCGATGGAATTGGCATTCACTGATTTTATATTGAAGAAAAAATGATAGTGAAACTATTGTTGACACCTCAATGAAGTAACAAGTTGCAGTCTCCCACTGAGAGCTTTGCAAAGTTAACCTTGTGGAGATTCTGTTTGCCTTGATAGAGTGAGCTGGGGCTGCAGTTTAACTGCATAAAAGGTCTGGGATTGATTATTGTAGCTGGGAACAGTGGACAATATACAGTTACAAACCAGCATTCCTGCTGTCATGGACACCCGATGCAGGCATGGTTACACTCTTCTGCATGGCCCTGTTGTTAAATATTAAAGCTGAAGTGTTTTGAGCGTGGATAGATTCAACCAAACACTCAAAACTTAAAATAAAACACACCCTTTCCATTTACAATGTGCTTAGGTAAACATGTTAATTCAGCATTTGATAAATTCAGTTCAGTGAAACACAACTATTTCAACAGAGCCGCTCCCGAGAGGAGAGGGGACCTAGATCTGGAGTTACATCACTATTTTAGCAGGAACCCTTTAATTTAGAGTGAAGCATAAGTAAAGGATTAGCCACCCTACTGAAAAGGAGCTGAAATGCTTTGATTGAAATGATAGTGTCTACAGTGGAGATTAAAATGAGCTGCCTTTCCTTCTGTGCAACTATCAAATTTATATGAGATTGTCATGTATTCCTTCTGCCATTACATGAAGTTATCATCAGATGCTGTCATGTAACATTTGCCACTAATTCAGGTTCAAGGATTTGCAAATGTTCAGAATTACACACACTCTTTATGACATTTCCAAAGAGAATATATCGGAGTGGGACACGGTGCTGCAGTGGTAGAATTGCTGCCACGGGTTCTGTATGTGTGGAGTTTGTACATTCTCCTCGTGAACTGGGTGGGTTTACTCCGAGAGCTCCGGCTTCCTCCCGCATTCCAAAGACGCACAGGTTTGTAGGTTAATTGGCTTGGTAAAATTGTAAATTGTCCCTAGAGTGTGCGGGATAGTGTTAGTGTGCAGGGATCGCGTGGAGCCGGTGGGCCGAAGGGCCTGTTTCCATGCTGTATCTCAAAACTAAACTAAAGCTAACCTCAAACCCACATTAATGGTGCATACCATGATCATATTGAATGGCGGTGCAGGCTCGAAGGGTCGAATGGCCTACTCCTGCACCTATTGTCTATGTTTACATGTTTCTATACCATCTGCTCTGTCTCCTCCACGCTCAGCTTCAGTGATATAAGCAGACTTTTTTGGCAATAAGATAGGGACTATCCAGCCTTCCATCCTTTCTCCCCATGTCTTACAACACCTTACTTCTCTGGTTGCCTCTCCTAAGGTTCCCAAGATGCCCTCCCATCTCCCCCTCATGAATTGTGTACATTCATGTCATCCATTCTTTGATCTGCTTATTTCCAACTCAAACACTGACCTCCATTCCCAGCTGCAGAGGAAGATGATATAGATATTTCCCTGAACTCAGTTCCATGCTTCTTTTGAAAGTGTGATATCATTAACTCTCTCCTGAAAAAAAAAACAACTGTTCACCCTTCCTTCCCTGCAAGTTACCATGTGTCCTCCAACCTATTTGCACTACTTATATCATGGCCTGATTATGTATTATATGATTAGACTTGATAACACACAAACTAGGTTTTTCATTGCATCTGGGTATCATGACAATAACAATAATTCAATACCAGATACCAGCTCAATAACAGATCTTCTACTTGGAATCAAAGTGTAACGTCCAATAGAAATAGGGGGCCTGGACATTCAGAGGTTTGCTTACATCAAAGGATCACGCAGTTTAAACTGATAAGAAAAACTATGCAATAACATTACATTGACGCAACTATTTAACCTTTGTTCACCATAATTAAAGCAAATCAAATGACCGAAAAATAGGCAAACTGAGATGCCTTCTAAATGTCCCTTGCACCGCATAGTCAGGCAATCACTTCCACTATAACCAACAAAAACTAAGCTCCGCTTTAAAGAAGCATTCTGTTCCAGGGAAATGTCATTCTGTAGTATGTAGAGTCAGGAGGCCAGCACCTCCTGGCTTCTGCTTTGAATCAGAAAGAAACTGATGTGATCTCTGAAGGCGAGAGAATACTTGATGTGAATATCAGTCGAGTATAGAGAATCAAACACACTGCAATCCAGCAATAACTGCACAAACCTGGCACAGTGTAATATTAATAAGACAAATTTATGGTAATACTTGAAAGAGTAATTACAGTTGTACATTGTCCAAGTAGAACTGATTTTCACTGTACACATAGAAACATAGACAATAAATGCTAGACATACATTAATACAATTTAAAGTATTATACAGATTACATTATTCGAAAACTAAATTAAATAGTATATTTCCTAATCTCTCCTCTATTTGTGATAAATGTAAGAATTTAGAAGCAAATTTAACACACAGTTTTGTTACATGTCCTAAATTGAATTATTATTGGACAGAAATTTTTTAAGTTATTTCTGAAGTTCTTAAAGTTCAACTAGACCCTGACCCAAAGTTAATAATATTGGGAATTCCTGAGTCTAATTTGATATTTACATTGGATCAAAGAAATTTCCTTGATTATTGTTTGATATTAGGGAAAAAAATAATATTGAAATTTTGGAAGGGAACATTATCCCCAACAATTAAAATGTGGGCATCAGAGATGTTGGAGACGTTATACTTGGAAAGAATTAGATTTGTCCTTCTTGACAAGTATAATTCTTTTGAACAGATATGGTCTCCATATATACAGTATTTAGAGAAGTAGCTGCTCTTGGCATCACGGCTCGACGGGCACCCTGCGGGATTTGATAAAAATAATTCATTTGTATACTAGGATATATGCATGTCTTTATTGATATTATTATTTGTAGTTGTTTTATTTACAATATATATTGTGGTTTTTCATTTATATATACATATAATATTTTTTCTTTTTTTTTCTCACTTTTTTTGTCTTTTTTCTTTTTCTTCATTTTCTTTTTTCTCTTATACCAACTAATTATTACGGAATTATAATTTTATTGATTAATAATGGTATTTTTCTTTACTTACTTTTATTTTCAAAAATATATAAGATAATTATCATTAGTGTGTTATGTACAAACATTGAATTAAGTTGATGTTTATAACTCAGTTTTAAACATTGAAAATTGGTTATCGCTAATAAAAAAATTATTTTAAAAAAAAAAGAAACATAGACAATAGGTGCAGGAGTAGGCTATTCAGCTCTTCAATGTGATCATGGCTGATCATCCCCAATCAGTACCCCGTTCCTGCCATCTCCCCATATCCTTTGATTCCACTAGCCTTAAGAGCTCTATCCAACTCTCATTTGAATGCATCCAGTGAATCGGCCTCCACTGCCTTCTGAGGCAGAGTATTCCACAAATTCACAACTCTCTGCGTGAAAAAGTATTTGTCCTCATCTCAGTTCTAAATGGCCTACCCCTTATTCTTAAACTGTGGCCCCTGGTTCTGGACTCCCCCCAACATCGGGAACATGTTTCCTGCATTTAGCTGGTCCAATGGCCCCATAGCAGAAGGGCCCATGTTGCGGGGCTGGAAACTGGAAGTATTCTGAGCTAATTCTTCTACCATCATCATCTACTGTAACAAGTGTTGGCTCCCACTGATTGTTGCCGGAAGCTTGCTTTCTTTTCAGGACGGACGATGATAGTGATGTCAACAAGACGGATTCAAAAGAAGAAGAAGAATCCCTTGGTAATGTTGTATGTTTCTATGAGATCCCCTCTCATCCTTCTAAATTCCAGTGAATACAAGCCCAGTCATTCCATTCTTTTATCATTTGACAGTCCTGCCAGCCCAGGAATGAACCGACGCTGCACTCCCTCAATAGCAAGAATGTCCTTCCTCAAATTAGATGACCAATATTGCACACAATACTCCAGGTGTGGTCTCTCCAGGGCAACTGCAGAAGAACCTCTTTGCTCCTATATTCAAATCCTCTTATTATGAAGGCCAACATGCCATTAGCTTTCTTCACTGTCTCCTGTACCTGCATGCTTACTTTCAGTGACTGATGTACAAGGACACCCAGGTCTCATTGCACTTCCCCTTCTCCTAAAGGGCCTGTCCTACAAGCATGCAACTCTATGCGATGAACGCGATCAAACTAGAAGCGGGGGCCGCGCGGAGGTCGGGTGATCCCCTGTACAGGGCCGTTCCCACCAGCATGCGCCTGCATGCGGCAAGCGCAACCAAACCGGCAGTAAGGGCCGCGCGGAGGTCGGGTGAGTGGCGCAACGCGGCGCAAAGTGAGGCGAACTTGGAGCAAAGTCTAAGGTAAGTTCGCCAGGACAGAGAGGGGCACACAGAGAGGGGCACAGAGGCACACACACAGAGGGCCACGGAGCCACACACATAGAGGGTCACGGAGGCACCTACAGATAGGTTCACGGAGGCACGATGTCGGGGCGGTGTGTAATGCGTCGAGGCGACTGCGAGCCGACAATTCCGCACAGCTCCGGCGATCGAAGTGGGACCGGCCCCGCGACGCCGGACGGCTCAAGCGACCACGTTAGGTCGCGCTAATCGCATAGAGTTGCATGCTTGTAGGACAGGCCCTTAATCTGACACCAATCAGATAACAATCTGCCTTCTTGGTCTTGCCACAAAGTGGCTAACCTCACACTTATCCACATTATACTGCATCTACCATGCATCTGCCCACTCACCCAACCTATCCAAGTCACCCTGCATCCTCATAGCATCCTCTTCACAGTTCACATTTCCACCCAGCTTTCTGTCATCTGCAAATTTGCTAATGTTACATTTAATTCCTTCATCTAAATCATTAATGTATATTGTAAATTGCTGCAGCCCCAGCACCGAGCCTTGCGGCACCCCACTAGTCACTGCCTGCCATTCTGAAAGAGACCCGTTAAATCCTACTCTTTGTTTCCTGTCTACCAACCAATTTTCCATCCGTTTCAATATCCTATCCCCAATACCATGTTCTCTAATTTTGTCCACTAATCTCCTGTGTGAGACCTTATCAAAGGCTTGCTGAAAGTCCAGGTACACTACATCCACTGGCTCTCCCTTATCCATTTTACTTTTTACATCCACAAAAAAATCCAGATTAGTGAAGCATGATTTCCCTTTCGTAAATCCATGCTGATCCTGTTACTACTATCCAAAGCGTTGCTATTTCATCTTTAATAATTGACTCCAGTATCTTCCCCACCACCGATGTTAGGCTAACTGGTCTATAATTCCCTTTTTTCTCTCTCCCTCCTTTCGTAAAAAGTGGGATAACATTAGCTACCCTCCAATCCACAAGAACTGATCCTGAATCTATAGAACATTGGAAAATGATCACCAATGTATCCACGATTTCTAGAGCCACCTCCTGGAGCGCCCTGGGATGCAGACCATCAGACCTGGGATTTAACAGCCTTCAGTCCCATCAGTCTACCCAACACCATTTCCTGATTAATGTGAATTTCCTTCAGTTCCTCCGTCATCCTAGATCTTCTGTCCCCTAATACTTCTGGGAGATTGTTTGTGTCTTCCTTCGTGAAGACAGAACCAAAGTATCTGTTCAACTCGTCTGCCATTTCCTTGTTCCCCATAATAAATTTACCTGTTTCTGCCTTCACATTTGTCTTAACTAATCTTTTCTTCTTCACATACCTAAATAAGCTTTTACATTCTTGGCTAGCTTATCTTCGTACCTCATCTTTTCTCCCCGTATTGCCTTTTTAGTCTCTGTTGTTCTTTAAAAGTTTCCCAATCCTCTCGCTTCCCGCTCATCTTTGCTATGTTATACGTCTTCTCTTCTAGTTTTATCCTGTCCTTAACTTCCCTTGTCAGCCACGGTCGCCTCTTACGCCCCTTAGAATCTTTCAATGACACTTGGTTTGTTCTTCATACAAGTTATTCTGAAATGGATTTCTCCGGTAAGCTTCCAGAAATGTCAATAAATCATTAAACCTTCCAAGTTAGAAGCACAACAATGAAACGTGGACCAAAAGCCATTCTCCAGTCTAAAGGCAAGTCATTTGTTTCTTCAATCTGAAAATTAGTCATTTGTAATTCAACACAATCAAAGTTGTAGCATATAAACTACTGAAACTTTGTTGATTCCTTGTCTTTATTGGTATCCACTTTAACTCAAAGCACGCACATCTGCAAAATAATTAATTCGGGCACTTTCAATAGCTGCTTCATTTTTAATAAGGCCTTACCGCCATTTAAAGTAGGAAGGATAACTGGTTAAAGGCCTAATTTCTAAATGAACGTTCTAAATTAATCCCAATAAAAAGTTTTTAAAAAACTAGTCTGTTCAGTTTGACTAAATTCTCGGAGGAGAAATAAGTCCCTTTCTTAGCACAGCAATATGCCACATATGTCATGTTGTTATGATTTATTATTTCCTGCCTTATATCTGATAGAAGCAAATGAAAGCTTGGACTATGTGTGTGTGTGGTTGCTGTGCATACATCATCTGCAAGGTGCACGGGAGCAACTCAACAGAGGTCTGTAAAAGTATTTCACAAATCTGCTATTTCATCCATTTAAAACACAAGGGCTACAGGCACACTAAAATATCTTTAACTTCAAGTTGGCCTTTATCTAAAAGATGTCCAGAGTTTTAAGGCAAGGAGGATGTTGAGATTATGGAGGACTTTAATGAGACACCTTTTGGAGTATAGTGCACACAGCCTTGTTCTCTTCACCACAGCAAATATATAAGTGCAGCTTATAATTCCCTGATTGATCCAGGGGATTCCTGAATGTGTAATGTTCCAAAAAATGTCAATTATCCATTGGTTGTGGGAAAGATCTTATGGAATAAGACTTGAAAAAGATGAATACATGGTATTTTAAATATTTAAATAAGTCTACAATGTACGAGAATACAAATTCTTCAATGTTCTACAATACCAGCACTCACTGGGGCATGCTATAAAAACTTATCAAAAAGCAATGCCAAAAATCTGAAGTTAACGATCTGGAAATACTCATTAGGCAAAACAGCATCTTTGCAAAGAGTGAAACAGAGTTAAGGGCCTGTCCTACAAGCATGCAACTCTATGCGATGAACGCGATCAAACTAGAAGCGGGGGCCGCGCAGAGGTCGGGTGATCCCCTGTACAGGGCCGTTCCCACCAGCATACGCCTGCATGCGGCAAGCGCGACCAAACTGGCAGCGAGGGCCTGGCGAAGGTCGGGTGAGTGGCGCAACGCGGCGCAAAGTGAGGCGAACTTGGAGCAAAGTCTAAGGTAAGTTCGCCAGGACAGAGAGGGGCACACAGAGAGGGGCACAGAGGCACACACACACAGAGGGCCATGGAGCCACACACATAGAGGGTCACGGAGGCACCTACAGAGAGGGTCACGGAGGCACGACGTCGAGGCGGTGTGTAATGCGTCGAGGCGACTGTGAGCCGACAAGCCGTTGCCGCGTGGAATTTTTTAACATAGTCAGTTTTTCGGAGCCCCGCGCGATGTCGGGACGAACTCCGCACAATTCCGCACGGCTCCGGCGATCAAAGTGGGACCGGCCCCGCGACGCCGGACAGCTCAAGCAACCACGTTAGGTCGCGCTCATCACATAGAGTTGCATGCTGGTGGGACAGGCCCTTAAATGTTTCAGGTTGATGTTGTTGTTGATAGTCAAATGAAAGGTCGATGATTGAAATATTAACTATATTTCTTTCTCTGCAGATGCTGCCCAATCTCCTACGTATTGCCAGCATTTTCTGCTCTTACTTAAAAAACAATATATTCCTGTACAATTGAATTAGTTTAAAATAATTCACTAATTTAAATCTAAAGGCTTGGCAATTGCATTGTGGAAGATGCTGTCAACCAAAACCTGTACTAATGCAGGTTTTTTTCATTTTATACTTAGAACTTCGCAAAAAGGTTCACGAAATGGGGAAGCTATATAACATAAACAACCAATGCATATTTTCCGTACCTGGGAAAGATGGAGTTATTTTTTGCATCAGTGCCGTCTAGAATCACCAGACTGTTTCTTGGGATGAGGAAACTCTCCAGTAGAGGAGAGTAAAAGCCCTGCCCCACTGTATGAGTTCATTCAAGAGCTCTCCCAAGTTAAAAAAACATCAAACTTGTGGAAGCACGCAGAATGTACGTAGCGGGTACGTCGGAGCTCGGGACGTCTCTTAGCTGCTCGTAACGCTAGTGGCAAGTACTCGGGAAACGCGGCAAGCTCGGGAAGACTCGCGAAGATTTTTTAACATGTTGAAAAATGTCCACGAGAGCCCCGAGTACCTACGAGCGGCCATTACCGTAAATCTCCGAGTTCGAATCAGAGAAAACTCGGGAGAACTCTTGAATGAACTCGTACAGTGGGACAGGGCTTTGAGGGTAAGACTGGCAAAGGATTATACACAAGGGAGTTTAGAAGCCTAGAAGACGAGAAGAAGTGGCGGAGTAGTCTAGTTGGAACTAGTGGGTAGTGACCCAGAATAAGAGGATGTGAATATAGAAAGGTGATGAGTTGTAATTTATTTTGGTTGATTTTGTCATTCTCTGCCTCAGGAAGCTCAGAGATCCCAATCATTGAATCATACCATTAAGCAGGAAAATGCACACGCCCAGGATTAATCATGATTTTATTGAATAGAGGATCAGGGCGGAAAAGTTACCAAGCCTTTTGTATGTTATAAGCAGGGCTACTGGAGAGCAAATGGCACTAGATTGCATTGTTACCTCTTTGCTAATAATTGAGAGTAAACTGAGGGATAGACTGGTCTTGACCTGAAGAAGGGCCTTGACCTGAAACGTCACCCATTCCTTCTCTCCAGAGATGCTGTCTGGCCCGCTGAGTTACTCCAGCATTTTGTGTCTATCTTCAACTGGATTTATAAGTAAGTAGGTTTATTGGCCAAGTATTCACATACAAGGAATTTGCCTTGGTGCTCCGCCCACAAGTAACAACATGACATACAGTGACAGTTGCTTGCTCTTTATGCCCACGGGATAAACTTGTGGTTGAGTAGATCCTACTATTGTGGTCACAAGTTAACAGCTCGGTTGTGGACCAGCTATTCCGAACTGTCATTCTCCAGAAATCCAGCTTGGATTCTATCCGGAGCTGAGGACTTTGCTTTATCCAGTTATTCTCACTCGATGAGCGTTTGATGGCACTGGGCCTGTACTCGCTGAATTTTAGATGGATGTGAGGGGAGCCTCATTGACACTTACTGAATAGTGAAAGGCCTGGATAGAGTGGATGTGGAGAGGATATTCCAACTAGTGGGAGAATCCAGGACCAAAAGCCATAGCGTCAGAATAAAAGGACGTTTCATTAGAAAGGAGATGAGGAGGAATTTATTTCATCAGGTGGTGAATTTGTAGAATCCATTATCACAGAAGGCTATGGAGGCTGAGTCAATGGATATTTTTAAAGCATAGATAGATAGATTCTTGATTAGTGCAGGGTTATGGGGAGAAGGCAGGAGAATGGGGGGTTACACAAAAAGCTGGAGAAACTCAGCGGGTGCAGCAGCATCTAAGGAGCGAAGGAGATAGGCGACGTTTCGGGTCGAGACCCTTCTTCAGACTGGTCAGGGATCAGGGAAACGAGAGATATAGACAGCGATGTGGAGAGATAAAGAACAATGAATGGAAGATATGCAAAAAAGTATTGATGATAAAGGAAACAGGCCATTGTAAGCTGTTTGTAGTGTGAAAATGAGAAGCTAGTGCGACTTGGGTGGGGGGGGGGGAGATGGAGAAGGAATGGAGAATGAGAGATAGATCAGCCATGATTGAATAGGCATGATGGGCCGAATGGCCTAATTCTACCCCTGCAACGTCTGAACTTATGAATACTTGTCATGACATGGAGTGGATCAAGTTGCCTGAAGGGTGACCTCTGAGATGTTGGAGACCTCAGGGAGAAGCTGAGCTGGGCTTTCACTTGGTCCCCTGGCGGAACTATGGTTACGAATGTTTCAGTCTTGTCGATAGTACTCACATGTTGGGCCCTGCAACAAAAATAATAAGGATCTTCTCCTTCTTCTCATGTTAGCTGTTTCTTGGCCCACTATCATTAATGACTGGAATGCAGATGGCAATTAACACAATCCAGCTCCAGAGGTTCTCCCCAGTAATTAGAAAAAGCAATGCTAAATGCATGAATGATGTCAAGCATTTTAACGAGTGAACGTTGTGGCAGTAACGTGGACCCAGGAAACACAGAAGGAACAGGTGAAATGCAATAATTGCAACAGCAAAATGTAATCTTTGCAAAACAAATATAACATAAACAGCAGAAGACAGCTTTTGATAGATTAAAAATCTCTTCTCTTCAATGACTGTCAGTTGATATTGGCTAAAATTAATTACAAATCACAATTACATAATAATATATACATTATTCAAAGTTAATATTGACTGAAAACTTTTGTAAAAGCTCAATGTGAATGTACAGACATTTCCTTAAACTTGCTACTATTATATTGATGTCATTTCAGGAAATTTCAGAAAAGCAATTACTTTGTGCAATATGCCATGAAAATAGACCTCAAATCCCACTTGAGCAAGAAATGTCATCTTGAAATGTACTACTCCTTTACAGACCTTGCATCATTCAGGACTCACACAATCAGAGGCTGCCAACCCGTACAATCGTTGACTGCTGGCAATTAATTTCTCTGGAAGCTGCATTGAAAAATAATGGTGGCAGCGAAAGCAAACCGCGTGGAGCCAGGATCTGATTCCCCATTAATTAAGCCGATTTATTTACCAAAATCAAACATCATATAAACTGCATTAGCTTACATTCAGTGACTTCTGCAATCTTTGACAAATTTCTGATCTTTGAAAAAACACACTCTGTTGCTGACAACTGTAAATGTAGCCAATCTCTTCATCAGAATTCCGTCATACCTGTTTTCAGTTCTGCTTCACCCAAGATCATCTGGTTCCCATACTTTTGAGATCCAGTTTTCCACTCCCTCATTCCTTGGATAAAAGTTTGGCCAGCCTAAGAGTGCAGTTAACAGGTTAGAGTTTCCTCTGAAGTTTTCATTGCCAGATTTAATGATCTGTACATTTGTGTTATTCACTCTTCTTAAATTCTTGACTTCAAGAACCCTCGTAGATTTGTGGTGCTGAAGCCCAAACTAGAGAGATGGCAAATTCTCCGAAGCCAAGCAAAGCAGGCAGATTGATGGCGGACACAATACATTTGAAGAGCTATCTATTTCTCTTCTGGTCTTTCCCCAGTCCAACTTTATACAGGGCCAATTCCTACCAAAATGGCACTGAAACTGGAATTTTGCTGGATTAACTAAGTGGGACAAGCAGCACGTCTGGAGGACATGGGTAGGTGCTGTTTTCAGTCAGAAACAGACTCTAATAGTGTACTTTAATTAGTCCAGTATAAGCAAGTCTAAATCAGTAGCTCATTTACATTAAAAAAAACGCGTGAGGCAGCATCTCTGGAGAACATGGATAGATAACATTTCAGGTTGGGAAACTGATTATGTGAGAGGGGAAAGAAAGCTGATGAGGTGTGGGGCAGGACAAAGCCTGGTTGGGGTATAAGCAGATGGTTGCACAAAGGTCAGAGATGAAACGACATACCTGTGAGACAAAAGGAGTGAAGAGTAGAAATGTAGGTAGAATGGGAGGGGACAAACAGGTATGAGTCCAGGTGGGGCAGAGGGGAGAGCGGAGGCAGTAAGAATGGGGAGGTGGGTGATGTAGGCTGAGGGGGAGTTTTGTCATAAACTAATATTGGACAGTTCAATGTTCATACCATTGGGTTGCCCGCTAAAATCTGTCCAGGACAGGTCCTTCCAGTTCCAGGTGAGACAGAGGTTCACTTGTACCTCCTCTCACCTTGTCTACTGCATCCAATGCTCCCGATGTGATTTCCTTTACATCGGTGAGACCCAGCATAGACCAGGTGACCAATTAGGCCGAACACTTGCGCTCGATCTGTCAAGGCCTACTGGATCTCCCGGTTGCTAACCATTTTAATTCCTCTTCCCATTCCCTTACTGACCTTTCTGTCTTGGGTTTCAACCACTGCCAGAATGAAGCCACTTGCAAACTGGAGGAACAGCACCCCTTACCCTGCTTGGGTAACTGACAACCCAGTGGTATGAACATTGATTTCTCCAATTTTAGGATCACTACCATTTCTTGACCTCACTATCTCCATCGCAGGTGATAGACTTCTGACCGACATCCACTACAAACCCACTGACTCCCATGGCGATCTCGACTACTCTTCTTCCCACCCTGCTTCCTGTAAGGACTCCATCCCCTATTCCCAATTTCTCCGTCTACGCCACATCTGCTCCCAGGTTGAGGTGTTCCACACCAGGGCATCGGAAATGTCCTCATTCTTCAGAGAACAGGGATTCCCCTCCCCTACTATAGATGAGGCTCGCACCAGGGTCTCCCCCATACCCCGTAACGCTGCTCTCTCTCCCCATCCCCCCCACTCGCAACAAGGGCAGAGTCCTCTTGGTCCTCACCTTTCACCCCACTAGCCGTCACATACAACAAATAGTCCTCTGTCAGTTTCGCCACCTCCAACGTGACCCCACCACTCGCCCATCTCCCCCCCTTGTCTGCTTTCCGCAAAGACCGCTCCCTCCATAAATCCCTTGTCAAATCTTCTCTTCCCTCCCGCACCACCCCTTCCAGGGCGCTTTCCCTTGCAACCTCAAGAGATGATACACTTGTCACTTTACCTTTCCCCCTCGACTCCATTCAAGGACCCAAGCAGTCTTTCCAGGTGCGACAGAGGTTCACCTGCATCTCCTCCAACTTCATCTATTGCATCCGCTGCTCAAGTTGTCAGCTGATCTGCATCGGTGAGACTAAGCGTAGACTTGGCGATCGTTTCGCCGAACACCTCCGCTCGGTCCGCATTAACCAACCTGACCTCCCGGTGGCTCAGCACTTCAACTTCCCCTCCCATTCCGTATCCGACCTCTCTGTCCTGGGCCTCCTCCATGGCCAGAGTGAGCAACACCGCAAATTGGAGGAACAGCACCTCATATTCCGCTTGGGCAGTCTGCACCCTAGTGGCATAAACATTGAATTCTCCCAATTCCGTTAGCCCTTGCTGTCTCCTCCCCTTCCTAGCTCTCCCTCAGCACCTCGGGCTTCTCCTCTTCCTTTTACCTTTCTTCTCCCGCCCCAACCCCCACCCTCCATCAATCAGAAAAGGGTTTCGGCCCGAAACGTTGCCTATTTCCTTCGCTTCATAGATGCTGCTGCACCCGCTGAGTTTCTCCAGCACTTTTGTCTACTTTCGATTTTCTAGCATCTGCAGTTCCTTCTTACACCCTCCCTCCCTCTTCTTCCCTCAGCCTCCCCTCTCTGCCCATGCCACACCTGGACTTGCACCTATTTCCCCCTCCTCTCTCCACGCACATTTCTCCCTCTAGCTTCAAAAATTGCTAGAAAAATTGCTTCCATCATTTTGTCTCACACCTTCTGTCTTTTTATCTCTGTCCTTTGACAAACCATCTGCCTCTCAGCCCCCTCCCCCCCTCACCTCCATCTATTACTTTTCAATCTCTGTCTTGCCCCTCCTCTCTTCCAGCTTACTTCCCCCAGCCCACTGTTAGTCTGAAGAAGGGCCCTGACCCGAAACATCACCCATCCATGTTTTCCAGCTGACTCACTGATCCATGTTATGCCAGCACTTTGTATCTTTTTTTTTGTAAACCAGCATCTGCAGTTCCTTGAGTCTGCTCATTTGTATCAGTTCTGTGCGTTCGTCCTGGGAACTGCTCTGTTAAAATCCAGCCCATGAAACAGCTTGGGCACAGGTCCATCTACAGTGGCTTGCAAATGTATTCATACCCGTTGAACTTTTCCACATTTTGTCACGTTACAACCACAAACGTAAATGTATTTTATTTGGATTTTATATGATAGACCAACACAAAGTGGCGCATAATTGTGAAGTGGAAGGAAAATGATACATGGTTTTCAAATTTTTTTACAAATAAAAAACTGAAAAGTGTGGCATGCAAAAGTATTCAGCCCCCTTTACTCTGATACCCCTAAATAAAATCCAGTGCAACCAATTGCCTTCAGAAGTCACCTAATTAGTAAATAGAGTCCACTTGTGTGTAATCTAATCTCAGTATAAATACAGCTGTTCTGTGAAGGCCTCAGGGGTTTGTTAGAGTACATTAGTGAAAAAACAGCATCATGAAGCCCAAGGAACACACAGACAGGTCAGGAATAAAGTTGTGGAGAAGTTTAAAGCAGGGTTAGGTTATAAAAAAATATCCCAAGCTTTGACCATCTCATGGAGCACTGTTCAATCCATCATCCGAAAATGGAAAGAGTATGGCACGCGCAAACCTACCAAGACATGGCCGTCCACCTAAACTGACAGGCCGGGCAAGGAGAGCATTGATCAGAGAAGCAGCCCAGTGGCCCATGGTAACTCTGGAGGAGCTGCAGAGATCCACAGCTCAGGTGGGAGAATCTGTCCACATGACAACTATTAGTCGTGCACTCCACAAATCGGTCCTTTATGGAAGAGTGGCAAGAAGAAAGCCATTGTTGAAACAAAGCCATAAGAAGTCCTGTTTGCAGTTTGCCACAAGTCATGTGGGGAACACAGCAAACATGTGGAGGAAGGTGCTCTGGTCTGATGAGAACAAAATTGAAGTTTTTGGCCTAAATGCAAAACGCTATGTGTGGCGGAAAACTAACACTGCACATCACCCTGAACACACCATCCCCACTGTGAAACATGGTGGTGGCAGCATCATGCTGTGGGAATGCTTTTCTTCAGCAGGAACAGGGAAGCTGGTCAGAGTTGATGGGAAGATGGATGGAGCCAAATAGAGGGCAATCTTGGAAGAAAACCTGTTAGAGTCTGCAAAAGACTTGAGACTGGGGCGGAGGTTCACCTTCCAGCAGGACAACGACCCTAAACATACAGCTAGAGCTACAATGGAATGGTTTAGATCAACGCATATTCATGTGTTAAAATGGCCTAGTCAAAGTCCAGACCTAAATCCAATTGAGAATCTCTGGCAAGACTTGAAAATAGCTGTTCACAGATGCTCTCCATCCAATCTGACTGAGTTTGAGCTATTTTGCACAGAAGAATGGGCAAAAATTTCAGTCCCTAGATGTGCAAAGCTGGTAGAGACATAACCCCAAAAGACTTGCAGCTGTAATTGCAGCGAAAGGTGGTTCTACAAAGTATTGACTCAGGGGGGCTGAATACTTTTGCACGCCACACTTTTCAGTTTTTTATTTGTAATAACATTTGAAAACCATGTATCATTTTCCTTCCACTTCACAATTATGCACCACTTTGTGTTGGTCTATCACATAAAATCCCAATAAAATACATTTACGTTTGTGGTTGTAACGTCACAAAATGTGGAAAAGTTCAAGGGGTATGAATACTTTTGCAAGCCACTGTACATGGTAATTTCAACATTACATCTCGAACATCTGGATTTAAGAGAGAAATGCCCCTTTGTCAGTTGAAATTTGTCCTTCCAGATGGAGCAGTTTAAGCCAACACAAATCAAAACTTATACCTACATTTTTCATTTTAGTTTTGATGGCACAATTTTCATAGCTTATTTGAAAATCTAATATTGAATTTGAATTTATTCTTCAATTGTATTTTGTTCCTCAAATCAAACTGGGGTGGATATTTTAAAGTGGTTTATCTGAAGATTATGCTTGATAGGTTTAATATAATGTGCAGGGAGGTTTAAATGCTAATTTAAACCGGAGACAGACAAAAGGCTGGAATAGTTCAAGCATCTCTGTAGATAAGGAATAGGTGACGTTTCAGGTCGAGACCCTTCTTCAGACTGAGAATCAGGAGAAAGCGAACGAGAGATACAGTGGGTACTTAGGAGAAATTAATGGTAGATATGCTAAAAGCAACGATAATCAAAGAAATGTGGGGCACACAATAGGCCATTGCTGGCAGTGGGTTAGGTGATAACGAGTTAGAGATAGAGGAACTTACCAGGATGACAGTGAAAGTAGTACATCGACTAGGGTGGGAGACGGACGGAGGGAGAGGGGGATTCAAGGCTACTCATAGATAAATAAATCAATATTCATACCGCTGGGCTGTAAGCTGCCCAAGCAAAATATGAGATGCTGTTCCTCCAATTTAGGTTTGGCCTCAGTCTGACAATGGAGGAGGCCCAGGACAGAAAGGCCAGTATGGGAATGGGAGGGGGAGTGAAAGTGTTTGGCAACTGGTAGATCACGTAGGCCGAGGTGGACTGAGTGAAGGTGTTCAGTGAAGTCTAGGCTTGGTTCAGCCAATCGACGGCTCCATGTAACCACTATATCATCACATGCATTTACTCTAGAATCTTCCCAGATACTTGTCTCTGTCAGAAAGCTTCTTGTTCAAGTCCTTATCTGGAATTCTACCACCAAAGATCTAGACTGATGTCCAATGTAGCACCGAGGGAAGATTAAACTCTCAGACTGGCTATTTTTCAGATGAGTTGCCAAATCAGTGTTCTATCCATGACACCTTAAGTGGCAACGGCTCGACTGCAGTCCGTCCGTCATTTCTTTGTTTTTGTCTCGTGAGGTGTATGTTTTTGGTTTTATTTTTTTTAGATGTGTATATATGGGAGGGTGGGGACTTTTAAAATGTTTTTATCTCTTCCCTGTACGGGGACCCGACCTTTTCCCTGTCGGGTCTCCGTTGCCGTTAGGGCCTAACATCGTGGAGCTGGCGGCCTCCAACGGGAACCAACCTGAGGGCTCCAGTCGCAGAGTCTGCGGACTCACCATCGCGGAGCTGGCCGACTTTGGGTGCGGAGCGCTGTGATGGCACGCGGCTGCGACCCGACTTTGGAGCTTCGGAGGCTCCAGCCGCAGGCCTGGTGGACGGTAACACCGGGAGCTCGCGGGTCCCTGGTGGGAGACGGCTTTCCGCAGCTCCCGCAACGGCAACCTCTCACGCCCGAATAGCGGGGTTAAAAACGACCCGGAGCGGGGCCTTACGGCGCGGCTTTAACGGCCGCGGGAATTACCATTGCCGCCGGGGGCTCCAACATCGAGACCCGGAGCAGGTCCTTTCATCGACCGGGACTTACCATCGCCCGCCAGGGGCTTTAACATCGGGAGAAGAATAAAGAACAGGGGAGAGACAAGACTTTGCCATCCATCACAGTGAGGAGGTGTTTGGAGATTCACTGTGATGGATGTTGGTATAAATTGTGTTAATTGGGTGTCTTGGTTTTTTTCTTGTTCGTATGACTGCAGAAACAAAATTTTGTTTGACCTTGGGTTCAAATGACAAAAAAAGGTATTCTGATTCTGATGAGGAATAGAGTATCTTTGCCAACTTTTCCAATGTTTATCCCTCAACCAACGTCGCAAAGACAGATGACTATATTGCAAGAATTACATTGTTATTTAGGAGAGGTTGTTATGTTTGAAAGAACAGTGTTTAAAACTGGCCGCTGCCTTAACTATCTCACCAGCTGTAAAGTTGTATTGGAACGGCCAGAAAGGAATGTGATTGGAATTAAATTAAAGCAAGCTTTTATTTATTTTGCTTCAGTGGGTCCAACACTAATAATTTAAAGGGGATTGTCACAATTAAAGCATGGGCCTACTTTTAAAAAAAAGATATTGTTTGCAGATTTTAGAACAAGCTCCAAAGTACACATTGGAATTTACGCTGCTGATGTGCTGAACTCAGAACACCATGACAATGATGAAGTTACTCAAATCAATTCACACAGTGGAATATGAGTGGGATAGCTGCGTGGTGGTGCTACTGCCTCACAGATCCAGTGACCTGGGTTCGATCCTAACCTAAGGTTACGATTAGCCACAAAAAAGCTGGTGTAACTCAGCGGGTCAGACAGCACCCTGAGACCCTTCTTCAGACCCGAAACGTTATATATCATTTTTCTACAGAGATACTGTCTGACCCGCTGAGTTACTCCAGCATTTTGTGTCTATCTGCGGTTTAAACCAGCATCTGCAGTTCGTCCCTACACCTAACCTAAGGCTGCTCTTTGTGTGGGCTTTGTATTTTCACTCTGTGATGGTCTCGGTTTACCCCAGCTGGCCTGGTTTCCCTCCACATTCCAAAGACATGTGCGGCATGGTGGCGCAGCGGTAAAGTTGCTGCCTTACAGCGCCAGAGACCTGGGTTTGATCCTGACTACGAGTGTTGTCTATACGGAGTTTGTATGTTCTCCCCATGACATCCGGAATCCCTGGTTTCCTCCCACATTCCAAAGAAATACAGGTTTGTAGGTTAATTTCAGCATATAATTGTAAATTGTCCCTAGTGTATATAGATAGCATTATTGTGCGGGGATCGCAGGTCGGCACAGACGCGGTGGGCCGAAGGGCCTGTTTCCACGCTAAATCTCTAAAGTAAACTAGACATCTTGATTGGTAGGTTAATTGGTTACTGCAAATAATTCCCAGTGTAGGTAGATGGTAAGAAAACCAGCGCAGAGTTCATGGACGTATAAGAGAAAATAGGTTACCGAGAGATATGTGGGGAAATGGAAACTCATTAAGAGCTGGAATAGTCTAAGTGGAATGGCCTCCTTCTACAGCACTTTGATCCAATGATCTAGAGGCATGAGTTGAGATCCAACAACGATACCAAGATGCATTCTATTGAATGAAACTCTGGAATTTGTCTAAAAAAAATGATCTGGTACAACTAATGGTGGCTGTTTAGTTTAGTTTTTTAGTTTAGTTTAGAGATACAGCGAGGAACCAGGCCCTTCGGCCCACCAAGTCCACACCGACCAGCGATCCTCACAGATTAACATTACCCTACACACACTAGGGACAATTGTGCATTTATATCAAGTCAATTAACCTACAAACCTGTAGGCCTTTGGAGTGTGGGAGTAAACCGAAGATCTAGGAGAAAACCCACGCTGGTCACGGTGAGAACGTACAAACTCCTTACGGACAGCACCTGTAGTCAGGATCGAACCCGGGTCTCAAGTACTGCAAGTGATGTCAGGCAGCAACTCTACCGCTGCGCCACCACGATGCCCTACAGCTGTTAATAGGTCATTCAGAACTCAAAAAATTCGCTCTGTTGTTTTTGGCATAAAATCTGCCATCCTTAGCTGGCCTGTTCTCTGTGCGACACCAGAACCACGCTATAATCTAGCTGACTCTGGGCTGACCTCTGATTGGCCACCCAACCCTTTCAGTCTAAGGATGATTAGGAACCGGCAGCACGTGGTATTCTTACCAGTGACACTTATGTCTTGCAAATGAATAAAATAATTCCACGTTGGGAAATAGATTAGGGGGGCACGGTGGCACAGCGGTAGAGTTGCTGCCTTACAGCACTTGCAGTGCCGGAGACCTGGGTTCTATCCTGACTAAAGGTGCTGTCTCTACGCAGTTTGTACATTCTCCCCGTGACCACGTGGGTTTTCTCCAGGATCTCCAGTTTCCTCCCACACTCCAAAGACGTACCGGTTTGTAGGTTAATTGGCATGGAAGTGTAAATTATCCCTAATGTGTGCAGGATAGGGTTAATGTGTGGGGATCGCTGACCGGTGCGGACTCGGTGGGCCGAAGGATCTGTTTCCTCGCTTTCTCCAAACTAGATTGGTCATCTAATTACTGAAGATGCAGAAGACTGCCAGTGCGGACAGGACCTCCAGACTATGGAACATCTCCTGAGCTGTGACATGTTGCAGGACCTTGCAGAGGCCAATGATGTGGCACTAAAATTTGCATGCTGTTGGCAAACAGTTGTGTAATGACACGAGAAAAAAAAATCTAATTATGAAATGAAATGAAATAAAAGCAGACCGTTCAGCAAATACTCTACAAGTCAGGCAGCATCCGTGCAGTCAGAAACAGAAGAAGGGCCCCAACCCAAAACATGGCCTGTCCACATCCTTCACGGATGCTCCCTGACCTGGTGAGTTGGTGGTCGCTTGAAACAGTTAATGTTCTTTTTCAGTGACCTCACCTGAATTTTAATAGTTTTTCTGGTTTTAACCAGTCAGCCTGAATTCTCACTATCTGCACTACCACCCACTTTTGTATCAGCTACAAACTTGCTAATTTTGCCATGTACATTCTCATCCAAATCATTGACAGAGATGACTAACAGTAACGGACCCAGCACCGAACTTTGAGGCACATCACTAGTCACAGGCCTCCAGTCCGAGAAGCAACCTTCCACTATCACTCTCTGCTTCCTTCCTTGAAGTCAATTTCCTATCTATTCAGCTATCTCTCCGCTGATCCCATGCAATCTAACTTTCCAGAGCAGCCTACCATGTGGATCCTTGTCAAATGCTTTGCTGAAGTCCATGTACACAACTTCTACAACTCTTCCCCATCAACTTTTTTTTTTTTTTTTTTAAGTATTTTTATTAGAAGCAATGCATATTGTCTAAAGTATAACAATTCTTCAAATGCAAATTATACTTGTTACAAAAATTATACAGATGTTACGGAATAATTTATGTATGCTTCTGGTTTTTTTTTGGAAAGTAAAGAAGTGGTAAAAGAAGTGAAAGTATAGATCAATAATCAAGAGATGGTGATTATGATTATATAAGATTTTTTTTTTAAAGAGTAAAAAATAAAAAACAATAAAAAATTATAAAAATAAACATATAAGAAAAAAAACAATTATTACATAATAAAAAAAAAAAAACATCTTAACAATGAATGGAGCAATTTCACATAACAATATCTATAGAGACGTGTATACAAATCCCAGAATACATCTTTTCATCTAATCCTACACCAGGGTACTTATTGAGTTACAATGCTGAGCTCAGCTACCCCTTTAAATAATCAATGAATGGAGACCATATTTGTTCAAAAAGTTCATATTTGTCCATTAGGACAAACCTAATTCTCTCCAAATGCAACGTCTCCGACATTTCCACTGTCCACATTTTGATTGTGGGGGATAATGTTCCCTTCCAGAATTTTAATATTAATTTTTTTCCAATTATCAAACAGTGATCATGAAAATTTCTTTGACTTACTGTTAATATTAAGCTTGAATCAGGAACTCCTAATATTATTAGCTTTAGAACCCATCAATTTTTTTGGTCACATCTTCAAAAAATTGTAACACAAAATCCAAGTACAAAACCATGCTAACTATCCCATGTCTATCTAATTGCCTGTAAAACCTATCCCTCAGAATACTCTCCAGTAACTTTCCAACGACAGATATTAAGCTCACTGGCCTATAGTTCCCAGCATTTTCCCTGCAGCCCTTTTTCAACTGAATTGCCAATCATGCTGTCTGCAAATGGAACCAGTTCAAAGAGACTGATTGTCATAAGATTCACAAGGCACTCTGGAAATATGTTCTTCATTCAAGTTCGCTTTCAACCTTGGAACACCACCTCACACACATCTCACTTCCAAGTAAAAATCCAGCCCATTGTTGTAGTAATGTTCTCCCAAATAACTGGTCAGCTTTTTCTCGTAATATACCTCTGTTCAAAAGGAAACAATTTCTCCCCAGAGAATCTTTACTGTTCACTGTCCTAAAATTTAGAACTTTCTTTTGAGCCATGCATTTCAGACAATGAGGTCGTTAAGTAATACATCTGATGGTTTATCTGCTCCCCTGGTACACCCAGTGCAGATCATCAATAGTTCCTGTCTATGCTGCCGAACTAATTAGATGGGACTGTACATACTGAAATGGGTTTTAGAAGCATTCACAAACTTGACACATTGCAAATTGCATCTTGCAGGTGGGATTGGCTTGTATTTAACAAGTGCAAAACATTTCAGGCTGGAGGCGACTGAGGCAATGAACTGAATCCAACCTTTTCAGGAGCAGGTGGCAGTCAAGATGTGCACTCGTTTTGATTTCAGGTCCAATTTCTCCCCATCATATGTTTTCTCCCTTGCCCTATATCCAAGTACCTTCAAAACACTCTAGCCTGGAAACTGGATAAATTGGATTTTAATTGGCAAGTGTTATTTCAACATAGAGTATATTATCTTAGTTTAGTTTAGTTTAGTTCAGAGATACAGTGTTGAAACAGGCCCTTTGGCCCACCGAGTCCGAGTCGACCAATGATCACCCGCACGCCTGTTTTATCCCACACACTAAGGATAATTTACAGAAGCTAATGAACCTACAAACCTGCATGTCTTTGGGATATAGGAGGAAACTGGAGCACCTGAAGAAAACCCACACGGCCAAAGAACAAATGTACAAACCCTGTACAGATAGCCCCAATAGCCAGAGTCGAACCCGGGCCCATGGCACTGTAATGCAGCAACTACCGCTGTACCACTGTGTACTCTAAAGGGCCTGTCCCACCAGCATGCAACTCTATGCGATGAGCGCAACCTAACGTGGTCGCTTGAGCCGTCCGGCGTCGCGGGGCTGGTCCCACTTCGATTGCCGGAGCCGTGCGGAATTGTGCGGAGTTCGTCCCGACATCGCGCAGGGCTCCGAAAAACTGACTATATCCAAAAATTCCGCGCGGCAACGGCTTGTCGGCTCGCAGTCGCCTTGACGCATTACACACCGCCCCGACATCGTGCCTCCATGAACCTATCTGTAGGTGCCTCCGTGACCCTCTATGTGTGTGGTTCCGTGGCCCTCTGTGTGTGTGTGCCTCTGTGCCCCTCTCTGTCCTGGTGAACTTACCTTAGACTTCACTCCAAGTTCGCCTCACTTTGCGCCGCGTTGCGCCAATCACCCGACCTCCGCGCGGCCCCTACTGCCGGTTTGGTTGCGCTTGCCGCATGCAGGCGCATGCTGGTGGGAACGGCCCTGTACAGGGGATCACCCGACCTCCGCGCGGCCCCCGCTTCTAGTTTGATTGCGTTCATCGCATAGAGTTGCATGCTTGTAGGACAGGCCCTTAAGGACAAAATCATGCCCTTTGGGAAATTGGACTGGCTACTCTTGTGAACTGTTCAGAATACTTTGCCTGATAATTTCCCCAATGTTAGGGACACAGCTGATGACACTGCCATTCACGCATTGACCATATCTGCCCTCTCAGCCATAACTTGGAGCCTGCGGAAGGGTCCCGAAACAAAACCTTGTCTGCCATTTCCTTGCACAGATATTGCCTGGCCCACTGAGTTCCTCCAGCAGTTTGTTTTATGGTTATAATTTAAAGATAAAAGTGTAATCTATAACCAAATGGAACAGTCAGTATGACTTTCAGCACATTGTTGACTTTATCTAACATAGACAGAAAATGCTTGAGTAACTCAGCGGGTCAGACAGCATCTCTGGAGAAAAGGAATAGGTGATGTTTCGGGTTAAGACCCTTCGTTAGACAGAGTCAGGGGAAAGGGAAACAAGATATATAGACAGTGATGTAGCGAGATATAGAACACATGAATGAAATAAATGCAAAAAGTAACAATGATAAAGGAAACAGGACATTGTTAGCTGTGGGCTAGGTGAATATGGGTACAGACAGAGAGACCCAACAAGACAAGCTGGTACAATTTGCGTGGGGGAGGGAAAGAGAGAGGGAATGCAGGGGTTACCTGAAGTAAGAGAACTCAATATTCATACCATTGGGCAGTCACGGTGGCACAGCGGTAGAGTTGCTGCCTTGCAGCAAAATGCAGCGCCAGAGACCTGGGTTCGATCCCGACTACGGGTGCTGTCTGTATGGAGTTTGTACGTTCTCCCTGTGATCTGCGTGGGTTTTATAGACAATAGGGTTTTGGTATCCCCCCACACTCCAAAGACGTACAGGTTTGTAGGTTAATTGGCTTGATAAAAAAAAAGTAAAATTGTCCAAGTTGGTGATATGCAGAGTACTGCCCTGCCGACTACAAAATTCAGAAGGTTCAGAAGGATTGTAAGCTGCCGAAGCAAAATATGAGATGCTGTTCCTTCAACTTGCATTTAGCCTCCACCACGTTTAGCCTATTGCTTTTATTATTGTTTACCGAGACATTTGGTGGACATGGGAACACATGTGGGTTGAGGAACTCAGTGCAGGCTGCTCAGACATGTCCAAAGTGAGAACAAACGCAGTGTTTCCAACAGCATTTAGTTATTGAGGTGCTCATTCCACGGGTGTCTGAGCCATGACTTTCCTGGCAGCATTTCACTGGCAGCTTCCTGGGGTGAGGAATGGCAGACTGAGGGATGCCAACAATCTCTGCAATTTACCCAAAACAAGGATGTTTTCACACAGTGCCGGGGAAGTCAAAATCACAAACTCCACCGTTACTAAAATCAAAAGGATTTGAGTATAGGAGCAGGGAGGTTCTACTGCAGTTGTACAGGGTTTTGGTGAGGCCACACCTGGAGTATTGCGTACAGTTTTGGTCTCCAAATCTGAGGAAAGACATTCTTGCCATAGAGGGGGTACAGAGAAGATTCACCAGACTGATTCCTGGGATGTCAGGACTTTCATATGAGGAAAGACTGGATAGACTCGGCTTGTACTCGCTGGAATTTAAAAGATTGAGGGGGGATCTTATAGAAACTTACAAAATTCTTAAGGGGTTGGACAAGCTAGATGCTGGGAGATTGTTCCCAATGTTGGGGGAGTCCAGAACAAGGGGTCACAGTCTAAGGATAAGGGGGAATTCCTTTAGGACCAAGATGAGGAAAACATTCTTTACACAGAGAGTGGTGAGTCTCTGGGATTCTCTGCCACAGAAGGTAGTTGAGGCCAGTTCATTGGCTATATTTAAGAGGGCGTAAGATGTGGCACTTGTGGCTAAAGAGATCAGAGGGTATGGAGAGAAGGCAGGTACGGGATACTGAGTTGGATGATCAGCCATGATCACATTGAATGGCGGTGCAGGCTCGAAGGGCCGAATGGCCTACTCCTGCACCTATTTTTCTATGTTCTATGTTTCTAAAAGCTGTGGTGTGGATGTAACTGCCTGCTGGGGTGAGAACTGCAGGTGCTGGTTTAAATCGAAGGTAGACCCAAATTGCTGGAGTAACTGAGCGGGACAAGGCAGCATCTGGAGTCTAAAGAAGGGTCTCGACTCGAAACGTCACCCATTCCTTCTCTCCAGAGATGCTGCCTGTCCCGCTGAGTTACTCCAGCATTTTGTGTCTGCAGGCTGTGATTCTAGCCGTTGGCTGGCGAAGCCTGGCTCAGTAGGTTCGACAGGTGGCCCTGAACTCTGGGTGGCATCAGAATGTTGCTCTCTTGTGGGGCCAGAACTAGTCTGCGGGTTCGGGCTACTGATGTCCCTCCGTGAGGAGATAAATAGTTCTAACACGGTGGTGTAGAGGTACAATTGCTGCCTTACAGCGCCTGGGAACCCGGGTTCGTTCCTGACTATTTTGATTTGATTTAATGTATTGTCATTGTCTTCAATGAAGAGACAACAAAATTATTTTTCCCTTACAGTCATGCAAAAATTAATTTTAAAAAAATAAAAAAAACACAAAACACAGAACACAGTAGGCCACAACACAAACATCCCCACAGCAGCACCAAAGTTCCCCACTGTGTGGGAAGGAACCAAAGTCCAGCCAACATCCTCGCCGATCTTCCCCAATGTTCACCCGTGGTCGGGCCATCCACTATGGGTGCTTGTCTGTACGGAGTTTGTACGGTCTCCCCATGACCTGCATGGGTTGGCTCCAAGATCTTCAGTTTCCTCCCACACTCCAAAGACGCACAGGTTTGTGGGTTAATTGGCTAGTGTGTGTTTGGTAGTGTTAATGCGTGGGGTTCATTATTGGTCGGTGCGGACTAAGTTGGGCCTGAAGGGCCTGTTTCCGCGCTGTATCTCTAAACTAAACTAAACTGAACTGAACTAAATACGGCAGGTCTCCCTACTGTTGCAGTGTCACGCTGCAGCCCTGACCATCAAGTGCGTCTGGTTGCTCACTCACCTTGAAGCCGCTGGAGAACGGCAAGGTGCCCAGTATGGACAGGAGTTACCTTTTTGCCACTCAATGACATTAACCTGCTCCAGCTGGTGACATATCTTGGCTCTGTCAGAGCTTCAAGCTGCTCCCGTGTGACAGAGCTGATCAGAGTGAGGCCACATTGAAGCAGAAAGGTCACATGGCCTCCCTCTGAGCCTCCCATCAGCAGCTCTGTGAACCAGGAGGTGTTATGGAATGTGGACGTCTCGAATCTTCAGCAGAGATGTGCATATTAAATCCAGAGTGGACCTCATGGTCCCCTGGCTCTGCACAACCTTCCATAAGGTGGATTCCCAAATGCTCCTTATCGTAAGAACATACAGACTTAATGGAACAGGTATTGCAGTAGGATCTGGCCTGGTCTCATCTTGGCCTCAGTACTATTTTCCTGTCTGTTCCTTGGTTCCCCCGCTGTCCACAAGCCTATTGGTTTCAGCCTTAAATATAATCACTGATTCAGTCTTCATAGCTCTCTGCAGGAGCAAATGACACAAACTCACAGCCCTGCAGGTAACACACTTCTTCACCTCCATCCTAAATGCCGTTATCATAAAATGATGTCCCCTGAACTAAGTATTTGCCATGAGGGGAACCATATCTAAGTATCTACTTTGTCAAGCCCCCTTATAACCTTATGTTTCAATAAGATCACTATTTGTCTACCTTATGTTTCAATAAAATCACTATTTATTCTGTAGGAAGGAACTGCAGATGCTGGTTTAAACCGAAGATAGACACAAAAAGCTGGAGTAACTCAGCGGGACAGGCAGCAAACATCTCTGGAGAGAAGAAATGGGTGACGTTTTGGGTTGAGACCCTTCTTCGGACTGGAGAAGGGTCTCGACCCGAAATATCACCCATTCCTTCTCTCCAGAGATGCTGCCTGTCTCACTATTTATTCTTCTAAGTTCCAGCAAGCAAAGGCACAACCTGCTAAATTCTTCCTCGCATGATATTCCCTTCATCCCAGGCATCAACACGGAGGACCTTCCCTGAACTGTCTCCATTGAAAGTACACCTCCTCCTAAATAAGGAGACCAAAACTGCGCACGATATTCCAGCTGTGGTACCACAGCTGTCACAAGTCTTCCCCACTCACACACTCCATTCCCTTTCTAATAAAAGGCAGCATTCCACTTGCCATCTTAATAACTTGCTACACCTGCATGCTAACTTGCTCTGTTTCATGTCAACGGACACCCATATCCCTTGGTACAGCAACATCCTGAGGTCTCACTATTAAAGTCATATTCAGGATTTCTATTCTTCCTGATTGAAGTCTCTTCTCCCCATTCGCCATTCCATTTTTTACTGTGATTTGGATCGCTTTAGTATTTTCTGCAGTCAAAATATCTTTGGTCAAAATCTTTTGCCACCTCCTTACATACCGTTCTTCATTGCTCACATTCATCCTTCCATCGACCCACATTTGCAAGGGCTACATTCTTCCTTTCTGTACACCTGGTGAAGTGTCTCCAGTGTGCATTGTGTATCCACATCAGCCTGGTAGTGGTAAAATATCCTCGGCTGAGTCCACTGGAGCATGGGCTAACTAAACCCCAAGCCGCAACACCTCTGCCCTGTGTTCTTTGTAACTGGCTCTGATTGCAGTTCTTAAATTGTCCATATAACCACCACCCTCTGACCTAATCTGCACAGCTTTAGTGGTGCCTGTGTCTTAGATGGTGTGTTGTACCCCTTATCATTGTTGCCTCCTCCTCTTCTTCCCCTTCCTTCGTTCCCTGCTTTATCTCCACCTCTGTGTCCCCTTCTTCTGGAGTTCAAGACACTCATCAATGTCCTGTAAAGATAACACAGTAGGTGCATTTATAAGCTGCATTCAAAACATCTGCATGATGATGCATCAGCGCTGATGTTAATGGGGGTATTTGCAATTAATCAAATCAAAAGCAATATAATAATTGAATGGAATGGAATAATCTATTGTCGCATGTGACAAGTCACAGTGAAAGCCTTTGCTTGCATACCCAAGGTATGTAAATAGTTGACACATAAATGGCACTGACAGTTAAAACGGACCCCATGCAGGCTCCTCCAAGTTCTACCTCCTCCTCCCCTCACCCTCATCGACTGCCGACCGTGGGCCGACCCACGAGGCTCCATCAGCTACGAGGCCTCACTGCTGCCGCCACTGCTCGCCGCCGCTGAGGCTCACTACTGCCAAAGCTTCACTGCTGCCGAGGCTCACCGCTGCTGAAGCTTCACCGCTGCCGAGGCTCACCACTGCCAAAGCTTCACCGCTGCTGAAGCTTCACCGCTGCCGAGGCTCACCACTGCCAAAGCTTCACCGCTGCCGAGGCTCACCGCTGCCGAGGCTCACCGCTGCCGAGGCTCACCACTGCCAAAGCTTCACCGCTGCCGAGGCTCACCGCTGCTGAAGCTTCACCGCTGCCGAGGCTCACCACTGCCAAAGCTTCACCGCTGCCGAGGCTCACCACTGCCGAGGCTCACCGCTGCCGAGGCTTACCACTGCCAAAGCTTCACCGCTGTCGAGGCTCACTGCCACTGCCAAGGTGATGAGAATGAAATGCTGCTAGTGAGCAGATCAGTGGGCAAGTTAGTGGGCAACTTGGGCCGAAGGGCCTGCTTCCACGCTGTATGATGATGACCTGACAGATTGCTGAGTGCTTTTCCTCCTGAAGAGTTTTATAGCTTGGTGGACCATCGGCCTGTGCAGGATGGTCTCATCAATCTTGGTCATGTATTGCACTCAAGATGTCTTCCCATGATGTCTGAATGGATGCTTGACAGCGTGGTGTGTTGTGATATTTGTCTGACTCAGCACGAACAGGGAAGAGCGGTATTTGTAATATACTGGGGGTCACTGTGACATATCCAGTAATGTTCAGGGGTGTTTGCTCCTGGAGGAGCCAACAACAATCACCTTCGGCAAGCCTCTTCGACGAGCGAACCTAGAAGACTCCTGGCCCATCTGATGCACAGAATATCTCCCAGGTCTTTATGTGCTGCACATAACTTTGACCTGTGAAATTGAACTGTTCTCTCCCGCTCTCTGCCGTGACATTATTGTAGCTCGGCCACCATGGGAATGCATCTTCAAGAGATGACTCCATTCTGTCATTGATGTGCAGCAACAATCTGGTAGCTACTTTGAGCAGTACATGGTCCTGTGGGGAATGTATCAGGGCACTATTATAGGGCCCCTTTGTCTACATCATTGGTGATCCTCGGACTATCTTTAATTGGACTTTACTGGCTTTACCTTGCACTAAACGTTATTCTCTCATGTGTAGGAAGGAACTGCAGATGCTGGTTTAAATCGAAGATAGACAAACAAAATTGGAGTAACTCAGCGGGTCAGGCAGCATCTCCGGAGAGAAGGAATGGGTGATGTTTCGGGTCAAGAGCCTCCTTCAGATCATGTATCTCTACACTGGAAATGGCTCGATTGTAATCATGTATTGTCTTTCTGCTGACTGGTTATGGCCCTGACCCACTGTACGAGTTCATTCAAGAGCTCTCCCGAGTTTAAAAAAAAAATCAAACTCGTGGTAAGCATGTAGAATGTACGTAGCAGGTACATCGGAGCTCGGGGACGTCTCTTAGCGGCTCGTAACGCTAACGGCAGGTACTCGGGAAACGCGGTAAGCTCGGGAAGACTCGTGAAGATTTTTCAACATGTTGAAAAATGTCCACGAGAGCCCCGAGTACCGACGAGCAGCCATTACCGTAAATCTTTGAGTTCGAATCAGGGCAAACACGGGAGAACTCTTTGAATTAACTCGTACAGTGGGACAGGGCTTTTAGTACGCAACAAAAGGTTTTCACTGTACCTCGGTACATGTGACAATAAACTAAACTGTACCTGTTATAGTGTGTCTTTCTGAATGTAAATCAGACTGACACTCTTTCAAATATCACTTTGGCCAACTTTATGATATTTTTCGTGGCATAAAAACGGCAAAATTCAGGTACCAGGCTCCATGACTTTAGGTGTCCATGGCAATGGCCCCACTCTGGTTAATGCTACAAGGTGACTGGAGCATTAGCACCAGCTTATCTCCTACATACTGCAACATTGATCATCAATAAAAAAGGAACATTGCAATATGATTAGCAAATTGTTGATACAGTACCGTTAGCAAAAGAGATGAAGAGCATTTTCAAAGAAGTATTCACAAGTTCACGTTATAGGAGTAGAATTAGGCCATTCGGCCCATCAAGTCTACTCTGCCATTCAATCATGGCTGATCACTGCCTCCTAATCTAATTTTCCTGCCTTGTCCTCATAACCCTTGACACCCGGTCTAATCAAGAATGTAATACCCACTGACTTGGCCTCCACAGCCCTCTGTGGCAATGAGTTCCACAGATTAACTACACTCTGACTAAAGAAGTTCCTCCTCACCTTTTTAAAAAAGCACCCTTTAATTTTGAAGTTATGACCTCTAGTCGTAGACTCTCCCACCAGTGGAAACATCCTTTCCACATCCACTCTATCTATGCCAATATTGCCAACTCCCTCTGTATATTGACCAACATATAACTGGTTAATTAACTCTTTTGCCGAAGTTATGCTGAAACTAACTGCACCTGTAGCGGAGTTGAAGCCCGCTTTCTATACAACAGTTTTGTTTCAACATACAGTACAACATCAGGGTGTGTGCTCTGGCTGGATCAAATCTGGGGATCTCCATTAAATATGTCCCATAGTTTTGTGCTAAGATGCTTGCTGCTGTGTGGCACTCAGAAGAAATTATCTGTGCATACAAGGGAAAAAAAGGGAAAAAGTTGTTGTTTCCCGTGGCGAATGAGACAGGAGAAATTATTGGGCAATATGGAAAAGGAATAATTAATGATTAAATAAATATTTATGGGATATGGAATAATTAAACAAATTTTTCTCGTCTGAAGATTACATTGAAAAGCTTCTTGCAAACAGTGGAATCTTGTTCTTCATTCTTTTCGAGTCCATCGTGTTACAAATGTTGGCCTCGCTGTCATCGTCCGTCCTGAAAAGGACGCAAGCTTCTGGCGACAATCAGTGGGAGCCATCACTTGTCGCAATTGATGATGGTGGTAGCAGAATTAGCTCAGGATACTTCCAGTTTCCAGCCCCGCGACATGGATGCTTCTGCTATGGGGCCAATAGTAGAAGAAAGAGTTTAGAGTGATTAAGGAACTGAAAGAAATTAGCACTGGTGGCAAAATAGTCGTGGATAAATGGACGCGCCTGAAGGGAAATAAAACCAAGGAGCTGGTGAAGATAGAAGAGACCGGACTCTGGAATCTCGATCAACAAGCCAATCGTTGGAGGAACTCAGCGGGTCAGGCAGCATCTGTGGAGGGAAATGGAAAGACAACGTTTCGGTTCGGGGCCCTTCTTCAGACGGATGGAGAAAGGGTGGGAGAAAGCTGGAAAAGAGAAGTTGGGATGGGCAAAGCTTGGAAAATAACAGTTGGATACAGGTGGTGAAGGGGCGATTGGAAGAAGAATGGACATAGTGACAAGGCTAGAGTGAAGTGGAGCCAAAAGGATGTCGCATAAGGGAAGAAGAGGAGGGGAGTGAAATGTAAATATGGAGGGTGGGATATGGGTGGAAGTCGACGGAGGGAATGGGAAAGGGGGGCGAAATGGGAGCTCAGAGATGGGAGGAGTGGGAGATGACCCGAAGGTGGGAGGGGGTTGGGGGGGGGGGGGGGGTAGACTGGAGAGACGGGAATGATGGGAGAAATGTTTGCAACAGGGAGGAGAGCTGTTGGAGTAGGAGTGGGGAGAAAGAGAAGTACAGGGGTCTGGGAGTATTACTTGACATTGAAGAGTTTATTGTTCACACCATTGAGTTGTAAGCTGCCCGAACGGAATATGAGGTCCGGTATTTCCAGATTGCGTGTGGCCTCACACTGGCAAGGGAGGAGGTGAAGGGCAGAAACCTCAGTAAGGGAAGGGGAAATGGGGTAAAAATGGATAGCAACCAGGACGTCCAGTTGACGGACCAAGCTCAAGTGTTGGGCAAAGTCTATGCTTGGTCTTGCCGATGAAGAGACGGTCACATCGGGAGCAGCAGCGATAGTAGATGAGGGGGCAAGAGGCACAAGTGACCCTCTATCCCTCCCTCCTGGAAGTTGAGGATGTACGTGAATGAGAGTGCACTCCAGCCCAATTGATCTTTGCTCTCATAAGTTATGATTAGCTCGCCTGCCTCTTCAATGCTGTAATTCATTGATTATCTGCTCATATACCGCTGAGCCAAGGGGATTTGAAGGAATATTTGTCCCATTCCATTGGCTCCAGTCAGACAGTGCCATCCCCTGTCCTTTATTGGAACTCACTCAGAGTTACCTGTTCAAAACCCCAACACGTCCATCTCTGGCACAGATGGTTGTCAGTGCCTGAGTTAGAAGGGAGTTAGAGTGGGGTTAAAGCTGCCCTCAGGTTGACTATCTAATGAAGTCATGGGGGTGTGCTGCAATGTCAGAGGTACTGCCTTATAAAGAGGACAGTTAACCGAGTACCCTGCCCACTGCTCAGCTGAACATGAAGATCCTTTGGTACACTTGGTATAACAGCCAGGAAGTCAAGTTGCAGATTTATACGACTTTACTGAGGCTACAGTTGGAGTGTTGTGTGCGGTTCTCTTTGCCATATCATGGAATGGATGTGAAGGCTTTAGAGAGGGGGCTGATGTTTACCAGAATGCTGCCTAGATTAGATTGTAT
The DNA here is from genome assembly GCA_963514005.1 of Raja brachyura. The sequence continues at coordinate 84,961,198 of OY740787.1, forward strand.
TACCTCTAAGAAGTGGGTAGACAAACATGGATTGTTTCCTCTGGAGCGTTTGAGGCTGAAGGGATACTTGATAGAAGTATATAAAATGATAAGAGTCATAAATTTGAGTAAATAGTCACAACTTTTTACCCAGGGTGGAAATATCGAAGACAAGAGAGCACAGCTTTAAGGAAAGGGGCAAATTTTAAAGATGTGTGGGGAAAATGGTTTACCCAGAGAGTGACGGCTGCCAAGGTGATCATGGACTCGATACGACAGTGACTTTTAAGACGCTTTTAGAATGGCATGTGGATATGCAGAGAATGGACAGATAGGGATCATATGTGGGCATAGGAGATTAATTTAACTTTGGCAGGGCCTGATCTGTGCTGTACTGTTCTGTGTTCTATTGTGAAGAACTGTGGATTTTTCACTCGGTGCCTTATCTTAACTTGGGGCCGTAGAATCGGCCGACCTGGTCTTTTTCATATGGCTGTTTCTGAAGGTTTGCTGTGGCAATAAGGCTGCCCTGTTTACATTTCAAACCCCATGAACCCACTTCTAAAGTACTTAAGTTAATGGTAATTGCAATTGCCTAAATAGGGTATAAACGGCAGTCTTGAGCTCACATACAATGGGATAGGTTCTCTGAACTCAGTTCATGCTCCCTCTAATTATTCAGTAGGGCGAAAAGGTGAACATTTTAATGTTCTTATGAAGGGATTCAACACTGATAAAATATAGTTTAACAACAAAAACTTGTGTATGATGTACAGTGAATAGACAATAGACAATAGACAATAAACAATAGGTGCAGGAGTAGGCCATTCGGCCCTTCGAGCCAGCACCACGCCATTCAATGTGATCATGGCTGATCATCCCCAATCGGTACCCCGTTACTGCCTTCTCCCCACATCCCCTGACTCAGCTATTTTTAAGAGCCCTATCTAGCTATCTGTTAAAAGCATCCAAAGAACCGGCCTCCACCACCCAAGGCAGAGAATTCCACAGACTCACAACTCTCTGTGAGAAAAAGTGTTTCCTCGTCTACGTTCTAAATTGCTTACTCCTTATTCTTAAACTGTGGCCCCTGGTTCTGGACTCCCCCCACCCCTCCCCCCCCCCCCCAACATCGGGAACATGTTTCCTGTATCTAGCGTGTCCAAACCCTTAGCAATCTTATATGTTTCAATGAAATCCCCTCTCATCCTTCTAAACTCCAGAGTGTACAAGCCCAGCCGCTCCATTCTCTCTGCATATGACAATCCCGCCATCCCGGGAATTAACCTTGTAAACCTACGCTGCACTCCCTCAATAGCAAGAATGTCCTTCCACAAATTAGTCTTGAGCTCACCTATTCCTTCATTACAGTGGGATCTGTTCTCTGAACTCAGTTCATACTCGCTCTAATTATTCAGTAGAGAAAAGGTGAACATTTTAATGTTTTTATGAAGGGATTCAACACTGGTTCCTCAATGATTTATGACATTAAACCACAAAGTGCAAAGCTTGAGAAGTTCTTTGTGGATTTGGAGAGTGATAAAATATAGTTTAACAACAAATACTCGTGTATGATGTACAGTGAAGTTTTTTCTGTCCAATTTTCAGACAACCGGCATATTCATGATGCAGGCATCCCATTCCCAACAGATGCTGAGTGGCTGAGAGTGTACCGTATAAAGCTTCATGCTTAATTACGACATTTTTTACTGCTTAGCCCCAGCGCATTATATCTACTTGCACAATCCATTGGGATTATTGAAGGTTTTTTATCTGGAGTGTTGTGAGATGTTTAACGTATACTTTGCACATAACAGGCTATAATACAGCCCTTAAACTCCCTGGAAGCACATGAATGTGAGTAAGGCCAGTGTCTCCGCACTCTCCAGCTGCATCTGCGATCAATAAGCAACCAAAATGAATAGTCCAGCTGCCTGGTAGAACAGGTAAGGTTTTGTGGAAGTATGTGTGTACAGCGCAAAGAAACGTCAGATGAGTCGCGTCGACCATCGCTTGTGAGCTTGCCAGAGCTCTTGCCAGCCAGGAGCAGTGCTCGAGGTGCAGATTGCATGCCAGAGTGCCGTCTCCAGCCCGACTGAAGCTTGGATTGCAGTTCACCTTGACCTTTCCCGTTGTTACAGCAGGTGACCATGATGCATGTCAATGTTGTCACCATAGGCTGGCCAGGTTGGCTCGGAACGCCGTGTTTGACTGAACTTGGGCAGCGGGGAAGGGGGCCCCTCTGACTTTGAGCTCCGGCAGTTAGCAAAGAGAGGGCTTTTCCATACGGTTGTGAATGGCCACTGGAGTGTGAGGTAGAGAAGGGAGTGCAAACAAAGTGGAAAGTGATTTTCTGGTGACAATGTCCAAGGTTTTGTTTTGTACATTTGAAGGTATTCATAAGTGACAGGAGCAGAATTTAGGCCATTCGGCCCATCAAGTCTACTCCACCATTCAATCATGGCTGACCTAACTCTCCCCCTCAACCCCATTCTCCTGCCTTCTCCCCATAACCCCTGACACCCGTACTAATCAATAATATATCTTGTCTCCACCTTAAAAATACCCATTGATATCCCCCACAGCCTGCTATGGCAAAGAAGTCCACAGATTCACCACCCTCTGACTAAAGAAATGTTTCCTCATCTCCTTTCTAAAGATATGTCCTTAAATTCTGAGACTATGGCCTCTGGTAATAGACTCTCCCATGAGTGGAAACATCCTCTCTATCGTCCACTCTATCCAAGCCTGAGATAGTTGTCTTCATTACTCATTCAAAGCACAGATGATGCTCGGCTGATGCATAACTCCTGCATCTCCTGTTGCTGAAGTTAGAGTCACTGTATGACACTCTGGCAAGAGGTGTTACACAGTCTCCACATTCCTTCTGGTTACTTCACGAGTAATTGTAAGTCGGCAGACCACGGCAAAGCTGACCAACCATATCTTCTGTTTATTGGGTAGCTGTGCTTACTAGGGACTGCTGCTTGTCATCCAATTTCTCACATGCTCCAATGACAACTCCTCACAAACCTGCAGCTTTTCTTTTACTTCTTCTGAAATGTTCCCATGTTCTAGCTGAAAATTAATTGTCCCAAGTTCAGGAGAACTCACATCCTCAAGGGACACAATAAAATGCTGAAGATAGACACAAAATGCTGGAGTAACTCAGCGGGTCAGGCAGCATCTCAGGAATAGGTGATGCTTAAAGTGGAGAACCTTGTTCAGAGTGCAGATTGCTCAGCTGTGATAGTAACTAACTCAACTATCTCCATATATCAGCTCGTTCCATATACCTATCTCCTTTGGATGCCCAGGATTAATTTCTGATCTCCCAACCTACTTCGTACTTTTTTCAATCTGCACTTTCTCTGCAGCTGTGACACTATATTCTGGCATTCTGTTTCGTTTTCTCTCTTGCACTACCTTGGTGTACTTACGCATGGTATGATTTTTCTGGGTTGCATGTAAATCAAAGTTTTTCACTGCACCTCTGTGCATCTGACAATAATAAAACCAATACCAATCACATTACTCACATATAAGAAAAACCTGTGGCAATATGTATAAACTCTTGGTTGATGCAGCAGGCTAAGGTGATTTTGTTACTTGACAGATGAATTAACACTGATGGCTGTTGTTTATCATTCTCAGACATTAAAAGCATGCTTTGGCTAAGACCATTTACCTGCTCCAAAATACCCTGATGTTATATTGACAGCAGAGAGCTAGAAATGAAGGACTCTGGTGATTTCAACTGTGGCAAGCAAATGGTGTAAACAAACTTGGGCCCTCATTTTAGATTTGAGAGCTCCAGGGCATCAGGTGACAAGCTGGTGTGACATGGTGTGTGCTCCCAGTTCGCTACAGCAGCATGGCACCCACCTTATTAGTTGAATACTTTGATAGTACGACAAATATTAATACAAGTCAGTTAGCTAACGTAGATTTCAGATGCTATGTGAACCATCCACCAAGATGTGTCACAGCAGATAAACAAGCAAACTTTAAAGGAGCGCCTTGTGTTTTAAGGTTATTACAAACACCTTGTCACAGTACATTCAAGTAGCAATGTTACAACATTTTGAGATTTTAAAAATCAAGTCTGCAATTTATCCCATCAGATAAAGCATAAAAAGAAGTTTAATTTGACACCTAATTCACTTTCATATCTTCAGTATTAAGAAAGTTATGACCATTTTCATACTCGGAAATTAGCATCTTGTTCCCCATTGCCTTTCAATGAACTTAACTCAAAAGCTGTGATCTAGAACCGTTAAAAGCCCATATCTTTCTTAAAAATTAAGAGAACTCAATGAAATTTTCAGTTATTATAGATTGAAGCATTCTGAAACAAATATGAAACAATCTTACTTGGATGACCTGAAATTAAAGCATATAATTAGTTAGTTATCTAATTGTAGCTAATTACAAAATTCAATGAGTAGATCTAAACATCTATCCATTTCTTAAGAAAAGATAAACTTTTTTTAAATTGCCTAAAGGCCCTGTCTCACGGTGCGAGTTGACACACGAGTGACCCAGAGTGACAGACTCGTGGTTGTGTACGATATTCCAAGTTGATGTGCAAGTGTTTGAGGCGAGTTCCCACGGGTATGGTAATCTGCGATGTTCCGAGTTTGTCTCCAGAGTTACCAAGTTCCCCTCCCGTTACACTTGAGCCAACCGTGAATGAAGGTATGTTTTAATAAAGCAACAATGTTAAAGAAAACATCTCCATCCTGCGGCTTTGAGTTAAAGATAGAATTCAGCGCGGCTGCATCTATTTATATAACCTATAAAAGGGAAAATGCGCACCCTCCAGTGCCAGAGCAGTTATACTTATGATTTGTTAGAAACGCACATCACGTAGTTAGAAGACCAGCTGGCGAAGGTTTGTTATATTTGGAGGGGCAAGTGAAATATAATGATGATAGGTCTGAGGTGTTGCACTTTAGGAGCGCTGAAAAATTCGGACATGTGCAATGAGTGGTAGCAACATTGGGAATATCGTATCAACAAGGAACGTTGTTGTACAAGTGAAAACAAATTACTTGAAGGCAACATCACAACTGGATAAAAAATAGACACAACGTGCCGGAGTAACTCCGTGGGTCAGGCAGCATCTGTGGAGAAAAAGGGTGGGTGTCGTTTCGTTAGACGGGTCCGGATCCAAAACATTTCTCCAGAAATACTGCCTGATCTATGGAGTTACTCGGGCACTTTGTGTCTATCTTTGGTATAAACCAGCATCTGCAGTTATATGTTTCTACTTAGCACAGCTAGATGGGGTGGTTAGGAAGTGCGGGAACCAAATCAAGGAGGGAGTGCGGGAATCAGAAGCAGGTGAGTTTGACGGGAGCGTGGGAGCCGCACACAGCGAGTGGAAAAGTGTTTGGGAAGCCGAACCCAGCCTGAAAGAACGAGCACGGGTATTGGGTCCCAACAGGAATAGGTTAAAGGCTTGAAGAGAAGATGGAGACAGAGACACTCACATTCAACAAGGACAGTAATTCTGCTGTAACATGATTGTTGCTTTGCGAAGTAACGTAGTTTTTTTAATAGAAAATCATAGCAATGGGGAAAAGGTGTTTCACCCTTGCAGTAATCAAGTTATTTTCCTGTGGTGTTTTGAATAACTAAGTTTATTTAGGTTACTGCAAGCTAAAATACAAAGGTTGTGTGTTACATTGTTTAATAGAGTTTCGTTGTTCAAATATCAAAGGAAGCGATTGTTTGTCAATTTCTATGGTAGTTAAACCCATAGTTGGGCTCCGGTGATTGGGTTGATCATGAGATCATGGTGCCTCGTCACTGCTGGAAGGCTACATGGAAGCATTTTTGTCTGCTTGCTAATTTCCAAACTAACTGTAGTTCCCAACCTGAAGGGCCCGTTTCTGTGCAGTATGAAGCAATAATGAAAACAAAACAGTACAGAAGAGCAGGGTGTGTAGGAAGCACAGGCAGAACAGGGGCAGAGGGACAGGAGCAGACGCTGTATGTGTGGGGAACTAGTGGTACTTCCCCAACTCTACCCCCACTCTACATCTCTGCGTCTCATCATACAGATCAAACTCCCCACCATTGACTACAAGTCGATTTCATGCTGCTTCGGGAAAGCAGCCATCTGAACTAAAGACCTTTCCTACCAGGGCCATTCCTTCCTCTTCCCGCTCCCATCGGAAGAAGAAACAGAAGCTTAAAAGTGCGCATCAGTAGAATCAGGAATGCATTCTTTCCCTCTGTTATCAGGCTTTTGAATGGTCCTTCCATAAGTTGGGGGACCGTTCGATTCTCCTCTACCCCATTGTGGCCATTGGTCTTTGTCTCTGGAATTCAGCGCTAAAATATTGAGAACGACAAGATCTGCATTTTGTTTCTGTCTCGATCTATGTACTTGAATTTAGTTTATTTCTATTTATGTATAGTATTATCTGATTTGACTGGATAGCATGCAAAACATAACTTTACACATGAAAGTAATAAATCTAAACCTAATGTTGTTTGTATCGGGTAGTTGTGCATTGTCGTGGTGAGTTTGTCGGTAGCAAGCATCTTTCTGAAAGCAATGAATGCTGAGGGCAAACATTAACAACCTGAATACGGACTTCCAGAAGGGTCTTGACAAAGTCACAATACGTGGTGTAAAGTGAATATTGAAAGCATGTACATGAGGTCAACAAAATATTAGACAATCTTGGTAAATGCTTGTGGGAAAGTGAATAGTGTGCCCCCCCCCTCCTCCTGGATCACAGTCACAGTCATCGGTAGCCACAGTCACCCGTAAATAAACCCACTACATCCAATATGCGACTTTTTATGATCATGGATGACAATCCATTTAACTTCAGTGTAAATTCAAATGAAGGTTCCTGCTCCCGCCTTCTGCTGTCACTTTCAATGCTGCTACTATTGGAGTCTGGCCTCGGGTAACTCCATTCCCACCTGGGGAATGAAAAGTTTCCATTGACGGTGCCACGGTAGACTCACGAATCAATAAGGTAAACGCACGGGCCACTACGTTATGACAACGAGTTTAAATGTTTCAATTTTTAACTTGAACATTACATTTGACTCGTGGAAAATATCAAACATGTTTGATTTTTTTCACGAGTTCACAAGTTTCACGGGTACCTACCGTTAGCACCACGAGTCGCTAAGTTGCTCGCGCGAATTCCGACGTTTCCGCTACGTTGATTGTACGGGATTACCGCGAGTGAAAACTCGGGGTACCTCGTGGGACAACTCGCACCGTGAGACAGGGGTTTTAGTGTCCAAATAACATTCACACAATAATCCACAATATAACATAATTTTTAAATCTCATTTTCATGAATTTCTGGGCCAAATGGAAGGAATTTAGTGTTTAATGCCTGTAAATTAATGGCCATTTAAATCAACTAGCGAGTGGGTTTTAGTGGAATGCGGTGGATTGGAACGTTGCGGTTTGCGGTGAAGTCGGGAGGAAAAATACTGTTGGTTCATACATTTTTTTGGACCCCATTTCGCAACATGAAAACATGATTAAAGCCTTCATAAAAACCAACTTTTAATATAAAAATAAACTGTGAACCTTTTTTTCTCCCCTACGCAAAATCCTTCCCGTTGTCGGCGCTCACGACTTTTGAAGGTGATTTTTAAATTACTCTAGTTAATAAATAATCTAGCGTAATTTAAAAATACCTTCATGAATGAAATGTCGGAGCGATTTTTCTTCCGCAACGAAATCGCCCGACATGGATCGATTTTCCCAGTCTGCAGAAAAACGGCACTTTAAGCCCGCCCCCCCCCCTGACAGGCGCCAAAGTCACGCACACGGGGAGCGGCAGAACTGCAGCGCTGCTCAAGGTAAGTTTTGTAACATACCTAATTCAAGTCATTTCATCAATTTTCCTAAGGCTAGATGTAAACTGCTCTCTATTCACATTGGGAAAGAGTGAATCTGCTCTTCATGGCCTTGCTTTTGACAGGTGCGTCAAAAGTCAGACAAACAGACTCAAGAACAGTTTTTTTCCCTGGGCTATCAGAACTCTAAATTCCTCAAATATCCACATGACATGAAGAGATGCTGTCATCCATTCCACTATAAAACAGACTACTCAGCTAATATTTCTTTTTTTTAAATTATTTTAAAGTCTATCACTGGCCTCTCCATCAAAGGGCATCCACGCGAGACACTGCTACAAGAAGGAGGCGTCTATCATTAAGGATCCCCACCATCCAGGTCATGATCTTTTCTCGCTGCTACCATCAAGCAGGAATACAGGAGCCCGAGGTCGCACACCACCATGTTCAGAAACAGCTACCTTCCGAAAACCGAAGTCGGACACAAAATGCTGGAGTAACTCAGCAGGTGAGGCAGCATCAAAGGAGAGAAAGAATGGGCGACGTTTCGGCCTGAAACGTCTCGACCTGAAACGTCGCCCATTCCTTCTATCCGGAGATGCTGTCTCACCCACTGAGTTACTCCAGCATTTTGTGTCTACCTTTGATTATATCTAGGATTTGCAGTTCTTTCTTACACACCTTCATATAACCCTCAGGTTCCTAAACCAACCTGCACCTCCATAATCCTACCTCAACAACAGAACACAACAGTCCATTTCTTGCACTATCATGGAATTATATTTTTCGATTTATGTTTTTGAACTAATGCCTTGTTTTATGCACAATTTTCTTTCTTTTTGAAATTCCATGTGTAATTTATGTTGGGTGTTTGTCCGAATCGATGTGCATGTGCATCAAGCTTTTCCTTGTACCTGTACCTTGTCATACATGTGCATCTAATAAACTCCACTTGACTTGACATCAAACCCTATCATTTAATTGTGAAACAACCCCATCTTATTTACCCCCCTTGAATTCACATCCCCTTCCTTTGATCTAGCATTTGGCCCAAATATCATTTTCTTTGCTCAGACTTTCTCTGGTCAATTTGGGGACATTGTTCTGTGTGAGAAGTAATAACAGCATAATTACTAGTCATTTTCTTCTGGGATGCCATTCCATAAAACCAAGGAACTTGAACTTTTGAACCATGGTCTAACAAAGAGCTTGCAGATCGCAGCATAGCAATTGTTAAATGTATGAGGGAGGACAAAAAAACAACCTAGTTGACCGCTGGTCAATAACTGGTGCAGCAAATATATGCAACAGGGGTAAGAAGATTAAGTTTGCTTGGTATGGCCACTATCTGATACTAACATTGCAAGTCAAGGCCTTTATGTGAAGATGGTTATGAATGATTGCAGCACGATTTTGATCGATTGTCCAGGTGGCCGGAGGAATGGCCGATGGAATTTAATACAGAGAAGTGTGAGGTGTTGTATTTTGAGACGTCGAACAAGGGTCAACCTACACAGTGAATGGTAGGCCTCGGGGTAGTGTTGTAGATCAGAGGGATCTCGGAGTACAAGTGCATGGTTCCTTGAAGGTCGAGTCGCAGGTAGATAAGGTGGTCAAAAAGGCTTTTGGCACTTTGGCCTTCATCAGTCAGAGTACTGTGTATAGAAGTTGGGAGGTCATGTTGCAGTTGTATAAGACGTTGGTGAGACTGCATATGGAATATTGTGTTCATTTCAGGGCACCATGTTATAGGAAAGATATTGTCAAGCTTGAAAGGGTTCAGAAAAGATTTATGAGGATGTTGTCAAGACTAGAGGGTGTAAGCTTTAGGGAGAGGTTGAGGAAGCAGGGTCTCTATTCCATGGAGTGCAGGAGGATGAGGGGGCATCTAATAGAGGTGTGCAAAATCATGAAAGGAATAGATCAGGTAGATGCAGAGTCTGTTGCCCAGAGTAGGGGAATCGAGGACCAGAGGACATAGGTTCAAGGTGAAGGGGAAAAGATTTAATAGGAATCCAAGGAGTAACTTTTTCACAGAAAGGGCGGTGGGTGTATGGAACAAGCTGCCAGAGGAGGTGGTTGAGGCTGGGACTATCCCATCATTTAAAAAACAGTTAGACAGGTACATGGATAGGACAGGTTTGGAGGGATATGGACCAAACGTGGGCAAGTGGGACTAGTGTAGCTGGGACATTGTTGGCCAGTGTGGGCACGTTGGGCCGAAGGGCCTGTTTCTACACTGTATGACTCTATGACTCTAATCCGGAGCTAAATGACATGTTGCCATGGAACAGGACTCTAGCAGAGTCAGCATCTTTGGGAGTATGAGGGAGAGATGTGAGTGTACATAAGTAGAGCCACAGCCGAGAAATCTCAGAACAAAGAACAGATACCTCAGAACAAAGACATGGCCTGGGGCAAGATGGATTTGTTCTGCTCTCTTGCATGCTCCATGCTAGGCGTTAGAAGTCTGTGCAGTGATGTACTCGACAACAGGCTGGATTGCCTTAAAACAACTAGCAGATCAGACATAGCACAACTTGTTCTTGCCATCTGGTGCTCCAGCCTAGCGAGCAGGAATTGAGGGTCTCTTCAAAGGGCTTAATATCGCAATAATTGAAAACAATATATATGGTAACGTCGTATTTATTGAAGGAATGAATTGTAGGCAACCACTGAATGGTTTTAGTTACTCCGATACCTTAATTTCATAATGCAACAAAGGAACACTTTCAATGCAGAATATGAAAATATTTTATACTGTATAATATCCTAAATTCTAGTGTAAGAACCACATTTGGAACTATTTTAGTGTAATAAACTGCATCTAAAATAGCAATGAACTACAAATGCCAACTTAATTTCCTAGCAATTAGGATGAATTACATTGTAACTACTGATCTCAGCTGTTGGTACCACAGAGCAGTGTCTATTCATAGGCCAGAGTCCCACTGCCGTACTTCCTGTCCATTCAGCTGCTTTCTATGTGTCCACATTAAATCTTACCAGCCATTATACAACATGTCCTTCACACAAATGCTGAGATTCTCTGCCACCTCCCAGGAAGATAGCAGGAAATCTTCGGGTGCTGTTTTGTTAAAATCCCGCTGATTCATGCAACTTGCAACATCTTCGGCAGAAAGGAAAGTGGTGCCCATTGTGCTTCTACCAAATGTAGGTGTTCCATATGGATCAACGCAAGACTTGGCCTTTTGTTAACTGCATTAGCAGCTTTTAATCATTCAGCTCCCAATGCCAATACCCAGCTTCTGAGCATCCATTTATTTTAGCAATCAATAATCAATCTGAAGTGTGTAGGAAGGAACTGCAGTTGCTGGTTTACACTGAAGATAGACACAAACTGCTGGAGTACCTCAGCGGGACAGGCAGCATCTCTGGAGAGTAGGAATGGGTGAAGAAGTGTCTCGACCCAAAACGTCATGCATTCCTTCTCTCCAGAGATGCTGCCTGTCCCGCTGAGATACTCCAACATTTTCTTTCTTTCTTCCATAATAAATCTGATATTGCCTGCACAATAATAGTTGCATATAATCAGCAATTAGCATGTGTTATTATGAGGAATATTTATCGCTTTGGTGCAAACTATTAACTATTGATTTCATACCTTTCAGCATTTTACAATTGAATTCAGTACTGATCTGTATGACTCCTTATATTCACTACTTAAGCTTTGCCATGAATAGGTAGATGGGTGCAAAGGAATTAACAGGTAACTGAATCCTCATCCCTCCTGTAACATTACTGGTAGTTGACCTTAGTCATAGAGCGCCATACATATGTTATCTTTACTTTGCTGCCTTGATGCAGTCTCTTTACCAAACTACATTGTTGGAAGTGAGTTACAGTTATTCATCTGTGGCTGGCAAAACATGGAGAGCATTTGGCTGATGGACACCCTTTCCGAGGCAATGTGAATCTGGCCAAGAGTATATTTTTGCCCAGGAGGATGGTCACTAGCTGGGTGGCCTGTGGGTATCCCAAATTCGCAATTGCCAAATCAATTTGCCAATCTGTGATGGTGCAACAGAATGGCATGGCAGGCAAGATGTACCATATTTCCATTAACACGTGTGTGTGTGTGTGTGTGTGTGTGTGTGTGTGTGTGTGTGTGTGTGTGTGTGTGTGTGTGTGTGTGCGCGCTCTTCCTGATCCCAGTGTGGGATATGTAGGTATGTTACAAAACCTACCTTTAGCATCGCTGCACTTCTGTCACTGCCCATGTGCGCGACTTTGGCGCCTTTGAGAGGGGGGGCGGGTTTAAAATACGTTTTTTCTCCAGCCTGTTCAAATCAATTTTTGTCAGGCTGTTTAGCTGTTGAAGAATAATCGTGCCGACATCGGTTTTATTTTTTATTTTTTAAATTGCACTGGATAATTTAATAGCAGGAGTAAATTAAAAAGCATCTTCTAAAGCCATCAACGGGGACGGATTCCACGTACGGGACAGGTAAAAGGAAGCCGTTTATTTTACATATAAACGTGCTACTTAGGATGCCTCTAATCAAAATTTCACGTTGCGAAAATGTGATTATGTAAATATACGAACCGGCAATATTTTTCCTGCCGATACGGGGTTTAAATTCACCGCAAATGCAACGTTCCAAACGATCGCGTTCCACAAAAATCCCACTCGCAAGATGATTAAAATGGCCATTATTTTACGGGAATTAAACATTAAATTCCTTCCATTTGGCCTATAAATTCATGACAATGAGATTTAAAAATCATGTTATATTGTGAATTCTTGTGTGAATGTTATTTGGACACAGGCTATTTAAAAATGTTAACCTTTTCTTAAGAAATGGATAGATGTTTAGATCTAGTAATTGAATTTTGTAATTAGCTACAATTAAGTAACTAACTAATTATATGCTTTAATTTCAGGTCATCCAAGTAAGATTGTTTCAATTTTTTTTCAGAATGCTTCAATCTATAATAACTGAAAATTTCATTCAGTTCTCTTAATTTTTAAGAATGTTATGGGCTTTTGACTGTCCTTGATCACAGCTTTTGTGTTAAGTCAATGGAAAAGCAATGGGGAAGATGCTAATTTCCGAGTATGAAAATGGCCATAACTTTTTTAATACTGAAGATATGAAAGTGAATTAGGTGTCAAATTAAACTTATTTTTATGCTTTATCTGATGGGATAAATTGCAGACTTGATTTTTAAAATCTCAAAATTTTGTAACATTGCTTGGAGGCATGAATGGCTGCCTCGTGGCTTAAGAATGTTCATTTATACTAAGAATTCTAGAAATTAAAATCATTCAGCAGTAAACATGTCTGTACAGTTGTTGTGACAAATAAAATGCTTCATTCATCTCCTTAAGGGAAGGAAACCTGCCTTTCTGACCTAATCTAGCCCATGTTCACCTTCAGTTGCCATAGAAGTTGTTGACTGCCACTTGCCCTCTGTGCCGTCATCTCAAACCTCTACAGCCTCAGACTGCACAGGTGGAAGGTGACACAGCCGGTAGAGCTACTGCCTTACAGCACCAGAGACCCGGGTTCCAGCCCGACGACGGATGGTGTCTGTACAGAGTTTGCACGTGGGTTTTCTCTGGGATCTCCGGTTTACAACCACACTCCAAAGACATACAGGTTTATAGGTTAATTGGCCTGGTATAATTGTAAATTGTCGCTAGTGTGTGTAGGATAACGTTAGCATGCGGGGATCACTGGTCATTGTGGACTCGGTGGCCTATTTCCGCGCTGTATCTCTAACCTAAACTGAAAGTAGAGGATCACTCCAGCACCTTCTTGGGGCAACTGCAAATGGATGGGTCAATGCACAAGCGACCATATGAATTTAAAACAGCAGCAGTGTGGCCTTATGGTTTCTGCAATCAGAATCCCGGACCTTCTGCAGCAAGTAACCATCTCTTGGCAGTCTAACTGCACTCATTATGCCCTTGGTCTGAGCCGGGGCCCCAATGCTCAGTGGTAGACCAAAAATGCTGGAATAACTCAGCAGGTGAGGCAGCATCTATAGAGAGAAGGAATTGGCGACGTTTCTGGTTGTGACCCTTCTTCAGACTAATCAGGGGAGGTGGCGGGACAAAGAAAGAATGTAGGCGGAGACAGTAAGACTGGCGGGAGGACTGGGAAGTGGGAGGAGATGGAGAGAGAAAGCATGGGCTATCTGAAGTGTCAGTGTCCAGTGAACATTCTCCAGCAGTTGCCATTACAATCTCACGGTTTTCCTATCCAGTTATGCACTGGAGACCTGCCTGGTACAATCTGGTACAAACATCTGCTTTGTAGTCTCATCAACATGTTCACAATAATAGAGACACAAGACACTGCAAATGCCAGAGTCTGATTTCAGTTAAATGCCCCAGATTCTTTGCTTCTCATCACTGATGAGCACATCTTTCTCCCATTCCCCTCATTACTCTGTTCCTTGCATCTCCTGTTTCCACTCATCTCCCACCTGTCCCTACTTTAAGTCCCTCGTTTTGCTTTTATCGCCGCTTTTTCAGCTCCCTTCGATCCCCTTCTACTCACTATCCTTCCCACCAGCTTTACATTTCACTGCTCTTCTTCCTTACCTGGCACCTTTTTGCTCCATTTCACATCTAGCCTCGGTTACTGTGTCCATCCATCTACGCCTCACCCCTCCTCATCTTCACCCACATATCATTTGCCAGTTTTTGCCCCACTCCGTCCCTTCATCTCTCTTTCCCAACTTCTCCCCTTTACTTCATTGGTCTGAAGAAGGTTCCTGGCCCGAAATGTTGCCTGTCTATTTCCCACCACAAATGCTGCCTGGCCCGCTCAGTCCCTCCGGCATCATGTTTATTGCTCGAGTTCAGAATGATATTGCCACTGGCAAACTGAGAATTTCATCCTGAGAATCTCAAGGGCAAACATAACATTGAAAATCAGTGCAAATAATCGAGATCCAAAGAACATGAAGAACTAATGCCATGTCCATATCTTGTGTTTTTCAGATACCTCTGGACTTATCGCAGGAGGAATGTCACTTTCAGACACTGAATACCGAGAAATTACAGGTAAATCACCAAGTAAATCTCATGATATTCCAAGAGACCAAGGGGTGAAATTATTGGGATGTACAAGTCCATGAGGGGCGTGGATAAAGTAGACTCTGTGTTTGCTTTATCCATGACCCTCATGGTCTTGTACACCTCAATAAAGTAATTACGGTAGAAGATTCTAAAACTAACTAGAGTGGATGTGGAGAGGATGTTTCCAGTAATGGGAGAGCCCAGGGCCAGAGGGAACAGCCTTAGGATAAAAGGACGTACCTTTAGAATGGAGATGAGGACCCGTTACGCCATCGGTAGTGGTCTGCAGGCACGCTGCGCCTAGCCCGTACTGGGATGCATCACAGGTGAGCGTTACTGGTAACTCCAATGCAAAGTAGGCGAGAGTAGGTGCGCCAGCCAGCTGCAATTTGAGAGTGTCAAAAACTCTTTGGTGCTGCGGATACCAGGATGTCAGTGTATGTCAGTTCTTGCAAGGGGGCAGATATGTCGCTGAGGTTAGGAATAAATTTTCCCAGGTAGTTGACCATTCCGAGGAACCTTTGTAAGCTCACAACGTCAATAGGAACCGGCATTTCGTTGATAGCTGCAGCTTTCAACGGGTCTGGTCTGAGACCATCACTTGTGAAAACATGTCCGACGTAAATAACCTTTGGAAATCGGAACCTGCACTTCAGGGGTTTGAGTTTGAGCTGAATGTCTTTGGCATGGTCAAGTACTTTCTTTAGATTGGCGTCGTGTTCAGCCAGATCGCGTCCATAGACGAGAATATCATCAACCATGATGGCGCGTTGGTACTCTGCAGACAATTGTTCCATAGAGCGCTGGAAAACTTCACTGGTGGAGTTGATGCCAAAGGGCATTCTCAGAAATTTGTACCCGCCAAAGGGGGTGCCGAACATAGTGAGATTGGATGAGTCTGGGTCCAGTGGAATCTGCCAAAACGAGCTTTTGTCATCCAGAACTGAGAATACTGCTGCGTTGCCTATCTGGGCAGCAACTCCTTCTGTCATTCGCATTGGGTAATTCAGGCATTTGATGGCAGTGTTAAGATCTCTGGGGTTGATGCAGATACGGATCTCCTCCATGTTTTTCTTTGTTGCAACCACCATGGTGGAAACCCAGTCAGACGGGTCAGTAACTTCAGCAAGAACACCCATGGAGACCATGCGCTTGAGTTCATTGTGTATTCGGTCACGTATGGCATACGGACAACAATGTGGCACTCGGAATGCAGGAGTAACTTTGGGATCAACAGCAAAGTGGTATTTGATAGGCAACTTGTCAAGCTCATTGTTAAACAGTTCTTTGTATTGAGAGAGTAGCTGTTGAGTGGGCCCAGTCAGCGAGACGGAGTTTATGGACAGCGTGACCAAAGTAAACCAAGCCTAGATCGTGACATGCATTGATACCGAGCAAAGTCTCTGAATCTCCCTTAACAATATAAAACTGTAAGGTATAGGTCTGTTTGTCTATGGTGCACTTTAAATTTGCTTGTCCAAGTGGATGTAGAACTTCTCCCCCACAGCCCGAAGCATTGTGGAGGCCTTATCAATACGTTCAGCATTACAGATGTTTTTAAACTCTCTTAATGAGATGACGTTGCATTTGGCGCCAGTATCTACCTTAGCGATCAAAGGCCTGTTATTCACAACAGGGTTAAGTTGCTTGTTAGACAAATGGAGGAAAGAGTGGATGTCAGAATTGGTATCTGTACTCTCTGCGAGCGGTGCGGGGGATGGCAAGTCAGGCTCTTGGAAGTCATTATCAGTAAGCTCATGTTGAAGCAGGTGCAGGCTCGTCCTTGAAGCTACAGGAGTCACACGGGAACGGCAGCACCGAGCAAAGTGGTTTAATTTTTATGCATAAATTACAGGCTTTCCCATAGGCAGCACAGAATTGTCGACCCGTAGCATAGAAATAGTTGCAATTTTGACAACGAACAGCAGACCCGGTGCGGGGATTGCGAGAGGAGAAGTCTGTAAGATTAACACTATGCGGCGAACAGTTACCGAGGGGCACAGAGTCAGTGTGTGGAGTTACTCCAGCATTTTGTGTCAATCAACAGGGGTATTGTGCCACTCCAACTTGTGCAACCCAGTTTAAATCCCACTATTTTTTCAGGAGGCAGTGATCAGCGAACATAAGCAGTGGGGCACAAACAAGAGGTCTTTCTCCTACCAAAGGGACCAGGTTGGACACTCTTGTCTTGCCCAGGCATACCAACACATTGCCCCATCTGCAGCTAGACATTTTGTGCCACTTCAATGGGAACTTTTGAGGTGGTGCCATCTGTGCAGTCAGCTCTGCCAGGTCATCCAGCCCCATCCATCAGATAGTTGAAGTCGAAGATTGACACAAAATGCTGGAGTAATTCAGCGGGACAGGCAGCATCTCTGGAGTGAAGGAATGGGTCATGTTTCGGGTCAGACTGAAGAAGGGTCTTGACCTGAAACGTCTCCCATTCCTTCTCTCTAGAGATGCTGCCTGTCCCGCTGAGTTACTCCAGCTTTTTGTATCTATCTTCGGTTTAAACCAGCATCTGCAGTTCCTTCCTACACAGATAGTTGAAGTCACTGCCCAGAATGGTTGAGTGGGATGTGCTCCACAGTGGAGGGAGTTGCTGGAATTGTTCATGCAGTATCTGGCCATACACACTGATGCACTGGGTAGAACATTTTTGAGGAGACATTTGGTTCTATGGTTCTATTTTGGGTTTGCTTCGGTAGCGAGTCAAAGAAACATAGAAAGTAGGTGCAGGAGGCCATTCGGCCCTTCGAGCTAGCACCGCCATCCATTGTGATCATGGCTGATCGTCCCCAATCAATAATCCGTGTCTGCCTTCTCCCATATCCCTTGATTCCTTGTTTCATGGCCAAATGTTGGCCATGGAGTAGCTACCATTGATTTAATTATCCAAGCAAGAATCAATCTTCAAACCATTTACAAATGTAACTTACATGCAGGAATCAATGTTGAGATTACAAGAATGGTACAATAATAGCGTTGCCTGTGAAGGGAGCAAGCTATCTTCTCACAACAGGATGGCACTTTAGACCTATGCTAGGGAAACAGAAAGGAGTTGTATCTCAAGCACCTGCATGGGAAGATGAAGTGGGGGGGGGGGGGGGGGGGGGTGGTATAGTTAGTGAAGAGGAAGGAGTGAGCTCGGTGTCACCAGAGGAGCAGGATCTGTTACAGAGGACGCAGGGGAACCACTGATTGTGGAAGGTTGAGAGCAGAAATTCAGGAAATCGAAGAAAGGGCGAGGCACATCATAGACCTTCATTCCGAATAACAGTGGAATGAGTGGATCTCTGGTATGCACGCCATAACAATGTGAAGAGGAGAAGAAATAACACCTTTTATCTTTTGAGTCTGAAGAAGGGTCCTGACCCAAAATGTCACTTATCCATGTTCTCCAGAGATGCTGCTTGAGTTCCCCCAGCAGTCTGTTTGTTGTTCCACATTCCAGCATCTGCAGTCTCTTATGGCTCCATGACAATAACTTAGTGATATTCCTGGGTAATTTCTTCTCTCCTACGGAGCAATACACTGTGGAATGCTGCGTTTTCAGACCTCGGACAAAATCCCTGCTACCTGCTCCAAGGTAAATCTGTGCTTCCTGGTAGCCTCCAAAATCAGCTCAGACCAATTTTTAGACACCATTCTTGCCTGTCGCTCTATCATTAGGTGAGCGGACCAGTGTGGTTCAAAACATCTCTCGAAAAAAATATCCGACAAGAAGCCTGAAGCGTCAAGCAACATCTGCTTTGCTCAGCTGGACACAGCATGCCAGGGTAGAGGCCACATACTCAATTCATTTTAAGCCCTTAGGTGTTACATGGCTGTGTGTGAAGACATTCCTTTGATTCAATCTTTGCACGTGGAGAAATTCTCAATCTGGAGAGGAAATATAACAGACGGCGAGAGTCAGATCATGTTTTCCTATCCGCTGAGAGATTCTGAGTTCAATTTCCCCTCTTTCCACCCGAAGCATCGGAACAGAAATGACCACGTAACCTACATTCACTTAAATATGGTCATTACTTCTCTGTGTATAATTCACCCTGGTGCAGTAATACCTGAAGTGTAACCTCCGCCAACACATACTTATAAAAGTAATTGAACATAACTCAAATTGGTTTGATTTCTACTTCATTTATTTTCATGTAAATGTAAAAGTGCATTGTTGAGATAAATCACCAATTGTGTGTCTATGCATGTGTGCTTGTGTGTGTCGACATATCCATATGCATATCTGTGCGTGTATGTCTGCGTGTGTTTATATGTGTCTGTGAGCGCGTGTGTGTCTGCATGTGATTGTGCATGTGTGTGTCAGGACTTGAATGCTTGCACACACTTACATCTGCATGTGCTATGTGTGTGTGCGCATGTGTGTCTGTGTCTGTGCCTGTGCAAGTGTATTTGCATGTGCAAGTATATGGATTTGTAGGGAATTCTCCACGCTCCAGTCAAGAATGATCCCAGGAATTAATAGGTTAACCCATGACAAGTGTTGTCAGCACTGGGCCTGTACTCGCTGGAGTTTAGAAGAATGAAGTGGACCCCATTGGAACCTACAGAATAGTGAAAGGCTTGGATAGAGTGGATGTGGAGAGGAAGTTTCCACTAGTGGGAGAGTTGAAGACTAGCCTTAGAATTAAAGGACATTCTTTTAGGAAGGAGAGGAGACATTTCTTTAGTCAGAGGGTGGTGAATCTGTGGAATTCTTTGCCACAGAAGGCTGTAGAGACCAAGTCAGTGGATATTTTTAAGGCAGAGATAGATAGATTTTTGATTAGAATGGGTATCAGAGGTTATGTGGAGAAGGCGGGAGAATGGGGTTAGGAAGGGGAGATTGATCAGCCATGATTGAGTAGACTTATGTGTGTACGCGTAGACATGATGAGCCAAATGGCCTAATTCTATTCCTATCACCTTTGACCTTATGATCTATAACATGGATAACTCAATTATGTTTTTCATCTTTTATTTTGATTTAAAGGGATAATTTACCTGGTATATTCATATTAAAGTGTCTTCCAATTAAATATAATGATGGATCCAATAGAAACAAAGGTAATGCGCAACATTTTATATTGTGTAGACTGCTGAATACGAGCCATTTTAGGATATCCCATTTTCATCACATGATGGCAAGATGGTGAGACAAAAGTGAATGAAAATGGGTTTACTTTCCAGCTGGATAATGTTCACAAGTTCACAAGTTACAGGAGTAGACTTAGGCCATTCAGCCCGTCGAGTTTACTCCGCCATTCAATCATGGCTGATTTCTTCCTCCTAATCCCATTTCCCTGCCTTCTCCCCAATACCCTTGACACCTGTTCCAAGCTATAAGGTTGCTCTGATAATGATCAGCGATGCTGCCAACTGGCGGGTCACACAGCTTGGGCAGCTTACAACCCAGCGGTATGAACATTGATTGCTCTAGCTTCAAGTAACCCTTGCTTTCCCTCTCTCTCTCGTCCCTCCCCCACCCTAGTTCTCCAACTAGTTTCACTGTCCTCCTGATTAATTTTATTGTTTGTATGCCTCGTTGTCAGCCAACATTCTACATTTCCTTGATCATCGTCTGCTTTGATCTGTCGTTTTCACACCTTACATTCTCTGTGTTCCCTTCCACATCTCTCGTTTTACTCTACCCTAACTTTCAGTCTGAAGAAGGGTCTCAAACTGAAACGTCACCCATCCCTTCTCTCCAGAGATGCTGCCTGTCCCGCTGAGTTCCTCCAGCACTTTGTGTCTATCTTTGGTTTTGGTTTTCACGAGTCAGGTGGGACAACTTCCCTGGTGATTTGGAGCCATTATAATTACTTCTCACCACGCCCACAAAACAATATCAATCCACAAATAAATTTGCCTGAGCTCATTCTAAAATAATACTCTCATTTTATTAGAGTATTCGGATTCTTGTTGATTTGTTTTAAATACTAAATTTTGGTTTTGATACAGATCCTGTAGCAGTCTCCAAAGGATTAACATTGGGTTAGTGAGGATGGGAATTTGTTTCAGATTTCACAAGATAATTTCTGCCATACAGCTTCCTGTTTAGTTTAGCTTAATTTAGAGATACAGTGTGGAAACAGGCTCTTCGGCCCACCGAGACTGCACCAACCAGCGATCCCTGCACATTAACACTATCCTACACACACTGGGGACAATTTATAACTATACCAAGCCAATTAGCCTACAAACCTGTGTCTTTTGAGTGTGGGAGGAAACCGGAAATCCCATGCAGGTCACAGGGAGAAAGTACAAACTCTGTATAGACAGCACCCTGAGTCACGGTCAAACAGGGTCTTTGGCGCTGAAAGGCAGTAACTCCACAGTTGTGTCACCGTACCGCCCTGTTATAAAGCATTAATGTAATATTTCATGCACACTTGATAGGAATATAATAATACCTCTAATCAGACAATTGATTTCCTTTGCTCTCCATCCTGCTCATGCAGGGAGCCAAAGACCAACACATCTGCGCCAACTTTAACTTACTGAGATTAATACATCCTGAAGTCTACCCTCTTCAGAGACTGTGCAACAATTCTCTCTTCAAAGTCTAGAAAAAAAACCTCATCCCTTATTTCAATTCCCCATTAAATAACTGATATTACCTCCATGTTTGGAGATTCTTGTGGAACTGTCGTGTGTAGCAGTGAAGTCCAATTCACAATTATCCATTTTCAGATATGTTATTGTTTCCTTTGGAAATCTAAACCAACACAATTAAATGTTCATCTCAAGAAGAAAAAAATAAATATTTGTAAATCTTTGCAAAAATAGGAAAAGCTGGAATTGCTAAAGCAGATTTGTAAAGATCTGAAGAAAGACGAATTAATGTGCCAGGTGCAGGCTTTTCAATCATTTTTGATGAAAGGTCCGAGTCTGAAATATTAACTTATTTTGTTACTGTACAGATGCTGACATGTGTGTTGTGTATTTCCAGCACTTTCTGCTATTTCATTCTGGGTGCAATTCAATCATTTCTGTATTTCTTTTTGACGTGAACAAATGTTATTAACACACAATGTGTGCCTACCAGAGCTAATTTCTTCAACATGAGGCGAGGAAGAGACATAAGGAATAGTTTTGGTTTCTGTTTTATCATGTATTGGAAATGTACTTCCATCTTTTGAAATCGCTCATAATACAAACAAAATGTCTCACTACATGAAGGCAAACCAATCTAAGCCTAGTGGGATTAGTAATAGGTCACACTAGCAAAAAACCTACACAGCCTCCATCAATTGAATAATCCCTGGTTCTGCAAAAAACTATGGCTCTTTAGTCTTAATTCAATACAATGTGCTACCTCAATTAAGTAACTAATGTGGGATGGTCAGCATTAATGTGACGATATGTATATAATGGTAGGTATATCAAATTATTTATTTAGATGTCAGTTGATCTATATCGGTGAGACCAAGCGTAGGCTTGGCGATCATTTCACCGAACACCTCAGCTCGGTCTGCATTAACCAACCTGATCGCCCCGTGGCTCAGCACTTCAACTCCCCCTCCCATTCCGAATCTGACCTTTCTGTCCTGGGCCTCCTCCATGGCCAGAGTGAGCACCAGTGGAAATTGGAGAAGCAGCACCTCATATTCCGCTTGAGCAATCCCACTAGATCCGCTTGAGCAATCTGCACCCTAGCGGCATAAACATTGACTTCTACAATTTCCGGTAGCCCTTGCTGTCTCCTCCCCTTCTCAGCTCTCCCTCAGCCCTCTGGCTCCTCCTCTTCCTTTCTTCTTCTCGCCTCCCCCAACCCCCACTCTACATCAGTCTGAAGAAGGGTTTCAGCCCAAAACGTTGCCTATTTCCTTCGCTCCATAGATGCTGAGTTTCTCCAGTACTTTTGTCCATCTTCAAATTATTTATCTCTTTCATCTGATCAATTAAGATGACTGCATCGAGTTAAAAAATATAACAACAAACAGACCAATATTGTCTCCTGTAAACAGACAGAATCAGATCCACTCAGACTAGTGACTGTAATAAATAGGTATGGTCATTGGTATCTGAATCTCCAATTGCAAATGAACCTGTCACTGGATTGAAATAAAACAAGAAAACTTGTTTCAGCATTAATGGTTGATAGAGGTACTAATGTGATAATGGTATGAATGAATAGAAGGATATGGCAACACGGTGGCACTGCGGTAGAGTTGCTGCTTTATAGCACCAGAGACCGGGGTACGATCCTGACTACGAGTGCTGTCTGTGTGGAATTTGTACGTTCTCCCCATGACCTGCGTGGGTTTTCTCTGGGTGCTTCAGTTTCTTCCCACACTCCAAAGACATGCAGGCTTGTAGGTTAATTGCCTTTGGTAAAATTGTAAATTGTCCCTTGTGTGTTTTTGGTCAGCATGGACTCAGTGGGGCGAAGGGCCTGTTTCCGACCGGTATCTATAAAACTAAAAAAAAACAAAATAAAAATCATGTTCCCATCCCAGCCTTAAATACATATCCGAATGGATAATTACCTAACACCTCCAGGAACAGAACCTCCCTAACACATAGGATCTATTGAATGTGCACCCCGAACCAGTATCTAAAACTATAGTGAACACTTTAGAAATGATAAAACGTTGATCTAATTTCTAGTTTTAAACTGAACTATTCCACTGCCGTTGTACACCGTGAATATCAACCACACAATCTGATTATCATTTTGTTGGGATTTTTATGGGGCTTAATTAGAGAATGTTATTTTTGTAAGTGGGTAGGATCTGAGAAGGACACAAAACATTGCTGGATGTATATTTTTCAACCAAAATAAAAAGCAAGCACCAGTGGAAAAATAATAGGATGCAGCACATATTAATTTGCATACCTAAATCTGGGATGAAAATTATAACCTTGGATGGAAATAAATACATTTCCTTGACCGTATATTCGTGGTAGGCTACATTTGTGTCCGTCAAAACATTATTTAAAAAGTAAGAAGTATGTTACTGACCAAAAAAAAAAAAATTTAATTGTGCATTGTGCTTGCAGATCTTTTCTGGTTAACCAAACATGTAGTTAGTGGCAAAGAGGAGGATAATGGTCTAACTAACCAACATATAGCATTCTGATGAAAGGTCGTCAACTTGATGCATCAACTCTACTTTTCTCTCGAAGATAGATAGATACAAAATGCTGGAGTAACAGCGGGACAGGCAGAATCTCTGGAGGGAAGGAATGGATGGCGTTTCAGGTCAAGACCCTTCTTCGGACTGAGAGTCAGGGGAGAAGGAGACTGTGGGATATCGATGAGACCCTTGTGAGGGCCTCATCTATGATGGAAGAGAGGAACCCCCATTCCCTAAAGAATGAGGACATCTCCACTTCTCTCCACTGATACTACCTGAAAAGCTGCATATTTCCAGCACCTATTTCAAATTTCTGGCATTTTGCAGTTGTTGTCATCAATATAAATTTTGTTTTGCCAGGAGCAGCATTAATAGGACAAAGGAAAGGAGACCTTCCTCCAGCATCAGTCATCTCCACTCCTATGACAGTATCTTCAGTCAATTAGTAGGTCAACACAATAATCATACCACTACCTCAATCTGTCATTAAATGACTTCAGCACAACAGCAGCATGGAGTCATAGAGTGATACAGTGTGGAAACAGCCCTCTTGCCCACACCGGCAAACATATCCCAGCTACACTAGTCCCACCTGCCTGCGTTTGGTCCATATCCATCCAAACCCGTCCTATCCAAGTACCTGTCTAACTGTTAAATGTTGGGACAGACCCAGCCTCAACTACCACCTCTGGCAGCTTGTTCCAGCTTTGTGTGAAAAAGTTACCCCTCAGATGCCTATTAAATCTTTCCTGCTTGACCTGAAACCTATGTCCTCTGGCCCTCGATTCACTTACTCTGGGCAAGAGACTCTGTGCATCTACCCGATCCTCTCAGCGGCAATAGATCTTTGGACTTGAGTTGATATTCTGACTCCAACTGCACTAAAGATAATAAGTGTAAAACCATCAGCAAGAGATCATTTTTATACCTGTTGGATTCTTCACAGGATATGCTCACTTCAGTTTAATCAGTGGGGAACTTGTTGCTGGGTTTTACCAGTGCTAACAGCGAGACCACATATACTAGACTAAGTGGCACCCCAACGCAATATTCCACCTCTCTACCAATTCCAATATTGGTGGCCAGTGGGGCGGGGCTTTCAGGAGCGCTAATATGGGTGTTGTAGGCTTAAGGGACTGGTTTCCAGAGGACTAGCATAGACATTGTGGGGCAAATGGATTCTTGGGGTGGCAACTCAGTCACTCAAGCCTGATGTGCTGGCAGCTCACTCACGGCTGGTGGGTTGGCAGTTGATTCACGGCTATTCCTTGAAATTCCATCTCAAGCAGGGTGCAAGGCCACCAAATTCAAGTGCTATTTCAAACCACTTTCAGCAGGGTGCAAGGCCAACAAATTCAAGTGCAGTTTCATACCACTTCAAGCAGGGTCCAAGGCCACCAAATTCAAGTTCAGTTTCATACCACGTCAAGCAGGGTGCAAGGCAACCAAATTCAAGTGCCACTTCAAGCAGTGTCCAAGGCCACCCAAATCTAGTGCAGTTTCATATCACTTCAAGCAGGGTGCAAGGCCACCAAATTCAAGTGCTATTTCATGCTACTTCAAGCAGGGTGCAAGGCCACAAAATTCAAATGCTGTTTCATACCACTTCAAGCAGGGTCCAAGGCCACCAAAGTCAAGTTCATTTTCATACCACTTCAAGCAGGGTGCAAGGCCACCAAATTCAAATGCTGTTTCATACCACTTCAAGCAGGGTGCAAGGTCATCAAATTCAAGTGCAGTTTCATACCATTTCAAGCTGGGTGCAAGGCCACCAAATTAAAATGCAGTTTCATACCATTTCATGCAGGGTGCAAGGCCACCAAATTCAAATGCAGTTTCATACCATTTCATGCAGGGTGCAAGGCCACCACATCTTAATGCAGTTTCATACCATTTCAAGCAGGGTGTAACCACCATAAAACACAAAACACCACTAAACACCACACTCACAGTTCAGTAGACATTCAGTGTGTTCAGTTGATTCACAGCTCAGACAGTCGTGACCTCTCCCTCCCCCATCTTGCAGAGACTGAGCCACACCCACACTTCCAGGTTTTATAATCCCTCCCCTCCCACTGGAAGGGGCGTGGCCTTCATGGCATGATTGACAGGAGATAGATTCTCAACATTTTTTAAACACTAATAACACTTTTATTTTTCATTGATGGGAAGAATCCTCTGCACCTGATGATCGGAGGGGGACTGAGTAAGATGGCCAAAAATCACAGCCGTAAGTGGTAGCGTTTTTTCTAAAATCAATATACTGTGCAAACAGGAAGTTGTCAAGTTTAGACTTCCAACCATTTGCTGTGCTTCATTTCTAACCAACCACCACCAATCATTGGCTGTGCTTTATTTCAAAACCAACCACCACCAACCATTTGCTGTGCATTATTTCAAACCAACCACCACGAACCATTTGCTGTGCTTTATTTCAAACCAACCACCACCAACCATTTGCTGTGCTTTATTTCAAACCAACCATATTTTCATTTTCAAAACAAATAAAGGGCAATCAAGGTCAGTAAAACCACACTCACAGTTTAGTAGATGTGTGTTCAGTGTTATTCACAGCTCAGACTGAGAGACGTGAACCTCTCGCTTCCTTGCTTGCAGAGACTGACTGAGGCACTCAATACTTCCAGCTTTTATAGTCCCTCCGGAAGGGGCGTGGCCTTCAGGAGAGAGAATCTCAACATTTTTTAAACACTAATAACTCTTTTATTTTTCATCAATGGAAAAAACCCTCTTGACCTGCATAGCTCTGAGTAAGATGGCCAAAATCACAGCCATAAGTGGCAGCGTTCTTTCTAAAACCAATATACAGAACAACAGGAAGTGGTCAAGATCAGACTTTTAGTTTTATATATATATATATATTAGACCAAGTGGGACCCGTTGGGTCCTATCCCCCCAAAGCGCGGTTGCGGGGTGTGGGCTGCATGCGGCGACGCACACACACTAACCACCCCCCACACACACAGGGGGGGGAGGGGAGAGAGGAGAGAGGAGGGAGGGGGGGAGGGGGGAAGAGGGGGGTGGGTGGAGGGGGAGGGTAGAGGGGAGGAGGAGGGTGGGTGGAGGGGCAGAGGGGGGAAGGGGAAGGAGAGAGCGGAGGGGGAGAGAGGAGCGGAGGTGGGGAGGGAGAAGAGGCGGAGGGAGGCGGGAGAGGAATGGGGAGAGGAGGAGGGGAGCCGGGCGAGCGAGCGGGCTGCAAAAAGCGAGCGGGCTGCGAAAAAAGAGCGGGCTGCGAGCGAGCGGGCGACGTCACTCGCAGCGCGTGAACACATGTTCAGCCAAATTTCTAAGTTCTTTGACATTTTTGAACATTTTGATTAATAACTGGAGAAATAATGCATCCATTTTTCAGTTAAGGCAATTTTTGACCACGGGATAAATCTCTACAGGAATATGGAATTTTTTTACCGTTAGACGTCATTTTTCCAAGCAGTATGATTATACCCACACACATCCAAGATCAGAGTTTTATAAGTGCATAGATACACACAACTGCACACACACAAAAAGATATATGTATATGAAATATCTATCGCCATATATGTGTTTGCCTTTACATTTTACATATTACTATGATAGATTCAACAGACATCCAACTCTATATGTATAAAACAGCAATGGGAAATGAATAAGGAGATCTGATTATAGGTCATACGGTCATAAGTGATTATAGGTCATACGGCCATCATGTCTAGTCGCCATTCAATCATGGCTGATCTATCTCTCCTTCCTAACCCCATTCTCCTGCCTTCTCCCCATGACATATGACACCTGTACTAATCAAAAATCTATCTATCTCTGCCTTAAAAAATATCCACTGACTTGGCCTCTACAACCGTCTGTTGCAAAGAATTCCGCAGTTTCACCACCCTCTAACGAAATACATTTTGCCTCATCTCCTTCCTTAACAAACATCCTTTAATTCTGAGGCTATGACCTCCAGTCCTGGGCTCTCCCACAAGGGAACACATTCTCTCCACATCCACTCTATCCAAGCCTTTCACTATTCTGTACGTTTCAATGAGGTCCCTCCCCTTATTATTCTAAACTCCAGGGAGTAGAGGGTGCCCAAAATTGCGACAGTAATCCAAATGCAGCCTCAGCAGCATCTTATAGAGCCTCAGCATTACATCCCTGTTTTTCTATACAAGCCCTCTTGAAATAGATACTAGCATTGAGGTTGCTTTCTCTACTACCAATTTGACTTTCAGATTAACGTTTTGGGAATCCTGAACGTTATTTTTCCATATCGTATCTCCGTCTCCACCGAGGCCTAACCTCGTGGAGTTGGCGGCCTTTCCTGGAGACCGACCCGGCGTTTCAACCGCGGGCGCGGCGCGGACTTGCCATCATGGAGCTTGCAATCCCATTGCCGGGGGATCGACTGTGGAGAGCTCCAACCATGGGCCTGTGGACTTTAACATCGTGGAGATCACGTTCCCTGATTAGAGACCAATTCTGGAGCTCCAACGCGCGGAGAGTTTCAACCATCCCGACGCGGGGGTTTCGATCACCACAACACGAGGGCTTCAGATCGCCGGCTGCGGGCGCTTTGATCGCCCTGACTGCGGATGGTTTGACAGTCCCGACCGTGGGAGAAGAAAAAGGGAGAAGATTGGACTTTATTCACTTCCATCACAGTGAGGAATGTGGGGACCCACTGTGGTGGATGTTTATGGTAACTTTTATTTTATGTGGCTGTGTGTCTTGCTTTTCACTTAGTATGGCTGTATGGTAACTCATATTATTAATGTTTAATGTTTTATGTGTCATTCCTAACTGTCACTGTATGTCATGTTGTCACTTGCGGGCGGAGCACCAAGGCAAATTCCTTGTATGTGAATTCATTCAAATTTCACTGTACCTTAGTGGTACATGTGACAATAAACTGACCTTGAAACCCTTGAAACCATGATACAGTGAAAGTGTTTGTTATGCATACTATCCAGGCAAATCATATCAAACATGAGTACAACAAATATTGTAAAAAGTAAAAGGAAACAGTACAGAATATATTGTTACAGCTACAAAGAAAGTGCAGATAAAAGGAGAGCAAGGTCTGCAACAATGTAGATTGGGAGATAAGTAATAGATCCTTAGCATATGAGAGGTCCGGTTAGGTGTCTTATCACAGCAGGGAAAAAGCTCTTCTTCAATCTGGCATGCTTTAAAAAAGCAGCTTCATCCTTGTAACAGCAATGAAATAATAATCAGATCATCTTCTGGTGAAGGAACCAGAACATTGAAGGAGAGCAAGGTTTTCCCCCCCCCCCCTAATTAATAGCTAGAAATTGTTTGCACATCACCAATACAAAACATTGCAGAGTTGGCACAAAAAGATGGAGTAACTCGGAGGGTCAGACAGCATCTCTGGAGAAAAGGAATATGTAACGTTTCGGGTCGAGACCTTTCTTCAGGTCTGAACCCAAAGCGGGTCTGAAGAAGGGTCTCAACCCGAAATGTCATCCTTTTCTCCGGAGATGTTCTCTGACCCGCTGAGTTACTCCAGCTTTTTGTGTCTATCTTCTGTTTAAACCAGCATCAGCAGTTCCTTCAAGTTTCAAGTTTCAAGATTCAAGAGAGTTTATTGTCATGTGTTCCAGATAGGACAATGAAATTCGTGCTTTGCTTCAGCACATTGCAGAATATTGTAGGCATAAATACAGAACAGATCAGTGTGTCCATATACCATTGAATATATATATACACACATAAATAAATAAACTGATAAAGTGCAATAGGCTATTAATGTTCAGAGTTTTGTTTGAGTTGAGTTTAATAGTCTGATGGCTGTGGGGAATAAGCTATTCCTGAACCTGGATGTTGTAGATTTCAGGCTCCTGTACCTTCTACCTGAAGGTAGTGGGGAGATGAGTGTGTGGCCAGGATGGTGTGGGTCCTTGATGATGCTGCCAGCCTTTTTGAGGCAGCGACTGCGATAGATCCCCTCGATGATAGGGAGGTCAGAGCCGATGATGGACTGGGCAGTGTTTACAACTTCTTGTAGTCTTTTCCGCTCCTGGGCGCTAAAGTTGCCGAACCAAGCCACGATGCAACCGGTCAGCATGCTCTCCACTGTGCACCTGTAGAAGTTCGAGAGAGTCCTCGTTGACATTCCTGCAAATTGCCGAGTTGATGCTTTTTTCCCCACACATTTCCAATGGCTAATTGGTCCCATTTGGACAATATATTTGTGTTCACCAGTACAGTTTTTCCACCATCAGAGGATGTCAACAGTAGCTCTATGTCATTGAGAGTGAAAGCTTTCAACCACGTTGGCCTAAATAAGGATAGTTGCCGAACACCTGCAAACACATCAGCTTTAATCAACACTGAGGCTTGAAGGGGAATAGTATTTAAATATCCAATCACAGCAGACTTCATCCACAGCTGAACTATTGCCTCCGACTGCACAAATATACAGTTCACTGCTCATGCAGCAGGTTGGCCTTTGCTAGACAAGGGACAACTACAGTAGACATTACCCTACCAAGTGAGCTGGCAACCATGTATGCATCTGCTGTTACTCATTTGCTGCTATATTTTTCCCATGTATTCTGATTGTAAATATTTGAAAGATTAGGAAATTGAGGGTTATGGGCTACTGGCACTTAAGAGGATCTGTGGGCAGCATAGACCAGCCAGGATTACATTGAATGGCAGGACAACCTTGAGGGACCTGGTGCCTACTCCTGCTCCTATGTTGTTTAAGAAGGAACTGCAGATGCTGGAAAATCGAAGTTAGAAACACTGCGGGTGAGGCAGCATCTATAGAACAAAGGAAATAGGCAACATTTCTGGTCAAAACCGTTCTTCAGACTATATCCTTCGCTCCATAGATGCTGCCTCACCTGCTCCTATATTCTTGTGTTGTGGCTGTTGATAGAGTTGTCATGTGACTAAATTCCAAGAGAAATACCAAACAAAGCTAAAACAAGGGAAGATTAACACAGTTCTTTAAAACAATGCCCTTGTTTAAGGAAGGTTACAGATCGAAGATAGATATGAACCACCTGATGGTCACACACACCATAAATTCAGTTAATTATTATTAGCTTCAAGGAAGTACTGTTAAACTTGCTTTAACCCAGGATGTACCCTATGCATCTAATAATGAGTTCAACAGGTACTGTTTTTTTTTTAATTACAATCATATATAACTTTACAGCACAGAAATATGCAATAGAATTTCAGTAAGTAGTCCTGCAGATCGATGGAATTAGGGGACCATTATACTTCAGTGATCAGATTTGGACCAGAACTTGCAAAGAATAAAGTAAGATTTCAAGGTCTTATGTATATATTACAACTCTGCTCACTGCAGGTAGAAACATGCATGTTTAAGCAGAGTTCTTCTCAACAACATGTACATTTGCGCAGCAGCCTTCTTCTGCCACTATTCTGCTCATATTAAAATATTTTGCAATGGCACTGCAAACTAAAATAAGTTTGCAATGACACTGCAGTGAATGTTAGTTTTAATCATGCAAGGAGACTGTCAAAACATCCAACCTCTCTAAAATGGGCAACATTGGATCGGCCATCAGTAACATAACAAATCCTAGCGAGGTAAGGGAGGAAAAGACTGGTACGGTGTATAGTGGACAACCACTCCATGCTTGGCCACCTCACACACTTTTTTAAAAGTTGATTTTTAGCCCGAAAGTAATGTAATCTGGGCAGCAAGAATACAGTGCAAAAAAGGTTTCAGCATCAAATATTAATATCACTAAATCTTAAATATCCTACAGCCATTTCAGTGAGTATTTATAACTTGTTTTTATTCAATGACTCAAGAGTAACAAATATTTATCATGAAAATACAGATCAATATAAAATGGCTTTGGTTGCCAACGAGAGTCGTTACAGCAACTCCTCAGTTCAAAGATATTCTGGTGTAAGTATCTATGCTCGTCCACATTCAAACATTTATAAGAATGAAGTTGAACATCACTAAGCATATGAGTTCCTTCATGTGTATTAGCCCTGTCCCATGGTACGAGTTCATTCCAAGAGCTCCCCTGAGCTTAAAAAAAAATCAAACTAGCGGTAAGCACGGAGAATGAACGTAGCGGGTACGTCGGAGTTCGGGGACATCTCTTAGCGGCTCGTAACGCTAAAGGCAGGTACTCGGGAAGACTCGCTAACGGCAAGTAAGCACAGGAAGACCCGTGAAGATTTTTCAACATGTTGAAAAATGTCCACGAGAACCCCGAGTACCGCCGAGTGGCCATTGTCGTAAATCTCCAAGTTGGAATCTGGGCAAACTCAGGAGACCTCCTAGAGTGAACTCGTACCGTGGGACAGGGCTTCATGTCAAATGCACCAGGAAGTTAAATTTCAGCTGTATCATTCAAAGTTAAATCCCCATTTTGTTATGTTTCAGTTTTCTGAAAGAACTGAACCACATTAATCACAAAACATTCCTTTTCACAAAATCAAGTTTCTTGGTTACCTTATCACCTTCTGCCATTGATGTCCTAGTTATTCAGCAGAGAGCCCTCTGAGTCTGTGACAACCATCAGGCATTTACACTAGCCCTGTGTATCCTTTATACTCACTCCATTCCCCAGAATTCACCCCCAGATTCTACCACTCAACTACACCCTCGGGCCAATATTTAGTGGTCTATTAACTTATCAACCAATATGTATTTGGGATGTAGGAGTGAACCCATGGGGATCACAGGGAGAATGTACACAGTCCACACAGACAGCACTGAAAGCCAGGATTGAACCAGGGCAGCTGGAGCTGTTTCGGTTAAGGTTTAGACTCATTGTAACGTGTACCAAGATATAGTCAAAAGCTTTGTTTTGCATGCTATCCAACCAGATCAGATAAAACAATCCATAAATACAATTGTGTCAAAGTCAAATAAGTAGGGCAAAGGGGAAGAATGCGGAATATAGTTCTCAGCACTATTGTAGTGCAGTAGTTCCTGGCACAAAGTACAATGTCTGCAATAGGGTTGAGGTGAATCAAACAGTATCTTAGCGTATGGAAGGACCATTCAGAAGCCTGATAACAGAGGGGAAGAAGCTGTTTCTGAGTCTGGTCATGTGCGCTTTCAAACTTCTGTACTTTTTGCCCAATGAGTGCAAGGAGAAGGAGAAATGACTGAGGTGGGACAATTCTTTGATTATGGTGGCTGCTTTCTCTTGGTAGAGTAAAGCAGTCAGTGATGGGGAGTCTGTGATGGACTGGACTACATCCACAACTCTGCAATTTCTTAGGGTCTTGGGCAGAGTTGTTTCCAAACCAAGCAGCGATGCAACCTGGGAGTTTGCTTTCAATGGTGCATCTGTAGAAGTTTGTAAGAATCATTGGAGACATGCCGAATTTCCTTAGCCTCCAGTGGAAGTAGAGACATTGGTTTGCCTTGGATGCCACATCAATGTGGTTGGTCAACGATAGATCGTTGGGAGCATTAACACCAAGGAACTTGAAGATCTCAACCCTTTCTGCTTCAGCACCATTAACGTTGTTTATGGCTTGTACTCCACCACCCTTCCTGAGGTCGATAACTAGCTCCTTCGTCTTGCTGACATTGAGGGAAAGGCTGTTGTCCTGACACCACGTTACTAAGTTTTCTATCTGCTTGCTGAACATCATCTCGTCATTGTTCGTAATTTGGCAAACCGCAGTGGTGTCAGCTGCAAACCTATAGATGGAATTAAGAGCCAAATTTAGCTGCACAGTCGTGAGTTAAACTCACCAGGAAGGCCGGCTCCGACCTGGGGACAGAGTTGGATTCATGGCAGGTGGTCCTGGAGGGGAGGGTGCTCCTCAAACTGCGGACCATCCTGGACAATACAGCTCACCCACTCCATGACACACTGAGGAGCACCTTCAGCAACAGACCCAATGTTTGCACATCCCAATCCTTTCCACTCGTCACTTTAATTTCATGTTTCATGTATTTTGTGTTTTATGACTGTTGGCAATTTCCCTCCTGGGTTAAATAAAGTTCTATCATATTGTGTAGTATCATATATATGCAGTATATTAGGATACTGAGAACGCATCCTTGCAGGGGACTGGTGCCAAGAATTATTGTGCAGGAGGTATTGTCAGCTATCCTCACAGAATATGCTCTGTGGGTCAGAAAGTCAAGGATCCAGTGTCAGAGGGGGGTGCTGACTCCGATGCCCAGCACCACAGTGCCTGTAATGGCAATTTCAAACTTTTCCAATGTCCAATTTTCCATTGCCATTACAACATGGGTAGGTGGGAGTGATCTGATGCAGACAAGAAAAAAACTGATGTTCCATCGTTATTTCCAGCTTAATTGGTTCTTTATTGAAGTAGTAGAGCTTTTAAAGATAGCAGTCAGGGGATATGGGGAGAAGGCAGGAATGGGGTACTGATTGGGGATGATCAGCCACCACATTGAATAGCGGTGCTGGCTCGAAGGGCCTAATGGCCTACTCCTGCACCTATTGTCTATTGTTGTACAGACAAAAAAATGAATATACCAGATCCTCTTCATTCTTTAACAAATTGTAGCTTTCCGTTCTTACTCTCTGTTAAGAACTGTTTTCTCTCCAATTCCCGTGGCTGGTCAGATCTGGTCAGTCCCTCGCCCCCTATAATATAATCACGCCCATCTACCTTCCAGTTACAAGGTCTCAAACAGCAGGCAGTCCACCAATATTAATTACTAGACTAAGTGGGACCCGTTGGGCTGGTCCCCCAACGCAATATTCCACCTCTCCACCAATTCCAATATTGGTGGCCAGTGGGGGGGGCTTTCTGGAGCACTAGTATGGGTGTTGTGGGCTGAAGGGACTGGGTTCCAGAGGGCTAGTATGGACATTGTGGGCCAAATGGATTATTAGGATTGCAGCTCAGTCACTCAAGCCTGATGTGCTGGCAGCTCACTCACGGCTGGTGGGCTAGCAGTTGAAAATCCATTTCAAGCAGGATGCAAGGCAACCAAATTCAAATGCAGTTTCCTACCATTTCAAGCAGGGTACAAGGCCACCAAATTCAGGTGCAGTTTCCTACCACTTCAAGCACGGTGCAAGGCCACTGAATTCATGTGCAGTTCCCTACCACTTCAAGCAGGGTGCAAAGCCACCGAATTCAAGTGCAATTTCCAACCACTTCAAGCAGGGTGCAAGGCCACTGAATTAAAGTGCAGTTTCATACCACTTCAAGCAGGATGCAGGGCCATCAAATTCAAGTGCAGTTTCATGCGACGTCAAGCAGGGTGTAATGCCACCAAATTCAAATGCAGTTTCATGCCATTTCAAGCACGGTCCAAGGCACCAAATTCAAGTGCAGTTTCATGCCATTTCAAGCAGGGTGCAAGGCCACTAAATTCAAGTGCAGTTTCATGCCACCAAGCAGGATGCAAGGCCACTAAATTCAAGTGCAGTTTCATACCATTTCATGCAGGGTGCAAGGCCACCACATTCAATTGCAGTTTCATACCATTTCAAGCTGGGTGAAACCACCATCAAACCACTATAAAACCATAAAAAAACACACACTCACAGTTCAGTAGATATTCCGTGCGTTCGGTTGATTCACAGCTCAGAGTCGTGACCTCTTCCTCCCCCATCTTGCAGAGACTGAGCCACATTCACCCTTCTGTTTTTTATAATCCCTCCCCCCTCCAACCAGAAGGGGCATGGCCTTCATGGCATGATTGACTGGAGAGAGATTCTCAACATTTTTTGAAACACTAATAACACTTTTATTTTTCATTGATGGGAAGAATCCTCTGCACATGATGAGCGGAGGGGGACTAAGTAAGATGGCCAAAAATCCCAGCCGTAAGTGGTAGCGTTTTATCAAAAATCGATATACAGTGCAAACGGGAAGTTGTCAAGTTTCCACCAACAACCATTTTTGCAGTGCAGCATTTCAAAGCAGTTACCACCACCAACAACAACCATTTTTGCAGTGCAGCATTTCAAAGCAACCACATTTTCATTTTCAAACCACATTAAGGGCACTCACAGTTGAGTAGACATGTGTTCAGTGTTATTCACAGCTCAGAGAGACGTGACCCTCTCGCTTCCTCCATCTTGCAGAGACTGAGTGAGGCACAATACTTCCGGGTTGTCTAGTCGTCCCTCCTCCCACCAGCAGGGGCAGCAGAGAGAACATCAACATGTTTAAAACATTAATAACTTTTTTATTTTTAATCAATGGGAAAACCCCTCTTGTCCTGCGCAGCGGAGGGGGAGTCTGAGTAAGATGGCCAAAAATCACAGCCGTAAGTGGCAGCGTTTTTTCAAAAATCATGAAACAGAAAACAGGAAGAGGGTTGATTTGATGGTATTTTTTGTTCAGGCAGTTGCAATTATTTAATATTGGAGTTGTGGAATTTTGATAAAACAGGGCTTGTTTAACTCTGTAATAGAACATCATTTAAACAAAGCAGTTTCAAATTAAGCACATGTCTAATTAACCACAGGCTGGTCGGGCACAGGTTTTTAATCCTAATTCCCCTCAGCAATTCCTTGACCCAACCATAATCCCAGTGAGGAGTGCCACAGACAAGATACAGAGTTTCTTGCCCAGAGTAGGTGAATCGAGGACCAGAGGACACAGGTTGAAGGTGAAGGGGAAAAGATTTAATAGAAATCTGAGGGGGGGGGGGGGACTTATTCACACAAAGGGTGATGGGTGTATGAAACAAGCTGCCAGAGGAGGTAGTTGAGGCTGGGACTATCCCAACATAAAAGAAGCAGTTAGACAGGTACATGGGTAGGGCGGGTTTGGAGGGGTATGGACCAAACGCAGGCAGGTGGGACTAGTGTAGCTGGGACATGTTGGCCAGTGTGGGCAGTTGAGCGAAAGGGCCCGTTTCCACAATGTATGACTCTATGACTGGACTTAGTGCAAAAGTACAACTGGTGAAGATCATTAGTTTAACCTCCAACCTGAGCAGGTGTGCCTGGTGTGTTGGTGAGTAGCAGAATTTAAGGCCGGGTATGGAGGCTGAATACAATAGGTTAAGAAAAGATTAGTGTACACACGGGTGCTTGATGTAGAAACAAAAAACTGCAGATGCTGGATAATACACGAAAGGTCACCAAGTGCTGCAGTAACTCAGCAGGTCAGGCAGCATCTCTGGAGAACATGGATACGTAACATTTCAGTTTGAGACTCCTCTTCAGATCCTGTGTCCTTATGGGTGTTTGCCGTTTGGTGTGCACGCAGTATATAGCACGCAGTGCTATAGTTCTCTACGAATCTTATGACCTGTAGAACGGCAAATTAGCACGTCAGTCTTCAGAGAGAGAGAGGAAGTATTTTCCAAGGTGCAGAATCGGTGAGTCAGTGGTGAAGCAATGGTGCTTGGCACTGATCTCAAAGAAAGCTTCCTACAAAATTAATCAAGAGACCCGAGGCAAGAACTCCCTCTGTTCACGTGTTGGGTCCTGCCAGTCGTACATTCAAGGAGAACGCTGGAGTTCAGCAGTTACGTCATCAGATTAGGTGAAGAGTCAACAACACATTTACAGAAAGGAAATCAGGAGTAAAATGATGCGCACTTTAAGAAACTGTTTGAAATGCTTAACAGAGTGTAAAAATAAGTCAGACCATACTCAAGATGAAAGCAGTTGAAATACTTTTAAAGATTTATTTTTGAAAGGAATCCATGACATTTAAAAATCCATGATATTTATGTGAGGAAATAATATAATTCTAATATGATTTTTTTTTAGGCAAAATAACATGCTCAATAGTTACCCAAGGCAGAGTATATTATTAAAATTTGATTTAGTCCTCAAAGCATAACATTCGCAGGGTATTTAACAGGAAGATTGATTTGTACATAGCTTATGTCAGGTGATTCCCCTCGATTCAGTTGGAGAAGACTGCAACAACCTAGCTTGTGGGCACAGACAGAATCCCGGATAGTATCTTCACATTTCTGTGTAGGAAGGAACTGCGGATGCTGGTTTACACCAATGATAGAGACAAAATGCTGGAGTAACTCAGCGGAACAGGCAGTATCCATGGAGAGAAGGAATGGGTGATGTTTCATTGTCACCTTTCCCCCCCAGCTAACAATGAACTATTCACATTTGTGTTTTTATTAAAATGGACACAGAAATCTCAACGTGGTTGTTTCAAGAAATTCTTGATAATCCCATCGTCATTACTAATGCCAAATCTGGGTCAACTATCAGGCACACCTCCCCGGCAATGTTGAGAGGCGTCAAGAGTAATACAGGCATTGATTTAGAAATCCCATCCACCATCTCAGGGCAACTTTTTTTCTTCTCCTGATGTCCATTCTGGCAGACATAAGTATTTCATCCCACTCATTGAACGTCTCATCTTATTAATTGTCCCCAAGATCATAATTAGCAGACTGATAAACAAACCCCCATATAGTGCAATCAACACAATGTGATAAACACAACAGCATTAATCATGCCAACAAACCCTCACTTACATTGTAAGGGGCTTGCGCTTCTTCCAAAACTCTCCATTTCCTTCCCCTATGGCCGTTTCTGCCAAATTCCTGCAACGTTCAGGTGTAAAACCAACTAAAGCAGTGCCCACTGTAGCAACTCCAAAGTTATTAGCCAGTTTTTTAATATGCTTCTCGATAGAACTTGGAGAAAAGTACACATATTCTTCACCCTGAATGCAATAAGAAATGTGTTTCTCCTTCTCTTTTGTCAGAGGTGACGAAGTTTCATCTTTACAGCTCTCCACGTTGCAGGCAATCTCCACAGTCCCCTCATGAGGAAAGGCCATCGCCTGGATACCCGCGAGGCCACCAACATTTGCTCCGCGGACGGCGCAGGCAATCTGTTGGCCGATGCTCAGATCTTGTGTGTCTATGGTTACGTTGCAGTTCATAACATAGGGGCTGGCACCAATACCTAAAATGCAAAAAAAATTACATTTTCGATAGATGCTACTTTTCAGAAACAGTGTTTGCTTTCAATGCAAAGTTTGGTTTCAAAAATACATCTTGATCTTTCCCTGATTCACAGTAGTGCACAGTCATTTTCAACCTGTCACTTCTAAGGTCTGAGGCTCCCACCTGCTTCAAAAGGGCATCAATTATACCAGTGTCCAAGAAGAGCAAGGTGACATGCCTCAATGACTATCGGCCAGTGGCACTAACGCCTGTGGTGATGAAGTGCTTTGAGAGGTTGATCATGGCGCAAATCAACTCCTACCTCGACAAAAACCTGGACCCACTGCAGTTCGCTTACCGCCACAACAGATCAACGGTGGACGCGATCTCGCTAGCCCTCCACTCCGCTCTGGACCACTTGGACAACAAAACTCATATGTCAGGCTATTATTCATAGATTACAGCTTGGCATTTAACACAATCATCCCCTCGAAGCTGGTTACCAAACTCGCAGAACTGGGTCTCTGCGCATCCCTCTGCAATTGGATCCTCGACTTCCTCATCCACAGACCACAGTCTGTTCGTATTGGTGGAAATGTGTCAGACTTGACAACAATCAGCACGGGAGCACCTCAAGGCTGCGTGCACAGCAGCCCCCTGCTGTACTCACTCTATACTCATGACTGCGTAGCCGGTCATAGTGCGAACTCCATCATCAAGTTCACTGATGACACCACTGTTGTGGGACGTATCACTGATGGGGAAGAGTCCGAGTATAGAAGAGAGATCGAGTGACTGTCCATATGGTGCCAGCATAATAACCTGGCCTCAACACCAGCAAAACCAAGGAACTGATTCCAAGGACTTTGGAAGGAGTAGGATGGGGACCCACAGTCCTATTTATATCAATGGGTCAATGGTTGAATGGGTCAAGAGCTTCAAATTCCTGGGCATGCACATCTCTGAAGATCTTTCCCGGTCCGAGAACACAGATGCAATCATTAAGAAAGGTCATCAGCGCCTCTACTTCCTGAAAAGATTACAGAGAGTCGGTCTGTCAAGGAGGACTCTCTCTAACATCTACAGGTGCACAGTAGAGAGCATGCTGACCGGTTGCATTGTGGCTTGGTTCGGCAACTTGAGTGCCCTGGAGAAGAAAAGACT
This sequence comes from Raja brachyura, assembly GCA_963514005.1. The sequence goes on from OY740787.1 coordinate 85,001,174, forward strand.
ACAAAAAGTAGTAAACATTGCCCAGTCCATCATCGGCTTTGACCTCCCTTCCATCGAGGGGATCTATCGGAGTCGCTGCCTCAAAAAGGCTGGCAGCATCATCAAGGACCCACACCATCCTGGCCACACACGCATCTCCCTGCTACCTTCAGGTAGAAAGTACAGGAGCTTGAAGACTGCAATGACCAGGTTCAGGAATAGCTACTTCCCCACAGCCATCAGGCTATTAAACTCAACTCAAACAAAACTCTGAACATTAATAACCCATTATCTGTTTATTTGCACTTTAATCTGTATATTTATTCATGTGTGTATATATTTATATAATGGTATATGGACACACTGATTTGTTCTGTATTCATGCCTGCCATATTCTGTTGTGCTGAAGCAAAGAAAGAATTTAATTGTCCTATCTGGGACACATGACAGTAAACTCTCTTGAATCTCTTGAATCTTGAAGGCAGCATGCACCCAATGGGTATCTGTGTTATAAAATTAAAAACTTGAAAAGGGTTTTTACAAATGCTCATCAATCTGAAATATTAAAACAGCTCATTTTTCTATAAATGTTGCCTGTCCTGCTGAGTACCTCGAGCATTTTCTGTTTTTGTTTGCTTATCATTATCATTATAACTCAACAATAGACAGCTTTATCATTATAACTCAACAATAGACATTTCACAAACTATTATCCAAATCTTCGTCAAAGAAGAATATCCAAAATTTTGGAAAGGCCCTATAACCCCCACAATTAAAATGTGGATTATGGAAATGTCGGAGACCCTACACCTGGAAAGAATCAGATTTGTCTTAATGGACAAACAAGAACTTTTTGTTAGAATATGGTCTTCATTCATCGATTATTTGAAGGGGTAGATTGATTTGGCACAGGAACCTAACTGAAACTTGAACTAAGGATTAGATGAAAAGTTTTACTTTATAATCTTCGAACCTATCCCTAATTATTTATTATTATAAATCATTCCATTCTTTTTTTTAAATCTTGACATTTGTGGGGTTTTTTCTTTCTTTCTTACTTTCTATCTATTTAAAAAAAATTAGAATCAGAATTAATCCACAATTGATAATATTAATAAAGTAAGATCCTAAGAAGCGTTTTTTTTTTAAATGAGAGAGATGTAGAGTGGTGGCAAGAGAAGGAAAATTGGGGACTAAAGATTAGGCCGCAATAAATGCAATGGAAGCCGGGAATATTCAAGATGACAGAAACAGGAATTTCTGAGGAGATTGCAGAGATAGGGAGAGTGAAAGCCTCAAATCTGAATATTAAAACACATGCATTTCAGTCAGTAAGTCAAGATGGAATATAAACCATGTGCTGAATGAGCTCAGAATTAACCCGTGTTGCAAAGTGGCGATCAGGCAGGAATGCAAAGTATAATGGTCACGTCTAAAATTGGCAAAGACATGGTGGTGAATTTGCTCAGCAAACAGTGTGCAACCAGGAAGGAGGAAATGGCAGGTGACATTTTGAAATGGACAGTGTGGACCATAGGGTCTGTTCCTGTGCTGAACTGTTCCAAATGACGGAGCAAATAGTGGCTGTGAAACTCATCAGATGCAAATGGTCAGATTCAGCAGCTGAACAAAGGGAGAAAGACAAACTTTGAGAGAAGGCGTATACAGTATGCTACTCCTTAAATTCCCCTTTCCCCCTTAAAGTAAGTATTCCAGACTATGACCAAATGAGAGTGGCCTAAATATAACCAAAAAACTCAATTTCCTTGTTTATTCAACTTTATTTCGGGAGAGTTTTGCTTGGGATTCAAGACAGTCTCAACTGTCCTCCACTTAACCAAGTCTGCAGAGCATCACCTTTTCCTTGATTAAATGCTACCAGTAACTTCATATGAAACTATAAACCCACTACAAATATACCTTTTCAATTGACAAACCACTGATAAAAGCCCCAGAAAGGGTGCAGGTGAAGAACCTTTCTATTCTTTGGAATAAGTTCTGTCGAACTTGCTGCAAAAATGTTGCTCTTAAAGGTTGAATTCGATGTTCAATTATTCATCAAAATATATCATTATCACTTTTGTGCCAACAAGATGGGTCTCGGCCTGAAACATCACCCATGCCTTCTCTCCAGAGGTGCTGCCTGGCCCGATGTTACTCCAGCATTTTGTGTCTCTCTTAAGTGTAAACTAGCATCTGCAGTTCCTTCCTACACATATATAGATTCTCACACAGTTTCTGCTTTGGAATTAAGAGGACTTGAAGTCCTGTACATAAACATTTAGTCTTAATTCATTTTGTAGGACTAAGTGGGCCTTTGGCTAGGTGACGAGATAACATACATAATATATGACCTGGCATATTTCAAGTGAAAATAGTATTTGAATCAAACAATATTCCTGGAATCCCCTAAATCTCCTGATGAAAATTGAGCTCTGAAGTATTATGTAACACTTCATAATCAACATCTAAAAGCTGCAAACCTACCTGACGAAGATACAGAAGCATTAATAACTACGTAATTCAATTCAATTAAGGAAAATGGAGGGAATTGGGGCAATTTCCTCGGACTAAGTAAGAACAGATGTCACATTAATGGTATGAATGGATTATGGAGATGAAGGCAGTGGTGGTACACTTGGAAACCTAAATTTTCTGAGTGTAATTCTGACACTCACTTATTTCAATCACACAATCATAGATTCCAATGCAGGATACCAACCTGTTAAACCGCGTCTGGAGGAAATCGCAGCTCCCACATCTGCCTTCCTTTCCGTGCCCTTCAAACTGCTCCGGTTAAACCAGTTCAGTTCTTTTCGGCGTTGGACCAGGGTTCGTTTGAGAGGTTGATCAGCATATCCAAAATAAAAGAGACTACAATCCGGCACATCAAGAGTTAACTTTTCAGCAACATCTGTGAGTAGGCGGTTAAAAGGAAAGCAAGTAAAGCAAGCCTTTCAGAGCAGACTCTGTTACCTGCCTCTTGGACCAACACATCAGGTAAAATAACGTTTCTGCATGGGATCAACAGAATACAGAAAAAAAACAAATGGGGGGAAAACATTATTGTGCAACTTTTATGAGGAAAGTTATTGGATTTTTGCATTCTGAAGTGAGCATTGGGAAAAGATACTGAAAACTTTGTCAAGGTTCACAAACTACTTCACCACCGCAGCAGTTTGCTTCAGGAAAAGAATCCCTCCTGAACTTGCCACTCCTTGCCTGCTGCATCTATATGCTGAACATATTTCACTTGATCATTTGTTTCCTCCGTTTCACTCCCAAACATTAAATCCTTACTGGGTTGCAGTTGTGCAAGCACCTGCCTGCATTAGATACCTCAACCAAGAAACTGTTGTTGAAATATAAATATAAAGTTAGCGTCTGGTCGCTTACAATGCCAAGCTTGTGCAATCAGTGTTAATTACTCCTGTCTTCATTCCTACTTGTTTCACCTTTGGAGCTGCACTATGGACTAATTCTAACCCTTTGCCTAGGCTACTCATATTAAACAGAATCCCCAGATTTTCACAGGAATCTTACCTTTCATATTATCTTTGAATATTTGGGGCAATTCTGTGCGCTGATTCAAAGGTGACACTCAGAGGCATTCAATTCCTTGCTACTAAAATGTCTCCATCAGTATATTTCATTGAAAATGTAATTGTTATAGAAGGCTGTTGTTATGCCATCTCATAACTTAAATGAAGAAGGCAACTTTCAAGCAGCGAAATGACTCAGGGTGCTTCACAGTTGTGTTATTAAATAAAATAGGGCATGAGACCACACAAGAAGCATATAGAAATGGCATAAAACCTGGTCACGGAAACTTTAGGAGTACCTTAAATGATAATTTTAAAATCGAATCAATACTACACCAGGTTCCAACATGGACAATAGGCCAACTGGTGCAGCTTCCTTCTTCAAGGTTCCAGACGATATGATTGCAAGCAATCTGTAGATTAGAAATAGAACAGGGCCAGGGACAGATCAGAAGGGGGAGGAGGAAGAGGAGGAACCTCAGAGGGAGAAGTATGGGAGCAGGAAGAGAAAATATGTGCTTTGCTGGCTATGATGAGATAGATAACAGTGGAAGAATGCCAAAAGTTGTCTTTCCTTGTCAGATTATAGAGTGAATAATGAAATGCTCAACCATGCCAAGTGACATAGGCAGGTCTAGAATCCTGCATAACTTGCCTCAATCACAGTTATGTAGGGTGCCATTTACAAAAATAGCAACCAGAGTAACAAACCTCGTCCGAGCATGAGGCACAGTAACGTCCCCTGTGCGAATCCACAGCACCTCCACTGCCTGCTTTGGTGAACTCATTTGGAGACCCTCGGACTATCTTTGATCGGACTTTACTGTCTTTATCTGGCACTAAACGTTATCCCCTTATGATGTATCTGAACACTGTAAATGGCTCGATTGTAATCACGTATTGTCTTTCCGCTGACTGGTTAGCACGCAACAAAACCTTTTCACTGTACCCCGATACACGTGACAATAAACTAAACTGAACTGTACTGTGGCTGGGAGGTTGCATATAATGCCAAGCTGGCAAACAGAGGGGAAGCAACAGGCACTATGACCTTGCTGCTTGCAGAATGTTGATTAAACATTCAATCAAGTTACTGCACAACCTCTATCAATTATTTGACATTACGTTAATAATGAATTACATTTCTATGGTCACAACCCAATTTGTTCACATGTGTGCTTGTCAAGATATATTACTACACAGCACAATGAAATGAATGCAGAATCAAAGCTGGTTTATCAGTTGTCAATAAAACCACTCAGGAAATCTGCCATTTTTGGAGGTGGTCTCGGAAAGGAGGATGCTCCTCAAACCGCGGAGCATCTTGGGTAATACATCTCATCCCCTCCATGACACACTGAGAAGCACATTCAACAACAGACTGGTCCCACCTAGATGCAGCACAGAATGTCACAGGAGATGCTTTTTCCCTGTGGCTATCAAATTGTACAACTTCCAATTAGCGAGAGGTACTCTTCAATAAAGGGCACGATATTTTAGGATGGACACCAAGGCATTGCAATAATGGTTCCATAGGTTAGGGGTTACAGATACGAGTTTAGACTGTAGAAACTGGGGTTGTTCTGCTTACAGGGGTAATGATTTGAAAAAAAATCTGCTGGAAAAACTGAAGGAGTCAAGCAGCATCTTTGGAGGTAAAAGGATGATTGATGTTTCTGGTTGGGATTCTGCATCAGGATGGGTGTCGGGTCTCAATCCGATACGTCCGACTTCATACAGGGTCCCGACGCAAACATCAACCACCCCTTTGCCTCCACACATGCCATTTGGCCTGGTGAGTTTTTCCTGCAGTTTGTTTTTTCCTCCAGATTTCAGCGTCTTGAGTCTCTTGTGTCTCCAATGACTTGAAAGGATCAGGAAGAATGGATTATGAGAACCTGTTTTCAATGGCCGAGTGTGTAGGAAGGATCAGGAGATGCTGGTTTAAACCGAGGATAGGCACAAAATGCTGGCGTAACTCAGCGGGACCGGCAGCATCTCTGGAGAGAAGCAATGGGTGACATTTAAGGTCGAGACCCTTCTTCAGACTCAATGACTGAGTGACTGTTAACTAGAGGAAACTGATTTGAACCACCACGAGGGGAAACGTCCTCATTGCTGCCAAAGGTTAGTGTTGGCATTGGCTGTTAAGGGTGGTGGAAACGGGCAAAAAAGCGTTCAAACAGAGAGAGGTAAACGTACAAGAGCAGGAAATGTGGGGATATGGGTAGTGAACTGGTAAGCAGGGAGAACTGAATTAGTTTTCTAATGATCCAGATCAAATGGATCAAATTGGCTCTCTTTAATACTGTAAAACGGCATGATTTTCTGATGTATATAGCATTTACCTTGGCTTCTGCACTTTCCAAAGTGCTTACAAACAATGAAGTATTTCAGAACTGTGGTTACTGTTAAAATGCAAGAAATATAGCAGCCAATATGCGCAGAGCAAGTTCGTACAAACAGCAATGAATTAACAGCTGCTGGTTGAGGGATAAATAAAAGACAGGCTTCTAGCAAGAAATCCCCTCCACCACTGCAATACACTGTGCCGATCCCATCTGTGATCTGGGCTTTAGTTTAATATCTCATCTAGAATATTGTAACTCTAACTACTCGGTTCTGTAATGAAACACACAGAGTTGTGAGTGTGGAATTCTCTGCCTCAGAGGGTGGTGGACGCTGGTTCTCTGGATACTTTCAAGAGAGAGCTAGATAGGGCTCTTGAAGATAGTGGAGTCGGGAGATATGGGGAGAAGGTAGGACCGGGGTACTGATTGGGGATGATCAGCCATGATTACATTGAATGGCGGTGCTGGATGAAACTTCAAATAATGTGATCAAGGTGATTGTGGATGCATACAAACAGAAGGGGTCTCGGGTCATCTCTGCTTTCTACCAAGCTCTGGTGGGAAGCGGGGGAGAATCAACGCTCTACATAAAAACAAAATTGGAAGCAGAATTAAAAATTCAAATAACAGAAGAAGAATGGTATCAAATGTGTGAAACAGATATGGTCTCCATATATACAGTATTTAGAGAAGTAGCTGTTCTTGGCATCACGGCTCGACTGGCACTCTGCGGGATTTGATGAAAATAATGTATTGGTATACCAGGATATATGCATGTCTTTACTGATATTATTATTTGTAGTTGTTTCATTTACAATATATTGTGTGGCTTTTAATTGATATTTATACATAATATGTCTTTTTTCTTTTTCTTCATTTTTTCTTTTTCTTTTATACCAAATAATTATTAAGGAATTATAATTTTATTGATTAATAATGGTATTTCTCTTTACCCACTTTTATTTAAAAAAAAAAAATAAGATAATAATCATTAGAGTACAAATATTGATTTAAGTTGATGTTTATAACTTAGTTTTAAACATTGAGAATTGTTTATTGCTAATAAAAAAATTATTCAAAAAATGTGTGAAACACAATGAAACACAAGCTCACTAGTATGGAGAGAACTTTGCTGGAAGAATCTAACTCGATTTTTTAGAACACCAAAATTAAAAAGCAGACAACTTGCTGTACAACAACACTGTTGGAGGCTGTTCGGGAGTGTGGAGGCAGTCCACTCGCATATTTTCTGGAACTGTGTAAAGATAAGGCCATACTGGGAAAATGTTAACGCAGCTGTTAAAAATATCTTGGGTTATAAAATCCCAAATACCTGCCCTGTGATGTATCTGGGGCTCATTAAAGATATTGTAAAGATAGAAGAAACCTATTTGATTAAAGTTTTGCTTGCAGCAAGTACGAAGGCCATTACCAGGCAGTGGCTTAATGAAAAAAGTCCAAAACAGGAACAGTGGTTAGGAATTGTGCGAGACATCTTTACTATGGAGAAACTGACATATTCCTTGAGAGTCAAGGAGAATTCATTTGAGAAGATCTGGGAAAAATTGACCGTTTATTTGAGCCATGACACCAACTAGATAAATGCCGAGCTAGATATAGGAAGATTGTGTTATATAGAACTAGATGGTATGTTTGTGTAAATACTGAAATATCTCCAGATAACTAATCAATGTAACATTTTTTTAAATTTGGTAAGTGAACCACACGGTGTTATTCCAATTTTTTATTTATTTACTTCTTTTTTCCCCCTATCTATTTATTTTTTTATTTTGATTGTTGTTTTTCTTATTTTGTTTTATTGATGGTGATGGTGTTGCACTGTTTTGTATATCTCTGTGAAAAATCAATAAAGATTTAAGTGAAAAAAAAAGAAAGGCGGTGCTGTCTCGATGGGCCGAATGGCCTACTCCTGCACCTATTGTCTATAGAAACATCACCCTAGATTTGATAAAAAGATCATCAACCCGAAACATTATCTGTTTATCTCTGCCTACAGATGCTGACTGACCTGCCGAGTCTTTCTCACACTTTGTTGTTGCTGTGTGCTCCGAATTGAGGAGTGAGAGTGTAATCGGTGAATCAAAGCAGATGATAAGATACCAACTGAGCTGTCAATTCAACGACGAACGAAAAGAAGCAAACCCAACCGCAACGTCAACTCACCGCAAGCCACTCTGCCACACTCCTCGAGGCTAACGGAGTCCGAGAGAGGGTAGATGGGGACAAGGTCCACTGCTCCAAGGCAGGGGTGAATGCCAACATGATCGTTCATGTCAATTAAATTAAATGCTTCAATGCATGCTGTCAAAACCGAGTTACCTGAAAGAGGAAAATGGCAGTGTATTTTCATCATCATTGAAAAATGCTGCCACTATTCTAACCCTGCTCCCATCTCACATCCAACAAGGACTCGCATTAGGAAACTATGCATTGCATCCTTACCCGGTTCCCCTACCTAAAGGTGGGACATATCCTCAATGTTTAACTGATTTATTTCCAGGCATAAAGGAGATACTAAGCTGACAGGTCCAATGTTTTCTAGAGTTTAGAAGACTGGGAGGTGATCTAATTGAAACATATAAAATGCTTATGGGGCTTGACAGTTAGATAGCTGCAGTGACAATGTTTCTCCTGCCCGAGGTGACTAGAACCAGGGATCTTTCTTTTGTTTCCAAAAATAAACCTTATTCAGAAAGAAGAAATATATACCAAACAAATACTCTCTAAAATCTCTTCAGACATTCTCAGCATCTAAACATTCATTGGTGTCATAGCCAATAACGTCCGCACCTATTTTTAAGCAAAACAAACCATCCTTGCCACTCATGTGACCCTGGGGTGATATCCTTTCCCCTATTTGAGCGGGGTCCCCACTGGACTATGCCACTCAATGTCCAGCAGCGGAATGACCCTAGTTTGTTGGTGTTGGTGTTGGCTGCACCAAGCTTCAGTGAATCCCTCACCATCTCACAATTTGGGGTCAGGCATGCACCATGAGAAGAAATGCTTCACTCAGAAGAAATTCTCTACGTAGGAAGGCTGTGGAGACGCAGGCACCAAATAAATGCAAGACAAAAACTGACAGATTTTGGTATATTAAAAGAATCGAGGGATATGGGGCTAGTAGCAGCAAGTTACCCAGTGGCGTAAAAAGATTTGGTATGATCTGACCATGTGGAAGGGCAAGCAAATGGGTAAGAAGTGATTGAATTGACTTTGTTGGCTTGCTCATGAATTGACTTTGTTGGCTTTCCTCACAAATCTTCCCTCAGAGTTCCACTGAGATGGTCCTACAACAATCTTGACTTCACTAACAAGTTTCAATCAACTTGTGTAGGAAAGAACTGCAGATGCTGGTTTACACCGAAGATAGACACAAAATGCTGGAGTAAGTCAGTGGGACAGGCAGCGTCTCTGGAGAGAAGGAATGGGTGATGTTTCGGGTCGAGACCCTTCTTCAGGCTCACCCATTCCTTCTCTCCAGAGATGCTGCCTGTTCCGCTGAGTTACTCCAGCATTTTGTGTCTATCTTCAGAATCAACTCATCAGGACCATCCCACTGCCAATCAGTTGGTGCTGCCAGATTTTTTTTCTCCTCTCATCTCACCAATGTGACACAACCCCAGGCAAACTTCTCCTTCATGATGAATTTGTAAATACCAAACCTAACACCCACTGATGAACAGAATCTGAGCTTCAAACCAGAAGTTTGAACTTGGGGCCCTATCTTTGAGCACTTACGTCCTGGACCAGAAAACACTTAATTTTGTCTGTTTCTGGAATTAAGAAAAGCAATAACCTTAAGAACAAAATATATTGAAATCTTACCCAATGTCTCAACTGGACCAGCAAGAGTTATAACTGATCTGTTGTAATCATAATCTGAAAATATGTTCAGCACAGTTGTTTGTATTTTCTTCTCTCCTGTGATCAAGGCAAAACACAAACATTTCCGTTTTTTTTAATTTTCTCAGAATTGTAGCAGTAACTAGACTAAGTGGGACCCGTTGGGTCCCAGCTTCACACGGGAGGGCTGGTCCCCAACGCAATATTCCACCTCTCCACCAATTCTAATATTGGTGGCCAGTGTGGGGGGGGGGGGGGGGGGGGTGGGGGGGGGAACTTTCTGCAGCCCTAGTATGGGTGTTGTGGGCTGAAGGAACTAGTTTCAAGAGAGCTAGTATGGACATTGTGGGTCGAATGGATTCTTGGGCTGGCGGCTCAGTCACTCAAGCCTGGTGTGCTGGCAGCTCACTCACTCACGGCTGGTGGGCTGGCAGTTGCCACGGCTATTGCTTGAAATGCCACTTCAAGCAGGGTGCAAGGCCACAAAATTTACGTGCAGTCATACCACTTCAAGCAGGATGCAAGGCCACCAAATTCGAGTGCAGTGTCATACCACTTCAAGCAGGGTGCAAGGCCACCAAATTTGAGTGCAGTTTCCTACCATTTCAAACAGGGTGCAAGACCACCAAATTCAAGTGCAGTTTCATACCATTTCAAGCAGTGTGCAAGGCCACTAAACACAGAGTCATGACCACTCCTTCCCCCTTCTTGGAGAGACTGTGCCGCACCCACACTTCCAGGAGCATGGCCTTCATGGCGTGATTGACAGGAGAGAGAATCTCAACATTTTTTAAACACTAATAACTTTTATTTTTCATCGATGGGAAAAATCCTCGGCACCTGATGAGCAGAGGGGGACTGAGTAAGATGGCCAAAAATCACAGACGTATGTGGTAGCGTTTTTCCTAAAATCAATATACAAGGCAAACTGGAAGCGGTCAAGATTAGACTTTTAATTATATAGTTGGCAAGGCAACTTTAGCATTCTCAAACCAACTTTTTAATTAGGCAAGGCAACTTTAGCATTCTCAAACCAACTTTTCAATTAGGCAAGGCATTCACAAACCAACTTTTCAATTAGGCAAGGCATTCCCAAACCAACTTTTCAATTAGGCAAGGTAAGGCAACTTTAGCATTCTCAAGCCAACTTTTCAATTAGGCAAGGCAACTTTAGCATTCCCAAACCAACTTTTCAATTAGGCAAGGCAACTTTAGCATTCTCAAACCAACTTTTCAATTAGGCAAGGCATTCTCAAACCAACTTTTCAATTAGGCAAGACATTCCCAAACCTACTTTTCAATTAGGCAAGACATTCTCAAACCAACTTTTCAATTAGGCAAGACATTCTGAAATCAACTTTTCAATTAGGCAAGACAACTTTACCATTCTCAAACCAACTTTTCAATTAGGCAAGGCATTCTCAAACCAACTTTTCAATTAGGCAAGACATTCCCAAACCTACTTTTCAATTAGGCAAGACATTCTCAAACCAACTTTTCAATTAGGCAAGACATTCTGAAATCAACTTTTCAATTAGGCAAGACAACTTTACCATTCTCAAACCAACTTTTCAATTAGGCAAGGCAACTTTTGCATTCACAAACCAACTTTTCAATTAGGCAAGGCATTCACTAACCAACTTTTCAATTAGGCAAGGCATTCCCAAACCAACTTTTCAATTAGGCAAGGTAAGGCAACTTTAGCATTCTCAAACCAACTTTTCAATTAGGCAAGGCAACTTTAGCATTCTCAAACCAACTTTTCAATTAGGCAAGGCATTCTCAAACCAACTTTTCAATTAGGCAAGACATTCCCAAACCTACTTTTCAATTAGGCAAGACATTCTCAAACCAACTTTTCAATTAGGCAAGACATTCTGAAATCAACTTTTCAATTAGGCAAGACAACTTTACCATTCTCAAACCAACTTTTCAATTAGGCAAGGCAACTTTTGCATTTTCAAACCAACTTTTCAATTAGGCAAAGCATTCTCAAACCAACTTTTCAATTAGGCAAGGCATTCTCAAACCAACTTTTCAATTAGGCAAGGCATTCTCAAACCAACTTTTCAATTACGCAAGGCATTCTCAAACCAACTTTTCAATTAGGCAAGGCATTCTCAAACCAACTTTTCAATTAGGCAAGGCATATTCGAATCAACTTTTCAATTAGGCAAGGCAACTTTAGCATTCTCAAACCAACTTTTCAATTAGGCAAGGCAACTTTAGCATTCTCAAACCAACTTTTCAATTAGGCAAGGCAACTTTAGCATTCTCAAACCAACTTTTCAATTAGGCAAGGCAACTTTAGCATTCTCAAACCAACTTTTCAATTAGGCAAGGCAACTTTAGCATTCTCAAACCAACTTTTCAATTAGGCAAGGCAACTTTAGCATTCTCAAACCAACTTTTCAATTAGGCAAGGAAACTTTAGCTTTCTCAAACCAACTTTTCAATTAGGCAAGGCAACTCAAGCATTCTCAAACCAACTTTTCAATTAGGCAAAGCATCTCTATTTTCATAAATGACCTCCCTAATATTTGTTCTGACTGTCAAACACAACTATATGCTGATGATGCAGTGCTATATACATCTAGTACTAACAAGTCTGAAATTGAAAGATCCCTTCAATCAGATCTTACTTCTGTTCAGAAATGGCTATTATTTAACAAATTAATTTTAAATAAAAATAAATCATGCAATATGTTATTTGGTGCCAGGCAAGGCCTTGGTAATTCTGTAGATTTGACTATATCATTTAATGAAGGATCACCATTAGAACAAGTATTAAACTTCAGATATCTTGGTGATTGGCTCGACCCAACACTTTCATTTATGCAGCATATTGAGACAATTATTAAAAACTCAGCTGTAATCTAGCTATTCTTTACCGCCATATAAATTGTTTCACCTTTCAGATGAGAAAAAGAATTGTCTCTCAACTACTACTACCAACACTGAATTATGCTGATATTGTCTATCAGAATACATTTGATACACATCTTCAACCCCTCAATGTAGTTTATAATAGTCTCTGCAGATTTATTTTAAGGTGTCCATATCTAACTCACCACTGTTCTATGTACAAAACTCTAAACTGGTTATCCCCCCACGCTCGAAGATGCTACCACTGGTTCCAGTTCATCTTTAAATGCATCCATATCAATTACCCTTCTTATTTAAAACAAGACCTATTATCATACACACCCTCATATTCACTAAGACATATTCAGCAACCCTTCTTTTTCATTCCAAGAACTAACAAAGAAATTGGGAGACGTGCATTTAAATTCAAAGCTCCTTCTGACTGGAACACTCTGCCTAGTACCATAAGAACTATTAGCTCATTTCGTCCATTAAAAAATACACTTTTACCCTTACTTATAAAACCATGTACCTGTTTCTAGTATTAGAGTCTTCGAGCTCCTTTATCTAGCTTGCTCTGTGTGTGATCATTTGGCATAGCTATTGTATATGCATGGCAATTACACTTATGTATTATTGTATTGCATAGTGTAACAGGGTCGTATAATGTGGTATGTCACAATACTATGTAATAATGTTGATAGTATGTATTAACGTACAATGTATGATAGGTGGTATATGGTATTATGCACCAACATTATGCTGTAACACATAACTTATTATTATTGGATATGTAAAGTCAATTAACAATTGTTATAAACTATAACAAGTGGGGATGGAGGGGTTTTGGGATTGGTGTGTGGGTAGGTGAGTAAATGAGAGCCTCTATGTATGTTATGTCTTGTGCTGTATGTTCTATGTTGGACCCCCTCGAAAACGAGATGACTGTCCATCTCAAGGGGTTATCCGTGAATAAACACTAAACATTTTCAATTAGGCAAGGCATTCGCAAACCATCTTTTCAGGCAAGGCAACTTTAGCATTCTCAAATGAACTTTTCAATTAGGCAAGTCAACTTTAGCTTTCTCAAACCAACTTTTCAATTAGGCAAGGCAACTCAAGCATTATCAAACCAACTTTTCGATTAGGCAAGACATTCTCAAACCAACTTTTCAATTAGGCAAGGCATTCTCAAACCAACTTTTCAATTAGGCAAGGCATTCTCAAACCAACTTTTCAATTAAGGAAGGCATTCTCAAACCAACTTTTCAATTAGGCAAGGCATTCTCAAACCAACTTTTCAATTAGGCAAGGCATACTCGAATCAACTTTTCAATTAGGCAAGGCAACTTTAGCATTCTCAAACCAACTTTTCACTTAGGCAAGGCAACTTTAACATTCTCAAACCAACTTTTCAATTAGGCAAGGCAATTTTAGCAATCTCAAACCAACTTTTCAATTAGGCAAGGCAATTTTAGCATTCTCAAACCAACTTTTCAATTAGGCAAGGCAACTTTAGCATTCCCAAACCAACTTTACAATTAGGCAAGGCAACTTTTGCATACTCAAACCAAAAAACACTTTTGCATTTTCAAACCAAAAAACGTTTGCATTTTCAAACTACATTTTCAAACCACATTAAGGGCACTGACAGGTCAGTAAAACCTCTCAGTTTAGTAGACATGTGTTCAGTGCTATTCACAGCTCAGATTGAGAATTGCAACCTCTTGCTCCCCCCATCTTGCATGGAACTGAGGCACCTCCACACTTCCAGGTTTTATAGTCCCTCCGGAAGGGGCATGGTCTTCAGGCATCGCAACATTTTTTAAACATTAATAAGTCTTTTATTTTTCATCAATGGGGAAAATTCTCTTGTCCTGACCAGCGGTGAGGGACTCTGAGTAAGATGGCCAAAAATCACAGCGTTTTTGCTAAAATCAATATACAGTGCAACAGGAAGTGGTCAAGATGAGACCTTTAGTAATATAGGAAGATAAAAGAAATTAAATGTACCTTGGTTATTCCAGAGTGCAGCTTTAGCGACCCTTTCCACAACATCTTTCTTTCTAGCTTCAGAAATATTCAGTAAACACACCGCCAAGCGGAGACTTAATTTTTGCGATGCCATACCTTGATTTGATCAGGAAGCCAAAAACTGCAGAATGTAAAAATGTTTCATTTTATTAATATTTTGCAGAATAATCTCCCCTATGACGCTTGCAGCTTTCCAAGCAAGAGAACAGCATTCTCTGAACTCACGCATGGCAGCACGTTGGCTCGGTGGTAGAGTCGCTGCCTTGCCCGGGTTTGATCCTGACTACGGTGCTGTCTGTACAAAGTTTGCACGTTCGCCCCGTGACCTGCATGGATTTCTCTGAGAACTTCGGTTTCCTCCCACACTCCCAAGACGTACAGGTTTGTAGGTTAATAGGCTTGGTATAAATGTAAAATATCGTAGAAATGTAAAAAGGAAAGTGTTAATGTGCAGGGATTGCTGGTCAGTGCAGACTAGGCGGGCTGAAGGGCCTGTTGCCACTGTATCTCTAAACTAAACTAAAAGTTCAAATGTACGAGGAACCACGGTGCAAGTTCTTTGCCAATTTTCCTCTTGACTGAGAAATGTCCTTTTAGCCCTGTCCCACAGTACGAGTTCATTCCAAGAGCTCTCCCCAGTTTAAAAAAAATCAAATTCGTGGTAAGCACGGAGAATGTTCGTAGCGGGTACGTTGGAGCTGAGGGACATCTCTTAGCGGCTCGTAACGCTAACAGCAGGTACTCGGGAAAACTCGCTAATGGCAGGTAAGCACGGGAAGACTCGTGAACATTTTTCAACATGTCCCCGAGTACCGACGAGTGGCCATTACCGTAAATCTCCGAGGCAAACTCGGGAGAGCTCTTGGAATGAACTCGTACCGTGGAACAGGGCTTTTACTCTGCTTTGCATTGCTGCCTGCAGCTCTGCTGACTTTGGACATTTACCTGCCTGCTTTATTTTGCATTACATTGAGAATGCTCAGAACCATGCAAGCACTTCATTGAGCAGTCAGTACTGTACAAATCCAAATGAACTTAAAACCAAGGAGTTGCATTCTTGCAAGAAACACTTGTTAATGAACACTTAGAATATAAAATGAAACCAAAATATTCTGGAAACACTCAGCATTTAAGAAAGTGTTTCTGGAGATGTAATGTTTCAAAAACAGATCTTACGTTTCAGGTCACTGACCTTTCATTGTAAGAGAAGGATGTCGAGTCAGTGCTACTCTGAGTGGGTGAAACTGCCAATACTGCAACTCTTTGTACTGTAAGCAGCACAGAGCTGACTTCGATCCTCATATATGACAATAACATGACAACATTAGTTTAATTACCTTTTTTCAGAACTAATATTTTGTGGCTGTGTGGATTGTTTACAAATGCATAAGAAGTAACAATGACTCTGAGACAATAAATGGCAATAAATTAAGTGATTGGGGTTGTTACATTTTATGAGTACACAAAGGTTTCACATTGATGAGCACTGGGTAGAGGATGACCTTTGGAAATACAATATTGGTATCTTTAGTAGCTCAGGCCATTAAACATGCTCTTTATTATCTATCTTCTTGCTTTGGAGCAAGCCTATAAACGGAATGTAATAATAATGCAATTAAAGCGCATATAGAACATATAGCACAGGAACAGGCATTCTGCCACATCCATTTGTACACCATTAGTTAAATGCACCCTGAACTCATGAAAGATCTACCCAGATGCAAATATCCAGTCAATTTCCAGGCAGGAGAACCTGCAGCCACCCACCAAGAAGTGAGTGGTCTCCCAGTAATCCAAGGGTATATTGTAGGTCCCAAGTACTATGGGAGCTGTGTTACATAGAAACATAGAAAATAGGTGCAGGAGGCCATTCGGCCCTTCAAGCCAGCACCGCCATTCAATATGATCATGGCTGATCGTCCACTATCAATAACCCGTGCCTGCCTTCTCCCCATATCCCTTGACTCCACTAGCCCCTAGAGCTCTATCCAACTCTCTCTTAAATCCGTGTTCTTCCTGTAGAGACAGAGGTATCTCACTGGGCCGCCACCATCACTTAACACAAGCACACTCCAAACAGACTCTCCATCTCCAAAACTCTGCACACTCTCACAGGACTTCTGTCTCTTTTGCTCCTCTTAAATTCACACAACCTCATTCTCCCACATTCCTCTTGAATCAAAGGATGGTGTTCTTAAACTCAAAGGACCTCTGTCTCCAGTGCTACATGAGTTGGGCAACAACAGATGCAGACCCTTTAACCTGAAGCTCTAGCTCCTACTTAAATTCTGCCCTATTCCACAAGATCCAATTTGCCAAACACGTCCAGAAACATCCATGTTTAAACAAAATCACCTCTCATTCTTTTAAACTTCAACCAAATCTCAATCATTCAATCGCTCCCAGGAATCAATCTGGTGAACCTCTGTCTTCTATGACTGTATAAAATCATGAAAGGAATCTATTGGGTAGATGCACAGAGTCTCTTGCCCATATTAGGGGAAATCGAGAACCAGAGGGCGGTGAACAGGGAAAGATTTTATAGGAATCTGAGGAGTAACATTTTCACACAAAGGGTAGATGTAATGAGCTGACGGAGGAGGTAACCGAGGCAGGAACCTTTGCGACGCTTAAGAAGCAATTAGATAGGTACATGGATAGGACAGGTTTAGAGGGATATGGGCCAAACGCAGGCAAGTGGGACTAGTGTAGATGGGACATGTTGGTCGGTGTGTGGGTAGGTTGGGCCAAAGGACCCGTTTCCACACTATGCTATGACTCTATGGCGTTATGACTTTTAAGAGCTCTATGGATCAACTTTTCCATAGAGCTCTTATTTCCCAGATGATTGCTGTTCCTTATTTATTAGGAAATATTTTAATTTCCAATTCTAATCCATTTCACCACTCACGCCTCTGTGCAACAAACAATCTTCTGGAGAAACCCAGTAGGTTAAGCAGCATTTGTGAATGGAAAGACCCTGGAGACCCAGATTCGATCCTGAACTCGGATGCTGTCTGTGTGGAGTTTGCACGTTCTCCCAGTGACAGTGGCTTTCCCCCGAGTTCTCCCGTTTCCTCCCATATCCCAAAGATCTCCGGGATCTCTGGTTTCTTCCCACACTCCAAATACACACATGCTTGTGGGCTAATTGGCTTCGCATAACATCCCTAGTATGTGTGCAGGATCGCTGGTCAGCACAGACTCTGGGCTGAAGGGCCTGTTTCTGCATTGTATCTCTAAATTAAAATCCTGTTGGTTTGTAGGTTAACTGGCCACTATAAAATTGCTCCTATTGTGTAGGAGTGGGATATCAAAACTGTGAACAGGTGATCGGTGGTCATTGTGTATTTGGTGGGCTGAAAGGTCTGTTTCCATGCTATTCAACCCACTGAGTTCGTCCGATAGAACTGTTTGCTGCACCAAACTCCTGTCTCAGCAATTCCTTGTGTCTCCACTCATACCTATGTAATTCATTTTTAATTCGATTCTACTTTTGATGACTTCATGTCCATCTTGGACTGAATATTAAAAACATTATTCTGATTACTTCCTTCGAAGATTATTTTGTAAAGATTACTAAAATTAACCATGTTTCATTAGGGTCAAACACTTTTTCGACATAATGCATCGCTCTTTAAAACTGAACCAACTTTATTTTATTTTAAAAGATAGACACAAAATGCTGGAGTAACTCAGTGGGAAAGGCAGCATCTCCAGGGAGATGGGTGACATTTCGGGTTGAGACACTTCTTCTGACCCAAAACGTTCCCTCCATAGATGCCGCCTGTTCCTCTGAGTTATTCCAGCATTTTGCATTTCTCTTTTCTGTAAACCAGCACTTGCAGTTCCTTCCGACATATTTATTTTATTCAAATTACTTTTTCCATTTGATTGGCCTCGTCCGTATAGGATTAAAGTTTCTCGAAGATTTTGCATTATTCTTGCTGCAATTCTCCTTATATGTTGATCAATATTACAAACTATTAATATTTTGATCAGTGTTATTGGTGCTACTATGCAGCCTGCAAAATAATGCAATTGGTAGCTTTGTTCCTTTGACTGCCCATACTGATTCTGTTCTGGACCAGAATCAATGCACACTGCTGCCCTGACGTTATGCTTTATTATCAGGGCTGCAAGCCCCTGCATCTCCCCTTTGTATTTCCCTTTTAATCATTGTGCCCTACAATAATTAACATCTTGGCCACTGCAAAATCACCTCTCTGTGAAGGGCAATAGAACTGTACTTCATGTTTACCTTGGTGTTCATTGGGGAACAGATCTCAACTCTCATTGCAGCACTGGTTATTCCAACTCTACAAGAAGCACATCCACAGCTAATGGCAGTCCAGGTTTTAAAAAACATAGAGCTTTACTTCTTTAATTGGGCCAGATTAGTTCAGTACAATAAGCAATTAAAAATGTGACCTGAGCATTCAAATATGTTGAAAAAAATTATATATAAGCATATAATATATAAAGGAGAAATCAAACAGAGAAAAGGGGAAAACATTTACAATGTGCTATTTATTACACTATCACATTACTATTACACAAATATATACACACACACGTGTGTGTGATGTATAATATATACTGTACATTATATTTTATAATATATTACATATCACATCATATATTGTTATATATTAATCAATGTATAATACATCACGCATGTGTGTGAAAATACATTTATATATATTTGTGTATACACACACGCATGTGTGATGTATACACACAGGCATGTGGTGTATAATATATACATACATATCATGTTTTATAATATATTACATATAATATATTGTAATATATTAATCAATGTATGTTATACATCACAAATAGGTTTTTACAATATATACACACGTGTGTGTGTGTGTACAAATGTAAAACATATTTGTAAATATTTTATTTTTTTCTCTAATTGATTTCCTACCTGGGAAATACAGACTGCAATTACTTGAACTAGTGGCACGAGTGGTCTGAAAGCTAAGCAATCCTCAGCCTTCACTACACAGCCCAGTAAAATGATGCAAACTACAGCCCAAAGATTTAGCACCTCTTTACAAAACTGCCCAGCAACTTTTACCCCGCTGATTTGACAAAGAGCAATCGCGGGGGGGACCCCTTTCTGCACGGGCGGGAAGTACATTCACTGGCAGGGTTGCTGCCTGCGACCAAATCAGTTCTGTGATCTTTGCCTGCGACCTTCTCCGCCTTGTTAATCACCCTATCCCCGGGCTGGTGATGTCGCCATCTGAATCCGCCCACAAGGCAGGCAGCCGCTCGCCAGAGCACCGCCCAGCTGTCTGACTGTCACACTGAATTAGCTCTATAATGTATTGCTCTTGTATAATATATTTGCTCTATAATGTATTGCTAAAGGAATAACTGAACCAACTTTATTCTATCCAAAGATAGACACAAAATGCTGGAGTAACTCAGCGGGACAGGCAGCATCTCTGGGGAGAAGGAATGGGTGACTTTTCGGGTCGAGACCCTTCTTCAGACTGATTCATTTTATTCAAACCACTTTTTCCTATTTAATTGCCCTAGTCCATGCAGGATTAACATTTCTTGTAATGTTTGCATTACTCATGCTGCAATCATCCACATATTTTGGTTAATATCACAAACGATTAATATTTTGATGACACACTCACCCTTTGATACGGGCTGATAATTTAGTTCTCACTTCTGCCGGAGTGTTGTGACTCTAAAGTGCCACGTGCATCATTCGGATCAAATGATGTTGGCTTGCAAATATTTGAAAAGGATACCAACTTGATTAAGGCGCCTCTATATTTGTTTTATGAATAAAGTCTAGTTTTGACATTTAAATTTTAAAGCTCACCATCAAATTGAGAAGGACGGTTCAGTTGCTCTAATTTATAATGCGGAAGCAAACAGGAGACCTTTGACCATTGGCAGCAGACTCCGAATATGGCGAGTAACACAATCCAAATGTTATCAAATGGTGCCCTCCTCTGGCATTGATAAAGCATTGCTTTTCGAAATGCTGGGTTCCAGACAGATTTGGTTCAGGTTCAGATCAGATTCAATGTCATTTACAGCAAGGTGCAATGAAATTCCGTTTGTATGAAGCTCACGGAATAAACAGTAATGATAAACACAACTATAAATAAATGAGTGCAAAGCAGCAGAATAGTTCAAAGATTTTCAAGTCAGGATGCTTCTTCAGACTTGGTAATAATGGATAACGGATTGAGATAGTGTTAAAGTACTTGGCAGCACCTCAAAGAGGTAGACATAAAATGCTCGAGTAACTCAGCGGGACAGGCAGCATCTCTGGATAGAAAGAATGGGTGATGTTTCGGCATCTATCCTTCTATCGAGAGATGATACCGGTTCCACTGAGTTACTCCAGCATTTTGTGTCTATCTTCAGTGTAAACCAGCATTTGCAGTTCCTTCCTACACATACCTCAAAGAGGTAATTGGTTCTGGCGTCTGATAGCAGTGCGAGAGAAATAGTTCTTAATTCTAGACATCTGGGCTTTTGAGTTCCTGTATCATCCCCCAGAAGAAATAGCAGAGAAAAGCAAATGGCCAGGGTGTCAGCGACCCTTGACGGTACTTCCAGCCTTCCTGGTGTAATGCACCATGAAGATTCAATAATTAGATATTTATGATGGAACTTGGATTCCTCTTGCTTTGTATAACTAATTATCCCATGAAATGGTGTGCTGTAGTTATTGTCATGTTTAAATTGGTAAATTCACATTAGTCCCATAGTCCCCACCAACACCATAGTCCCCACCAGACTTGCTGATAAACTGCTGGAACTGAACACCCCCCTGTGTCCCTGGGTCCTAGACTTTCTGACCACCAGGCCCCAGGTGGTCAAGATGGGGAGACATACCATGGATAAATGGGACTTCTGTGGATATGGTGAGCAGCTTTAAATACCTGGGAGTCAACATCACAGAGGATCTGACATGGACAACACACACTGCCGCACTGGTGAGAAAGGAAAAGCAGCACCTTTACCACCTCAGGAAATTCAGCGTCTCTCTGAGGATCCTTCAATCATTCGACCATTCTACTCTGGTGCTGTAGAAAGCATCCTAACCAGAAACATCTCGATCTGGTTTGGCAACAGCTCTGCCCAGGACAGGAAGGCTCTGCAGAGAGTAGTGCGTTCGGCCGAACAGGCCATGGGAACTACACTCGCGCCCCACCCCTGCAGGACCTATACACCAGATACAGAACCAGCAAGATCATGAAGGACCCCTACCACCCCAGCAACAGACTGTTCCAGCTGCTGCGGTCAGGCAAGCGCCTCCGCTGTCACGCTGCAAAAACAGAGAGGATGAGATGGAGTTTCATCCCACAGGCCATCCCACAGTGTTGTAAACTCTGATCTCACCAGGGCATAAATACCGTTGCGTCTTCTTTTTTCAATGTAAATATTGGTTACTGTTCTGTTGCTTTGCACAATCCTGCAAGCATTGCCACTCTCATTTCACTGTACATCTTGTACATGTATGTGACAAATAAAGTTGACTTGACTTGATTACTCCATAAGATAGTTACTATAATAGGAAAGGTAGGAAGAAGAAAGCAAGGCAAATGATAAAAGGGTACATTTGAAAGTAGCTCACACATGGACAGTGCAACATTGTCTTAGTTTCATCAGAACTTATGTTGAAAAGTTATTGACCCAAAACAGGTTTTATCTCAGCACGTGAGTAGTAGCAGGGGGTGGAAGATTGCAACCTTCACGTGGTCCGCCATGTTTCGACTAATGCAATCAACTCGACGTACACAAACGGAAGATCAAATAGAACAAGTTGTCCAACAACTTTAGGCTGTGCACGCCACACGAAAGAAGAAGAAGTAGTAGCAGCATTTACCGTTTAGTTTAGATTGTTTACAACATGAAAACAGGCCCTTCAGCCCACCAAGTCCATGCCAACTAATGATCACCCGTACATTAGTTTTATCCTACACACTAGCGACAATTTAAAGAAGCCAATTAATCTGCAAACATGTACGTCTTTGGAATGTGGGAGGAAACTGGAGGACCCGGAGGTCATAGGGAGAACATACAAGCTTCATACAGACAGCGCCCATAGGCAGGATTGAACCCGGGTCTCTACCTGGGAAAGGGATCAATTGTCCTTACCTCTACTGACCTAACAATACTCCAAAATCCAGCTAACCCAGCTCCCCTCACAACCTGAAATTATTCACCTTTCACTTACCTATTCATTTTCCTTCATATTTAACCTGCATCCATGATCCTCTAACAGTATTCAAGATTCTAATCACTCACTATATAAAAATATTTATCCTAAGGTCATTTTTGGTTGCTTTGACAGTTGCCTTCATTCTATATACTTTAGTTCTTAACCCTACTTTGCCTATACCATTCATGGTTTTAAATATTGCCATCAGATCCACTCCGAATCTCCTCTGGTGCCAAGAGAACCACAGCTTCTCCGGTTGTTACCTGGAATAGTTGTAATTGATTCAAAGATACAGCGTGGAAACAGGCCCTTCGGCCCACCTAGTCCAAACTGACAATTGATCACCCGTTCATACGAGTTCTACGTTAACCCATTTTTGTATCTACGTCTTACAATTTAGAAATACCAAAAAACTTACAAACCCGGACGTCTGTGAGATATGGGAGGAAACTGGGGCACCTGGAGGAAACCCACAGTCACAGGGATAACTTGCAAATTCTGCAAGGTCAGCACTGGAAATCAGGATCGAACCTCGGTCTCCCGCTCTGTGAGGCAGTAGCTCTACTAGCTGCGCCAATGTGCCGTCCCTTAATCTAGTAATTTATTTTCCAAAGCCCACACATTTTTAATAAAATATGTTGTGGCCTCCTTGCTCTAAATATTATTTGCATCTATTTTTAAAGAAAAACACTGTGGATGAGTAACAAATGCCCACATATTCAGGATGAAGTTTACAACTCCCCTCTTCAATACCATACACCTTGTCCTTGATGTTATATTTCAATTATATATTAAAGACTTCCAACGTCTGGTTTAAACCGAAGATAAATATAAAAAGCTGAAGTAACTCAGCGGGACAGGCAGCATCACTGCAGAGAAGGAATGGGTGAAGTTTCGGTTCAAGACCCTTCTTCAGACTCTATACTGCCAGTGGAAGTTTTTTTTAGAGATGGTAGACAATTAGATGAATAGGAAAGGTTTAAAGCGATATGGGACAAAAGCAGGTAATAAAGGAACAGCTTAGTTAAAGGAACCTTGTGTGCTGTCAGCATATGCAAGCTGCTGTGTCTCTTTGACAAATCTTTTTATTATTCTCTGCAAAGGGTTCCTGACACAAATGTTATCTGCCTTCTCTTTCCGTAAAAGTTGCTTAACTGACTGAGGTTTTCCAGCATTTCTGTTTTGTCTCAGATTTCAACATCTGCAATTTTATTTGTTTTCCTCCACTGTTCTTTCATTTTGTTTCAGAGACCTGTATTAAAAATGAACTGCAGATGCTGATTTATACCAATGATAGACAGAAAATGCTGGAGTAACTCAGCGGGTCAGAGTCTCGACACAAAAAGTAATCTATGTATTTTCTCCAGAGATGCTGCCTGACCAGCTGAGTTACACCAGACTTTTGTGTCTAATTAGTAAATTAGCATTATTAATTAGCATTATTATTCCAATTCCACCTCTGCTTTGGGTTTATCTCCTTCCTCAAGTAAAAGTTCAGATGCAAATGTGAAAAAGCAGTGAACAGATAGATAAAAGTTCAGAAGTTATTGGAGCAGAATTCAGCCATTCGGCCCATCAAGTCTACTCCACCATTCAATCATGGCTAATCTATCTTGCTCTCCAAACCCCATTCTCCTGCCTTCTCCACATAATCCCTGACACCCATACTAATCAATAATGTACCTAACACTGCCTTTAAAATAGCCATTGACGGCCTCCACAGCCTTCTGTGGCAATGAATTCCACAGATTCACCACCCTCTGACTAAAGAATTCCTTCCTCATCTCCTTCCTAAAAAGAATATCCTTTTATTCTGAGGCTATGACCTCTGGTCCAAGACTCACCCACTAGTGGAAACAGCTTCTCCACATTCACTCTATCCAACTCCAAGCATTCAAAATTCTGGTACAGAAGCCTCAAAAGTGTATTTAATTTATAACCATCCATGGAAGAAACCCACCATGAAAGGCAGACTATTTAGGAAATATATTGAAACATAGCTTCCAGGAAAGCAAGCCATGATGGTGGACGGCTAGTGGTTAGAAACATAGAAACATAGAAATTAGGTGCACGAGTAGGCCATTCGGCCCTTCGAGCCTGCACCGCCATTCAATATGATCGTGGCTGATCATCCAACTCAGTATCCCGTACCTGCCTTCTCTCCATACCCTCTGATCCCCTTAGCCACAAGGGCCACATCTAACTCCCTCTTAAATATAGCAAGCAAGTAAGTTAAGTAACATTTGATAGTAGTTTATCGAGAGATCCTGTTTTAAATGTATAATAAAGAAATCCCTCCTCATCTCCTTCCTACATGGAAAGTCCTTTAATTCTGAGGCTGTGACCTCTAGTCCCAGACTCTCCCACTAGTGGATGTGGAAGCATCTACTCCACATCCACTCTATCCAGGCCTTTCACTAAATCAAAGATGATATATGATCTTTGGTTTCAATGAAGTCCCCACTTATTGTCCTAACCTCCAGCGAGTACATGACATGCCTGTGATGATTCCGGTCAGCCTCCTCTGGACGGACCCTCTCCAGCGCGTCCTTTGACAGGAGGGGTTCGCAGCAAAGATACTGGAGGAGCAGCGTCTCCGCCTCGGCGCCGGTCACTGGTGCGGGTGGCGGCTGGCGGCTGGCGGCTGGCGAGGGCTCAGGGGGCGGGGATGGTGGCTGCGCGGCGCTAGGACGCTGCCCCCCCTCCCTCCCTGTGGCCGGGGCCTAGTGGCCATGAGCGGGCGGGTCGGGGCAGCAGAGGCCGAGGCCGCTGGGCCCGGGCCCGGGGTGGAGGTGCTGAGGCTGAGCGGGGTGACGGGCTCGGGCCCGGGCCAGAGCAACGACCTGCTGCTGGGGCTGGGCGGGCGCGGCGCTAGCCGGCACCACCTGCTCTACTTCCCGGGGGACGTGCAGGTGAGCGCCGGGGATGGGAGTCGGGCCTTGTTGCCATGGAGAGCGCTGGGCCGGGGAGAGGGCGGGGGGCCGCGGGCTGCGGAGGCGGGGTGTCGGGCCTTGGTACCCGAGCAGTGGGGTTAGGACAAGGCGCCCAGGGAGGGAAGCGAGAGAGGGAAGGGGTGGAAATACGGAGAGAAAGAGGGGAAGGGGGGAGGGAAGGAAAGAAGGAAGGAAGGAAAAAGGGAAGGAAGGAAGGAAAGGAGGGAGGGAAGGAAAGAATGAATGAAAGAAAGAAGGAAGGAAAAAGGGAAGTATAGAAAGACAAGGGAAAGGAGGGAGGGAAGGATGGAAGGAAAGAAGGAAGGAAGGAAAAAGGGAAGGCGAGAAAGACAGGGGAAAGGAGGGAGGGGAGGATGGAAGGAAGGAAGGAAGGAAAAAGGGAAGGAGAGAAAGACAGGGGAACGGAGGGAGGGAAGGAAAGGAAGAAAGAGGGAAGAATGGAAGGAAAGAAAGAAGGAAAAAGGGAAGGATAGAAAGACAGGGGAGGGAGGGAAGGAAAGAAAGGAAGGAAGAAAGAAAGCAGGAAGGATGGAAGGAAGGAAAAAGGGAAGGATAGAAAGACGGGAAAGGTGGGAGGGAAAGGAAGGAAGAAAGAGGGAAGGATGGAAGGAAAGAAAGATGGCAGGATGGAAGGAAAGAAACAGGGAAGGAAGGAAGGAGAGAGGGAAGGATGGAAGGAAAGAAAGAGGGAAGGAGGGAGGGAAGGGAAGAAAGAGGGATGGATGGAAGGAAAGAAAGTGGGAACCATGGAAGGAAATAAAGGAAGGAGGGAAAGGGTAGGGAGGGGGGAAGGAAGGAAGGGAGGGTAAATAACTACAGGCGGTGGAAATTGGACATCAAACCAGAAGAGTGTCCGGGGAGGAACTGAAGGGAGTAAACAGACAGAGGGACTCAACAGGACGACAGTAAAACGTACGCTGACCATGATGAGAGAGGGACGGAGACAGAGAGAGTTGAAGTTAGAGAAATCAAAACTCATACCTCTAGGTTATAAGCTGCCCAAGTGAAATATAAGATGCTATTCCTCCTACTTAAATTTGGCTAAACCAGAAGATGACCCTCAGTGTAGGTCGGGTAGACCAATCCAACAACTGCGTACTGATGAAGCACCTTCGCCACGCTGATTGTAGCCCTTCCAGATGCCATCTCAATGTTTTTAGAGCCGTCGGTTATTCACAAATTAATATTTAAAATAATTATAGCCCAGATTCAGAAACAATACGACAGTCCATTCAGACTGTCTCCGCTTAACGTTTAGGGTTTTCAATTGAAGGAAGCTGGGAGGGCAATCACACCTAATTTAACACCAATTTAAAAATATTCCTCAGTTCTATTATTTTCTTGTCTGTTCACCTAACGTGCCTTTATCCCATGAAGTGCACTCTTCCAGCCCACATTACCACCTAACAGGACTCCAGATTTAATCCCACATTCCAGTTATCAAATTTGAACATTAACTTTGTTCTCCCCCCCCCCCCCCCCCCTTTCCTTTGCATGCAATGACTGCTTGAAGTCTGCGATTCATGGACATCACCAGTTGCTGGGTGTCTTCTCTGGTGATGCTCTGCCAGGCCTGTATTGCAATCATCTTTAGCTAAGACGTGTTTTAAGGCATGCTCAGTTGGGTTCAGATCGGGTGATTGACTTGGCCACTCAAGAATTGACCATTTTTTAGCTTTGAAAAACACCTTTGTTGCTTTAGCAGCATGTTTGGGATCATTGTCTTGCTGTAGAATGAACTGCTGGCCAATGAGTTTTGAGACATTTGTTTGAACTTGAGCAGATAGGATGTGTCTATACACTTCAGAATTCATTATGCTACTATGGGTACGATGTCTCATCTGTCCACAAGTCCGTTTTCCAGAACTGTGGTTGTTTTAAGTACTTCTTGACAAACTGTAACCCGGCCATCCTATTTTTGCGGCTATTCAGTGGTTTGCATCTTGCAGTGTAGCCTCTGTATTTCTGTTCATGAAGTCTTCTGTGGACAGTGGTTATTGACAAATCTACACCTGACTCCTGATCTGACGGACAGGTGTTTGAGGGATTTGCTCTATTATTAGAAGAATTCTTATGTCATCAGCTGTGGAAGACTTCCTTGGCCTGCCAGTCCCATTGCGATTAGTAAGCTCACCAGTGCTATCTTTCTTCTTAATGATCTTCGAAACTGTTGATTTTGTAAGCCTAAGGTTTGGCTGATGTCCCTAACAGTTCTATTCTTCTTTCTCAGTCTCATTATGGCTTATTTGACTTTCATTGGCACAACTTTGGTCCTCATGTTGATAAACAGCAATACAAATTTCCAAAGTGATGGAAAGACTGGACGAAAGACTAGGTGCTGAGAGCTCTCTTATACCTGCATTAATGAGGCATTTAAACACACCTGAACACTTAGAAATGCCTGTGAAGCCATGTGTCCCAAACATTATGGTGCCCTGAAATGGGGGGACTATGTATAAACACAGCTGTAATTTCGACATGGTGAAACCAAAATGTATAAAAATACCCTTTAATAAAATCTGACAATGTGCACTCTAACCACATGTGATTGTTTCTAGTCAAGAATCGAGTCAAGAGAGTTTTATTGTCATGTGTCCCAGATAGGACAATGAAATTCTCGCTTGCTGCAGCACAACAGAATATTGTAAGCATAAATACAGAACAGTTCAGCGTGTCTATATAGCAGAGACCATATATATACACATAAATAAACAGATAAAGTGCAATAAGCTGTTATAGTTGAGAGTTTGTTTGATGGCGAGTTTAATAGCCTGATGGCTGTGGGGAAGAAACTGTTCCTGAACCTGGATGTACCAGATTTCAGACTCCTGTACCTTCTACCTGATGGTAGCGGAGAGATTAGTGTGTGGCCAGGATGGTGTGGGTCCTTGATGACGTTTACAAATCTAAAATTGTGGAGCACAGAGGCAAATAAATAAATGATGGGTCTTTGTCCCAAACATTATGGAGGGCACTGTATGATGAAAGATCATGGACTTATCAACCTAAAGTGCTTCCCCTTTGTTTTTCTCTCTATACTGCTTGACCGGCTCTATATTTCTAGTATTTTCTGTTCTAAATTTTGACTTTCAGAGGGATGATTAAAAGTTTGGTTAAAAAAAGGTTTTAAGGTGCATCTATCTGTGCAGCCGAAGATACGGGTGCGGTGCTAATTAAAATTGCAGTGTTATTAGTTAGAATCGGAGGATTTCAAATGTTGTGTATGTTAGTACAGCACCCACTCTTTACAATATCAGAACAAAGAATGAAATCACTGTAAAGTGACCTGCAACCCCAAACTCTGCAACGCCTTCACCAAACTTATAAAATTGTTAAGGGTTTGG
Organism: Raja brachyura; assembly: GCA_963514005.1. Next base: position 85,030,322 of record OY740787.1, read on the forward strand.
ACACGCTAGAGGCAGGAAACATGTTCCCAATGTTGGGGGAGTCCAGCAACAGGGGCCACAGTTTCAGAATAAGGGGTAAGGCATTTAGAACTGAGATGCCAAAACACTTTTTCACACTGAGAGTTGTGTCTGGAATACTCTGCCTCAGAGGGCGGTGGAGACCGGTCCTCTGGATACTTTCAAGAGAGAGTTTGATGGGGCTCTTAAAGATAGTGGAGTCAGGGGACATGGGGCGAAGGCAGGAATGGGGTACTGATTGTGGATGATTAGCCATGATCACGTTGAATGACGGTGCTGGCTCGAAGGGCCGAATGGCCTACTCCAGCACCTATTGTTTATTGTCTATAAAATGTTGAGAGATTTGGTTTAAAAATGGCAACGTATGTTTTGTGTAAGAAAGAGCTGCAGATGCTGGTTAAAATCGAAGACACAAAATGCTGGAGTAACTCTACGGGACAGGCAGCACCTCTGGAGAGAAGGAATGGGTGACGTCACCCATTCCTTCTCTCCAGAGATGCGGCATGTCCCGCAAAGTAAGTTTTGTTGATTTGATGAAAGGAAGTATTATTGAACATTAAATTTTTCATTATTTATGAAAAGGTTATTATAACTGATTTGTATTGGGAAGAATAGCTAAATTGATTGGTGACTTGGTCTGGTGAATCAGGGTAGTCACCAGATTATAGCCATAATTTGGAAACAAATGCAGATAAATGTGCTTCAGAGAAAGTTCATTTGATCATCATTCAAAGTCGGTGTGGGACTGGAAGATTTATGAGTGAGGAATGTTGGTTTAGTAAATCATGTGCGAGAGTTCAGCTGAGCGTCACATGGAGAGGGGGAAGTATGTCACCATAGGTGGGGAGCAAGAGGTGGCCATAGCATGCTGGGTGAAAGTAGATCTATCTGACTCAGTTTCCCAGTGCCAGCCTGCACCTGATCAAGCACATTGGGACAAGCTGGTAGAGCTGCTGCCTCACAGCGCCTCAGCCCCGGGTTCGATCCTGACCTCGGGTGTTGTTAGTGTGGAGTTTGTACGTTCTCTGTGTGACCATGTCAGTTTAAATAGAATGCATCATTTTAGTCCCACATCCCAAAGAGGTGCAGGTTAATTGGCCTTTTGTAAAATTCCCATTAACGTGTAGGGAGTGGATGAGAAAGTGGGATAATAGAGAACTGGTGTGAACGGATCATCGATGATCAGCGTGGGCCGAAGGGCCATTTTCATTCTGTCTCTTTCAGATTAGAACTAAGTAGATCCCTCTTTCACAGCTGTGTTAGAAGAGTTAGAGGAATGAAGGAGACTGCAGAGAGTGGTAGTCACTACATAGTTTATCACAGGCGCTATCCTCTCCACCATCTAGGGGACCTATAGGAGGCACTGCCTCAAAAAAGCAGCCAATGTCATCAAAGACCCAGACTGCCCTGACCACACTCTTATTTCACTATTACCATCGGGAAGAAAGTGCAGGAGCCTGAAAATCATGACCACCAGCTTCTTCCCAGCAACCGCCAGGCTCTTGAACACTACAGACAAATCTCAGCAAACATGATATTCTATGGATTGTGTCTCTAATACTGCAGACTTTGGTTACCCTATATTACGGTTATTAATCGAAGTCTTGATGACTGTATGTTATCTGTGAGTTACCGTGCTTACGGGCCAGTGAAGCTGCAACAAATCATGAGAGGAATAGGTCGGATAGAATCACAGTCTCTTGCCCAGAGTAGATGAATCGAGGACCAGAGAACATAGGTTTAAGGTGAAGAGGAAAAGATTTAAGAGAAATCATTTTTTCACACAAAAGGTGGTAGGTGCATGGAACAAGCTGCCAGATGAGGTATAGTTGAGGCAGGGACTATCCCAGCATATAAGAAACAGTTAGACAAGTACATGGATAGGACAGGTTTGGAGGGATATATGGACCAAACGCAGGCAGGTGGGACGTGTAGCTGGCCGGTGTGGGCAAGTTGGGCTGAAGGGCCTGTTTCCACACTGAATCACTCAATAATTCTATCAAATAACAATGTCATTGTTCCATTGTTGTTACATATGACAATTAAACAGTCTTGACTCTCTCTTGACTTGGTCTGCAGGCAGCACGGGCTGCTCAGCATGAAAATCGTAGCTGTGACACCTTATGGATGCCTGACTTTTGATGACCCTTTGCTTGCCCAGTCTTCCATGCTTTTATGGGTTGGATGGAAAAAAATTGGAAAGACTGAGCTCATTTAAGAAAACCTTCTTTGGTGATCAGGCCTGGAATTTTCAGGAGCTAAAGTTATTTCCTTCGGAAGTGAAGTTACAATAACAGAAGGAATTCTGATTGATCATAAAAGCAGAAAACAACAGGAATAGTAGGTAAAACGACAGCAGTGGAAAGAGAAAGAGAGTTTCTCAGATTATTGTTTTGATGAAGTTGACTTGAAATGTTAACTCTTTCTCTCATCGAATGCAACCAGCATTTTTAGTTCGTAAGTTTTTTACATCTGCAATTTATAATATGCTTTTTAAATTCTGATATTCTAGATTGTTTGAATCCTATTTCCACTGTTCCAGAACTATAAACAAATGGATTTAAAAACTAAGGTAGACAAAACTACCCTATTATGTTAAATCTCACAAATAATCTGTTTATTTCTGAAATAAACTAAGATGTGTGCATCAGTGGTTGAGAAGGGAATGTAAGCAATTTTAGTAATTAATTGTGCAAAAATGTAAATGGAAGTATTTTCAAGTCAAAATAGGTTTGGTAAGGATTCTCCGTGTGAAGGTCGTGTTTGTGCTCTGACAGCCTAATAAGCAAATTGGGATGGCTGTTTTCCAACTTGAACTTCTTCCAAGCTTGGATATTCACCTGTTTCCACTTGCAAGCCCAGGCAATAAACCATTACCAACCATTTCTTGGAAGTCTCTTCTGTGAATTGTTTAAACCTTTAAATGCTATTTGGTCAAAACATTTTTTTTTAAGAAGCTGGAGTGAATGTACAATAGTGTAGGTACCTGGGATTGACTATGACTCAGTGTTTCAAAGAAGTCTAAATTAGTGACTAATATCAGTCGGAAAAAAAAATTGCCCACATTTGAATTCCGGATATAACTATCCGGCTTTTACTGTCAACAGGTATTTCAGTTCAGTTTAGAAATACAGCACAGAAACAGGCCCACAGAGTCCGTTCTGACCAGCGATCCCCTACACTGGCACAAACCTACACACTAGGGATAATTTTACATTATTTCCGAAGCCGATTAACCCACAAACCTGTACGTCTTTGGAATGTGGGATGAAACTGGTGATTCCGGAGAAAATCCACGCAGTCATGGGGATAACATACAAACTGTACAGACAGCACCCGTAGTCAGGATCAAAACTGGGTCTCGTGCGCTGTAAGGAAGCAACTCTACCGCCGCGCCATTGTGCCTTCAAGTAATGTGAATATTTAGTTGTTTGGTGCCCAGTGAAACATGTATTTGCATTTTCTTTGCAGGATTATCATGAGCTGATGATACGCCATCCAGAAAATGTTCGCTGGCAACAATGGAGTCTCGAAAAAGTTGCCATTTTACTAATCCATCGTTTTCCTAACAGTCATATATGGATCATAAAGGCTTCCCGGATGCATCTACACAAGTTCAATTGCTATGACAACTTTGTGCAAAGCAATTTGTTTGGTGTTCCTGAACATAGCTCGGACTGCAGGGCTTTCAAACACTTGTATTCACTGTTGATGAATGGGGTTAAGGAAGCACGTACTGTTCTGCGCTCACGGACAAATGCTGATGGAAAGTCTCATGATTCATTTACAGCTGCCCACGATGAAACCTGTAGTGGTCACTCTAAAATTGCAAATGGCCTCGCTTCTAAGAATGACCTGAGTACTCCAAGTTTCTCTGGCAATTACACAGAGGTTGGAAACCAGAAATGCACTGACCCTTCATTGAAATTTACATTGATTGGTTTCAGCAAAGGTTGCGTGGTATTGAACCAGCTACTGTATGAATTGAATGAAGCGCAAAAGGACAAGGAACTAGCTGCCTTCATTAATAACATTACAGCAATGTATTGGTTGGACGGTGGCCATGCTGGGGGAAGTAATACCTGGGTCACTGATCCAGAAATCCTGAAGGGATTAGCCAAAACAGGTATTCCTGTGCATGCACATGTGACCCCTTATCAAGTGCGGGATGGCATGAGGGCTTGGATTGGAAAAGAGCATATGAAATTCATTAGACTCTTGGGGGAGTTTGGTGCTAAAGTTACAAACCAGCTTCATTTTGAAAATGAAACCCCTTCTCTGGATAATCACTTTAAGGTTCTTCAAGTGTTCTGATGTGCTTAGAATTCATTGTGACTGAAGAATCACTAAGTGTTGGTCTGACTTGTTCTTAGTGAAGCCAAGTAGAAAAATGCTTACCTGAAACTGGTACACTGGAGAAATCCATTTAATATTTTGAGAACTGAGTAATTGCATGTAATTTTGTCCATCTCAGAAACCTAATGGCGACTAAACTATGTTTCTGTACATTAAAATAATGTTGTGGGTACCGTCTGAGTAGCCTTTACTTTGAGTTCTATTATCTTGCATTTTATGGAGTTGCTCTAATAAAATATGTCATTTGTACATCTTCAATCTTCAAATCCAATGCAAAAATGTCCAAGTGAGTGAGGGACAACTGATTTTCTTTTGTCTAACCTGGACGGTGTTCTTAAATTGAGGTCTCCATCAACAAATTGAGGATGCTTGATTTAATTTGGGGAATTCATGCTTAATTGCTGAACTTATCAGCACCCTTGATTCTTAAAAGCGTACTTGAAAAATTACTCATTAGATAGTTACTAAATGAAAATGTATGGTCATTGACATAGACAATGTAAACAGTCTGGGAACCTTTTTTCCAGGATAGAAATATGAAATACTGGAGGAAATAGCTTTGTTAGAGGGGTAAAGTTTAAAGGTGATGTGCGGGTATAGTTTTTTTACACGGAGAATGATTAGTGCCTGGAATACGCTGCCAGGCGTTGATGGTGGAGGCAGCTGTAATAGTGATGTTTACGAGGCTGGTTGATAGGCACATGGATAGGCAGGGAATGGAGGGATATGTATTATGTCCAGGCAGATAAGGGTTTGCCATGGCATGTTTGCTACGGACAATGTGGTCCGAAGGACAAGTTCCTCTGCTGCACCATTCAATGTTCTATGATGCTAATAAAGAGAAGGGAAGGGGACTCACATTGGCTTGGTTAGTACATTCCCGCAATCTTTCCATTCAATTGTTGTGGCTCATCTGATTCATAAACATAGTTGATGTGTCAAGCAGATGCCACTGCAAAATTATTTTTAGATTCCCTTGCATTTAAAGCCACTATATTGGTGATGATAAGGGCACGGTCGAATAAATTTTAATCATGTATTTGCGTAAGCATTTTTTTGTATTACACCAGACATCATCAGACATTCAAAAAAGTAAACCTGATACTGCTTGCAGTTTGTTTTCCAATACCAGGTATATGGGGTTAGCGACAAGAAAATATCATTATTTCACCACGGATAGGACAGGTTTGGCGGGATATGGACCAAGCGCAGGCAGGTGGGACTAGTGTAGTTGGGACATGTTGCCAGGTGTGGGCAAGTTTCCACACTGTATGACTGATTTTCTGGTTGAAAGGAAAACTTAATCCACTCTTACCAGACCATTCTGAGTCCATTCTGAACTCCTGTATGCTTTATATTGACTAGAAAAATTCGTAGTTAGTTTCAATAGGCAAGTGTATTTACTTTTCATTACAGGCGGATGTGTTATAATAATTTACAGTTTACTATATGCTTTCAAAGTGTAGTCCTGTTGCGCTAAAACAGTGGATCCCACTTTCCACTACACAGAAGTAACTCTGGAGTTCATCAGGTGCAATGAATGTTATTAAATCAGCTAGGAGGATGTTTAATGCGAAAAACATAATCTGCACATGGTCAGGAAGGTTGTAGCTGGAGTGATTTAAAAAAAAATCAAAACTGAAAGTTATTTCAGGTTTAAAACATTAGATTTTCGGGATATACAGCTTCACAGAGAAAAAAACATGGCAACAAATAACATTTTCAGGAATATTCATGGAATGAAACATCCTCATAATCTTGTAAGAGCCAAGAGAATGCTGAAATAAAGTCGGTTAGAGGATCTTCTCAGTAAATAGCCCCAGGCAGGCTGAATGGTTCTCCTCAATGGTAACTTCCCTGTGATATATTGATACTTCCGACAACGTCAAACAATCTGCAGTTTGAAAACAGCACAGACCCAAAAGCAAATACAAATGTCTGAAAACGGGCTCCTTGAGTAAAACCAATCTCCATTCCAGCACAATTTTAATCCCTGTGAAGCCATAGGAAAACAAAATATTAGATTACTGCAACCTATTGCTTCTTTGTAGTTACTGGCACTCAGAAGACTACAGTCAACATTGAAGGTGTAACCAACATTTGCCAATGACAATGGAAATTCAAAATGATGGCATTGGCCATTTAAAGAATTAACAGGGGTTACACAAAAAGCTGGAGAAACTCAGCGGGTGCAGCAGCATCTAAGGAGTGAAGGAGATAGGCGACGTTTCGGGTCGAGACCCTTCTTCAGACTGGTCAGGGATCAGGGAAACGAGAGATATAAACAGTGATATGGAGAGATAAAGCAAGAACAATGAGTGAAAGATATGCAAAAAAGTATTGGTGATAAGAAAAACAGGCCATTGTAAGCTGTTTCTGGTGTGAAAATGAGAAGCTAGTGCGACTTGGGGGGGGGGGGGGGGAGATGGTGAAGGAATGTCAGGGCCCGAGGGCTGAGGGAGAGGTGGGGGGGTGGGGGGAAAGGAGCAGTCTGGGTTAACAGAATTGAGAAAATTCAATGTTTAAGCCCAGAGGATGCAGACTCCCCAAGCGGAATATGAGATGTTGTTCCTCAAACTTGCGGTGTTGTTCACTCTGGCCATGGAGGAGGCCCAGGACCGAGAGGTCGGATACGGAGTGGGAGGGGGAGTTGAAGTGCTGAGCCACCGGGAGGTCGGGTTGGTTATTGCGGACCGAGCGGAGGTGTTCGGCGAAACGATCGCCTAGCCTCCGCTTGGTCTCACCGATGTAGATTAACATTTCTGTCAACTCAGAGTATTGTATTTTCTGTAGTAATTTGCCCCTTAAGCTCAAAGTAGCCAATCAGTTGGCTTGTGAGTTGATAAATTATGGGTGACCTTGATTCTAAACTCGTGCATGCAACATCTAAGATTTGAAAGACTAAACTCCCTTAATTAATCACAGAGGATACAAATGGTCCTTAAGAGTTTGATGTTAAGCCAGAAGTGTGCTGTAAAGAATAATATGACCCGAATGTGAAAATGCACAGCATGTTTCAATCTAGAAATGTAGTTCTCCGTGGACTGATGAAGGATGCAACAAAGGCAAACAGTCAATGATGTTTGGCACTGATGTTGCGGGATCACTTGCTCTCCAAACACTGAGCCTTCCAGCATTTTGTGGAGTTCAGCTTCCCAACTTGCTGGAAGGCCTCAATGCAGTCTCACTTACGGCCAGCCTTGATGTGAGCTCTTGCGGAATGTTGTTCCCAGGTGCCCAACGATAAATTTCTAGAGTATACGAAAGAACAGCAGATGCTGGTTTAAATCGAAGATAGCCACAAATGCTGGAGTAACTCAGCGGGACAGGCAGCATCTCTGGGAATGGGTGACGTTTCGGGTCGAGACCCTTCTTCAGATAGATTTCTAGAGGTCTTACTTGATCTTGTCTCTGCGCTGGAGCTTCAGTGTTCCTCTGCTAACCCTAATACAAAGATGCACTTGAGAACTTATGGTTTTAAGTAATGAAATCATTAATATTAAATTAACGATTAATGCTGGGATATCTCAGAATTGACGGCCTCCACAGCAATGAATTCCACAGATTCACCCTCCTTCCTAAAGGAACATCCTTTATTCTGAGGCTTTGACCTCTAGTCCCAGACTTTTCCACTAGTGGAAACTGCTTCTCCACATCCACTCCATCCAAGCATTCAAAATTCTGGTGCAGAAACCTCAAAAGTGTATTTAATTTAGAACAATCCATGGAAGAAACCCACCATGAAAGGGAGACTATTTAGGGAATCTATTAAAACATAGCTCCCAGGAAAGCAAGCCATGATGATGGTTGGTTAGCTGTTAAGTAACATTTGATAGTAGTTTATCGAGAGATCCCGTTTTAAATAGTCTGTTCTAATCCAACTGACAGAAATGAGTCACTTCTCAGCCCTCGCTCGCCGTGTACTATGGTAGAGTGCGTAACACTTCTGTTATGAAAATTTGGTTGGTACAGCATTCCAATAACATTAGTGAACAAAAGTAGCTTTGTTGCTTTGCTATTTCATTGGTCTGGAATTGATTGCACAAAATGCTTTTCACATGTAAAATCATTTTTAAATACTGTGATTTTCAGCTGAGAAGTTAAAGTTAATTTTGAAAAGTGTTCCACACTAACTAAACAATCCCACCAATTCTGTGAGGTAATATGTTATTGAGTTCAGTAAAATGGAAAATTCCTCTCATAGATCGAACAGTAATTATTATCTTGTAACTGGCAACTGTGCGAAGGACAAACTCAGCACAAAGTCTAACTGTTTGCTCGTCACTGTACTGCATATATTTAGAAATATCTTTGCCTTTATGCGTGCCATGAACTATTTCAGCTGAAATCATTACCCTGGAATTTGCTCAGCAGTTCCCAGATAACATTTTGACATCTCCTCCAAAAGTCGTTTTCCCACATCAGAATTTCCATGCAAAAGTGGAAATCCTAAAGTTGCAGTCAGCTGCTCTTGGCTCCTTTCCAGACACTGCCCCAATGCTGACTGTGAAAAGGCAGCTGCATCCTCACACTCGCACAAGTGAGCAATCTGCATGCATATTCTGTGTTCGGCATGATCTCTTCCCCAGTTCTTTGGGCAGCACGGTGCCACAGCAGTAGAGTTGCTGCTTCACAGCGCCAGAGACCCAGGTTCAATCCTGACTATGGGTGCCGTCTGTACGGTGTTTGTACCTTCTCCCTGTGACCTCGTGGGTTTTCAACGGGTGCTCCAGTTTCCTCCCGCACTACAAAGCCATACAGGTTTGTAAGGTTAATGGTTTTGGTAAAAATTGTAAATTGTCCCAAGTGTGTAGGAGAGTGCTAGTGTATAGGGATAGCTGGTCGGCACAGATTCAGTGGTCGAAGAGCCTGTTTCCACACTGTTTGTCTAAAACTACAAAGCACAACATTCATTTCAAAGGAGCAGAGTGCTGGCACAATAGATCCATTAGTTAATTTAATATTGACAAATAACTTGAATCTCAGAAAGCATTTTAATTTTGCAATAGGAAGTTGTTGTGGACAACCACACCTGACTCCAAACTCCCAAAATACACCCTGTTCCACACATGGGAAGTGAATACCTGATGGACACAAGATAAGGTTCAAGGATGACAAAAAATTGCATCAGCCCGACCAACTCCTAACTGCCTGACCTATTGAGTTATTCCAGCACTTTGTGTTCTCCGTAAGATCCCGGCATCCGCAGTTTGTGGAATTCCCTGCCACAGAGGGCAGTGGAGGCCAAATCACTGGATGGATTTAAGAGTTAGATAGAGCTCTCGGGGCTAGTGGAATCAAGGGATATGGGGAGACGGCAGGCATGGGTTATTGATTGGGGACGATCAGCCATGATCACAATGAATGGCTGTGATGGCTCGAAGGGCCGAATAGCCTCCACCTGCACCTATTTTCTATGTTTCCTTGCAACTCCTAGGAATTTCTGGCCTATGACCACACATCGGGGAGAAGAAGCATTCAGGATGAAGTAGAGGATCTTAGCTCTGTATATCGATGGCACACGGAAGCCCTTTGGAAGCAGAAGATGCAAACCACCGCATAACCTACCCTCCAGCCCACCCCACTCACCACCACCTGCCTCATATGTAAAAGAGTCTGTGGGTTCCATATTGGCCTCAGAGCCCACAAGTCCAGAGTGGATGTGAGACACCCTTGATTCTGAGGAACTGTCACAGAAGAACATGGAAAAGTGCATCGAAGAATGATGACCATTCCCACTACTGGTGGTGTTGTGGCTGTTTCACTTATAAGCAGTGGCGGACCTACATTTTTGGGGCCCTGAAGCTTGAACTGTTAAGGGGATCCTTCGCAACCAGCAACGAGGTCAGGTCTTCTTCAATGGAGTTGTACCACGACAGGCTGGCTAGGCCCCCGGTGGGGGGCCCACCCATATTGAAAGTGATTCTCAAGCTTTCTGCTGGTAGTTTGCATTACAGAAGTTTAGAATTTTTCTAACACATAAGCTGTAAAATAACCCCCAAAAGATATATATTTCATTAAATAGACAATAGACATTTCTATGATAATCCACAATGAGTACCCTATTCCTGCCTTCTCCCCATATCCATTGACTCTGCTATCTTTAAGAGCTCTATCTATCTCTCTCTTGAAAGCCTCCAGAGAATTGTCTCCACTGCCAATCCACTCTCGAAGATAGCGGAGTCAGGGGATATGGGAAGAAGGCAGGAACGGGGTACTGATTGTTGATGATCAGCCATGATCACATTGAATGGCGGTGCTGGCTTGAAGGGCCAAATGGCCTACTCCTGCACCTATTGTCTATTCACAACTCTCTGGGAGAAAAAGTATTTCTTCATCTCTGTTCTAAATGACATACCCCTTATTCTTAAACTGTGGCCCCTGGTTCTGGACTTTCCCAGCATTGGAAACATGTTTCCTGCCTCTAGAGTGTCCAAACCCTTCATAATCTTATATGTTTCAATAAATGGCCTCATACAGCTAAAAAGATCGTTACAAAAAATATTTTACCTGAAATGTCTCTTTGCCTAGCACTGAGATGAGAAAAAACTTTTTTACCCAGAGTTGTGAATTTTTGGAATTCTCTGCCACAGAAGGCAGTGGTCTCGTCTCCTTCTGCAGCACCTCGGTCTCCCTTCCTGAGCTCAGACACCCACTTCTCCTCACCTCACCTCCGTTCACTTCTCCTCACCGACACTTTGTAGGTGTCGGCAATCTTCTCGTGGTCTCTCCTGTCAGTCCAGTTAAGGGCCTGTCCCACCAGCATGCAAATCTATGCGATGAGTGCGACCTAACATGGTCGCTTGAGCCGTCCGGCGTCGCGGGGCCGGTCCCACTTCGATCGCCGGAGCCGTGCGGAATTGTGCGGAGTTCGTCCCGACATCGCGCGGGGCTCCGAATAACTGGCTATGTTCAAAAATTCCCGCGCGGCAACGGCTTGTCAGCTCGCAATCGCCTCGATGCATTACACACCGCCTCGACGTCGTGCCTCCGTGACCCTCTCTGTAGGTGCCTCCGTGACCCTCTGTGTGTGTGGCTCCGTGGCCCTGTGTGTGTGTGCCTCTGTGCCCCTCTCTGTGTGCCCCTCTCTATCCTGGCAAACTTACCTTTAGACTTCGCTCCAAGTTCGCCTCACTTTGCGCCACGTTGCGCCACTCACCCGACCTCCACACGGCCCCTACTGCCGGTTTGGTCGCGCTTGCCACATGCAGGCGCATGCTGGTGGGAACGGCCCTGTACAGGGGATCACCCGACCTCCACGCGGCCCCCGCTTCTAGTTTGATAGCGCTCATCGCATGGAGTCGGATGCTGGTAGGACAGGCCCTTTAGTCTTCTCTCGTGGAATACCTTGTGGAGACAGATGCCGATAACACAAGGACAAAGACTGAGTGTCGCAACCCTGAGCCAAACTTCACGCCCTTTTCACAGCGGGTGGCAGTTTCCATCAAAGACAAGGACAGCTGAAGTCGAAGGTCTCACCAGTAGACGGTTGAATCGATTGACTTCACCCACTCGAGCTGTAAAGCATAGCACACAGTCAACCGCCTGACCGGCAGAGCTACATCCAAACCCGGCAAATGCCCATTGACCGCCAACGCAATCACATCTCAACGAGTCAAGAATGGTCGATTCAACAAACTCTGACCGTGATTCCTCGCGAATTGAGCAAAGAGGTGGCCGAGTCATGGAAAACTCACGGAGTGGATACGGACCTAACAATGGTTTTCACCCCCGAGGAAATGGCCACAGCACTCAAGATGTTGAAAGCAGGAAAGCCCCCCAGATCTGACCGCGTACACCCGGAGTTTCCACTACATTCTGGAGATGCTGCTACCAACTGGAGCCGACAGTACTTGCCGACCTCCATGGACAAGTGCAAAACCAAAGATCTGGAGTCGTGCAACAGTCATCGCTCTCCCGAAGCCGAGCAAGCCAAAGGATGACGAGCAAGCCAATGGGCTACCGGCCCATCCCGCTCCTCTGCATCCCATACAAACTCCTTGATCCACGGGCATCTCAACCCCATCATAGACCCTCAACTACCCCACGAGCAGGCTGGTTTCCGCCAAGGTCGATCTACTGCGGACCAGGTAACCCTCCTCACCCAAGACATCGAGGACTGCTTTGAGGCAAATGAGAAAGCAGGAGCTGTTCTTACAGATCTGACAGCTGCCTATGACACCGTGTGGCACTGGGGACTAACTGCAAAGCTACTTTGGGTGCTGCCAGACAGGTGCATGGTACGCTACATCATGGAGCTGATATTAAACCGCAACTTTGTGCCTAAGACCAGTGATGGACAGCAGAGTAGGCTACGTAGACTGAAGAATGGCGTCCCACAGGGATCCGTCTTGGCTCCACTGCTTTTCAACGTCTACATCCATGACCTCCCAGAGACCATCGCTGGAAAATATGGGTATGCTGACGATCTAGCCATCCTGATGAGACACAAAGAGTGGAAGACAATCGAAAGCTCCTTGAGTCAAGACATGGGCACTTTGGCAGTGTACCTACGACAGTGGCGTCTAAAGCTGAACGAAGGCAAAACAGTGTCAACAGCATTCCATCTAAACAACAAGGAAACTAAGCGAGAGCTGGCTGTCTTAGTTAACAACAGGCGCTTGGACTTCCAACAAACACCCACTTACCTCAGCGTAAAGGTGGACAGGTCGCTTACATTTCGTCAACACCTAGCTGGTCTACGCGACAAGGGCATGGCACATAGCGGCCTCATCCGACGCCTGGCAGGAACAAGTTGGGGAGCCAGTCCATCAACTCTTCGCACCGCTGCCTTAGCTCTTGTGTATGCCCCAGCTGAGTCCTGCGCACCCATATGGAGTAGAAGTAGACATACTAGCCTGGTAGACACGAGCCTGAATAGCACCTTGCGAACCATCACTGGGTCCCCGCCTCCCCGATTCGCGATTTAAATGGGAAGAATATGCTTATGGGACCCCTCCGGGATTAGAGGCCCTGAAGCTTAAGCTTCATTGATTTCACAGTAGATCCGCCCCTGCTTATAAGTGTCCGGTTATTTCACTTGGACATTAAATAATGCTTCTCCAGTCCATACACATCCACCCCCATTTCTCTCTTGAAAGGTTGAGGTTACTGATCCTCACGGGGTTACAGTTCCAAAGACTTTATACTCTTGTCCATTTATAATTCCCCTACCATACTAAACAGACACCAACCATCTATCCTATATATGCCTCTCATCATTTATATATCTCTATTATTGTCACCATTCAGCCTTATTTTTGCTCCTGCGATGAAAGACCTAGCCTAACCAATCTCTCCTGATGTTTAAGCTCTCCAATTCTGACGCCATCATTTTGAATTTGTTTCTGCAAGCTCTCCAACTTCATCACCAACTTCTTATAGTGTGGTGACCAGAATGCACGCTCTATGCGCTGACTATCTAACATGGCATCCTAACTCTTATACCCAATGCTTCGGCTGATGAAGGTAAACCACCACCCTGATTCCATGGGCTCCAGAAACTATATACATGTAGCCAAAGGTAGACTCAAAATGCTGGAGTAACTCAGCGGGACAGGCAGCGTCTCTGGAGAGAAGGAATGGGTGACATTTCGGGTCGAGACCTTCCTTCAGACCTGAAATTTCACCCATTTCTTCTCTCCAGAGATGCTGCCTGTCCCGCTGAGTTACTCCAGCTTTTTGTGTCTACCTTCGATTTAAACCAGCCTCTCCAGTGTACGGCCATTCATAGTGTATGTCATGCCATGGCTTTAAGTTCACAAAATGCGTAAGTTCACACTTGTCCAAGTTAAATTCTATCTGTCATTCTCTTGCCCACTTTCCCAGTTGATCCTGTGGTAAACTGGGACAACATTCTTCCCTATCCATATTATCATCAATTTTGGTGTCATCCACAGACTTTACTAATAATGCCAGTGACATTCTCATCCAAATCATTGATATATGTGCCAAACAACAGTGGACGCAGCACCAATCCTTATGCCAAAATACTTTGAATCAATTTCTGCAAAGTACTACTAGCTTCACTGGGATCAGTTGATCGAATACAGCTTAGGATCTAAACCTTTCCTGGGTTTATAGAACATAAAACAAAAATAGTACGGCACAGAAAAGAGCCCTTCAGCCCATAATGTTTTCACCAAACATGATGCCAAGTTTAACTGATCATATCTCTCTGTACGTGATGCATATCCCTCTATTCCTTGCACATCTGTGTGCCTGTCTAAAAGCCTCTTAAACACCACTAAGACACCTGTCTCCACCACCACAATGCAATGCAATGTGTTCCAGGCTCTGTAAAAAACTTGCCCACATTAGGTTCAATTCCATATCAAACAGTGAGATTAGTTACTGCATGTTTAATTGGATTTAAAGAATTAGAACATACCTAAAGTTAATATCCTTGAAAATCAGGTTTTCTCTATCAATAACTTTGGCATTAGTCTATAAGAATGGCTAGACTAGGTCTGTTTGGATATCCAGGAAGACCTTGCGAGGCCACTCGCTTCCATCCCTTCACAAGCAAAGGTGGGCAGAAATTTCAATTCTTGTGGTGCTCCAGGCTTTCACAGTGCATAATTGGCAGAAATATGATAGCTGATGGTCTTGGGCTCTGATTGAAACCCCTGTCTACGTTTGAGATTGCTGGAATTATCCATGGAGCACCGAGGACTTGAAGACGTTGGTAGAGGGGAATCCAGATTGCTTGGGCACTGGCCTTTTTACAGCAATTGTAGCAAGTGTCTACAGTTGTCGGAGTTTTGCTGGGATTAGCACAAGAGCTTCTTGACAGGTACAATTGCAGAGTAAATGCTGGGATTGATTTTCAGCACCGATCTTTTTTTTAAATAAAAAAATTACTATTTCAGTCTGCTCTTTCCTACTTTGTTCAACCGTTCTTTTTCTGGAGGCAGTGGAGAGGAGATTTTGTTTGGGTAGAGACATTGCTTGTAATGTGAAGTGAATACATGGTGTACTGTTACGTTCTTTAGCCAGAGAAATTAGGGGGAATGTCAAAATGAATCTGTGGGAAATCTGCCTCAAAGTAACTCCAGTTGGTCTATGCAAGAAAAGTGAATATTGTGGCCAGAATAGAAAACATGTGAAGAATGAAGAGGAGGTCTGTTCAGTTATATTTGTCATATGCAGGTTAACACAGGGTCAACGGTACAATGAAATGTGTTTGACAAGGCAACGGGTCACCTCAGCAAAGATATTACAAGGTAGGTAATTATATTGGTAGGTAAAAGACAATAAAAAATAAAATAATCAACATATATGATGTGTTTATGAGTTCAGAAGCCTGATGGCCTGATGATAAAAACTGTTCTTAAGTTTGGTGGTACGTGCCACCAAGTTTGGTGGGAAAATAAATGGTCAGCACGGACTGGAAGGGCCGAGAAGGCATGTTTCCGTGCTGTAATTGTTATATGGTTATATGGTGCAGCCAAGCTCCTGTATCGTCTGCCTGATGGCAACAAGGAGAACAGTCTGTGTGCTGGGTGGCTGTGGTCCTTGATGATGCTGCGCGCCTCCCGCAGGCACCGCCTGTGAAAAATGTCCTGAATGGCCGGGAGACAGTTGCCAGTGATGTGCTGTGCCGCCTTCACCACTCTCTGTGGTGATTTGCGGCTGTGGGCAGAACAGTTCCCGTACTAGACTGTGATGCAGCCCGTCAGCAGACTCCCGATGGTGCAACTGTAGCAGTTTGTGAGGATGCTGGCGTTCATGCCAAACGTCCTCAGGAAAAAGTGCTGCTGGCAGGCTTTCTTAGTTATTGTGTCCGTGTGCAGTGTCCAGGAGAGTCCGCAGTAATGTGCACACCAAGGAACTTGAAGCTGCTGACCCTTTCAACCTCAGCACCACCGATGTGGATGGGGAGGTGTCCACTCCCCCGCTGGCTCCTGTAGTCCACAATCATCTCTTTAGTTTTGCTGACATTGAGAGAGAGGTTATTTTCCTGGCACCAGCTGTTTAGTTCCTTTACCTATAGGCCGTCTCATTGTTAGGAGGATAATATCTTTGAATTTGCAGTGGTACAATGGAAGCTGTGTGCCTTCTCCCCATTCCCCTGTCTCTTCTAATTCGGTTTGGCTTATTCCTTTGACTTAACCATCTTGCGATCTTTAATTGGTGGATAGCATCAATAATAATCCATTGGCCATGCACCATCTAACTCAGCTCCACATGAATGAAGACTTTTTGAGGGATACAGCACAGAAACAGGCTCTGCTTCTCACTCAGTCTGCACCTCCCATCAACTACCCATCTATTTATCTATATACTATTAAAACTCTGTGTGTGTGTGTCTGCCGACCGCCGTCCGGCTGCCGGCTGGCTGTCACATTTTCGCCCTTTGATTCCCTGCTCCGCCAAAACCGGACCCCCAAACGCCGCCATTTTTTCCATTTTGCCAGACATTACGCTTGTACATTCACAAACACACTCCTCAATACATTTAGACATTTTAATGTACACTTTTTAACATGAAATCCTTTACCCCCCCCCCCCCCCCCCCCACCACATGCACACACACACACTCATTTTGTGGCCGCCTGCTGGCCAGACACCATAACTGCAGCTGCTGCAGCACTCGCTCATTTTGTGGCCTCCTGTTGGCCAGGCATCATAACTACAGCTGCTGCAGCTCGCTCTCCTCCAAAAACGCCACGGCCGATTTACGCGACTGAAGCACGTTCGGGGACCAGACCCAACGGGTCTGCACTTGGTCTAGTTTACACTAATCTTACATTAATCAAGTTTTAGTCTCCCAAATTCTCAGCAACTTCCCACAGATGCTACCACTTATTTCCACACTGGGAACGATGTACAGTGGCCAATTAACCAAACAGCACATGGGGTTGGGATGCGGGGAGGAAGCAGAGCAACCCGGGGAATCACACACAGTAGCTGCAAATATGTATTATCACCTCATCTGCTTCTCAGTCTGTGATGTCCGAACTCGATGATTATTGGTGTGGAGAACAAAGTTGAAGAAAAAATGTCAATATATCTTCTCGACTAGAGTAAGTGGTAGAGAATGGGAAGTTAAATTGAGTTTATTGTCATATGCACGAGGTACTGTTGCAATGGAATTTGTGCTTGCAGCAGCATCACAGACACATAGACAACACAACAAACATAAACTATACAAAAATTATACAAGACAGAAAAAAGAAAATGACTGTCCAAATTCAACACATTAGTGCAAAGACACAATTAGTAAACAGGTCCATGGTAATGAAGTAGGTTGTCGGCAGTGTTCCAATGCAGAGGTGGGGTTAAGAAATCAATCCTGTGGTGAGCTTCTGCTGTTGGAATAACTTAGGTCACACACAGCGATTAAGATCCGAAGACTTTATTAGCGTTACAGCATAGGTAATCATAATACATCTTAATACGTAACTCAAGAGTGGGGGAGAAAGGGCTGAGAAGCTTTCCGTTAAACTAGTGGGCGTAGCTACAAAATATGACTCATAACATGAGTGACACTGATCTACATCCTCCCTCTTAAACTTCAGTACAAAACCATCGACTACATAAGGCATGCACAGCAATTGATAATAAGCTGGAGGAAAGTCAAACGTAGCGTGGGTACTTCACAGTGGGTTGCAAACACGACCAGCACGTGTGCGATATAAACCATCTCCATTTTTCCCCATTGGGGACTGAGCTGGAGGCTTCACGGGTGACAGGGATTGAACCAGCATTCCCAGTGATGAAACAGGGGACTGCAGCGCAGGCGGAGGAGGCGTCGCCACTGGCAAAGCAGCTGCTCCCGAAGTGGGTTGTTGTGCTGCGGATCAGTACACTTGTACAGTCTGGATAATATGGAGGTGGAGTCGGCTCATTCACAGGCAGGATATGTTGTCTGTTACGCCTGTAGGTGCCGCCATCGGCTGACCATACTGACCAGATATGAGTGTGGCTCAAAAGCACTTCCAGAAATTACACCGATATGGTCCTGGCCTTTGTCAGTTTGCAAATGGACCACCTGCCCCTTTGTTAATGGTGGCAGCGGCCTACTTGTCTTGTCATAACACTGCTTTTGAATGTCGCGCTTTTGTTGTAACCTTGACTAGACCTCTGTGTGTGGAACTACCTGTGGGATCAATGCCTGATCCACCACAGGCACCGTGGCTCGGGTCTGCCTTGACAATAAACGTTGAGTGGGTGAACCCAAAATGGGGTCGCTGGAGATGTTGCATAGGTTGAGCAGGTCCAGGTACTGCCATAATCAGATAACAGTGTGCACGGAGCTCCGTGGTCTGCAAAATGGCGAGCAAGCTTCAAAACTACCCCGCGAGAAGTGGGGCTGCTAATAAAAAAATCAATGTCAAACCATCCAGAATACGAATCGACAAGTACCGGGTACTGCTTGCCTACCATTCAAATATGTCAGTTGCCACCGTAGACCACGGGAGAGCAGGAGCCGGGTGTGAAAGCAGTGGTTATTTTTGTTGATGAGGTGCCAAGCTGTTACACACGCCACAGGACGCCACATTCTCGGTGATGTATTCGGCCATGCCAGGCCAGTAAAACATGGCAGTAAAACCGTACGGTGCTGTCAGCAGCAGTGTGGGCACCAAATGCTCCACAAGGATGAGGGAATAAAGGACACAGTCATTATGATAAAGTCATCATCCGGCGAGGACAGGTCCTCACAGGTCTTCCGGGGTGCACGCGAGAGAGTGTCAGCCAGGTGCATATCCTTACCACGTTTGTAGGTCAGAACAATGTCATATTTTTGAAGTTGCAGCAGCATCCGCTGTAAGCGCCCTGGAGACGCAAGAATCGGTTTGTTAAAGATGCTGATCAGAGGTTGGTGGTCAGTTTCAATCGTGACCGTGTGTCCAAAGATAAAGTCGTTAAATTTCTTGCAGGCAAAAACAACCGCTGGTAGCTCTTTCTCAATTTGGGCATATCATTGTTCTGTGTCAGTCATAGTGTGTGAGGCATAGGCAACAGGCTTATTGTCACTGCCGTCATTTTGAATTCATGCTGTGCCTAGTCCGTGTTGTGAAGCGTCACAAGTCAGTGTGACCAGTCGTTTAGGATCAAAATAAGCGAGAGTGGGAGCACAAGACGCCTGCTGCTTAAGAGTGTCGAACGCCCTCTGCTATTGCTCGTACCAGGTCCAAGCAGTGTCTAAGTGTGTAAGCTGGTGCAACAGGGCTGATATTTCACTGAAAGCTGGAATAAATTTGCTCAAGTAGTTCACCATACCGAGGAATCGTTGTAGACTTAGTACGTCAGTGAGTGCTGGGAGCTCGTTGATGGCACTGGTTTTTGCCGGATCAGTTTTTAGGCCATCCTTTGTGAACACATTGCCTATGTATTTCATCTCACTTACCCTGAATTTTCATTTTTGAGGGTTTAGCTTGAGGTTAATGGCCTTGGCACAATCCATGACTTTTGTCAGATTAGCATTGTGTTCTTCGATAGTTGTCCAGCAACGAGGATGCCATCCACTACAATGGAGCATGAGTAACCTGCAAACAACTGCTCCATAGATTGTTGAAATGTTTCACTGGCAGAGCTTATGCCAAAAGGCATGCGAAGAAATGTGTATCAACCGAACGGTTGGGCCTGTCCCACTTAGGCGATAATTTTGGCGACTGCCGGCAACTGTCATACTCATAGCATGACGCCGAAAAACTGGCGACTGGACCCCCCAACGACAATGTCTACAACAACCTATCCCCTAGTCGACGTTAAGCTATGGCAAGCTAACGACAACCAGCGACCCATTAGGACGTCCGTCCACGACCACACCTACGACAACCTACGACAACCCGCGACAAGCTACGGCAAGGTACCACCCTGTCGGCGACAACTGAAGACAACTTAAGACAATTCAGTTGCTGGTACCTGTCGCCGCTTGACGTAGGTAGTCGCCAATGGAATTCACCGAAGACAGCACCGGCGACAACCTACGCCATCCTGGTGACAACCTACGACAGCACCTATGTCAGGAGAAGTCAAGCTACGTTCATTGGCGTCAAGCCGACTGTCACCAAAAAGTTTTGAACATTTCAAAATCCAGCGGTGACCAGAAATACGCTACGATTCTTTGGGCGACTGAGGAGCTACTGACGATCATACAGGCGACACCCCGCGACCATGTGGCGACAGCCTCGTCACCTGTAGTCGCCTAAAAAAATCGCCCAAGTGGGACAGGCGCATAAGTGTGGCTCAGGAGTTGGTGCAGGGGGCAATATTCAGATATTTAGACCAGTGGGATCTCTTCTGGGGCCGAGGTGACGTGTACAAGAGGGATGGGCTGCTTCTGAACTGGAGGGGGACCAATATCCTTGCAGGGAATTTCACTAATGCCACTTTGGGGGATTAAACTAGCGAGGCAGTGGTCTGGAGGCCAAAGTTGTAGGTCAGAAATTGGACACAGCAATAGGAAGGTATAAATTAGAACGAGTGAGTCTGAAAGGAAGGACTGGCAGGGGGAGGTGTAGAAATGCGGTGAAGCTGATGGACAGAACTGTGCTTATCTCATCAGTATTGTGGTGAAGGCAGATGAATTTAGTGTAAGTGCTTGGGACTGTGACACTGTGACCATTGTGGAAATGTAATTGAGAGAAGGACGCGACTGGACTGCTCTATGTTTCAGATGTGATCGAAACATAGAAACATAGAAAATAGGTGCAGGAAGAGGCCATTCGGCCCTTCTAGCCAGCACCGCCATTCAATATGAGCATGGCTGAAGATCCAAAAAGGCTTAGAAAGATCAGCATTTATTAGGTGTATCTGAGAGGGATTCTTGCAATGTAGATAGTCCATCCCAAGAAGGGGGCAGTCCAAGTCCATAACTGCCTGAAAGTGGCAACACAAGTAAAAAGAGTGTTAAAGAGAGAGTATGGTATGCTTGCCTTCGTTGGTTGGGACATTGAGTATAAGGGACAGGGTGTCATGATGCAGCCTTCTGCAACAATTTGGAACATTGCATGCAGTTCTGGTCGCCTATTACAGGAAGGATGTGGAGGCATTGGAGAGGTTGAAGAGGAGGTTTACCAGAATGATGCCTGGATTAAGGAGTATTAGCTACAGGGGGGGCTTTGACAGACTTTGGTCGCTTACTCTGGAACACTGGAGATTGCAGGAGACCTGATTGAGAACTATATAAAGTGATAAGAGATGCATAGATACAGTAAGAGACATTACTGTAGAACCTATTTCCCAGGATGGAAATATCAAGAGGGGCACAGTTAAAACAAGGTGGGCAGGGCAAGTTTTTACACAGAGGGTGGTGAGTGCTTGAAACGTGCTGCAGAGGGCAGTGTTGGAAGCAGATTCAATACCAGCATTCAATACCGGCATTACATATTCAATACCAGCGAATGAAGGAATATGGATTAGAAAAGTCAGCCATCATCCTCCGCCTGCTCCACCGTTGAGGTCTTGTTTGGATTGCTCTTTGTCAGAGACCTCCCCCTCGACCTCACTGCATGGGTGGTCCTATCAGGAGGATTGCTCTCAGGATCTCAGGACCACACAAGCTTCTCCACCACGACAAGGTGACAATCCACGGCTGGGAAGGCAGATGAAGGCTGCAGCAGAAAAGGGTCTCCGGTCGTCTTGGACTCCATGCCACTGGATCCTGACCCAGATCTGTCAAGGACCGGGGGGTGGCTGTCTGTGCACCAGTCTCCCCACGTTAAACAAAGTCATGCACAGGTGTCCTCCCAAAAAGGGACAGTCATACTCATTTCGAGTGACCGCCAATGACGGATTATAGGCAGGCAACATGTTCGGCACAGACATCGTGGTCTGAAGGTGCAGGAAGGAACTACAGATACTGAAGATAGACACGAAATGCTGGAGTAACTCAGCGGGACACTCAGCATCTCTGGAGAAAAGGAACAGGTAACGTTTCAGGGGAGAGGGAAGCTAGAGGTATGATAAGGTACATAGAACAAATGAATGAAAGGTGTGAAAAGAACAATCAAAGCCAGCGTTGATGCTCAAGGAGAGGTGGAGCCCACAATGGTCCATTGTTGGTTGTGGAATAGGTGATAACAAGGTGACATGAACAGTGAAACTAAGCAGGACGACTGTGAAATTAGTAGCAGTGAAACAGTGAAACTCCTACAAACTTTCTTTGTTGGCTGTGGAGAAAGGTCTGAAGGGCCTGTTCCTGTGCTGTACTGTTCTCTGTTCTGCGTAGACAGTTTAATTTATAACAATCAAAGTATGGACTGCAGCATTGTATTTGGTGTCTGAAAAAAAAAACATCATGAAAAACAAGCTAACTATTCCAGCAGCTCTCTGGTTTCCTCAAACTATGTCAGACTTCTATTGAAATCATGGTCGAATAATTACAGAAATTGCAAAGGCTCACTGAAGTTTTGCAAATTTGGTCCCTTAATTTGAGGAAGGACATTATTGCTATAGAGGGAGTGCCGCGCAGGTTCACCAGGTTAATTCCCGGGATGGCGGGACTGACGCATGATGAAAGAATTGGTCAACTGGGCTAGTATTCGCTGGAATTTAGAAGGATGAGAGGGGATCTTATAGAAACATATAAAATCCTTAAAGGATTGGATGGGCTAGATGCAGGAAAATTGTTCCCGATGTTGGAGGAGTCCAGAACCAGGGGCCACAGTTTAAGAATAAGGGGTAAGCCATTTAGGACTGAGATGAGGAAAAATGTTTTCACCCAGAAAGCTGTGAATCCGTGGAATTCTCTGCCACAGAAGGCAGTGGAGGCCAATTCACTGGATGTTGTCAAGAGAGTTAGATTTAGCTCTTAGGGCTAAGGGAATCAAGGGATATGGGGAAAATCCGGAGTGTGGTACTGATTTTGGATGATCAGCCATGATCATATTGAATGGCGGTGCTGGATCGAAGGGCCGATTGGCCTCCTCCTGCTATGTTTCTATGTTTCTATGAAGTCACAGCACGAGGAAAAAATAGACAGACATCTTGCTTCAGTTGTGCTGTAACTTTTGTGCCATAAGTGGAGGATCTGGAGAAGGATTTGTAGCAGAGACCCCTGAGTATCTTCTGCTCAACAGCGAACCCGGGCAGCAATGGATCAGTATATTTTTAAAGAGCACTGATACCCAGCAAACCAGACCCAGGGTCCGGTTAGCTACCGAGCAACACCAGGACCCGCCAACTGGCTCCGTATAAATAAAATGACCTGGAAACATCAGCAGAGGAATCGCGGCATGGATTTAACAAGAACAGATTTAATAAGAATGCCAGTCAGATTGCAACAAATTGACAAGAACTTGTTGCTGAGTTTCCAATGCCTTGCTGTGCATATTCTGACCAGCAGGTGGAGACTGTGTACCATTGCTGCAACTTGTAGCAATGTTACAAAATTTTGAGATTTAAAAAATCAAGTCTGCAATTTATCCCATCAGATAAAGCATAAAAAGAAGTTTAATTTGACACCTAATTTACTTTCATATCTTCAGTATTAAGAAAGTTATGGCCATTTTCATACTCGGAAATGAGCATCTTGCTTCCCATTGCCTTTCAATTGACTTAACTCAAAAGCTGTGATCTGGAAAAGTTAAATGTCCATAACATTCTTAAAAATTAAGAGAACTCAATGAAATTTTCAGTTATTATAGATTGAAGCATTCTGAAACAAATATTAAACAATCTTACTTGGATTACCTGAAATTAAAGCATATAATTAGTTAGTTATCTAATTGTAGCTAATTACAAAATTCAATGAGTAGATCTAAACATCTATCAATTTCTTAAGAAAAGATAAACTTTTTAAAAATTGCCTAAGTGTCCAAATAACATTCACACAATAATCCACAATATAACATAATTTTTAAATCTAATTTTCATGAATTTCTGGGCCAAATGGAAGGATTTTAGTGTTTTATGCCTGTAAATTAATGGCCATTTAAATCAACTAGCGAGTGGGTTTTAGCGGAATGCGGTGGATTGGAACGTTGCGGTTAGCGGTGAAGTCGGGGGGGAAAAATACTGGGGGTTCATACATTTTTTGGGGAACCCATTTCGCAACATAAAAATATTATTAATGCCTCCCGAAAAACCAACTTTTAATATGAAAATAAACTATTTACCTTTTTTTCTTCCCTACGCAAAATGCTTCCGGTTGTCTGCGGTCACGGCTTTTGAAGGTGATTTTTAAATTACTCTAGTTAATAAATAATCTAGAGTAATTTAAAAATACCACCATTGATGAAATGTCGGAGCGATTTTTCTTCAGCAACCAAATCGCCCGACATTCATCGATTTGTCCTGCCTGTGGAAAAACGGCACTTTAAGCCCGCCCCCCTCTGCAAGGCGCGAAAGTCGCGCACACGGGGAGCGGCAGAAGTGCAGCGCCGGTAAAGGTAAGTTTTGTAACATACCTACAACTTGGACCCAGTAAAATTAACCTCAATGCACGAACAGTTCCTTTATGGAGCTGTCAGCGTGTGAAGTGTTTAGTCAATAGCATTCACAAATATCTTGCTTTACTTTGCCTCATGGTGTCTGATCATTTCAATATGAAAGAGTAACTGCAAGGAGTTCACAGGTTCACGAGCTATAGGAGTAGAATTAGGCCATTCGGCCCATCTATTCTACTCCGCCATTCAATCACGGCTGATCTCTGCCACCTAATCCCATTTTCCTGCCTTCTCCCCATAACCCTTGACCATTCCTGCTAGAACCCCTTTCCAATCAACTTTAGCCAGCTCCTCCCTCATGCCTCTATAGTCACCTTTGCTCAGCTTTAATACCAACACATCAGATTTCATCTTCCCCCTCTCAA
This sequence comes from Raja brachyura, assembly GCA_963514005.1. The sequence continues at coordinate 85,055,460 of OY740787.1, forward strand.
ATTTCAGGTTAAATCTTACAATATTGTGGTGTCCAGTGGTCCGTTACCTTGAGTTCCCTTATCAAATCTGGCTCATTACATAGCAAGGTTAGAAAATGTTGATATTTAAAAAATCAAGTCTGCAATTTATCCCATCAGATAAAGCATAAAAAGAAGTTTAATTTGACACCCAATTCACTTTCATATCTTCAGTATTAAAAAAGTTATGGCCATTTTCGTATTTGGAAATTAGCATCTTGTTCTCTATTGCTTTTCCATTGACTTAACACAAAAGCTGTGATCTAGGACAGTCAAAAGCCCATAACTTTCTTAGAAATTAAGTGAACTGAATGAAATTTTCAGTTATTATAGATTGAAGCATTCTGAAACAAATATGAAACAATCTTACTTGGATGACCTGAAATTAAAGCATATAATTAGTTAGTTACCTAATTGTAGCTAATTACAAAATTCAATTACTAGATCTAAACATCTATCCATTTCTTAAGAAAAGGTTAAAAAATTTAAAAAGCCTAAGTGTCCAAATAACATTCACAATAAGTGTCCAAGAATTCACAATATAACATGATTTTTTAATCTCATTGTTATGAATTTATAGGCCCAATGGAAGGAATTTAATGTTTAATTCCCGTAAATTAATGGCAATTTAAATGATCTTTTGAGTGGCATTTTGTGGAACGTGATCGATTGGAACGTTGCGGTTGCGGTGAATTTAAACCCCATATCGGCAGGAAAAATACTGCCGGTTCGTATGGGTCCTAAGTCACCTTTTCGCAAAGTGAAATTTTGATTAAAGGCGTCCTAAGAAGCACGTTTATGAAAAAATAAATGGCGTACCTTGCCTTGTCCCCTACGTGAGATCCGTCCCGTTGTCGGTGTTGACGGCATTAGAAGATGATTTTAATTTTACTCCTGCTATAAAATTATCCAGCGCTAATTTTTATAAACTTAATAAAACAGCAGTCGAAGCGATTTTTCTTCAACAACTAAACAGCCTGTTCAAAATCGATTTGAATAGCCTGAAGAAGAACCGCATTTTAAACCCGCCCCCCTCTCAAAGGCGCAAAAGTCACGCACACGGCCAGTGACAGAACTGCAGCGCCGCTGAAGGTACGTTTTGTAACATACCTACATTACACAACACTAAATCCAGAATTACCTTTCCCTGATAGGCTCCACTACAAGCTGCTCTAAGAAACCATCTCGGAGGAACTCTACAAATTCCCTCTGTTGGGATCCAGTACCAGCCTGATTTTCCCAGTCTACCTGCAGATTGAAATTCCCCATGACCATCGTATCAGAGATTTTCTTACATGCCGATTGCATCTCTTGATATAATTTGATACCCATATCCTCGCTCGAGTCTGTTCTACTGGCCGGGAATGGCCAGCTACATCCGGGACCGTGTAGCCTCCTGCCCTGCTTGCAACAGCCTTGCACCTCATCAGCAGCGGCAGCCCCTTCTGCAACATCCTCCACCAGCTCTGCCCTGGACGTCGCTGGTGGCAGACATTTTAGAATGGTGCGGGAAGCACTACCTCGTTCTAGTCGTCTCCTTTTCTAATTGGTTTGAACTAGACCAACTGACCTCCCTCACATCTGAGATGGTCATCCAGAAGCTGAAAGGACACTTCTCTACCTTTGGCGCTCCAGTCAGCCTGAGAACCGACAAAGGTCAGCAGTTCACCAGCCACATGTTCAAGCTTTTCGCAGACTGATGGAACTTCCAGCACATCACGAGCAGTCCCGAGTATCCACAGAGTAATGGACTCGCTGAACGCACTGTCAGAAGCGCCAAACACTTGCTGGAGCAAGCACAGATTTCAAAGTCAGACGTTTATCTCAATCTCCTGAATCTCAGAAACGTTTCCAGGGACGGAACCCTGGGATCGCCAGCACAGCGACTGATGTCGAGATTGACGAGGCCTCCGGTCCCCATCGCACAGCCGCAACTGGTTCCACAGGTGCTGAAGCCCGCCACTATCCAGAAACGTCTACAAGAGAAGCACGATATCCAGAAACAGTCATACAACAGTTCCAGCAGACCACTCAAGTCTTTACTTCCGGGTCAAGTCATCCACCTACGAACATTCTACGAACTGGACATTCCCGTCTGGGCACTGTTATCAACCCGACTGACGAGCCACGGTCGTACCTGGTAGACTGTGAGGGAGCAGTGTACCGGAGAAGTCGACAATACCTGCTTGCTGTGAGGGAGCCGCGACCACCGCCTGCTGGTCCCTATGCTCCATCGCTCCAGTTCCAGACGCCTTTTGCAATGTCTCCCACCCGTCCCCGCATGCCTTGCACCCCTCCACGTCCCGCGGTCTCCACTAACCACGGGAACTCTCCCACCGCATGTTTCCCCTTTCGGTCACCACAAGCCTCCACCGCATCATTCTCGCCTCCAGGCTCTCTGTCTCATCTTTCAGGTGAGGGAGGGAAGGGTTTGGTCCGCACGTGCTCGGGCTGTCTTAGTAGACCACCAGACAGATATGGTGAGTATGTTTAACCACATGGCATGGGTGCCCTTTCACACTTAATCTTTGGGGGGAAGGATGTAGATTTATGTTGCATGTTAACCAATCACACACCAGCCAGCATCTCTAACTCCACCCCACTGTAATACTTATACTAACACTGGTTTCCCAGCACCGACAGTTGGAACAGCCAGGATGTACTGACAACTAATCATCCTCCATGCTGTTAAGTTTCAGTGCTGATTAAAGATGTGTTTGAATCACGTACTGAGTCTAGAAGACATTTACAAAACCCTTCTTCAGACCCGAAATGTTGCCTATTTCCTTCGCTCCATAGATGCTGCCTCACCCGCTGAGTTTCTCCAGCATTTTTGTCTACGTTTGATTTTCCAGCATCTGCAGTTCCTTCTTAAACCTTCCGAATGTGTTTCGCAACTGTCTTGTTCAAGGGAATGATAATTGGTCGGGAACATTGTCTCCTTTTTCTCTATCCATGGTTTCCTTCCGGCTCTGATGTTCTGCCATTAGTGGTAATTTAATGTAGGTCAGAAGGTCATAAGTGATAGGAGCAGAATTAGGCTATTCGGCCCATCATCTACTCTGCCAGTATACGGTATGTGTCAATGAGGTCCTCCCTCATTCTTCTAAAATCCAGCGAGTACAGGCCCAGTGCCGTCAAACGCTCATCATAAGCTAACATCTTTGAATCCGTGGTGAAGATTGTGATTCCTCCCCAAGACTAACATTTACTTGCCATCAAAACCTTGTTTCCAGCAAAACCTCCATGGCAAATGTACTCCCGCCACTTCTGGTGATGCCAAGTAAAGTGAGAGGAAGAAGTTCTCCCCCTCCCTACGAAGTGGAAGAAGGGTCTCGACCCGAAACGTCGCCTATCTCCTTCGCTTCTTAGATGCTGCTGCACCCGCTGAGTTTCTACAGCTTTTTGTGTAACCCCCAAGCAAAGTGAGGTTGAGTCGGCTGGGACTCTATTCCATGAGCGCAGGAGGATGAGGGGGTGATCTTATAAAGGTGATCTCACAGTGGTGTATAAAATCATGAGAGGAATAGACAGGGTAGATGCACAGAGCCTCTTCCCCAAGGACCAGAATCAAGGACCAGAGGACATAGGTTTAAGGTGAAGGGGAAAAGATTGAATAGGAATCTAAGAGGTAACTTTTTCACACAGTGGTGGGTGTATGGAACAAGCTGCTAGAGGAGGTAGTTGAGGCTGGGACTATCTCAACGTTTAAGAAACAGTTAGACAGGTACATGGATAGGACTGTTTAGGAGGGATATGGACTAAACGCGGGCCGGTGGGACTAGTATAGCTGGTGTAGGCATGTTGGGCCAAATGGTCTGTTTCCACACTGTATTACTCTGGGACTCTAAATGTTGTTCAGGAGGGCGTCTCAGGAATGCAGATGTTGCAACTGAGGCGGGACTTCTTCCTCGCTCTCGTCTCTGCATTCTAAACAATCGGTCAGTGATGTTAGGCACTCGAGACATGTACGGGAGGAGCGCAGCAAGGTTGCCCGGTTTTGACAAATGATCAGAAAACGGAATCGTGAATCACAGTCATATTCAAGTTCAAGTTCAAGTTCCATTTATTGTCAACCTTGAACCCGACATAAGGTGAGTTCTGCTTTTCAATAGAGGCAGATCCATAGAGCCTGGGACAACAAGGACGTTATGAATATATGTTTCCTATAGGGAACATTTGCCTTCGGGATGTTAGCTCTGACATTCTCTCTGCCTGGTTGAGAACTGGCCGATTCTTCCTGTTGGCTCAGCGTACACTTAGAGCCCAGGAGACTAAAAAAAACTCGCCCCATCCACACATCTGTCCGAAGAAAAGCTGGAGTAACTCAGCTGGACAGGCAGCTTGTCTGGGGAGAAGGAATGGGTGATGTTTCGGGTCGAGACCCTTCTTCAGACTTTTGTGTCGATATTTGGTTTAAACCAGCGTCTGCAGTTCCTTCCTACACATCTATCCCAGTGTCTTTTGAAAAGTTGTAATTGTATGCTTTATGCAATTACTCTATATTTAGTTTATAATTTAATTACATGTTATATCCAATTATAATTACTCTAAAGCTCAAATGCTTCCTATGGCAGGTCGAACCAGATGCCGACTTATAGAGGTGATCTCATAGTGGTGTATAAACTCTTCTACTTCTAACCGAGGGCGCGGCGGGGACTTACCATCTGGAGCGGGGTCCCTCGCCCGGGATCCCTGGAGAAGAGCTCCGACCGCCGGCCCTGCGGTCTGCGGTGCTTCCGGTTGCAGCGCGGCGGGGACTTTAGATCTTCGACCGCCAGCCTGCGGCCTACACCATCTTGAAGCCACGGTCTCCGGTAGGAAAGCATTGATTCAGGACTTACCTTGGCTACTCATTTGGCCGCCCGCAGCGGCACCTGCGGAGGGTTGTGGTCCCAACCACAGGGGAAAATGGAGGACTGACCAAATTATGTGCCTTCCACCACAGTGGATGCAGTGGATGTTTGTGTTACATTTTTATTGTGTTTTTGTGTTTCTTTTTTTATTGTACCGCTGCTGGCAAATTCATTTCACTGCACTTTATGTGCACGTGAGGAATAAATCTGACTTGACTTGACTATCCCTTGAGTGCACAATTTGCCGGCAGCGTCCCGTTTAAATCTCTGTCATCTCATGTTAAGCCTGTGCCCTCATGTTGTTGAACCTCCGCTGGGAAAATATTTGTGAGTGTTCACTTCATCGATAAACTCACGACCCTGTAATCGGGTGACCGCTCAGCCTCGTTCGCACTAGAGAACAGCCTCTCAACCCATCCAATTCCCTACAACAAACGGGCACATCTGGTGAATTTCCTTTGTATCTTTTCCAACTAAATTACTTCCTTCGTACAACTGAGCAACCAGGACTGCGCAGAGTACCCCAAGAATGGACTCGCCCAGCTACATCATGATGTCCCAACACTCTACCCTCCCCAACAACATCAAGCGTAACAACGCTTCTTCACCAACCCTGCCCACGTGAACCGCCAGTTGCAGAGAATCATGTACCTATACTAGTTTAGAAGGATGAGGGGGGGGATCTTATAGAAACATATAAAATTATATAAGGACTGGACAAGTAAGAAACAAGAAAAATGTTCCCAATGTTGGGCGAGTCGAGATCCAGGGGCCACAGTCTTAGAATAAAGGGGAGGCCATTTAAGACTGAGGTAAGAAAAAACTTTTTCACCCAGAGAGTTATGAATTTATGGAATTCCTTGCCACAGAGGACAGTGGAGGCCAAATCACTGGATGGATTTAAGGAAGAGTTAGATAGAGCTCTAGGGGCTAGTGGAATCAAGGGATATGGGGAGAAGGCAAGCACGGGTTATTGATTAGGGGTGATCAGCCATAATCACAATGAATGGCGGTGCTGGCTCAAAGGGCCGAATGGCCTCCTCCTGCACCTATTTTCTATGTTTCTATGTTTACTCAAAGATATCTCTATTCAACAAAACTCGTCTCGGTCTCCACCATTGATTTTAATTCCTATCCTGGTTTGACGTAGCAACACACATCTCACGGTATTCAGGGGTAGGACTTCCTTTGTCACTCATCTGCCCATACTTCCACTTGATCCAGATGCTGTTGTGAACTTTGGTAGCCCTCCTCTCTACCTACTATGCCGCAACTGTTGATCTTTGGACGATTGTAACTACATTGTCGTTCAAATTGCCACTTTAGATGTAAAGAACAGTGAACCTAGCACATACCCCCTGAGGCACACGACTGCTCAAAGTCCTCCAATCAAAAAATAACATCCCTCCACTGCTACCCTTTGACTCCTTCCTGCAGTCTCATTTTGTATCTCATTTGCCCAGTATACTTGGATTCCATAACCAGATCTTTTAATCGCAGCTCAGGTCGGGAAAAAAACACAAACTCAGTAACAACGTGCTGTAAACTACCTCTATGATGTATTTCATCATTCTGCATCCACTGGAGTCATTGGTTTGATATATTCACCTTGCACTGATAAGTTATTTCAAGATGTATGGGAATGAATGCTCTATGCTGCAAACATGCTAATTCAGAGTTTCCATAATACAATGTCTATTAACTAAAAGGCAATAAGTAACAACGTGTTTTAACCTAGCTCTTCTGGTGGATTTCATTCATCTGCATCCATTGGAGTGACTGGTCGGATTGTAGCACCTTGCACTGAAAAGTAATTTCAACATGTATGGGAATGAATGGTGTTTGCTGCAAACGGGCTAATTCAAAGTTTCCAAAGCAATAGAGTTGTTTTTCATACAGCGGCTATCAACTAAAGGGTACTAAGTAACAGCATATTGTAAACTAACATTTCTGATGTACGTCGTCATTCAGCATCCACTGGGGTCATTGGTTTGATTGTGGCATCTTGCACTGAAAGGTTATTTGAAGATGTAAGGAAATGAATGCCCTTTGCTGCAAGCAGGCGATAACTCACTCTTTCCAAAGCACGTTCATAAATTACAGGAGTAGAATTAAGCCATTCAGCTCATTGAGTCTACTCTGCCATTCAATCATGGCTGATCTCTGCCTCCTAATCCCATTTACCTGCCTTCTTCCCATAACCCTTGACACCCGTTCTAATCAAAAATCTGTCTTAAAAATATCCACTGACTTGGCCTCCACGGCCCTCTGTGGCAATGAGTTCCACAGATTAACTACCCCTTGACTAAAGAAGTTCCTCCTCACCTCCTTTTCTAAAAGAGCACCCTTTAATTCTGCGGCTATGACATCTGGTTCAAGACTCTCCCACCAGCGGAAACATCCTTTCCACATCCATTCTATCTATGCCTTTCATTGTTCTGTAAGTTTCAATGAGGTTTCCCTTAGTCTTTCTGCAGAGTCCTTACTTCCTCTACCTTGCCTCCCCCTCCACCTATCTTAGCATCATCAGCAAAATTGTCCACAAAGACTTAATTACCTTATCCAAATCATTAATATACAACGTGAAGAGATGTGGCCCCCAACTCTGACCCTTGCGGAACTCCGCTAAGGTGGAGTAGAGTTGGTGTTGAAACAACGGCTTTCAAATAAAAGTTAGTAAAGTAACAAACTACCTTTTCTGATGCATTTCATCACTGCATCCATTGGAGTCATTGGTTTAATTGTAGCACTTTGCAAGTAAAAGTTATTTCAAGACGGGGTGGCTCCGAACGATGGCAGCCTCGCCAACGGTCGGTCTCATCCTTTTCTTCTTCTGTTGTTTTTAGTCTGTTGTTTAATGTACGTTTTAGTGTATCTTTAGTTTTGTGTTATGTGGGGGGTAGGGGTTGTGATGCGGGAAACTTTTTTATTTCTTTCCTCGACGGAGATGTGACATTCCCGTATCGTATCACCGTCCGCACTGCGGCCTAACATCGCGGAGTTGGCGGTCCCTTTACCGGGGATCAACGTTGGGAGCTCCAACCACGGGAGCCTGCAGACATAACATTGTGGAGTTCACAGTCCCTTAGTTTAGGGACCGACTTCGGGAGCTCCAACTGCAGGAGCTTCGACCACCCCGATTGTGGAAGCTTAGATCACCCCGACTGCGGATGGTTCGACTGCCCTGACCGCCGGAGAAAAGTAAGGAAGAAGATTACATGTTATTTTCTTCTATCAGTGCGCTGTGGTGAATGTTTATGTTAATTTTTATGTAGTTATGTGTCTTATTGCTTTTTTGGGATGACTATATGGCAAATCAAATTCCTTGTATGTTTTTACATACTTGGCTAATAAATTAATTACAATTACAAAAATGAGTGGGAACGAATGGTGTTTGCTGCAAACAGGCTAATCCAATGTTTCCAAAGCAGTAGAGTTGTTTTTCATACGACAGCTATCAACTAAAAGGTACTAAGTAACAACATATTTTTAAATTAATGTTTCTGAAGAAGGGTCTGGGCCCGAAATCACCTATTCCTTCGCTCCATAGATGCTGCCTCACCTGCTGAGTTTCTCCAGCATTTTTGTCTACTTTCTGATATACCTCCTCACTCTGCATCCATTGGGGGTCATTAATTTGATTGTAGCATCTTGCATTGAAAAGTTATTTCACAATAAGTGGAAATGAATACAATTTATTGCAAGCAGGCTAATTCACTCTTTCCGAAGTGTTGGAGTTATTTTTCATACAACAGCTATCAACTAAATGTTAGTAAGTAACAACTTGTTTTAAAATATCTTTTCTGATGTACCATTGCTTTGCATCCATTGGAGACATTGGTTTGACTGTAGCAAACCAATTAGTTACTTCAAGATGTTAAAGAAGGAACTGCAGATGCTGGAGAATCGAGGGTTACACAAAAAGCTGGAGAAAGTCAGCGGGTGCAGCAGCATCTAAGGAGCGAAGGAGATAGGCGACGTTTCGGGTCGAGACCCTGCTTCAGTTACTTCAAGATGCATGGAAATGAATGCTGTTTGCTGCAAGCAGGCAAATTCACTTTTTCAACCAAAAAAAAAAGTTGGTTATCAACTAAAAAAATCCCTCTGCTCTAGAACACTCCCCAGAATTCAACCATGTTGCTTTTTCATACAAAGTAACAATGTGTTGTAAACTAGTTTCTGATGCATTTCTCCACTTTGTATCCATTGGTTTGACTGTAGCAACTTGCACTGAAACATTATTTCAAGATGTATTGAAATTAATGCTGTTTGTTGCAAACAGGCTAATTCACTGTTGTTTTTCATACAATGGCTGTCAACTAAAAAGCAGCAAGTAACAGCTTGCTTCTTCTTCTTGCGTATGGCGTGCACAGCCTAAAGATGTAGGGCAACTTGTTCTATTTGATCTTATTTGATTGTGCACGCCAGGTTGATTGCATTCGTCGGAACAGGGCGGACCACGTGAAGGTTGCAATCTCCCACCCCAACAGCTTGCTGTAAACTACCTTTTCTGATCCATTTCATCACTCTACATCCATTGGAGTCTTTGGTTTTTCCATCCGATGGTTATCAACTAAAAAAAAATCCCTCTGCTCTATAACACTCCCCAGAACTCAACCATTTACTGTGTAGGTCCTGCCCAGCTTACCGAAATGTAACACCTCTAATTTCTTCGTATTGAAGTCCATCGACCATTTCTCAGCCAAACCTGGCCAATCGTTCAAGAACCTGCTGCAATTTTTCACAACCATCGTCATTATCTGCAATACCAACCACTTTTGTATCAGCTGCAAACTTGCTAATCTTGCCAAGAAAGTTTTCATCCAAATCATTGGCATAGATGACGAACAGTAACGGGCCCAGCACTGCATCGAGGCACACCACGAGTCGCAGGCCTCCAGTCCAAGAAGCAATCTTCCACCATCAACCTCTCCTTCCTTCCATGAAGCCAATTTTCCATCCGTTCAGCGGTCTCTCCTTGAATCCCAGAGTTGTTTTTCATACAACAGTTATCAAAAATGAAGTAATGACGTTTTGTAAACTACCTTTTCTGAAGTTTTTCATCACCCTGCATCCACCAGAGTCATTGGTTTGATTGTAGCAACTTATTTCAAGATGTATGGAAAAGAATGCTGTTTGCTGCGAGCAGCCTAATTTATTCTCCAAATCGGTAGTGTTCTTTTTCATACAACGGCTATCAACTAAAAAGTAGTAACGTGTGCAGAGAGGAACCGCAGATATTGGCTTAAACCAAAGATAGACACAAAAAGCTGGAGTAACCAGGCAGCATCTCTGGAGAAAAGAAATAGGTGATGTTTCAGGTCAAGAACCTTCATCAGACAGTCTGGGTTAAATTAGTTAGTGCACATAAACACTCCAAGCTCCCAGACAGAACAGCTGTGTGTTTGAGCTAGTGCTACTGCTGTACCTTACGAGTAATCAGTCTCCTAAATTCTACACCCATTTAGTTTTATCCAAATGTTGCAAGTGACAATAAACTAAACTGAAAACAGTTCATGAAAACCTAATAATTGTGTCACCTCACTTGTTCCAAACAATGGTGAAACAATACACAACTTCAGAAAAGGAACAGGTAGCCAACGTACAGACACTGTACAAAGGAACAGGCAAGTAATGTACACACACTACAAAATAACGGGCAACGCACAGACACTGTACAAAAGAACGGGCAACATACAATGTGTAAAGAAACGGGCAACAAACAGAAAATGTACAAAGGAACAGGTGGGCAACATACAGACAGGAGATAAAGACCAACTTAATCCCAGACCACATAAATGGCAGAGAAGATGGTTCTGTTTGCACCATTGACTAGCAGGATCAAATCTAGAAAAATGCCAGTCTGGATAGGCAAATATAAACACAGCATGGTATTCTTGGATGCCGTGTCTGTATCAATTTGAATTAATATCAATGAAAAATCATTTTGAGTTAGATTGTGTGCAGTTTATGCACATCATTTTACACAACTTGTACATGATATTAGAGCAGTACGCAACAATAGACTCCAGTCCTGCTGATGGTAGCAACGCTATCCCATGTTAGATGTCCAGGGCTCCATTTGGAATAAACCACATTGATGATCATTTGGCTCAAGGTGAGTAGTTACCCAGGCAGTGGGACAAGAGGCAGGGTGAAGGTACATGTCCAATGTTGCGGTGCTGGTGGGGAATCTACAATCATTTCAAAACTAATCTGGGGTGCTGCTGGACTGGGAACTAAAGCTATCACATGAATAGGCAATAAAGAACAGAGACAACAACTTCATTGAGTCAGAAACCCCTGATCAGGGAGATGCAAAAGAATCTCAAAATCAGTTAACTAATGTGCTGAGAACTGACCTGACTGAAGTCCAGTTAAAATCTCCAACTAGAATGCAACAAAAAAAACATCATGTGCATTTTAAAAAGCAATTTTATTTAGCGTATTTGGCACAGTGTCTACGTAGGAGGGAGGGAGAGTGAGTGAAGTTAGCAGGAGAAACTATTATTCCTCTATAAACCAAAAGGACTAGGCCATCCGTGAATGCTGAACATTTGACAATTTAAGCAAATAAAAATAGAAATAAAACAAAATAAGCAGTAATCATTTGTTCCCAGGTAGAAACGTGTACAAGAATGGCAGAAAGATTAAGGCACCTCTGTTTAGTGTTTCTTATTCAGTTTGGCATTTAAGAGAAAATGTATAAACTACAAATAGCATCAGTTATGTCATTATTCTTTTTTTTGATGTCCAAACAGGTGGTGTTTACAAGTGTTCAAATTCTCCCTTCGGTCATCTGCTCTTAACCTGACAATTGGTTCGTAATTTCTTTTCAAACAAAGATCACCTTCACATTAAGCTGTAATGAACCAAACTTTTGTAATCCACCATTTTAGTCAGAACACAATTAAAGAATTTCACCTCTTGTGTAAAGCCTGCTTACAATGGAAGTGAACTGTACCCATTGACAGTTCTGGCGTCGTTAACTTAAATAGTAGAATGGCAATTTTCCCTCCAAACTCCTGCTGTAATTACTGAAGTGTTTCACTATCAATCTTTAAACAATGGTAACATTACTGTAGTTACAAATTAGTGTCAAGAATTGAATGTTAGTATTCAAACACCAGCAGGATTTGGAGGAGGAAGAGAATAGTAAAAAAGGAACATTTGCTCCCATGTTTGCAGGTAGACTTAAACCAGACTTTGCCGCAGACCTGCTTGTTGACAGGTTACAAGCCCAGTTACCCTTGGTATAATTGACACACATGGAACGATAAAATGGCATCCAAACTAATTACCATCAATTTTAACAAATGGTCATTTGCAAAATATTAAGGTCCTGTATCATTAATCAGGCTGGTGGCTGAAAGGCATTTCCTCCATTTTCCAGCCAAATATCAGAACGTGCTGAATGGTCAGCTGCTCACTTAGGCAATTACAACATTCAGCTACAAAATAAACTGGAATTTTCTCAAAGACAAAATTTAATCTACCTTTTAAAGAAAGGTTGCAACAGGAGTGGAGAAGGTTAGACCCGTAACCCTATTTGAGCAGTCATACATTTTATGATCATGGCAACTAGCCCCGATGAAAGCCTTTGCAAAATGTCAAAAATAACAACAATTGGCACAATGCGACCACATCTGGAAATGATCTGAAGCCTCCAAATCCACAGGAAGAAACCAGCATAGCATATGGATTAGTAACAGAATGAAATTCACTGCCTGCTTTCCCCTTAACCCCACATCCCTGGAAACATGAGTTTAGAACTTTATTAGTAAGACGCTTTCTTACAAAAGTCTCTTTGTGCCCCGTCAACAGTGGATTGAGAGACACATACAATCGCTGTAAAGAGGATTCCATGTGCTCAACATATACATTTTTGAAATCTACAATTTGTGCTTCTCTTCATGTTCAAGTTTATTGAATGCAAACGTTTACATCTTGCTAAAGCATTCCTTCGCATTGGTCCAAACTTGAATTCCCTGAAAAACAAAAATGCATTTTACAATTACTTTAGGTGATATCTTTTCAAAACATTGTTAAGTAACTTAAGATGCATGCTTTTTCACGACGAATATATTTGTTCAAGTAACAAACACAAATAATGCTCAATTTAATTTTAATCATATGTTGTCTTCTTCCAGGATCTAACAGTATATAATGATATCAGCTATCAACATCTCCAATCAGGACCAGCAATTCTTTGCCTCTCATCCCAATGCTTGCCTGCACCCATTCACATGGTCCATGTTCATTCTTCCCCATTGGGAAAACAGCAAATCTCTATTGTTGCAAAATACACTAGGCCTCTTTTAATTAGAATTAAGACATTTAAAGCCAAGCTCCAATATTGCTGGAAATTTGAATTATTGCCAGCGTGCCAATTTTGGCAAAAGCACCAAATCTAAAATAATCAGTACATTTTGAAAATCACTAAATTACAATATCCTCTTCCATATCCCTATAATGCAACGATACTTATCTGCAACACTTAAAAGCATTTTAATTTGCAAACAATTAATAAACCAACTTCCATTTTGCACCTCACTAGCATTCACCCTAAACCATAAGAACGAACTATTGTACAGTATGCCCTCAATTTACCGTACCAATGCAGAAATGATTGAATTGGATGAGCTACCATGAGCTTCAGTTCTTTCACAGCGGTGGGCATTTGCTCTCCACTGTGGGAACTGCAGCAGGATTGCCATTCATGCATGAGAAAGTAGAAGGGAACCAGGAAACTCGTGATGCATTTATATTAATCCTTTGCCGATCCCAAAACCCAGAGTTGATTGAACCATTTCAATCTGTACTCAAGCTTTAATCAAATTGTTTAACAAATTGCTTTGAGTAAATTTCTTTAAGTAGGGAGGAAGAGAAAGTTTCTGACGTTGTTCGCGGTTGTGTTTAAATTCCCGAGTGCATCAGTTAAGTAATCTGCTCCATTTCTTACTTCTTACGGGGATCACTGGTCCGTGCAGACACGGTGGGCCGAAGGGCCTGGTTCCACGCTGTATCTCTAAACTACACTAAACCTAAAGTACATATTCATGCTAACCGAAGTACTCATCGCTTCCAAACTGGGAATGTTTCACTCAGCTGGGAATGTTTCATCATGAAGCACAATATTTTCAGTTTTAATAATAAGTTTAAACTGTTGCCACGGTGGCGCAGCAGTAGAGTTGCCGTACGGCGCTTGCAGCGACGGAGACCCGGATTCGACCCCGACTATGGGGGCCGTCTTTACGGAGTTGGTACCTTCTCCCCATGACTGTGTGGGTTTTCTCCGAGATCTTCGGTTTCCTCCCACACTCCAAAGACGTACAGGTTTGTAGGTAAATTGGCTGGGTGTATGTGTAAATTGTCCCTAGTGTGTGTAGGGTAGTGTTAATGTGCGGGGATCGCTGGTCGGTGCAGACTTGGTGGGCCAAAGGGCCTGTTTCTGCGCTGGATCTCAAAGCTAAACTCAACCATGAACAACTTCAGAAACTTTGAAGAACTACAACAGATTGCTACTGCTTCAAGAAGCCATTTCTTCACACAGGCAAATTTACGAGCGATGCATAAAAGAGTGTTTATCAAAATGGTTTTTTTTTAAATCAAGTCAGCATTTTGTGTGTACTCATGACTTTGTTTATTTAGTTTCAGTAATCTGATAAACTGGAGCAAATGCATGTTCTCAGCAGGTCATTTAAACCTCTTTGCAAGCATTTCAGTACAAACACCAGACTGAAAATAGATTGTTTTTAATTATTAGCAATCTAGACAATAGGTGCAGGAGGCGGCCATTTGGTCCTTCGAGCCAGCACCGGCATTCATTGCAATTTTGGCTGATCGTCCCCTATCAATAACCCGTGCCTGCCTTTTCCCCGTATCCCTTGATTCCACTAGCCCCTAGAGCTCTATCTAACTCACTCTTAAATCCATTGATTGGTAAGACTATATATTCTTTTTAAAAACTAGCATTTGCACCTGGTGAGATTTAACAGACTGTAGGACTCATTAGCTGGTTTCTGTTTTACTAGGGAATTACTGAGAAGAACTGGGGTGGAGAGAGGAAGGGAAGGAGCCAAAATGTTAGAGCATCATTTTTGATTTAAAATGGCAAAACTGCACATAGGGATTTGTTGAACACATGCAATTGTCTGCTCAAATACTGAACAATGGAATCAAACAACTTGCACTGTACTACCAAATCTGAATAAATTTGAAATGAGCAATGATTATTTCTGAAGCTCTAAAATTACCCCTAAAGCAAAATAGCCAAGTTTCTGTAATTGGCATTGACTTTCACATAGCACAGGGACAGAGTAAATCACTACCTGCAAATGGAGATCACCGTTCGTTTCTATCACATTTGTTTAAAAAAAAATCTTAACATTACTTAATTTGAAAAAAACCTCCCAAATCTCTCATAATTCTAAGGAATTCCACCATTCCCCATCCTTGTACTTCAAATTAAAAGAACACCTCATACCATAGCTCCTACACGCTCGACTCCTTAATGGGAATATGCCCCAATCACAACTTCCTAGCCAAAGAGAAACATTCCACATCCATCCCTCATGCCGGCTCACGGAGAGAATAGCTGCACAAAATCACCCGATTAGCCTGAAGCCCACGTAAACAAGTACATTCCCTTCTATCTTTTATTGTCCATCATTCTCTGTCAGTAAAAATTAAAGCAAGACAGAAACTCACAGGAAACACTCCGCAATATACAGTGGAAATGTTTATTGAATGGACTCGGAATTAATATTCCTCCCAACCATCCATCTGCAATAATGTTGCCCTGCTTTGGCATCTAACCGAATACTCCACCCACTGGCTCTGCTTTACCAACCCATTAACTACTTCCTCAAACATAATAATCGGATGCTAGGATGTCTGCTGGAGGGGACGAGTGGGTTTCTCATCAGCTTTGACCCTGCATATTACAGTGTCCATCGTAATTTGAAAAAATGTGAATAGTCCACTCACCTTTTTACACATACTTATCTGCATCACCGCATAGCTGATCAGGGCCTCCTTCAAATCCTTGTTCTTCTGCTCCTTGAAACGCTCAATGTCAGTCCAAGCATTTGTCACAAAATCTCTAGAAGTGAAACATACCGTAACAGCTTTAAAACGGGAATAGAAGATGGTGTTTAAATTGAAATGAAAGCTGCGTAAAGGTGTCAAAGTAAACAAAAAGAAATCTGATGAATCTCAAGTTGCTCAGCGCAAATCGCTAAAGCACGTTCAATACTTATTAAAACCAACATTTAATAAACACTGAGCAAGACATTCGTAAATAGAGATCCAACTTCATTTCAAAAGTTAATCAAAGTTAACCAGAAATAGTAACAGCGATCCAACCCTGTTTACACTCCACCAGAAATACTAATATAAACTTTCTTTTAAAGAGATAAATAGCTGGGAACCATCAAAGGAAAGACATTGGAATCTTAACCCGATTGGTAACATCAAAGATATGCACAAACCCCGACCCAGTAATAGCCGGAGGCAAGATGATTAAATTGGGGCCATTTCTACATAAATGGTCGATGTAACACCAAAACTATTCCTTAACAAAAGCCTACTCTTTGGAACAACATCAATTCCAATCTTTATAACTGATGATTGGGATGGAGTAAGTGTCAGTTTAAATGGGAGGATGTGACTGTCAAGCAGTCTTGAAGAACCTATAGCATCACCATCGAAGTAAGGTTTTAATCGTGGATATGCTAATAAGCAGCACTCAACGTCCAAACGCGGGAGTTAAGGGCACTGAAAGGGAAACAGACCGGCCACTCAACCCACACTCCATAAACTGCCAGTTTAATTTAATTCGAGAGAGCACCATGCTTTCTATGGATACCGTTAGAAAATTACTGCTAAGCTAGGGAAAACGGGGCCATTTTTGCATCGAGTACGCAAGGACATCCAACAGTACATTCGATCAGAAAACTGACGACCAAAAGACTTTGAAGACATCATTCTTGAACATAAGGGACAGTCAGGCTCCCCTCAACATCAAGATCATCACAGAGTTCCACAATTGACAATAGGTGCAGGAGTCGGCCATTCAGCCCTTCAAGCCAGCACCGCCATTCAATGTGATCATGGCTGATCATCCCCAATCAGTACCCCGTTCCTGCCTTCTCCCCATATCCCCTGACTCCGCTATTTTTAAGAGCCCTAACTAGCTCTCTCTTGAAAGCATCCAGAAAACCTGCCTCCACCAGCCTCTGAGGCAGAGAATTCCACATACTCACCACTCTCTGTGAGAAAAAGTGTTTCCTCGTCTCCGTTCTAAATGGCTTACTCCTTATTCTTAAACTGTGGCACCTGGTTCTGGACTTCCCCCAACATCGGGAACACGTTTCTTGCCTCTAGTGTGTCCAAACCCTTAAAAATCTTATATGTTTCAATGAGGTCCCCTCTCATCCTTCTAAACTCCAGAGTGTACAAGCCCAGCTGCTCCATTCTCTCAGCATATGACAGACCCGCCATCCCGAGAATTAACCTTGTAAACCTATGCTGCACTTCCTCAATAGCAAGAATACCCTTCCTCAAATTAGGTGACCAAAACTGCACACAACACTCCAGGTGTGGTCTCAATAGGGCTCTGTACAACTGCAGAAGGACATCTTTGCTCCTATATTCGATTCCTCTTGTTTTAAAGGTCAACATGTCATTCTTTCTTCATTGCCTGCTGTACCTGCATGCTTACTTTCATGAACAGGACCCCCAGATCCCATTGCACTTCCCCTTTTCCCAACCTGACGTCATTTAGATAGTAATCTGCCTTCCTGTTTTTGCTCCCAAAGTGGATAACCTCACATTTATCCGCATTAAACTTCATCTGCCATGCATCTGCCCACTCCCCCAACCTGTCCAAGCCACCCTGCATTCTCATAGCATCCTCCTCACAGTTCACACTGCCACCCAGCTTTGTGTCACACAAACGCCAAATTATAAAATGTATCTTTTGTGGTGTACTTTGATTAAAATAATAATCAATGCCATGCTCAGTTCAACAATGTGCACATGAAACCCTTCCTTGGAAGGATCCTCATGTTTTAGATCTTGTCAACTGGATCTAGGATGTGGAAACATGCCCTTCGGCCCAACTCGTCCATACCAACCAAGATGCCCCTTCTAAGCTTGCAATGTTGAATCAGGAAGTGCACTTCCAAACAAAATAGTGTACATTATAAATAAAATATATCTTGCACAAATGTTAATAATAATAATGGAACAATATGTCGTATGTACAGAATTTCATGTTTAGTTTAAGTTGCTGCCTTACTCGCACTCTAGATTTTTGGCTTTCACGAGCTCCTCTCCATCCACAATTTGCTCCTCTAACAGTTTCAGCTTGGCTTCCCTTTGTTCTGCAGTCTCTTGTCCAAAGAGTTTGCTGGTCATGCCTTTCAGCGAAAATGTCCGCACAGTCTGCATAAATCAGGATATAAAATTAGTAAGACTCACATGTATAAATACAATTGTCTTTGATGTTTTAACCTTTCCAATGTTCCTAGGTATGATATCCAGCATTATGCCATGTGCAGAATTGAGTTAAAGGCAAGAACGTGAAGCAGCAGATGAGCTATTTCAACCCTGATCTGGTAATGGTGTTTGTTTGGAGTTTACATGTTTGTTAACATATCTACTGGATGTTCCTGTATCCTCCCCATTTCAAAGATGCATTGTGGGTTAATTGGCTGCTGTAAATAGACAATATACAATAGGTTCAGGACAGGCACGTGCCGTCAGGGTAGGCAAGGCAGGCACTGCCTACCCTGACTAAAATTATAACATAGTAATAACTAAATATAAATAATAAAGGCATGGGAGAATTATGCCTATGTAAGAGATCGATCTCTTTGGTAGGCATAATTCTCCGTGCCTTTCACCGCTTGTAACACGGGAAGCTCTGTGCAGCCCATGTGCCGTCAGCGCTGCCTGAAGCCGTCAGTTTCAAGCGGGGCTGAAGGCAGCAGAAATTCTGCCTTTGCAGCACTGCGCATGCACATCAGTGTACTGCGCATGCGCAGCGGAAGTTTCGTGATGGGGTTTTCAACTATGATTTGTCGTGTACCAATGATGTGGGAAGTACATTTTGTGTTTATGTTTTTAAATACCGTATTTCCCGGGGTGTGGGGGGCGGGGGGAGCGCTCCTTTCACAGCGTTTGGGGAGTCTGGCCCGGGCTAAGGTTGCGGGGAGGGCCCGAATGTTATGAATGAGGGGTCGGGAGCATCCACCTGCGACGCTCCTTGCACTGAGGCATGGAATGCCATCGCTCTGAGGCCGGCGGGGGAGGGGGAAGAGAGAAGTAGCTCGGGTGGCTGAGTGGCCGCCGGCCGGACAGCGGAACCAGCCGCCACCTTATGTCCTTCTGCCGGTCCCCGCTCACCTCTGGCAGCTCTCCGTCTAAAAACCTCTCTCCTGCCGCTCGCTGGCCTCACTCATGTCCTTAAATTCAGCGCGATTGAGGTTACTCGGCTGTGGGAATTTAACGATTTGCAGGAAGCATGACATGAGCGAATTCGACGAACGGCAGGTGACAGGTGTTCAGACGGAGAGCACTGCCAAAGGTGAGCGGGCCGGCAAAAGGCGCTGAAGTGGCGGCCAGTTCTGCTGTCGGGTCCCGGTGGCCGCTCGTAGCTCCCCGAGCTGCTTCTATCCCCAGCTACAGTGCGTGGCTTCGCGCCTGGAGAGCTGCGGTAGCGGTGAGTGAGTGAGTTACTTGCAGTATCCCCAACACCCTCCTTCTCAACACTCGTGCCTTCCCCACAACTTTACCCCTGGCACAGTCTCTACACATGCTGTGAAAGGAACTGTCCCCCCAATTGGTCTTGGACTAGGAAGCCTTGGGCAAATTGAAATGTCACTGGTTTTTATTTATTTATTTATTTAACGGAGAGAACAATCTGTGCATGCGTGGCTTATATTTTTTTTAAGCGGACTGAGTGCCTACCCTGAGTAATGACTCACGGCACGTGCCTGGTTCAGGAGTAGGCCATTCGACCCTTCGAGCCAGCACCGCCATTCAATGTGATCATGGCTGATCATCCACATTCAGGACCCCGTTCCTTCCTTCTCCCCATATCCCCTGACTCCGCTATCTTTAAGAGCTCTATCTAACTTTCGCTTGAAAGCATCCAGAGAATTGGCCTCCACTGCCTTCTGAGGCAGAGAATTCCACAGATTCACAACTCTCTGGGTAAAAAAGTTTTTCCTCATCTCCATTATAAAAATGGCCTACCCCTTATTCTTAAACTGTGGCCCCTGGTTCTGGACTCCCCCAGCATCAGGAACATGTTTCCTGCCTCCAGCGTGTCCAATCCCTTAATAATCTTATATGTTTCAATAAGATATCCTCTCATCCTTCTAAATTCCAGAGTATCAAGCCCAGCCGCTCCATTCTATCAACATATGACAGTCACGCCATCCCAGGAATTAACCTGGTGAACCTGCGCTGCACTTCCTCAATAGTAAGAATGTCCTTCCTCAAATTTGGTGACGAAAACTGTACACAATACTCCAGGTGTGGTCTCACTAGGGCTCTGTACAACTGCAAAAGGACCTCTTTGCTCCTATACTCAGCTCCCTTTGTTATGAAGGACAACATGCCATTAGCTTTCTTCATTGCCTGCTGTACCTGCATGCTTACTTTCAGTGAGTGATGAACAAGGACCCCCAGATCTCATTGTACTTCCTCTTTTCCCAACTTGACACCATTCAGATAATAATCTGCCTTCCTGCTTTTGCCACCAAAGTGGATAACCTCACATTGATCCACATTAAACTGCATCTGCCATGCATCCGCCCACTCACCCAACCTGTCCAAGTCACCCTGCATCCTCATACATCCTCCTCACAGTTCACGCTACCATGTCATCTGCAAATTTCCTGATGTTACTTTGAATCCCTTCATCAAAATCACTGATGTATATTGTAAATAGCTACAGTCCCAGCAACGAGCCTTGTAGTACCCCAATAGTCACTGCCTGCCATTCCGAAAGGGACCCGTTAATCCCTACTCTTTGTTTCCTGACTGCCAACCAAGTATGGCCGAGGAATTAAAAGAGTTGATGGGCCTGTGAGAGAAGTTGCAAAGATACAAAGAGATAAATGGAGTGGACCCTTCCACGCTCTATGACAGCTGGAACCGGGATTCCTCTGAATTGGTGGAGATGTTCTATCTTTTTTTCATGACAGCCTTGAATCATTTCATTTACTTCTTGATATGCAGGTTTACTCTCAGATGCTGGAGTTGTGTAAAGGGGGCAAGAGCTTGCAGATCTCTATTTTGTGAATGTTAAATGTTAAGTCCATCCTCTCACATGCCACAATGAAATGAGCTTCATTTCCAAAGGTGCCCAGGTAAATACTGCGGGTTAATGACTTAAGTTGACCTTTGTTCTGGAATGAAGGCATCATAGTTCAAACAGTTCCCACTCATTCTGTTGATTAGCTCCACTCTAGTGGTACTTCATTGGAAGTGAGGCAGAGTGGCCTCATTTGTGTCGTCATTATACAAGTTTGGCAACAACATCGCTACATCACTTATGATGAGAAACTGGCAGCATTTCAACACTGATTCAAGTATCTAGCATTATTACTGAATCATCAACATTTTGAAATGTTTATTGCGATTTGTTTTCCCCCATTTAGTAGAGCGTCTGCTTTCCTCCCTCGAGACATCATCTATAAACAGGGTCATTTCAGCTCCTGCTGCAGATCAGTCACAACTACATATTGGCTGGTCCTTCAATCGTGGCATTTGGCAACCAAACTATTTTATAACAGCAACTTGAAACTGGTAGGATGACAATACTAACTGCCAAGATCCACGCGATCATAAAGGCTCTTTTCTAACCCACTGGCACATCAGCCGAGGCCTCCTCAAATACCCAGTGTGGATGTGGCACGGGAGACTGTTCAGACCATCAAGGCCATATCCGGTTTAAGAGCAATCCAGGTAGTCCCCATACCCTGCAAACTCTTGCCTTTCATGAACCTACTGAGCTCCTGTTTGAATGCTACAACGGAACGTCACCCACTGCCACTCTCGGCAGCTATTCCCAGACCTGCACTTGCTGTGGAACATTTTTGGACGAGTTTTGCCATTGGTCTTCATTTTGTCCCCCGCTCTCAACCTCTTTGCTGTGGGAACAATTATCCTGATTCCCTTCTGATACCAAAGCTCAACCAACTGCAAAAAATTATGTTTGACTCAAAAGGTTGACTAAAGTTAATTTCCATACATTTACTCGAAAAGTAAAAACACAAATGTTCGCACGTACACACTCACACACATCATGGGGACAGTCAGAGTCAGGCAGCACAGAAACAGCCCTTATGGCCCAACTTGTCCATGCTGACCAAGATGCCACATCTACAGTAGTCCCATATGCACATGTATGACCCATATATCACTCTAAACCTTTCCTATCCATGAACCTGTCCAACTGTCTTTTAAATGCTGTGATAGAACCTGCCTCAACTACCTCATCTGGCAGCTTGTTCCATATACCCATATCCATATTACACAAGATTGATCCCTGGGATGGCGGGACTGTCATATGAGGAAAGATTGAAAAGACTAGGCTTGTCTTCACTGGAGTTTAGAAGGATGAGGGGTTATCTTATAGAAACATATAAAATTATAAAAGGACTGGGCAAACTAGATGCAGGAAAAATGTTCCCAATGTTGGGCGAGTCCAGAACCAGGGGCCACAGTCTTAGCATAAAGGGGAGGTCATTTAAGACTGAGGTGAGAAGAAACATTTTCACCCAGAGAGTTGTGAATTTATGGAATTCCCTGCCACAGAGGGCAGTGGAGGCCAAGTCACTGGATGGATTTAAGAGAGAGTTAGATAGAGCTCCAGGGGCTAGTGGACTCAAGGGATATGGGGAGAAGGCAGACACGGGTTATTGATAGAGGACGATCAGCCATGATCACAATGAATGGCGGTGCTAGCTCGAAGGGCCGAATGGCCTCCTGCTGCACCTATTTTCTATGTTTCTATACCCACCACCCTCTGTGAAAACGTTGTTCCGCATTTGCATATTAAATGTTGACCCATACACCTTTACCAAACAGAGGTCCTACCAAAGACCTTTGCAGAATTTCACTAGTCACGTCTCCTGCTGGAATTACACCGCAAACCCGTCTCCTCTGAGAAGAATACTCCACCAAAAATTCACAATGGTATGTCATGTGGTGACAATTCATCATTTGATTGAAACCAAGACACAAACTGCTCACAGGAAAACAGAGAGGGGGCTCCGGAGTGGGGTAATGACAAGAGAAAAGTAGCATCGTACCCCAGTGGCCAGCTCTTCCTTCTGCTGTTTTTTTGACGTTAGATCCAAAGCAGCCATCTCCAAGTCATACTGTTGTAATTCATGTTTTCTACAAACAGACCTAGAATTAAAAAAATTATGTTAAAAAAAACTAATTTTGCGACGAGTAATAAACACATTGCTAACGTTCAAATCAAACACTAAACTGTCTGAATGCCTATACACACCGAAGAGCTTCTGCAAAGAAGAGATATTCTTTCAACTGATCAGCATAGTGCTCCTCTTCTTCTAGGATATCATCGATGGATGCTGCATATCTGAAAAGGTCAATAAGTATCAGAACATTCACTGCAAAAATATTACAAGTGGTCCCTCTGCCACAACTTGACTGATGTGAAAACCAGTTCATTAAATCAAACAGTTATGATATTCAACGACTCCACAGAGACCCCAACTATTGTTACAGGGCAGTCTTATGTTTCAATGGAAACTATTTCCAACATGTTTATAACCACATTCTTAGATCACCAACCCACTGCATGCTGCTCGACAATTGCTTCAGTCTGATGATGGGCTTCAAACACTCCTGCGTGACCAATTTTTCCAGTCACATACGATCCAAAGCCCTTGATACCATAATTTTGTGAAACAAATGGAACTCATCAAGTGTGCAATACAACAGCCTTTTTATTACTTCACATAGTTTGGCAGGGATTTCAAAAGGGATTTGGGAACAATGCCAAAGTGCTCCGACAATTATAAACGTAGAAATTCCCCTGGAGGTTTTATATTTAGCTACTCAAATTTCTGCTGTTTCTTTGTCTTTGAAACATATGAAAATTGTATCAGTAACATTGTGCTTTTCAACTGCTTTAAGAACAAATGTTTTAAATTCACTTGAAGCAACTGCTGGAGTTTGTGTTTACGATAAGTTGTGAACTTGGGTTGGGATCGTTTAAATATACGTACACATCCATGTGGTGGCCAGCGCTCTGCAGTCCATCACCCATCTCCTTTTCTATTGCACTCCACTCACTATTCAATGTAAAGAAGTTTGAATTAATATTTGCATTACCCTCAATTAAAAGAAAGCCTTACTCAAAATCTTCCACTGAAAAGAAAATCAAATGTTAAGCAACAAGTCAAAGTCAAACAAACTTTATTGTCATTTAGAAATACATCGATATATGCAGTTCCAAACGAAATTCCGTTGCATTTGGCTCCCTGTGCAACACGAGAATCAACAGAAGGATAAACATGGATAAAATGGATAAAAAAAGGATAAAAGGATAAATAGACAATGGTGGCAGCCCATTACATGGCATTCAGGAGTCTGATGGCTCGTGGGAAGAAGCTGTTGCAGAACCTTGATGTTCTGCTCCTTATGCTACGATATCTTTTGCCCAAGTATCAAACGTTAAGCATCAACTTTGTTGATGCAAGAAACGTCAGATCTGTTTACACACTCCATTAACAAACAAATTATGGAATTTATAGCATGCTCCACATTACCACACCATTTATAAACATCATTTCAAAATATGTACTATTTTTAATTTTCGAACTAAAAAATCAAGGGGTATCAATTCGACGACTTGCCTGAAAACCCTTCCATAATTTCCATGAACTTTGTAAACACCATACAGACGATCTGCCACTCTCTGCAATTAAAATAAGTATTTTAGAAATCTGAAACAATTGACCTACCCTACGTGCAATATATTATACGCACATCATATCTAAGAGGCTGGACAAAATCTTACATCGCAACAAAAACATTGCTGAAAATGTCTGCATGCTTTTGGAACTCAAGTTTCTCCAATTGCCGATCATGCTGGGAATGAGGGAAAATACTCTTGGAATACGTACTGCTCTGACCCGCAGAAGCTGCGATATGACGGACTGCAGTTCATCCCCATAATGTTTCAGCTCCACAAATCTCCTGCGAATAAGCGAAGAGTTCTTCATTTTTAAATCTTGACCCAGATTACAAAAATGCAAAACTAAACAGCCCCAAAGTCAGTACAGTACTTATTGTACAATAAAATAGTAATTCTCTCCCTGGAACTCAGCTCGTCAGCTCTGTGGGATCATCAGCACTCTTTAAACACATTTGCTTCTACCTCTTGCACTCTCTTTAGTCCCATTGTCTAACATCTTAAAGTATGGAAGGATTAAGTGGAACAACATTCAACAGTCCTCAAAATGTGCTTCTCTGTCACATTCAAAGTCTTGAGCACTGATTTTTAGAGTTTACTATACTGTCAAAGGAGCGAGAACATTTATCAGAAAACAAAATCCTCTTGGAATAGTTTAATTTATAAAATCAACACAACTAACCAAATCAGCCAAATAACTGGTCTGGTTCTTTTAATTGATGACATCTGTTTAAAAACCCAAGAATAAACTTCCATTAATTGTTTCAGCTAAATGTTACACAATTTAAAATGTGAATCACGGACACACGTCAAAGCATAAAGTGGAATATGTGGGAAATTTAAGAGTCATTTTTCTCATGACACAGAATGGGTTATGTAGCATCTTTTAATATCACAGGACTATTCAAAGCACCTTTCTGGCAAATGGGGTACTTTTGGCTTGGTATTGTTGCAACAGAAAATAATGGGGGAGCCAGTATAGAAGCAATTCAGTGAATCTTGACCGAGATCTCAATATTAGGCACAAGAAAGAACTCCATCAATGCCCTGCAACATCAAAATAGCTATGTAGCTTGCAATTTCAGCATTGAGGAAGAAAACGGCCCTCAGTCTCACAAGTCAAAAGTGCTGTCTACCAAGAAAGGCAGCAAGGATAAGTTAAGGAACTATAGGCCAGAGTGCTCTAAGTCAGTGGTGGGAAGGTTGCTGGGAGGAGATTCTGTCAAGGACAGGATCTGCCAGCCTTTAGATAGGGACGGACTTATTTGGGATAGTCAGCTTGGTTATGTATGTGGGAAATAGTATCTCACAAACCTGCTAGGTTTTTGTTTTGTTTTTTATATAAGAGCTCACTAGGAGTATTGATGAGGCCAGGCCTGTAGACATTGTCTATATGATCTTAAGCAAGGCCTTTGGCAAAGGCACATGGTAGATTAGATTCACGGAGTCCACGGTGAGCTGGCCAATTGCACTCACAATTGGTTTGAAGGAAGGATTGAAAGGGTAGTTTTGGAGGCCTGTGACCAGTGGGGTGCCCAAGCTGTCAGTGTTGAGCCCATTACTGTTTGTTATGTACATTAAAAGTGTTAGTAAGTTGCAGTTGACATAAAAATTGGACAGATATGGATAAAAAAATGTTTAGAGGGCTATGGGCCAAATGCAGGAAAAAACATTTCACTAGTGGAAGAGTGGGAAGAGTGCCCCGATAAGAGGCCATAGCCTCAGAATAAAAGGATGTGAGGAGGGATTTCTTAAGTCAGAGGGTGGTGAATCTGTGGAATTCACTGCCTCAGACTGCTGTGGAGACCAAGTCAATGAATATTTTTTTTAAGGCAGATTCTTAGGGTGCCAGGGGTTATTGGGATAAGGCAGGAGAATGGGGTTGAGAGGGAAAGATATATCTGCCATGATTGAATGGCAGAGTAGACTTGTTGGGCTGAATGGCCTGATTCTGCTCCTATCACTTCTGAACATGTGACTACCCCAGTTTATCAACTTGGTTGGTATGGACAAGGTGGTCTGAAGGGCTCATTTCTATGCTGTACAGTTTGATGATCCTAATTACTTCAGTTATTTATGCTCTGAAAATCTAACTATTACTGCATCTGTGGAAGATGGAGCCATGCGTCCCTGATACGAAAGGAATTTAAACCTCAACGTGAAGATTGATTAAAGACAAACAGCACAATAACTAAAACAAGCTTTCAACATACGAGGTAAAGCAGAATTTCAAAATAACTGACAACATAAAAGAAAACTTACTTCTCGGGGTTTTTTACTCTGAATGTCGCATTGAGAGCTTTTAACCTGGAGTCTGCCTGTTTAAAAGAGTCAGATTTATATTTTAAAACATTTCTCCATAGAAAATGTTGCTGTCAAATGTTAGTCAGTTACTTCCAAACAGGCTAGATTAATAACTAATTACTAAAATCACCAACCCATTACCGTCCTTTGAAATGGTTCATCTCCGTTCATGGGTTCATCAGGGTACAAAACAACATACAAGTGTAAACAAGAATGAAGTGCTTTACCACCAAGTGTTTGCTTTGGGTCCCAGTATGACAATACCGTTGGAGGAACAGCACTGCACGTTGCAGCCTTCTGCACACAATAGTGAATGATCCACCCTCAGGTAATTTAATTTCTTGGCCTGTATTAGTCATCCACCTGGAATAATAGCTCAGCTTTTCCCCCTGGGAGTGGAGCTCGTGCACAGTGTGTCCCGCTGGGCTAGCCCTCCTGCTCCGTGTTCGTAACTCCCACATTCCTGTAGGTTATATTGTCTATGTTCACTCAATGCTCCCATTCACTCCCGTCTGAAGAAGGGTCTCGACCCAAAACGTCGCCTATCTCGTTCGCTCCTTCGATGCTGCTGCACCCGCTGAGTTTCTCCAGCTTTTTGTGTAACCCTCCCATTCACTCACTGCCCAGATAATCTTGTTTACAGTTTATTCCTGTGGTCACCCCAACTGTACCCTAATCAGAGACACCTTTTCCCATCTCCCTCCCTAAAACTTTACAATCTTATTTTATCTCCTTTTCCATTCCAATGACGTGTCTCCGTCCAGAAGAGTGAATCACTGTTTCTCTTCTCATGCTGCCCGACCTGCTGAGTGTTGACAACATTTTTTGTTTCTGTTTTAGATTTCCAGCTATTGGTAGTCACAATCTGCTCCCTGTTGGTCAAGAAGCTCACAGGCTAAAGACACCGACAGGACACTGCTTAAGACAGGCCAAAGTTCATTCTGGAGGAATTCCTCTTTCTACCTGCATAGTCTACAAAATGTCATGAACTGGGAATTTTTTTAATTAAGACCACTCCCATTTCATTCATTTGGAGTATTGTGCTCAGTTGAGGTCACCCTGCCCTAGGAAGAATGTCATTACCCTGGGAAGGGTGCAGAGAAGATTTACGAGGATGTTGCCAGGAGCCGAGGGACTGAGTTACAGGGAGAATGTGGGCTTACTAGGATAGTGGTTTGTGTGCATCTTAAATATCTTACAGACTAAATTAAGCTCTAAAGAATCCCATGGACTCCCTCATGAATTCTTCACAATGTAAAGCACTGGAGCATTTGAGGATATCAGCAATAGTCAAGCCTGTATTTAAAATACGTTAAAAAAAAAACATCAAGGGGGGGGCTCTGAGCTGCAGAATAAAATAAGGAGTTACATTCTTAATTGAAGGAATTGGGTATAAACAAAAATGCTGGAGAAACTCAGCGGGTGCGGCAGCATCTATGGAGTGAAGGAGATAGGCAACGTTTCGGGCCGAAACCCTTCTTCATAAGGAATTGGGTAAAAGCTCTTTAGGCTAAAATACTGGGGATGGAGATTACGAAAGTGTTAGCTGGCACATTTATTGTTTTGAGTAAAATTACAGCAACAGTAACCTGAAGAGGACCAGGTGTTGCTGCAACACTACATACATTTCCAATACCAAAGTAGTTTTCATATTGTCGTACGACACTGAAGGATGCCATTTTGGCTCGAGTCTATGCCGACTGAGAGCCATCCCATTTCCCCAGTAATACAGTGTAACTTATTGTCCTCACATTCGCATCAAACTCCAGACAATAGGTGCAGGAGTAGGCCATTCGGCCCTTTTAAGCCAGCACCGCCATTCAATGTGATCATGGCTGATCATCAACAATCAGTACCTAGTTCCTGCCTTCTCCCCATATCCTCTGACTGCGCTATCTTCGAGAGTGGATTGGCAGTGGAGACAATTCTCTGGAGGCTTTCAAGAGAGAAATAGATAGAGCTCTTAAAGATAGCAGAGATACTGATCATCCCCAATCAGTACCCCGTTCCTACCCCAGACTACCTCTCTGTTGCACGCCCAGGACAAGTCACCTACAAACCCACACATAGGATGGCGGACAAACCAGAACCCCTGGGGAAAACCTACTGGGGTTCAGAGAGAGAATTGCAACCGTTATACAGGAAGCAGGGCATCAGAGATTGAACCTTGGTCATCGTAGCCAGGCAGCAGGAGCTTTTGATACACACTTAATTATTCAAACACAACACATATATCCAAGAAAGAATACAAGCCATTATGGCAATATGTAGCTGGAAGTTCTAGGAGCAATTAATCAAATGTTATCCCCCCCCCCCCAGAGATGCATCTAATTTTGGTTTTAAAAAAATCAAAAGGATGGAGAGCCTTATTAAATTCCTCAAAAAGAGATGCTCCATTCAAGCAAGTTAATGTCTCCAGCCCCAGTCAAATGGCATTTTAAGGAACAGGTTTGTCACGCAGTTCCAAATTATGGAATTATTTTGCAGACAACAATCTATTGCATTAATTTGCCATTTCAAAATACTGACTAACCAATACAAGAATGTTTCTACAAAACATCAGCCATTGTGCGCCTGCACTGCTCAAGGTAGGATCTTGCATTGAAAAACAATAAAAAGGACTGCAAAATTGTAAAACAGAATACTTTGAAACAAGGCTACTTTCTCCTTTGAATCCTATCCAGTAGCCCAAAGTGCATGATGTTCAACTGCAATTTGAACATAATTTAAATTCTTGGAAAATGTGAATCGTTACTGCTCCATGTGCAGTTATGGGCCTGTCCCACTTGGCCGTCATTTACGTGACAGGCCCGTAGTGACTGATGCGCAACAGTCGCACGACTGTCGCTCGCGTCATCAGCGTCCGCACAGCCGTCTGGCGTGTGACGTCATTTGAATATCCAGTTTATGATATTTACCCAGTTTATGATATTTATGGTGATTTTCTAAAATGCTGCAGTTTCTTGAGTGGTGCTAGCAATTAGAAAAACTGAAGATTTAATGCCCCTATTCAAAAAAAAGATGTGAATGAAAAGTAGCAAGCTGCAGACCAAATTATTCTGTGGAAAGGAATTGCAGACGCTGGTTTAAATTGAAGATAGACACAAAATGCAGGAGTAACTCAGCGGCACCGGCAGCATCTGGAGAGAAGGAATGGATGATGTTTGTCTGAAGAAGGGTCTCGACCCGAAACGTCACCATTCGACCCGAAACGTCACCCTGTCCCACTTGGCCGTCATTTACACGGCAGGCCGGTGGTGCGCGAAAATTTTGTGCAGCACGAAATTCTGGCACGCTGCGCGATACCGGGCGCAACTCCACACTCCTCCACGCCACTCCACGCGCCACCCACACGCTACCAGGTCGCGTAAATGGCGCGCAAATGATGGCCAAGTGGGACAGGCCCTTTAGTGTTATCCCACCACAATTTGCTTTTTGATACAAATCATGCTCCACCTTGAACGTATGTTGTTATAGTTTACACTTCCCAACTTCGCCAGCAGTAAAAGGTGCAACTTACCTTGGCTTGGAACCCCGAATCATTTACCGCTTCTTTCCACCCATTCTCCTAAAAGAATTTAAAGAAATATACAACTTCAATTTAAATTTAAAATAGTCATATACAGTTCATAGGTTAAAATTATCCTAAATGGATTTACCTACTATATTCATTCATGGAAATGAACAATATTGTTCTCTTAACTGTCAATTGGAAAATTGACAAATAATTTGAGTAGAGAATGTCTGATGGCATGGTACTTTGTAGTACTCCTTGCAATGGGCAAACCTGCAGGACCAGGGAGAACCAAGTGGGAAACTGAAACCATCTATATTTGAACACCGTGGTTTTATTTCAGCTCTGCATGTTTGTACAGTGCCCAATTTCTTGCAAAACTGCATCAGCACAGCAGTCACAAACATCTTTCTCCCAGAACCAGATCAGTACAGATTCTGAATCTCTTAATACCAATAACACAAGTGGATTTGAATTGAGCATAATGAGAAGTGTGTTCGTTAGCTGAGATTTCCAGAGTATCGTGCGAGCTTTCCAATACAAAACCAAACACCAGATCTGCCTGTGGAAACTTATGACCCAAATGACATCTTTATATTTAATAAAGGATATTTTCATTCTCACACGGGCAAATTCCACTTTTTTTTTTGCAAGGAAGAGAACAGAATAGGGGAGAAAACAGAGAAAACTGCATATGAAACCCTTTTGAATGCAATTCCCAGAATGCAGATGGAGGAATTCTAGCAGGGTCCCGTGGAATGCCATATTCCCAGCTTAATTGTACGTTTCACCAACAATAATGCATTTGTACAAGACCAGTCACAACTTTTAGACACCCTCAAGTCAATTAGCCTTAGCACTTTGGCAGTGCACATCACTTGCAATGCGTAAAAACATGTTCGCCTATCTGCACATGGCCAAGATAATAAGCATCAACCTGATAACTGACCAATGAATGAGTTCTAGTGGTGCTGGCTATCTAACTCTGACGCTACTTTCAGAGAACGATGTACTTGTAAATGATGCACAATGTACGCCTGGATCCTTCTGTTCTACAACACACTCCAAGGCACTGCAACAAAACATTTTTTCACTCCATCCACACAAAACATACCAATGTAAATCAGATTGATTTCATAATAAACATGACCAAAAGCATTGAAAAATAAAGCAAGCTTCCAATACCTGTGTTAAAAATAAATACAAGATCGTGTCGAGAGAGAGAACGGAATGAGAAGCAACACGCAAAAGAAAGTTTTCAAGTCCAATTCTTCGTCGTTCAACAAAATCAGGATCCATGTTGTCAGCAGATAATTTATGCCAGACAAATTCAGCCTGCAAGCAATCAAAGAACAGGTCATTCACGTTGGACTTTGTTAATTGAGTTTCAGAATTATATTGACAATTATATTGACAAAACCCCGCAGATTAGTGCAACCCATCAACTATCTATCTTCAAGATTTTTAAATTATAGAGTGCGGACCAACAAGTCTACATCATTCTAATCGTCCAAACTCTCTCAAATGAGTGGAGATTGTTTTGTCTCCACTATCTCACCCTGAACGACACCACTGTTGTGGGACGTATCACTGATGGGGATGAGTCAGAGCATAGAAGAGAGATCGAGCAACTGTCCATATGGTGCCAGCACAACAACCTGGTCCTCAACACCAGCAAAACCAAGGAACTGATTGTGGACTTTGGAAGGAGTAGGATGGGGACCCACAGTCCTGTTTATATCAACGGGTCGATGGTTGAAAGGGTCAAAAGCTTCAAATTCCTGGGCGTGCACATCTGTGAAGATCTTTCCTGGTCTGAGAACACAGATGCAATTATTAAGAAAGCTCATCAGCGCCTCTACTTCCTGAGAAGATTACGGAGAGTTGGTCTGTCAAGGAGGACTCTCTCTAACGTCTATAGGTGCACAGTAGAGAGCTTGCTGACCGGTTGCAACGTGGCTTGGTTCGGCAATTTGAGTGCCCTGGAGAGGAAAAGACTACAAAAAGTAGTAAACACTGCCCAGTCCATCATCGGCTCTGACCTTCCTTCCATCGAGGGGATTTATCGCAGTCGCTGCCTCAAAAAGGCTGGCAGCATCATCAAAGACCCACACCACCCTGGCCACACACTCATCTCCCTGTTACCTTCGGGTAGAAGGTACAGGAGCCTGAAGACTGCAACAACCCGGTTTAGGAATAGCTACTTCCCCACAGCCATCCGGCTATTAAACTTGGCTCGGAACTCTGAACATTAATATCCCTCCATCTGTTATTTGCACTTTATTAATTTATTAATTCATGGGTGTATTTACGTATAGAATTGTAGTCAATGCCTTCTATGTTTTGTTGTGCCATGCAAAGAAAGATTTTCATTGTCCTGTTCATGACAATATATTCTTTTGACTTTGACTTTGAAACCCATTCAAAATATTGATCCTTATGTGGACTTCCCAACAAGCTCCCAGATTTCCACATCAATACAAACTAATCACACAGATGTCTTTGATGTCATACAGCATGATCATAGTATGAAAGAAGGGGGAAAATAATCTACATTTGAGAGTTGAGTTCCAGCAATGATTTAACATTCTCCTCCCCCCCTCCCCCATATCCCCAAAAGAGAAATATATTTGAAGATCAAATTACAGAAGCTTGAACAATAAGCAGTAAATTATCAAATGCTTTCTTGGAATCCAGAGAGCTTCAAAAGGCAAGTTAAGGGCCTGTCCCACTTTCACGACCTAATTCACGACCTTTTTTACTCTAGGACATTTTTCATCATGCTAGAAAAACGCCCCGACCTACTTGATGCCACGAGTACCTACGACTAGCATCACGGCCTGCTACGACCTACCTACCGACCTTGTGACGACCATGCTGCGAGTATGAGGCAAGGGCAAACTCGGCAGAGGTCGTGAATTAGGTGTGGAAGTGCGACAGGCCCTTTAAGAAACTTGAGGCACTTGGGATGGGAGGGTCAGTCAACTTAGACAAGAAGCTGATTGAAGACTAAGCAACAGAAAATTGTGTCAAAAGTGTGATTTCCATTGTGGAGGATCACACATAGCATTGTTCCAGGTGCCAGATTCAGAGGGCAGAGACCTACTGTGAAAGGAATTGAAAACAAGGATGAGATTGGATATAAACTTTAAGAGCCTACTTTGGCTGCTAATTAAGCAATGAGGAAGTACTTTCCAGAACAAAATGCTCTGCTGTTTTGAAAATCCTCAGTTCACTTATGATCCTTTCGGTAGCAACCTCAAATCAGTATTCTCCAGTTGTTGACTTTAACACCTGTTCATTCACCATTTTGAACATCAATTCTCCTCTAAACATTCGTTGCACCAACACATCAGCCACATTTTTTCAGAATCTGACCCTACAAATCCTTCATTCTTGATATTAATGCTAGAGGTTTCCTGAAACATCGTCATGAAGTTGACTCCTATTTAGTTCCGAGATCAGTTTGGAAATATTACACCGCCCAATTAGGAAAATAAAACACAAAGTGCAGGAGTAACTCGGAGGGTCGGGCAGCATCTCTAGAGGTTATGGATTGTGACGTTTTGGGTCAGGATCCTTCTTCAGACCCAGTCGCTGAGTTACTCCAGCACATTGTAAACCAGCATCTGCAGTTCCTGGTGTCCAATGCCCATTTGGTGTTCTGCGAACATCCAGTAGAGCTTTTGCTTTTGATGGTGCTCCAGCAATGTGGCCTTTTCAGTTTTCTAATCCAACTTTGATCTTTAAAATCATTTTATCCTTGATAACCTTGCCTCCAACTCACCACCTTGTTCGCTCCATTCTCCTCATCTGCAATCCAAAACACTCACCTTTTTACTCTTCCCAGATCTGATGGGTCCTCAAGCCGACACCTCAACCATTCCTGACTACACATACCACTTGATCCACTGAGGGTTTTCAGGATAATGTTTTCGTCTTAGATTTCCAACGCCCACAGTTATTTGCTCCAATTCCTTGCCTTTGTACTTTATTTTGTATTAAATACTACAGAACAGCTTTCAACTTTGCATTACCAATGAAGTCCAAATCTATCAGCTCTAGCACACCTTCAAATTTACCATTTAGTTTACAATGCCTTTTCCTTTGCTCCCACCAAAGCATAGACGTTAACACTAGTTTCATTCCTAGCGTGCCTGACCATTTTCAGTCCGTCCTTGAAGTCTGCTTCAAAGCTACACATTTATGATATCAGTTTTGCCATCTGCAAACATTAGAATTATACATGCTGTACCCAACTTCAAGAGCTTCATAATTGTCTTAATATTGGCACTGAGGAACACTGCACAATTCACTGCATTGGAAAAAATCCATCAGCATTTTTTTGATGCCATTTGCTTTCACTTCACTGCAGGTGTATTTTGTGGTCCTTTAACAAGGTAAAATCCCACAATATGTTTATTCTCACTGCCATTTTTTCCACAGAACTCTTATCAAATAGATAAACATAGTATATCTTAATACATCTATCCTGACCACACATTTGCCTTCAGGTTTCCAGACTTTAAAATACAAGCCAGAAGACAGTCTGCAAAAGATTACATACTACTGCGGTGCTGACTGGCCTAAAGCTGTAGTTAGACTGACTCAAGTAGAATAAACACAGCATTGTAACATCTACAATCCTGTCAACCTCCCTCCCCATAACAAACTGTCCGTTACACAATTGAGGACATAAAATAAATATTCCTATAATCCCCAATCTGTGATTCTTGCTTCATTTTATAATTTACTATCAACCAACTCTCCATGATATTAATTAAATTATAAACCTGGAGAGGTATAATGAAGTTACCTTTTACCTTCCCTCCCTCACACACCTTGTAGCCATTAATATGACATCCCAGCCCATCCCTTGCTCGTGTCAGGCCTCTATAGTTCCTACATCACAGTTATATGCAAAATGCCTGCAGTTCATATTGATCACGCATGCATCTACAAACTCCAAAACCATCTTCAGTTACTTTCCATATTTCCAGTCTTTATTAAACTAAATTCAAATAGTTTGAGCGCTGGGATAAAGATGAGACTGTCCAGTTGTCCTCATGCAAAATTTGTGCATAACTTAATTTCAGAGAGACTAGTCCTCAAATTAGCAGTGTTAAATTTATAATTTAGCATCCTTGTACAGTAGTCGACTCCTTAAATGACAGCAGTCAAGAGAACTAAAGCTCCATAGTGGAGTATAATTCACAGACACTATTGAGAGGACCAAGGTTCACCCCCCTGCTGTCTTAACGTGATCCCAAGAGGTCAATAAAGAGACATGGGGCAACACTGGTGCATATATATTTTCCATCCGCTGTAACTGGTGTCTTGATTCCAGAGATCTATGTTAAATTTCTCCTTTAAACATTTGCAGAATCCAAAGAATAAGTACCCACTTCCGTACAACATTGGTGATGCATGTGACCTCGAGTATTGTCCAGTCAAAATGTTTCTTTCTAGTAACTACACTATATCCCACTGGTTCAAATATTAGAAGTTAGTTCAACTCAACATCCATAGCAATGAAACATAGTCCAATGCGCACAGACAGAAGCCAGCAAATAGTTTAAAAGTTGTCTGCTGCAGAAATGTACCCTTTAGATTTAATACAGGGCATAAAATAGATACCAACTTCCCCCTTCCTCAAAGGACATTGGGGGGGTTTCCAAGTCTGGAAAGCCCTGGAATTGAGGGAAGGTCAAATTCAACCTATGCAGCAACCTTTCATTTTCATCTACAGTACATGTCTACAATACAAATACAGTGGTCCTTTGCTGTTGACTGAGTTAATGGGAGGGAATGGCAACACAAGAAAACAGATAATTGGCTTGAATTTCACGTATTACTCACTCTTTTTTCAGGCAGAGGTGGCACCACTACGCAGGGATAACCAATAACCAAATAATTCCTCAGCAATTCAAATTCACTGTATCTCCTCCAGAGAGAGTCTGGCACGCTATTCTCATCTTCACTTTGAGAATCAATTGGCCTGCATGAGGAAATAAATCCAAATCAAGAGGTTAACATTGAGATTATAACGACAATCTCCAGGTGCAAATTAATAAAAAAATGTGTTTGCCTGCAAGTTAACAAAAGGTAAACCATACTATTGCTAACAGACATTTTTTATATAAAGCAGATCATTTGCTTTTATCAATACTATTACAACACTAAATCGAGATGGACACAGCTTCCCAGTTATGCAAAGACAGATCAAGAATGACATCTGTACCTGAAGCCTTAGTTTTAATAGGCAAGGACTTTGGCTTCTTGTCAGGAAGGGAAGCAAGGTTTGCTTGAATAGGGTGCTGTGTGTTGGTGTCACAGGCAACACGCCAAGGATGGAGCTGTGTTTTAAGAGGTCCTTACAGTGTTCCTTCCAGTAGGCATTGACGGCTCGGTTCAGTTCAACAGGTTCTTGGTGCTCAGTATGGTGAGGACCCACACAGCCTTGATAGTGTGATGAAGTGATCTGGTGATGAAGTGCTTTGAAAAACTGGTCCGGGGTCATATCACATCACTCCTGCTCCGAATCTTTGACCCCCACCAGTTTGCGTACAGAGCGAATAGATCTACAGAGGACGCTGTAGCCACAGCTCTCCATGCTGCACTGTCCCACCTGGAGCAGCGGGGAAGCTATGTGCGAATGCTCTTTGTGGACTACAGCTCTGCTTTTAATACTATCCTTCCCCACAAACTGGTGGACAAACTGGGGGACTTGGGACTTCCACACTCCACCTGCATGTGGATAAATAGCTTCCTGTCGGGCCGCAGCCAGAGAGTCAGAATGGGCCATCACACATCCACGGCCCTCAGCCTCAGTACCGGCTCTCCACAGGGCTGCGTGCTGAGCCCCCTGCTCTACACCATCTACACACACGACTGCACCTCCGCCCATCACAGCAACACCATTGTCAAATTTGCAGATGACACTACGGTGGTGGGGCTCATCTCCGGGGGGGGACGAGTACGCCTATCGGGATGAGGTGGAGCAGCTGACAGTGTGGTGTGGAGAAAATAACCTGCTCCTGAACACGTTAAAGACCAAGGAGATAATAATAGACTTCAGGAAGAACAAAACAGAACTCGTACCACTAATCATCAGAGGGGACTGTGTGGAGAGGGTGGCGGATTTCCGCTTCCTGGGAATCCATATTGAGGAGGACCTGACGTGGAGCGTGAACACCTCTGCGCTGCTGAAAAAGGTCCAGCAGAGACTGCACTTCCTGAGGGTGGTCAGGAAGAATAACATCACACAGAGACTGCTGCTGTCCTTTTATCGGTGCTCCATTGAGAGCATCCTAACATACTGTGTATGCGTATGGTACACAAGCTGCACAGCAGCTCAGAGAAAAGCGCTCCAGAGGGCCATTGACAACGCCCAGAGGATTGTCGGCTGCCGTCTCCTTACCTTGGAAGACTTACACAGTTCCCGCTGCATCAAAAAATCCCAGAATATTATAAAGGACATTTCCCACCCCGGACACTCCCTGTTTGAACTGTTGCCGTCAGGCAGACGGTACAGATCTACAAGGACAAGGACAAACAGACTTAAAAACAGTTTTCACCCCACTGCTATAAAGGCACTAAATGTAGCCGCCAAGGAACGCGGGGACTAAGGGACTGTGGTTGGTACACTGTGAAATCGACAGAAGGATGTAGGGTTGGGTGTTTATGCGTGCTATTTTCATATTTCATATTTATTTTAGTTGTTTATCTTTTTTATTATTTTACCTTGTATGTATCGTTAGCTTTTATGTTTGAATGTTGCACTGACTGGTTGACATTTTTAAATTTTGTTGTACATGGTTCATGTTACAATGACAATAAAGAAACTATTCTACTATTCTATTCTATAGTGGGTATAAGCAAGTTGCTGAACCTCATGCTTTCTTTACCCATTCTATTCCTTAGATTGTTTTCTCTACCGGATTTTGCCTTCATGTGCCTGTGGATCCGTTTATTTCCCCTACACCACACCCCTCCTCCCTCACTATGTGCAACAGGAGGCACTTCAAACCATCGTTGATCTCAACTCATCGATGGGAGAATCATTCAATGGTGCTCACGTTGTTACTTTTTGCCAGATTACTCAACGACAGCTCATCCAGGCATCAAAATCCCAACTGGCTGTGAACTGGCCTGCAAGCAAACATGCTGCTTTCTTTAGGGATTAAAAAGATTAGATAGCTGGGAGGGGGGTGGGGGGTTCATGCCATAGGAAACAAGGGCAAACTGCAAATCACAATGACAATACGGTAACTTCAGTTACAACAGAGAACAATTATCTTTAGTGGGGTCAAATTAATTTGAGAGACTGTAGACTGACCAAAGTTACTGTGAAATGGAAAGAACAGAATTTGCAATATCCTTCCTTACCCACTCTGCCTTAAACTTAAATCCAATTGAATGTAGGACGGTAACATTTTTGTTGTATCAGGAAGACTGTCAAAGATGCCTGCCACCCTTCCAATTCCGTTTACTCCATCTCATTTAGTTATTCTGTTATTGCAAGTTCGTTTTTTTAGTACCACAATCTTTGCACCTTTCTGCTGTTTTGCACTTGTTGTATCTATCATTACTATAGATAGTTAAATCTATGAGCTTCATGCAGATACATACCCTGGCGAATGTGAAATAAACTAACCTGCATCAATTGAAAGGTGCAGAAAGCACCAGGTGTCACTGAAAGCAGCTAACTCTTCGCACACTGAAGGTGGCCACAAAAAGCTCAGAGTAACTCAGCGGGACAGGCAGCATCTCTGAAGAGAAGGAATGGGTGATATTTCGGGTCAAGGCCCTTCTTCAGACACTGCCCTGGCAGCAACCTTGCCATCTGCTGATAATGTAACACCAGAGGATATAACCCAACACTCCCGAATTTGATAGTCATTGAGTAGCAAAAGCACTGAAGCAATTCATATTGCAGAAAAATGTTTGATCCTTTAAAAAGAGAATTACATTATAAATTACCAAAACCACCTTCTCTCGATGTCACCTAGGCCACATCTAACAATGGCCTAGATGACTCCTTTATCATTGTTACTTTTTTGCAATTCTTTTATTAATTTGTTTTCTATAACTCTCTACATCACCATCTATATCTCTCGTTTTCCCGTTCTTCTGACTCTCAGTCTGAAGAAGGGTCTCAGCCCGAAACGTCACATATTCCTTTTCTCCAGAGATGCTGTCTGACCTGCTGAGTTATTCGAGCTTTTTGTGTCCTTCCCCCCCCCCCCCCCCCCCCAACTACAAATTTCTCACCCAGATTTAAGGCAACTCACTTTGAATCATTCCAGCTGCTTCACTGGTTATGTTAGAGCAAGGGTGAGACAGCTTAGAACCATATTCACACAGGATACGGAGCAGAATAATAAACCTATCATTTCAACATCAACTTTATTTTAAGAATTTTGTGCTTTGGCATGTTCAGCTGTGGCGAACATGACAAATCGAGGGCAAAAAATCAATACAGCAACAAACATAATTCTGAAAATGTGAGTCCATCTTTTATAATGACCTGCAGTATGTTGACGCTATTTTAGCTCCTACAAATCATGTGGATTCAATTACATTTCTAGTGAACATGCATTCAGGCCCTCAGAAGACTGATTTGAGAAATCAGTGCTAAACCAGTTTCTTGTTCTGTTTCTCTTCAATTATTAGATATATTGGCCAATAACTTCAGTTAGTACGACATTTCAAACATGACAACCCAGTGATTGTTTTATGGGCACTGAAAGAAAAAACATTACTAAATCAATTAATTATAGGACGTACGTAACTCACTACCATACACTTTTGAGAACTACACATTAAAAATCAGCTGGGTGGTTTACACTAATTCATAAAATAAAAACGATGCATTGAGTGGTTTTGGGAAAATGTTACGATTTTCAATGTTTATTGCAATTTAAAGGACAAAAAATGTAATTTTGCACAAATCAATAGTAAGCAATTGGATAGAGACTGCAGCAGCATCAAAATGTGGAACTTCCGTCTAGGTTTCCTGCTGTAAAATGCACGGCCGGAGCTCCACATCTCAATTCTAGGTTAAAAATTTAAAATACTGTAGTATTATGCATTACTAATGTGCTAAATATTTCCAGACCTTTGAGAAATTCAGAGACCTTTGAAATATTCCAAAGACGCCCAGGTTTGTAGGTTAATTGGCTTCGGTAAAATTGTCCCTAGTATGTAGAGGATCGCTGGTCGACGCGTACTCAGAGGGTCAAAGGGCCTGCTTCTGCGCAGTGTATCTAAAATTAAATGTGCAGGAAGGAACTGCAGATGCTGGTTAAAACCGAAGATAGACACAAAAAGCTGGAGTAACTCAGCGGGACAGGCAGCGGGACAGGCAGAGAGAAGGAATGCATGACGGGTCCGAAACGTCAACCATTCCTTCTCTCCAGAGATGCTGCCTGACCCTCAGGGTTACTCCAACTTTTTGTGTTTTACATTTTTGGCCAAATATTAGAGATCCAAATTACCCACTGGTGTAATAAATAGAAGGCACCTCACAATTCAGTGATTTCCATCATTTCCCTCTTGTTCCTCGTTCAGAGGATGGACATCTGAACCCTGGAAATAAATTTCAAAGAGGGATACGATGCATGGGGCTAAAATTGAGAAATGTCTTTATATTAGCGTAGCAAATCTTGGGAATTCACTTCTCAGAGGGTTGTTGAGGCTCAAAATCAAAATTGAAAGATGTCTATGTAGAGTAATAAAATGTGGGCAAGACAGAAGAAATTACACCTGGTAGAAAGATCAAACATGGTTGAATGGAAAAGACCAAGGCCCAGTGGCCTACTCTTGTTCATATTTCTCAAAACAACGACAGCACCAGAGCACAAATGCATTTTTGGAATAGTTTATTTAACAGTGTGCAAGTAACTTTTGGGTCTGGCCTCAACTTACCACCACCATTTACCCCGACTGCACAATATGCCAAAAGGAGTCCAAAATGTACACCTTTGCTTTTTTAATTTAATAATGCATCACTAAAAATCAAATATGTTAATTCTGATTTGAAATGGGTAAACATTAAGCAGCTATATCTTCTATAACTCCTCAACGTAGTGTACGAGATATATAAACATGATACCAAGAGACTTCCACATCAACATGTTTTTTTCTATTAAAATAATCAGGAAGATATGCAAGCCTCCAATTGCTTAGCTTTATTTTCACACCCAATACAAAAATTCACACTCAAATTGCCTGTATCTTTTTTATCATTTGTTGATCAGAATTTTGAACAGAAAACGAGTCCACACCTGCAGTCTATAACTGCATGTTCCAAGGGGTCTTTACCATATTTATATCTTTCTCAGCAGACTAAAGGGAGTTCCAAATATTTACATACAGATTCAAATGAATACAACAAAGAATCGACCTTGGTTTGGTGATCCAGAAGCACAACCTAACCAAAATGTTAAGCTAATTTAAAATATAAGTTGCATCATTAGACTTTTAATACTAACGAAAGACATAATGCTGGAGTAACTCAGTAGGTCAGGTAAAATCCTGGAGACCATAGACAGGGGCCATTGCCGGACGGGACCCTTCTTCATTTTCTCCACGGAGCTGCCTGATCCACCGAGTTACTCCAGCATTCTGCGTCCTTCCTTGGTAAAGCAGCATCGCCAATTCCTTGTTTCTACATTTTGACCTGACTTTCTATACTATCCAGTCTACTGAAGCCAAAAGTAAATTGCATCAAATAGAAAGTCAGGTGAAATGGTCATGTGTAAAGTGACCATTGGAATACTAAAAATGCGTTTATCAAATGCTAAGTCAGCGATATTACCAGAATCGCAACATTCTACATGTGCACTGTATTTAATCAAACAGCAAAGTCATAATAAATCACACCAGCAGCAGCAACAGTAGTCAAGTGATGTAATTGTACAACCATCTCATTGCTCTATGACATTGTACAATAATTTTCTATAGTAATTATACTAACCCATCTTAATAGTGTTACACGCTAGCCATAACAGCATATCAAAACAAATGCAGATTGCAGTGCATTGCCGATATGTCAGCACCTCAGAAGACTATTTAGTTGGAGATGTAAAGAGTAAAAGATCACAAACAATACAATGCAGATTGTTAAGGCAGCTGGCGACTTGCTCAAAATTCCAACTACACCTGATTTTAAATGGAGCTGAGAAGACTTCAATTTTAATGTCACTGGACTTTTGGCAAATGCAATTTTCACACAAAATATGAAGAATTTGATACAGCATTGCCTAATTTGCAATCAATGTTATAAAAGCAATTAACTTAAAAAACAAAGTCAATGCATCTTAATTAACTCCCAAAACAAAACAATCATGGCTAACCATGACAAGTTCTGTAAATTAACTTGTCAGCCTTGATACTGACCTGCCAAAAAGTATCATCAGCTTCTCAACAAGGGAAAAAAGTGCTGGATATTCACACAGTCCAAGAGGAACAGTAATATTTATATAGAATGCAGACCATAAGCTCTGCAAAGTCATGCCAATCAGAACTATGCAGTGATATGACCATGTTAGACAGTGGAACTAACTAAAATGTGTACCTGGCTACAACACAAAAATGATATCACAATGATGTCAAACACTAAACCAAAAGTCAGAGTTAAACTTTGATCTTAAAATGCAGATACCTTGTTTCAATGAGGTACACAGTATAAATTTCCTGCATGTTCATTGCATTTTTTCCAGTCCGTTTTTCTGCTTCTGACACGCTGATCTCCAGTTTCTTCAATAAGCAACTTTTGCCTTCCATTATCTATTAGATAAAAATGCAAAGAGTAAAAATTGTCATTTTAAGTGGTAGATATTCAAAGGGCAAGAATATAATGCTCAGCAAGAGTTTCTCTCGGGAGTGATTCTTGAGAAAGACACAGTCCATGAGGTAAAGAATAATGTTGAATTGAACACAAGGTTATACAAAACAGCAAGGGTTATTGGGAGACCAGTGCACTGGGAAGTTTTTAGGATTCAACAGCAGAATACAAAAAAACCTCAAGAAAATGAATGTTGAGAGAAAGGTTGCATACAGTATAGATATCAAACAATAGAAGTTTACATAGAAGTTTATAGTTTCATTAAGAGGCTGGTGGATATATGGAAGAAGCTGCCAGAGGAGGCAAGTTGAGACAAGTACTATCACAACATTTAGAAGGTATTTAGACAGGTACATGGATAGGAAAGATTGAGAGGGATATGGGCCAAACGCAGGCAGGTGGGACTAGTGTAGATTGGTCGCAATAGCCATAGTTCAGCCAAAGGGTCTGTTTCCATGCTGTATGACTCTATATGGATATAAATAGGAAGTGGACAGGTAAGGTAAATTTGTGGTGTCTTGAGAACAACGTTGGTAAATTACTAATAGCAAACAAAGGATTGGCAGATATGTTGAACCATTTTTTTGCATTAATCTTTACCATTGTTGACATTAAGAGCCACAAGATAACAAGCAGGCTAATTTCATCATTGAAATTTCATCATTGAAATTGAGATTTACAAAAATCTCAATTTCAAAGGACAAAGTTATTAAATCAAAAATATATCCGTCACCAGGACCAAATGGACTGAAATGATTTTAAAGTGGCTAATGAGATAATGAACCTTTCAGATAATGTTTTTCATAATAGTCATGGAGTCATATAGCATGGAAACAAGCCCTTTGGTCTAACTTGGCCATGCCGATCAAGATGTCCCATCTACGCTAGTCTGACCTGCCCACATTTGGCTCATATCCTTCTAATGCTTTCCTATCCATGTACCTGTCCAAATGCGTTATAAATGTTGTTATCGTAAGTCTCAATTTCCTCTTCCCAGCTTGTTCCATACATCCACCCACTCTGTGTGGAAAAGATCGCTCCTCAGGTTTCTATTACATCTTTCCTCTCTCACCTTAAACCCATGTCCTCTGGTTCTTGAGTCCTGTACTCTGGTTAATAGACCTTTGCACTGGCCGTATCTATCCATGTCATGATCTTATTGTGCCTTTATAGATCACCCTGCAGCCTCCTGCACTCCAAGGAATAAAGTCCTAGCCTGCCCAACCTCTCCTTATAGCTCAGGCCCTTAATTCTTGGCAACATCCTTTTAAATCTTCTCTGCATTCTTTCCAATTTAACAACATCTTTCCTTTAGCAGGGTGACCAAAGC
This sequence comes from Raja brachyura, assembly GCA_963514005.1. The sequence continues at coordinate 85,100,301 of OY740787.1, forward strand.
TGAACACAATACGCAGCTTCACCAACATCCTGTACAATTGTAACATAACATCTAAACTTCTGTATTCAATACACTGACTGATGAAGGCCAATGTACTTAAAGCCATCTAGACCACCCTACCGATCTGTGAAGTTACATTCAGGGAACTATCTATCTGCACTGTTCGATCCCGCTGCTCTACAACACTCCACAGGGCCCTGCCATTCACAACAATGGTCCTGCTCTAGATTGACTTCCCAAAAAGCAACATCACGCATTTATCTGCATTAAATTCCATTAACCATTCCTTAGCACACCTGCCCAACCTGTCAAGATCCTGCTGTTATATTTGATAGCCATCTTGGCCAGCTATAATACTATATAATTTAGTGTCATCATCTAATTTACTGATCCTGCCTTGAGCGCTATCATCCAAATCATTGATATAAACCACAAACAACAATGGGCCCAGCACTGATCCCCGAGGCACTTCACTTGTCACAGGCCTCCAGTTCAAAAACAACTTGAAAACACCATTCCATCATAACTCCAGGAGGGCACCAGAAGATAGTAAAACAGACAGTGTTATTCCCTTTCTGAACAAAGATGAAAGAAAGAAGTTAAGGGAACTACAGGCTAGTTAGTTTGTAGCTAATACTGATAAGATGCTAGTCAAAAATTAAAGAGGAAGTGGCGTATCATTTAGGAATGCTTAAAAATAATTAAACCTGGTCATCGTGGTTTTATCAATGATAGAGAGTTAAGACATTTGACAAGGTGCACAAATTAAAACCTCTAATCAGAGGAAGTGCATTGGAATGGATTGAAAACTGGTTATCTCAAAAAATAGAATTGAAATATCTTGTTAAGACAGGAAGTATGTAACTAGTGGAGTAATGCAGACATCCGTATTTAAAAGACATTTGGACAAGTATATGGATGGGAAAGGTTTGAAGGGATATGGGCCCAATGCAGGCAAACTGGACTAGCATAAATAGGGCAACTTGGTTGGCAAGGACAAGTTGTGCCGAAGGATGCTCTACCATTGTCATTTTTTGACCTGCAATTGTTCACAATTTGCATTATTGATCTGGAGGAAGGAACACAAAGCAAGATTTCCAGATTTTCTGATTATACCAAAATAGGTGGGAGGGCAAGTTGTGATAAGGCCACTTTGATTCTGCAACAGGATACAAATAGATTGAGGGAGTGGACACAAAATGGTCAAGTGGCGTTTAATGTGGGGAATTGAGATCATGTCCCCCAGCCAAAAGGCAAATTATATAAATGAAGAGACTGCAGGTGAGTGAGTGCATGGGATCAGGGTATTTGACTGCACGGACCTGGCAGACTGGTCCAACAAGTAGCAAAGGCAGAAGAATCAAAGGATCCTGCTTTGCAGTTTTTAAATGCTCTCATATCCACAGCCTTATAGTTGCTACTGGCAACTTTATAAGTTTCTGTCTTTGACTTTAATGACTAGTGAGTCATAAATGAAACTATTTTGTTGGTGTTTGCACCTTAAAAAGGATTTTGATTTAGCAATGTATGCATTGTTTCTGAAGTGTGAATTACCTAAACTTGTCAGACCTTTCAATGTCCAAATAAAACAACCAATTCGGAACTAATCAATTTAAAACTCAATGCAAAATTCTAACTTATTGTAACCACTTTACTCAACGGCCCCTTGATGACATAATCTTTAACCATAGCTTAGAATAAGATCCAAAAGTCTTCTCACCAGTTGCTTCCTCACCATATTAATCCAGAACACTCCATTTCACCAATGTGTCTGTCACCTCGTTAGTGCTAATTTGATTTGCACAGTCTACGTGTAGATTAGTCCTCGATGACTACTACATTATCCATCTTGCACAATACCAATTTATGGTTTGTCCCACCCAACATCCCAATACCTATTTGATTGCCCATAAATAACTCCTGTCAATGTTTTCTAAACATTATTTCTTAGCTTGCCCAAATTGATTTTAATCTGCAAATCAAGAACCATTGGAATAGAATGAGCAAATGCACAGTCTTTTGCCCAGAGTAGGGGAAATCAAAAACCAGCGGACATAGGTTTGAGGGGGGGAGTTTGGGGGGGGGGGGCGTAGGTAAAGATTTAATAGAAACCTGAGGGGTGACTTTCTTATTACAGAGTATATGGAACAAACTGCCAGAGGAGTTAGTTGAGGCAGGTACTATCATAACATTTATGTGACATTGGTACAGGTACATGGATAATGGTTTAGAAGGATAAGGGCCAAACAGGACTAGTGTACATGTTGTTTGGCATGGGCAAGTTGGGCCAAAGGGCCTGTTTCCATGCTATATGACTCTACATATCTGAACATTTTGCACAGATCTACCGCTTTATCAATTGTGCTACACCATTTTCCTTCTTGCCCATCTTTCCTAATTGTCAAATACCATTGATCATTCAGCTCCCAGCTTTTGTCCCACATTTCCACAATGGCATTGGGATGATTCCCATTTTCTTCCATTAATTTATCTTCCTTGTTGCAAGCGCAGCAAACGTTTACCTGTAGCACATTTCACTATTATTGCTACTTTGACCTCAATTCACTGCTGGCTTTTGCTTCCACTGTCAATTCATTTGCTTGCTACCTACTGACTACTAATTCCCACTTTTCGTCAAGGTTCCAGTCTCCCTGCCGAGTTGGTTTTAACTTTCCTGATAACCAATGGTTCTTGGTGTGTGGAATAAATACCCCTCCCCACACCCAGCAAGGAGACTGGTCCCAGCCCAAATGAGGTGCAACACCATTTATACTGGCATTATTTGCTCTAGTACTATCTTCAATGCCTCAAATCTCAAGGCTACCCACCTGTACTACTTGTCCAGGTATTAATTTACACTAGGTAGACAAAAGTGCTGGAGAAACTCAGCGGGTGCAGCAACATCTATGGAGCGAAGGAAATAGGCAACGTTTCGGGCCGAAACCCTTCTTTAGACATTCATTTACACTATCCTCCTATTTTTGTACTTGGTACACATGGCACCTGGGAGTAATCCTGGGACACTGCATATAAGATCTTACTTTTTAGACCCCTTCCCTGGCTCCCCAACTTCCACTTGCAGAGACTTCACCCCTTTTGCCACCACCATCACAACCTTCTCCCTTTAATATTCTCCACAGTCACTTGCCCCAGTTTGAGTCAGTATATCGCCCAGTACCCATTATATCTGCCTCAAGTATCCCTATTAATATTAATTTCCCATTCTTCTTCCCCTCCTCCTGTGTTAATCACAACCCTAATTCATGCTGTGATCCTGCCTTTGACTAAACTTCCCAAAGACACCATTAGCCCAGAGAGTTTCCAAAATATTTCGCTTAGGCAGCTTATAACTCAGCGGCATGAATATTGATTTCACCAAATTCAAATTACCCTTGCAACCCTCTCTCCGTCTCTCTGACATCTCTCCCCCAACTAAGTCGTTGTACTAGCCTCAAAGCCATCTCATTGTCTCATTCAATGTATCTTGTTTTCACCTAGGCCACAGTTAACAATTATCATCGTTACTTTTTTGCATATTTTTCATTCATTTGTTCTATATCTCCATCTACATCTCTTGTTTCTCTTTCCCCTCACTGGAGAAGGGTCTGGACCCGAAACGTCACCTATTCCTTTTCTCCAGAGATGCTGCCTGACCCGCCAGCACCGCCCCCGCTTCAGCTTTTTGTGTCTGTCTTCCAAAGTGGAAAGTGAGCTAGTGAGCACTGTTTTCTCAGGTGACTCTTAAAGTTACCCAACTCTTTCTCCTGAGCTGTCTATTTGCCAGGCAGATTATCTTTGTAAATTGTCGGGAAATTTGGACTAAGGGTCTTCATGGTTCATGGTCAGGTCAAGGAACCATGCACTTGTAACAACTAGGACCAGGCACCATATTCTGGAGTGGATCTGAAGAAGGGTCTCGACCCGAAACGTCGCCTATCTCCTTCGCTCCTTAGATGCTGCTGCACCCACTGAGTTTCTCCAGCTTTTTGTGTAACCCACCATATTCTGGCATCTCTGTATCCTGTCTCAGAGTACGAGTACTACTACCACCACCACCACTACCACTCACTTATACTGTATCTGAGATGCTTATCCAAAAGGTATCCAAATGCTTATGTACATTGATAGTTGTACTAAAATGAATTCCACTGTGCCTCAGTACATTTGACTATAAAATACCATTAAACCACACCTGCTTTTTCTGCCTACTTACCTTTCAGTGTTTCAAGTCAGGATTAGGGCACGGTTTGGTTATTATTTATCATTTTATTATGTAATCTTCAATACAATTCTACACCACAAGCTGAGTGCAGGCCGCCCCCCCGCTTGTTGTTCTAATAACCACCCAGGTAACTACAATAAATATCACACTTCCCCTCAACTCCAGCAACACAGGCAGGTGGGGATGAACAAGGCGATGCATGAGGGGCAGGGGCAGGGGCAGGGGCAGGGGCAGGGGCAGGGGCAGGGGCAGGGGCAGGGGCAGGGGCAGGGGCAGGGGCAGGGGCAGGGTCAGGGGCAGGGGCAGGGGCAGGGGCAGGGGCAGGGGCAGGGGCAGGGGCAGGGGCAGGGGCAGGGGCAGGGTCAGGGGCAGGACCGACACCGGGGGGGGGGGGGGGGAGACAAGACGGTGCATTAGGGTCAGGGTCGACAGCACGGGGCCAGGGCCAGGGCCGGGCCATCACCATATCTGCCCCCGCCTCACACGCCAAATGTGCCCGCAACAGGCTGCAGGTGAACCCGGTGATAAACTGGGCCCGGCTCCGGCTCCAAACCCCCGGGACAGCGCGGACTCCAGGCCCCGGCTTCCAGCCCGGGACGCTGCGGCCTTTGCCCCCCTCCCCCCCCCTCCCCCCCCCTCCCCCAAACCGAGACCCCGGACTCGCGGCCGGGAGCCGCCGCCGCCAGGCCCCGCTACCCCGGGCCCGCCCCCCCGCCCCGGACCAGGCCCCGGCCCCGGCCCCGGCCCCGGCCCCGGCCCTACCGTGCTGCGGCCGCCGAGCGCGTCGGTGCGGTCCTGGGCGGGCTGGGGCTGGGGCTGGGCCCGGACCCCCGGCTCGTCTTCACCCCCCGACTCGCCCTCACTCTCCCCCTCTCCCTCCACCACCGGCTCCTCCCGCCACCGCTGCCCGGCCTCGTCCGCCATCATCCCCGCACTGCGCCAGCACCGCCCCCGCTCCAAGACACCGCCCACCTCCCGGCACCCAGCACCCGGCAACACCCTGCACCCTGCACCCTGCACCCTGCAACACCCTGCACCCTGTCACCCTGCACCCTGCACCCTGCACCCTGCACCCTGCAACACCCTGCACCCAGCAACACCCTGCACCCTGCACCCTGTTACCCTGCACCCTGTCACCCAGCAACACCCTGCACCCTGTCACCCTGCACCCAGCAACACCCTGCACCCTGTCACCCTGCACCCTGCACCCTGCAACACCCTGCACCCAGCAACACCCTGCACCCTGCACCCCTGTCACCCGGCACCCTGTCACCCTGCACCCTGCACCCTGCACCCAGCAACACCCTGCACCCTGTCACCCTGTCACCCTGCACCCTGCACCCTGTCACCCTGTCACCCTGCACCCGGCAACACCCTGCACCCTGTCACCCTGCACCCTGTCACCCTGTCACCCTGCACCCAGCAACACCCTGCACCCTGTCACCCTGCACCCTGTCACCCTGCACCCTGTCACCCTGCACCCAGCAACACCCTGCACCCTGTCACCCTGCACCCTGCACCCAGCAACACCCTGCACCCAGCAACACCCTGCACCCTGCACCCCTGTCACCCGGCACCCTGTCACCCTGCACCCTGCACCCTGCACCCAGCAACACCCTGCACCCTGCACCCTGTCACCTAGCAACACCCTGCACCCGTCACCCTGCACTCTGCAACACCCGGCACCCTGCACCCTGTCACCCAGCAACACCCTGTCACCCTGCACCCTGTCACCCAGCACCCAGCACCCAGCACTCTGTCACCCTGCACCCTGCAACACCCTGCACCCAGCAACACCCTGCACCCAGCAACACCCTGCACCCTGTCACCCAGCAACACCCTGCACCCTGTCACCTAGCAACACCCTGCACCCGTCACCCTGCACTCTGCAACACCCGGCACCCTGCACCCTGTCACCCAGCAACACCCTGTCACCCTGCACCCAGCAACACCCTGCACCCAGCACCCTGTCACCCTGCACCCTGCAACACCCTGCACCCAGCAACACCCTGCACCCTGCACTCTGCAACACCCGGCACCCTGCACCCTGTCACCCAGCAACACCCTGTCACCCTGTCACCCTGTCACCCTGCAGCCTGTCACCCTGTCACCCTGCACCCTGTCACCCTGTCGCCCTGCGACACCCGGCACCCAGCACCCTGTCACCCAGTCACCCTGTCACCCAGCAACACCCTGCACCCTGTCACCCTGCACCCCTGTCACCCTGCACCCTGTCACCCTGTCACCCTGCACCCCTGTCACCCTGCACCCTGTCACCCTGTCACCCTCCACCCCTGTCACCCTGCACTCTGCAACACCCGGCACCCTGCACCCTGTCACTCTGTCACCCAGCAACACCCTGTCACCCAGCAACACCCTGTCACCCTGCACCCTGTCACCCTGCACCCCTGTCACCCAGCACCCAGCAACACCCTGCACATTGTCACCCTGTCATCCAGCACCCAGCAACACCCTGCACCCTTTCACCCTGTCACCCTGCACCCTGTCACCCTGTCACCCTGCACCCTGTCACCCTGTCACCCAGCACCCAGCAACACCCTGCGCCTTGTCACCCTGTCACCCAGCACCCAGCAACACCCTGCTCCCTGTCACCCTGCACCCCTGTCACCCTGCACCCCTGTCACCCTGCACCCCTGTCACCCTGCACCCTGTCACCCTGTCACCCTGTCACCCTGTCACCCGGCACCCTGTCACCCGGCACCCTGTCACCCGGCACCCTGTCACCCTGCACCCGGCAACACCTGTCACCCTGTCACCCAGCACCCTGTCACCCGGCACCCTGTCACCCTGCAACACCCGGCACCCTGTCACCCTGCACCGTGTCGCCCAGCACCCAGCACCCTGTCACCCTGCACCCAGCACCCTGTCATCCTGCACCCCTGTCACCCAGCACCCAGCACCCTGTCACCCTGCACCCCTGTCACCCTGCAACACCCGTCACCCTGTCACCCTGTCACCCTGCACCCTGTCACCCTGCACCCTGCACCCAGCAACACCCTGCACCCAGCAACACCCTGCACCCTGCACCCGGCAACACCCTGCACCCTGCACCCAGCAACACCCTGCACCCTGTACCCAGCAACACCCGGCACCCTGTCACCCTGCACCCAGCACCCAGCAACACCCGGCACCCTGTCACCCAGCACCCGGCAACACCCTGCACCCTGTCACCCTGTCACCCTGCACCCTGTCACCCAGTCACCCAGCAACACCCTGCACCCTGTCACCCTGCACCCCTGTCACCCAGCAACACCCTGCACCCTGTCACCCTGCACCCTGTCACCCTGCACCCTGTCACCCAGCAACACCCTGCACCCTGTCACCCTGCACCCTGTCACCCTGCACCCTGTCACCCTGCACCCCTGTCACCCTGCACCCAGCAACACCCTGCACCCTGTCACCCTGCACCCCTGTCACCCAGCAACACCCTGCACCCTGTCACCCTTTCACCCTGTCACCCTGTCACCCTGTCACCCTGCACCCCTGTCACCCTGTCACCCTGTCACCCAGCACCACCCTGCACCTTGTCACCCTGTCACCCAGCACCCGGCAACACCCTGCACCCGGCAACACCCTGCACCCGGCAACACCCTGCACCCGGCAACACCCTGCACCCAGCAACACCCTGCACCCGGCAACACCCTGCACCCTGTCACCCTGTCACCCTGCACCCTGTCACCCAGCAACACCCTGCACCCTGTCACCCTGCACCTCTGTCACCCAGCAACACCCTGCACCCTGTCACCCTGCACCCTGCACCCTGCACCCTGCACCCGGCAACACCCTGCACCCGGCAACACCCTGCACCCGGCAACACCCTGCACCCGGCAACACCCTGCACCCGGCAACACCCTGCACCCAGCAACACCCGACACCCAGCAACACCCGGCACCCTGTCACCCTGCACCCTGCACCCAGCAACACCCTGCACCCAGCAACACCCTGCACCCTGTCACCCTGCACCCAGCAACACCCTGCACCCAGCAACACCCTGCACCCAGCAACACCCGGCAACACCCTGCACCCAGCAACACCCTGCACCCAGCAACACCCTGCACCCAGCAACACCCTGCACCCAGCAACACCCTGCACCCAGCAACACCCTGCACCCTGCACCCGGCAACACCCTGCACCCTGCACCCTGTCGCCCTGCGACACCCTGCACCCTGTCACCCTGCACCCTGTCACCCTGTCGCCCTGCGACACCCGGCACCCAGCACCCTGTCACCCTGCACCCTGTCACCCTGCAACACCCTGCACCCTGTCACCCTGCACCCTGTCACCCTGCACCCCTGTCACCCTGCACTCTGCAACACCCGGCACCCTGCACCCTGTCACCCTGTCACCCTGTCACCCAGCAACACCCTGTCACCCTGCACCCTGTCACCCTGCACCCTGTCACCCGGCACCCCTGTCACCCGGCACCCCTGTCACCCTGCACCCCTGTCACCCTGCACCCCTGTCACCCTGCACCCTTTCACCCAGCAACACCCTGCACATTGTCACCCTGTCATCCGGCACCCAGCAACACCCTGCACCCTTTCACCCTGTCACCCTGCACCCTGTCACCCTGTCACCCTGTCACCCTGCACCCCTGTCACCCTGTCACCCAGCACCCAGCAACACCCTGCACCTTGTCACCCTGTCACCCAGCACCCAGCTGCACCCCTGTCACCCTGCACCCTGCACCCTGTCACCCTGTCACCCAGCACCCTGTCAACCGGCACCCTGTCACCCGGCACCCTGTCACCCTGCACCCGGCAACACCCGTCACCCAGCACCCAGCACCCTGTCACCCGGCACCCTGTCACCCTGCAACACCCGGCACCCTGTCACCCAGCACCCTGCACCCAGCACCCTGTCATCCTGCACCCCTGTCACCCTGTCACCCAGCACCCTGTCACCCTGCACCCCTGTCACCCTGTCACCTTGCAACACCCGTCACCCTGTCACCCTGTCACGCTGCACCCTGTCACCCTGCACCCTGTCACCTGCACCCTGTCACCCTGTCACCCTGCACCCCTGTCACCCAGCACCCAGCAACACCCTGCACCTTGTCACCCTGTCACCCAGCACCCAGCACCCAGCTGCACCCCTGTCACCCTGCACCCTGCACCCTGTCACCCTGTCACCCAGCACCCTGTCACCCGGCACCCTGTCACCCGGCACCCTGTCACCCTGCACCCGGCAACACCCGTCACCCTGTCACCCAGCACCCAGCACCCTGTCACCCGGCACCCTATCACCCTGCAACACCCGGCACCCTGTCACCCAGCACCCTGCACCCAGCACCCTGTCATCCTGCACCCCTGTCACCCTGTCACCCAGCACCCTGTCACCCTGCACCCCTGTCACCCTGTCACCTTGCAACACCCGTCACCCTGTCACCCTGTCACGCTGCACCCTGTCACGCTGCACCCTGTCACCCTGCAACACCCAGACACCCTGTCACCCGCTGTCACCCTGTCACCCAACACCCACTGTCACCCTGTCACCCAGCAACAGCACCTTGTCACCCAGCGACAACTGTCACCCTGTCATCCAGCACCGTCACCCACTGTCACCCAGCACCCACTGTCACCCTGTCACCCGGCACCCACCCACAGCACCCTTTCACCCAGCAACAACTGTCACTGGGCACCCACCCACAGCACCCTGTCACCCACTGTCGCCCTGTCACCCGGCACCCACCCACTGTCACCCTGTCACCCAGCAACAACTGTCACCCAGCACCTTGTCACCCGGCACCCACCCACTGTCACCCACTGTCACCCAGCACCCTGTCACCCAATGTCACCCAACACACACTGTCACCCGGCACTCACCCACAGCACCCTCACCCACCCACTGTCACCCACAGTCACCCTGTCACCCACAGCATCCTGTCACTCACAGCACCCTGTTACCCACTGTCACCCAGCACCCACTGTCACCCAGCAACAACTGTCTCCCGGCACCCACCCACTGCACCCTGTCACACACCCACTGTCACCATCACCCACCCGCAGCACCTTGTTGACCACCCACTGTCACCCTGTCACCCACCCAATCACCTTGTAACCCAGCACCTACTCACTGTCACACATCCATAGTCACCGTGACACCCACTGACACCCAACACCTAGATCCCACGCACAGACACCCACCCTCACCCTGTCATCTGGTACCCACCCACTATCACCCGGTCACCCTGTCACCCAGCACCTACTCACAGTCACCCAGGCACCCTATCATCACCCAGCACCAACTATCACCCTGTTACCCTGTCACCACGAACACTCACTCAGACACCCCGACACCCCCCACCATCACGCAACACCCACCCACAGTCACCCACTCATGTCACCCTAACCCCACAGTTTCACGCACACTTACACATCCACCATCACCCTGCCCCCACCCTGGCACCCTGCGCTTGCGCTATCACCCTGTCACCCGCACCATGTCCAATGTCATCGTATACAGAAGTACAGTGAAAAGCATTGTTTTGCATGCTATCCAATCATATTGAGTCATAGAGTTACTCCTTGGGTTCCAATTAAGTCTTTCCCCCTTCACCTTAAACCTATGTGCTCTGCAGGGCCGGATTTACGTGTAAACTAGACAAGCTTAAGTTTAGGGCCTCAAGATCTAGGGGGACTCAGCCCGCTCCACCAAGGTGTATAAAACTTTTGAAGTAGTGGTGTTGTTACAAACCCTACCATCGGTAGCGTTGTGCTTGCAATTCCGAAGGCTTTGGTGGTGTGGGGGAGCGGGATTAAAATGCAGGTGAGGTTTATATTAGTTGTGGAGATGACCTCCTACTCTTTGCCCGCTGACCTCAGTGGAAGTGGATGACCTCAGGTTCATTCGAGAAACTGAGTCGTTTCTCGACAAGTCCTTCAGTGAGATTGTTACACCCAAGGCACTAGAAGAGAGAAGGTGGGTGACGGTGAGAAAGGGAGGAAAACATGGGATGCAAAGGTCCCCGGGTGTTGTACCTCTTGTGAACAGGTTCACCCACGTGGAAGCTGCCGGGACAGAAGACGGTATCCCACTGAGCGGCGGACTGGCTTGCCAAACAAAAAGGGCTGATGAGCCAAACCCACAGAGGCCAAAGTCGGGCAACGCCATTGTAGTTGGAGACTCCATTGTGAGAGGTACGGGCAGGGGTTTTTGCGGCAACAGACGGGATTCCAGGATGGTGTGCTGCCTTCCTGGTGCCAGGATCCAGGATGTTACGGACAGAGTGCAGACAATCCTCAAGGGCGAAGGTGACCAGCCGGAAGTGGTCGCGCATGTTGGCACAAATGATGTTGGAAAGAAGGAGATGAATTTTTTGCAGCGGGACTTCAGAGAGCTCGGAAAAATGCTGAAAAGCAGGACTTCCAGGGTTGTTATCTCCGGTTTGCTTCCAGTTCCTCGTGCTGGCGAGAGCAGGAACAGGGAGATATGGGACCTGAATGTGTGGCTGAGGAACTGGTGCAGGGGGCAGGGATTTAGATTCTTAGATCACTGGGATTTTTTTTATAGTAAGGGGGAACTGTACAAAAGGGACGGATTGCATCTTAACAGGTGGGGGACCAGCATTCTGGCCGGCAGGTTTGCCACTGCTACACGGATGGTTTTAAACTGAATAAGGGGGGTGGGGTATCAAATGGGATAGTCGAGGACGGAGTTAGAGGGAAAGAGAGTAAAGCGATGGTTAATGACCCCAGAATTAACGGGGAAGAAAGCTCACAAAGGGATAGGAGAGTATGGCCAAGTGTAATAGGGATCGATGTGAAAGGGGCCACTTGTCAACATAATTGTATAAGGAGTAAGAGTGTTGTAAAAACAAGCCTGAAGGCTTTGTGTCTCAATGCGAGGAGCATTCGTAATAAGGTGGATGAGTTGAAGGTGCAGATAGCGATTAATGACTATGCTATAGTTGGAATCACGGAGACTTGGCTCCAGGATGACCAAGGCTGGGAGCTGAACATCCAGGGATATTCAATATTCAGGAGGGATAGACGAAAAGGAAAAGGAGGTGGGGTAGCGTTGCTGGTGAGAGAGGAGATTAATGCAATAGAAAGGAAGGACATTAGCGTGGAGGATGTGGAATCGATATGGGTAGAGCTGCGAAACTCTAAGGGGCAGAAAACGCTAGTGGGAACTGTGTACAGGCCACCTAACAGTAGTATTGGAGTTGGGGATGGCATCAAACAGGAAATTAGAAATGCGTGCAACAAGGGTAACACGGTTATAATGGGTGACTTCAATCTGCATGTAGATTGGGTGAATCAAATTGGCAGGGGTGCTGAGGAAGAGGATTTCCTGGAATGTATGCGGGATAGTTTTCTCAACCAACATGTGGAGGAACCAACGAGAGAGCAGGCTATTCTAGACTGGGTATTGAGTAATGAGGAAGGGTTAGTTAGCAGTCTTGTTGTGCGTGGCCCCTTGGGCAAGAGTGACCATAATATGGTTGAGTTCTTCATTAGGATGGAGAGTGACAAAATTAAGTCAGAAACAAGGGTTCTGAACTTGAACAAAGGTAACTTTGAAGGTATGAGATGTGAATTGGCCAAGATAGACTGGCAGGTGATTCTTAAAGGGTTGACAGTGGATGTGCAATGGAAGGTATTTAAAGACTGCATGGATGAAGTACAAAAGTTGTTCATACCAGTTTGGCAAAAGAATAAATCGGGGAAGGTGGTGCATCCATGGATAACAAGGGAAATCAGGGATAGTATAAAAACAAAAGATGAGGCATACAAATTTGCCAGAAAAAGCAGCCTACCGGAGGACTGGGAGAAATTCAGAATCCAGCAGAGGAGGACAAAGGGCTTAATTAGGAAAGGGAAAATAGATTATGAAAGGAAACTGGCAGGGAACATAAAAACTGACTGCAAAAGTTTTTATAGATATGTAAAGAGAAAGAGACTAGTTAAAACAAATGTTGGTCCCTTGCAGTCAGAAACAGGTGAATTGATCATGGGGAACAAGGACATGGCAGACCAATTGAATAACTACTTTGGTTCTGTCTTCACTAAGGAAGACATAAATAATCTGCCGGAAATAGCAGTGGAACGGGGGTCAAATAAGATGGAGGAACTGAGTGAAATCCAGGTTAGCCGGGAGGTGGTGTTGGGTAAATTGAACGGATTGAAGGCCGATAAATCCCCAGGGCCAGATAGTCTGCATCCCAGAGTACTCAAGGAGGTAGCCACAGAAATAGTGGATGCATTAGTGATAATTTTTCAAAATTCCTTAGATTCTGGAGTAGTTCCTGAGGATTGGAGGGTAGCTAATGTAACCCCACTTTTTAAAAAAGGAGGGAGAGAGAAAGCGGGGAATTACAGACCAGTTAGTCTAACATCGGTAGTGGGGAAACTGCTAGAATCAGTTATTAAAGATGGGATAGCAGCGCATTTGGAAAGTGGTGAAATCATTGGACAAAGTCAGCATGGATTTACGAAAGGTAAATCATGTCTGACAAATCTGATAGAATTTTTCGAGGATGTAACTAGTAGAGTGGATAAGGGAGAACCAGTGGATGTGTTATATCTAGACTTTCAGAAGGCTTTCGACAAGGTCCCGCATAAGAGATTAGCATACAAACTTAAAGCACACGGTATTGGGGGTTCAGTATTGATGTGGATAGAGAACTGGCTAGCAGACAGGAGGCAAAGGGTAGGAGTAAACGGGTCCTTTTCAGAATGGCAGGCAGTGACTAGTGGGGTGCCGCAAGGCTCAGTGCTGGGACCCCAGCTATTTACAATATATATTAATGATTTGGACGAGGGAATTCAATGCAACATCTCCAAATTTGCAGATGATACCAAGCTGGGGGGTATAGTTAGGTGTGAGGAGGATGCTTGGAGGCTGCAGGGTGATTTGGATAGGCTGAGTGAATGGGCAGATGCATGGCAGATGCAGTACAATGTGGATAAATGTGAGGTTATCCACTTTGGTGGCAAAAACATGAGGGTAGACTATTATCTGAATGGTGGCAGATTAGGTAAGGGGGAGATGCAACGAGACCTGGGTATCATGGTACACCAGTCATTGAAAGTAGGCATGCAGGTGCAGCAGGCAGTGAAGAAAGCAAATGGTATGTTAGCATTCATAGCGAAAGGATTTGAGTATAGGAGCAGGGAGGTTCTACTGCAGTTGTACAGGGTTTTGGTGAGGCCACACCTGGAGTACTGCGTACAGTTTTGGTCTCCAAATCTGAGGAAAGACATCCTTGCCATAGAGGGGGTACAGAGAAGATTCACCAGACTGATTCCTGGGATGTCAGGACTTTCATATGAGGAAAGATTGGATAGACTCGGTTTGTACTCGATGGAATTTAGAAGATTGAGGGGGGATCTTATAGAAACCTACAAAATTCTTAAGGGGTTGGACAAGCTAGATGCTGGAAGATTGTTCCCGATGTTGGGGGAGTCCAGAACAAGGGGTCACAGTCTAAGGATAAGGGGGAATTCCTTTAGGACCGAAATGAGGAAAACATTCTTTACACAGAGAGTGGTGAGTCTCTGGAATTCTCTGCCACAGAAGGTAGTTGAGGCCAGTTCATTGGCTATATTTAAGAGGGCGTTAGATGTGGCACTTGTGGCTAAAGGGATCAGGGGGTATGGAGAGAAGGCAGGTACGGGATACTGAGTTGGATGATCAGCCATGATCACATTGAATGGCGGTGCAGGCTCGAAGGGCCGAATGGCCTACTCCTGCACCTATTTTCTATGTTTCTATGTTTCTATGACCCTCGCCACTCCACCACCCTCCAGAAGCCTGCAGCTGTCACCTTACCTGCAGCCTG
This sequence comes from Raja brachyura, assembly GCA_963514005.1. The sequence continues at coordinate 85,115,330 of OY740787.1, forward strand.
GACTTAGCACCGGGCCTGAACTTTCCACACTGCAGACTCCAACTCCCCTGAGTTTGACTGCGCTGGGTTCTAGTGCCAGTCCTCCTAACCCTGGTAACCTCAGTGGCTGTTCCACTGGGTCTTCCCCATTCCCTTCAAACCATGTGACCCCAGCTATTCCCCACCCACACTACAGTCCTCATACCCCCTGACCACCCACCAGTCATCGCCTCGGCCTCACCTGCCTTCCTCCGGCCCCATCCCTGCCTTGTGTTCACCATCCCCGCTGACCACGCCCTCTCAGATACCGAATGATCTGTCCTCAGCAGAGGCCTCACCTTTGTCCCCCTCCGTCCCCACCTCAATGAGTTCCGCACCCGCCGCGAATTGGAGCTCTTCTTCCATCGCCTCCGCCTCACACCGTTCTTCCATGCGAAGGAGTCCTCGCCCCCATTGATGATCCCTTTTCCCGTCTCCAACGGACCACCTCCTCTTGGACCCCCCTCATGGCCATTGGTACAATGAAATTTGGGGGCACCATTCAACGTCGGAATGGGAGAACATTCTCAGTGGCTTGGACGTCCGAATCGGCCACTTCCTACCGGAGATCGCGGCTCCCGAAGTCCACAGGCTGAGCTGGGTGGAGATTCACGCTGGCGGCCCTCGGCAAAGGTATCCCAGGGCTCCGCGATATTGAAATCAGCGCAGCCTGAGGCTGGGAGCTCTGCAAACATCACAGCTCCATGATGTTGAAGCGGCAGGCCCAACACCCCAGAGCTTCAAACGGCAATCCAGGTAAGGCATCGCCTGCTCCGCGATGAATCCAATATGTATTTTAAAACCAACTGTTTAATGGCAATATACAGTAGGATCTAAAAGTGTCACACTGTCACTGTCGGGTAGACATGGTCCTCAGATGGAGTCACAGATGGAGCAGCAGGACACCAGGTACCTGTGGCAGGGGCTACGGACTGTAACCAACTACCGGGGCAGCCCCCCCTCAACCGGAAGTGCTGTCACCTCCCTAGCTGATGACCTGAACTCCTTCTACGCTCGTTTCGAGTCGGGCAACATCACCCCAGATTTGCCGGCTAACGACAACACCGCCAGCATGCTGGCTAACGAAGCTGAAGGGAGGTCCATCGCTGGGAATGTGCACACATTCTCGTTGTCCGAGCACGACGTGAGGAGGGCCCTGACACGGGTGAACATGAGGAAAGCTGGAGGCCCAGATGGCATCTCGGGGCAAGTCTTGTGCTACGCAACTAGCTCCAGTGCTCACTACAATATTCAACCTCTCCCTGGCCAAGTCCGTGGTCCCTGCCTGCTTCAAAAGATCCATCATTGTACCTGTACCAAAGAATGCCTGTCTGAGTGACTACCGTCCAGTGGCCTCCACCTCGGTATTCATGAAATGCTTTGAGAGGCTGGTCAAGAAACACATCTGCGCCTTCCCCCCTCACAACATGGACCCGCTACAATTTGCATACCGTCCGAACAGATCTGCAGACGATGGGGTCTCCCAGGTTTTGCACACCACTCTCTCTCACCTTGACAGCCAGAAGGGGGGGCTATGTGAGGATGCTGTTCATAGACTTCAGTGCAGCCTTCAACACGATAGTCCCCACCAGACTTGCTGAGAAGCTGCTGGAATTAGGGCTCAACACCCCCCTGTGTGCCTGGGTCCTGGACTTTCTCATCGCCAGGCCCGAGGTAGTCAAGATGGGAGGAAATACATCAAAGTTCCTCACCCTTAGCACAGGATCCCCCCCAGGGTTGCGTCCTCAGCCCCCTACTGTACTCCCTGTACACACGTGACTGTGTGGCTACGTTCAGCTCCAACTCTATAATCAAGTTTGCTGATGACACCGTGGTGGTGGGCCTGGTCTCCGATAATGATGAGAAGGCCTACCGGGAGGAGGTGGCTGATCTGGCACTCTGGTGTCAGGACAACAGCCTCCTCTTGAATGTCAAAAAAACGAAGGAGCTGATCGTGGTCTTTAGGAGGGCACAACGTCCAAGGACGTACACACCATTGAGGATAAATGGGGATACTGTGGATAGGGTGAGCTGTTTTAAATACCTGGGAGTCCACATCTCTGAGGATATGACACGGACATCACACGCTGTGTAAGGCAAGGCAGCGCCTTTACCACCTCAGGCAATTGAGGAAATTCAGAGTGTCCCTGAGAATCCTCCAGTGCTTCTACTCAGCGACTGTGGAAAGTATCTTGTCCGGAAAAATCGTAATTTGGTTTGGGAACTGCTCTGCCCAGGACAAGAAGGCTCTGCAGAGAGTAGTGCGTTCAGCCGAACCCACTATGGGAACTACACTCACCCCCTGCAGGAACTATACATCAGAAGGTGCAAATCCAGGGCCAACAAGATCATGGGGAACCCCTTCCACCCCAGCAACGGACTGTTCCAGCTGCTACAGTCAGGCAAACGCCTCCGTTGCCATGCTGTGAAAACAGAGAGGATGAGAATGAGCTTCTTCCCACAGACCATTAGGACTGTAAACTCCTATCTCACCAGGGACTAACTTACTGTACCAATTTACTGTTGTGTGGTGTCTTTTTAAAATTGCTGGTTTTTTTCTCTTTTTTCCTCCCACAAATATGTAATATGCAAATATGTGATTCTGTTCCATTCTGTTTTTTTTTTTTTTTTTGCACAATCAGCAAGCATTGCCACTTTTCATTTCACTGCACATCTCGTATGCATATGTGACGAATAAACTTGACTTGACTAGTTGTAAGGGGGGGGGGGCTCACAAGTGAAATAGCTTAGGGCCTCTCTTCATCTAAATCTGGCCCTGGTCCTCTGGTTCACGATTCCCCTACTCTGGGTAAGAGACCCTGTGCGTCTACCCGATTCAATCGGACAATAGTGTACATAAATGCAGTCGTTAAACTCAAGTACAACAGGCAGTGAAGGAGAAGGTACAGAGTGCAGGATACAGTTCTCAGCATTGTAGTGTGTCAGTTCCATAGACAGGGTCTAATGTCCATAGAGGTAGAGGTGAATCGGACAGTACTCTAGATTACAAAAGAACCGTTCAGAAACTTGATAACAGAGGGGAAGAAGCTGTTCCTGAGTCTGGTGGTGCGCACGTTCAAGCTATTGTACCTTCTGCCCAATGGGAGCAAGAATAAGAAGGAATGGCCAAGGTGGGACAAATCTTTGATTATGTTGGCTGTTTTTCTGAGGTATCGCTACATTTCACCAAAGGAATGACCGAGTTGCAACTATATTTGATTATGTTGGCTGCTTTTCACAATACCTCTGAAAAGTAGCCAACATAAGTCAATGGAGGGAAGCCTAGTCTGTGTGATGACTGGGCCACATCTACAACTCTCTGCAATTTCTTGCGGTCTTGGACAGAGCTGTTCTCAAACCAAGCTGTGAGGCAACCCGGCAGTATGCTTTCTACAGTGCATCTGTAGAAGTTTGTCAGTCACTGGAAACATGCTAAATTTCCTCAGTCTCCTCAGGAGGCGATGGTGTGCCTTCTTGGTAGTCTCATCAATGTGGTTGGTCCATATATGAAATGCAAACGCAAACTCCTGTGCATGCTGGAAATCTGTAATAGAAACCTCTCTCCTGCCCAAGCAGATCTTTGGGGTCAGTGATGAATTGTTTTCACTATATTCTGCAGATTTTGAATGGTCTTTTCAGAGTGGATGTGGAGGGATCACTGATAAAAAATAAGTTATATATTTAAGAAAAAGTTGAGGGGGGGGCTTTTTTCTCTCAGAGGGTGTTGGTCTTTTGGAAATGTCATCTACATTTTTAAGACAGAGGCAGGTGTGGACTCGGTGAGCCGAAGGGCCTGTTTCCACGCTTTATCTCTAAACTAAACTAAGATGTAATGCACATCGGGAAGTCCAAAGAGAATATCATGAAAGCTCCAATAGCCCTTACCTTAGTCTGAAGAAGGGTCTCGACCCGAAACGTCGCCTATTTCCTTCACTCCATAGATGCTGCCTCACCTGCTGAGTTTCTCCAGCAATTTTTTCCACCTTACCTTAGACATGTTCAGCCACCAGATTTTGACGATAGAACATATGTACTGTAATTACATTTAACTGCTAGCAATATTTTATTCTACACGTGTGCCGATAGTGGAACAATTACATTCTTAATTGGTGCAGCTTATCAGACTGTGAATACAGATACATACATTTTAATCATTGGACAATGCATTTCATCCACATTGATATAACATGTGGAGTATTTCACCGGCATAGTATCTCAGCGGATCAAGCAGCATCTCTGGAGAAAAGGAATGGGTGATGTTTCAGGTAATTCATTTCACCACCCATTCCTTCTCTCCAGAGATGCTGCCTGGCCTGCTGAGTAACGCCAGCATTTTGTGTCTATCTTCAATGTAAACCAGCATCTGCACTTCCTTCCTATACACTTGGTGTAAAATGGCCTTCATTACACAATATAATTTATCTATAATTGTACATATTTAATACTTTAATGAGATATGATCCTCCATTGAAATTCATTAAATATTAATTTTGTGACTTGACATGAAATCTTCAATCACTATGAAATAAATTATTGAATGATTTAAGTCTTTCAGACTAATTGTAGGGAGCTGAAGAGTCAAAGACACAACACATGTATACGGAAGATGGATTTCTTTTTAAATCACCAATTCTCTGTCATTATTTGATACCTGAAATATGACCATTTCTGGCAATTCCACATTTAATTCCCATCCTTAAATGCGCTTGAGTAGATGATGGTGCACTGACTCCTTGGACTTTTGCAGTCCCAGCATCCCTCCCCCATCCAAGTCACACCAGTTTTTTGTTCTCACCTAGCAACAATGGCCTGTTTCTTTTATCATTGTTACTTTTTTGCATATCTTTCATTCATTTGTTTTATGTCTCCCTACATCATAGTCTATATCTCTCATTTTCCTTTCCTATGACTTTCAGTGTGAAAAAGGTCTCGACCCATTCCTTCTCTCCAGTGATGCTGCTTGCCCTGCTGAATTACTCCAGCATTTTGTATCTATTTTCGGTTTCAACTAGTATCTGCAGTTCCTTCCTGCACATGATATTTCCACAGTTTGATTATGGAGGAAATTCCAAGATCTCGCTGCAGCGGATAGCAGCGGTATATTTCCAAGTCTGCTTAATGCATGAGGTGCATGTTCAGCTGAAGCCTTGGTGAGGGGCCACAGTGCACTTTGTAGATGATGCCTGATGCAGGCAAAGTTGAAACATAGAAAAATAGGTGCAGGAGTAGGCCATTTGGCCCTTCGAGCCTGCACCGCCATTCAATGTGATCATGGCTGATCATCCAACTCAGTATCCCGTACCTGCCTTCTCTCCATACCCCCTGATCCCTTTAGCCACAAGTGCCACATCTAACGCCCTCTTAAATATAGCCAATGAACTGGCCTCAACTACCTTCTGTGGCAGAGAATTCCAGAGACTCACCACTCTCTGTGTAAAGAATGTTTTCCTCATCTCGGTCCTAAAGGAATTCCCCCTTATCCGTAGACTGTGACCCCTTGTTCTGGACTCCCCCAACATCGGGAACAATCTTCCAGCATCTAGCTTGTCCAACCCCTTAAGAATTTTGTAAGTTTCTAAAAGATCCCCCCTCAATCTTCTAAATTCCAGCGAGTACAAGCCGAGTCTATCCAATCTTTCCTCATATGAAAGTCCTGACATCCCAGGAATCAGTCTGGTGATCTTGACTGATGATTAAGGAAATGATTTAGTTTCTTTGATGGATGCAAAAAGCTGGAGTATTTCAGCGGGTCAGACAGCATCTCTGGAGAAAAGGAATAGGTGACTTTTGGGTCGAGACTCTTCTTCAGACTTCTTAGTTCCCTCGTGCTTTCTTTTCATCAAATTGACCTCTTCTATTGCATTTCCTCTATATTGTCTGTGAATTTTACTGTAAGGACAGTTTTTAAACTTTGTTTTGCATGTCGCGTGCTATAATATTCCTTGCCTCTGCCTCAAAGGAATCCATAACTGTTGTTGCCTGTTGCTTTTTACATTTTTGTGGAAACTCTTAAACATTTTTTATTAACTTTCTTGTTGATTTACTCACTTTTTCCATCATCTCGCTCTTGTTTCTTCTTTCTTTTTTTGTGATTCATCAGCCAATTCTAAAAGCTAAAGCCACAATGGACCAATTTGAGCACACAATCCGGACTCACACACCAGTACGTTGCTGGCACAGTGCCCGAGTATCATCGTGGCAACTTCCATATGCCCAGCTTGGCCGATTGTGGAAATTCCTGGGAAACTATTTGAAGAAGAGAATACCTCTTGCTGGCCAATATTTATTCATCGACCACCATTCATTGTACAATTTGAGCAGCACTGTTTATTTGGCTATGCAGTGCGCAAATTATCTCCAGGTTTCCCCGACATTGCAGCAATGATTAAACTTCAAACGCTGGCAGTAGACTGCTTTGGGGCGTCATATTACCAAAGGTTCATTATATTCTTCAGCTGCTCAGCGAGGTTTCCCCGTGACTGCAACCAACCGTGTGCATCTCTCTTTGGGAGAGATGTATTTCTGCCCAGCCAAGCGGGAGCCGGCTAAAGTGAAAGCAGTTCCGTTTTGTTTAAATCTGCACTGTGTGCTGTCAGTCCCAGGGTGGGAGCTGCAATGTAAATATGCACTCAATCTGTAGTAGTCATGTTAGAATGGCAAACCATAAAAAGGTACCACGGACCAACTGAGCTAGTATAAATATTGCTGCGTTTCCAAATTAAGCAACGACAAGAATTATCCACCAATACGGACACTACATTTTTATAAAGCCGTATTTTATGTCGGAGTCACGTGAGTGACTGCGTGAAGAAGGCCGTCCCCACGCATGCACGTCATTACGTCTGACGCATTGCGCAACGACTGGCGGGCGGGCGCGTCGCTCCTTCCAGCGGGTAAGTTTAAAAGACTCGGGTAAGTGTTTTGAAAAACTTAGCTGAAGTCGTTGCTCCCGGTCCGGAGTGTGTTTCGTTTTTACAGCTACGGATTGTGGGAGATATGTCTTAGAGGCGAGCCGCGACCAAACCGGCTGTGGAAGACGACCGCCAAATTCGCCTCCAGGGCCGCTGGCAGAGCAGCCAGCGGCTACAAAGTTGTTGCTGCCAGAAAGCACCTTGGCTACTCTACGGGGGAGAAAAGCCACAAAAAAGTCTGTGAGGGCCCTGGACTCAGAGGAGTCGGGCCAGGAGGTGGAAGATTCCCCTCCTTCTAAGGGTAGTGTTGCCGGCAGGCTGGCCCATATGGAGAGCCTTGTGGAGAGGTAACTCCAGCATGATATGCCTCAAAGGACGGAGCTATCGGAGCCCGGGGAGTATATGGAACCCGAGGCAGCAGCGCCTGTGTCAGGGCTGCATAATATCTCCTTGTCAGATGACGGGAGAGTACGAGGTCAGTACTATGCTGATTCAGAGTACGGAGGCACAGTTGGGCTATAGGGACCATCAGGACTGTCTATTGCATCCACATTTGTGGTCCCAGCCCTCACAGGTGAGCCATTGGATGAAGAGCTCGATGTGAACATTAACTACATGGCTTCCCATCCACTGCAAGAACAAAAGATGGAGGAGACCACTGCCAGGTACAACACTCCATTAAACTGTGCCTCACTGAGTGTCCCCATTGTTAATCAAGCCATTTGGGGGCACATTGGGGCGTTGGAACCCAAGAGGTTAAACTCCAAAGAGTACTCCGGCTACTCGCCTCAGGCATCATGGCCTTTTCTAGGTCAGTGGAGGGGGCGCCTCTCTCAGATACACAGCAGGACGCGATGGCATTAATGTGCAATGCACATTTTGAAATCAATTGCATTAGGAAGAATGCCATCCGTCCTGCTATAAATCCTAAATTTGCTGGACTATGCAAGCCGGGGAATATACAACCCCCAAACCTCCTGTACGGAGAAAACCTGACTAAACAGGTTAAAGAACTCAACGAGGAGTCAAAGGCTGTTGGCCTCATGAAGGTGCCTCTGAAGGTATCGTCTTTTCGGACACTGTACCCCTACCCTCCTCTGCATACCAAATGGATCGCTGGCTATGGTGGACGTGGTGCTGAGCAACAAACGCAGAAGCCTTTTTTAGGACAAGGCCCAAGCCAGGCCATGTTCAAGATGCAGCACCCTCCAGCAGCCCTACCCCCCAGACCTCGGGGGCAGAAGCAGCGGCCTTACCGCCGATAAACTCTAAGGTAGGTGAGACTGCAATGGATACATTACAAGTTGGGGGGAGATTACAATTTTTCTTACATGAATGGCAGTGGATAACATCTAATCCATTTATACAGCATAGTATTCAAGGTTTCCAAATTGAGTTCATTTCTGACTTGCCTCCACCCACTCAGCATACACCTGTCCGTACCTTTGTGTTTTCACAACAGGAGTGTATTAGTGCACAAAGAGAACGTGACTCTTCGTTCAATAAAGAGGTAATTGAGAGGGAGAGGCGTGAGTCTTATCAGTTTGTGTCAAATATCTTTACTAGGCAAAAGAAGGATGGAGGATGTAGAATTATCCTAGATTTGACAGAGCTTAACACCTTTGTGTAGTATAAACATTTCAAAATGGAAACGTTTGCCACTGCTAAACAACTGCTTTCCAGGGGATGTTATATGGCAAGCATTGATCTAAAAGATGCTTACTATTCGGTGGCCATTCATGAAAGGCATGGGAGAATTTTGAAGTTTAACTGGATGGATCAGTTGTGGCAGTTTAAAGCATTGCCTAATGGATTAACTTCAGCTCCCAGACTATTCACAAAATTGCTAAAACCAGTCCTGGGGTTACTCAGAGCACAGAATCATATTGTCATGGCATATTTGGATGACATTTTAGTCATTGGGAGGACTTTCGAATTAGCTGAATTATCTGTGTCAGTCACAAAATTGCTAAAACCAGACCTGGGGTTACTCAGAGCACAGAATCATATTGTCATGGCATATTTGGATGACATTTTAGTCATTGGGAGGACTTTCGAATTAGCTGAATTATCTGTGTCAGTTACAAAACTAATTTTTGAAAAAATAGGTTTCATAATCCATCCAGTTAAGTCTAAATTGGTGCCATCTACGATAATTGACTATTTGGGGTTCACCATTAACTCAGTACACATGTCAGTGACTCTGCCTCGGAACAAGCAATTAGAGTTAATTGAAGCCTGCAGGAAACTCATTGTTGATAATCACCCTTCTATTAGACATGTGGCTCGGGTAATTGGAAAATTAGTGGCAGCATTCCAAGCAGCTCAGTTCGGGCCTTTGCACTACCAAAACTTACAGCGTGCAAAGGAACAGGCACTTAAGCTTCAGAGAGGTCATTTCGATAGACCCATGCAGCTACCAGCAGAGGCACTGACTGAGTTACAATGGTGGATTGCCAATATTCAGTGCTGCTCTAGTACCATTTTGGTCAATACTCCATCAGTTATCCTGCAGACTGATGCCAGTGCACTAGGATGGGGTGCTACCGATACCATCTCGAGTTGCGGTGGCAGATGGGACTTCAGGAAGCATCCATGCTTCAATCACACGGTATTAACTATTTAGAGTTGTTGGGAGCACTTTATGGGTCAAAGGCTTTTTGTACCAACAGGCATCATGTGCATGTCCAACTTCAGATTGACAACACTACTGCAGTAGCGTACATTAATCACATGGGTGGCAGTAAGTCTGTATCCTGTGATGGGTTGTCCAATCTCCTCTGGCACTGGTGTATTGTGAGAAACGTCTGGGTTGCAGCTATCTATTTACCAGGGAGGTATAACACAGAGGCAGACACTAGATCACGAGAGTTCAATGATAACAAAGAATGGATGTTAAATCACAAAGTGTTCAATGATATTGTCCCTCGTTATGGTGTACTGGAAATTGATCTGTTTGCTTCCAGGCTTAATCATCAATTACCAATTTTCGTGTCATGGGAGCCAGGGGCAGATTCTGAGGAGACCGTTCCTGGGGCTAGGGCTTTCAGAGCGTACCATTGATACCACAGCGGCCTGGAGGAAGAGCACACAGAAACAGTACATCTCTTACATAAGAAAATGGGAGATGTACTGTTCCTGCTCACATTTCATATCACACAGCTTCAATTGCGGATGTTTTGGAGTTTCTATCGTCACTTTTTTACGATAACAAACTTAGTTACAGTGCTATTAACAGTGCCCAGAGTGCTTTGTCCAATTATTTACGGCTGGGGTCAGCACACCACACGGTAGGGTTCCACCCGTTAATAACCAAATTTATGAAGGGCGTCTTTAACTCCTCTCCACCTGTACCTAGGTACACACACATATGGGATGTCTGCATGGTCCTCACGATGCTCTGTCAGTGGGCACCTGTTTCATCTCTGTCCCTACACCACCTGACATTGAAAGTAGTCATGCTCATGGCCCTGGCCTCAGCACAACGGGTCCAGACGCTACAAAAACTCAGACTGGACAGCATGGGTTCTTCCTGCAATAATATCACCTTTTTCGTTCGGGATCTTGTCAAGCAGAGCAGGCCAGGGGTACAGGGACTCAAATTGAGTTTTATGGCATACTCTTCAGATCCACGAGAGTGTGTAGTATCATTTATAACCCAATACATAAAGGTCACCAAGAGCTTGAGAGGCTCGGAACTCTCCTTCTTTGTCAGCTACACCAAACCAAACGGTGCAGACCATCTCTAGATGGATTAAACGGGTTCTGGCGTATGCAGGAATGGACACTGGTATTTTTAAACCTCATTCACCAGGGCTGCATCGACATCAGCAGCAAGGGATATGGACGTTTCTCTTGACCAAATTCTGGCGGCTGCAGGATGGTCGAATGAGAGGACGTACCAGAGGTTTTATAATAAGCCTAGTGCCAGATCCGGGATTTTTGCTGATTCTGTTTTAAGTTCTGTTTCACAGTTTCCCCCTGGGTGAGAGGGGTCACTGTTTATTTTCTTTCTTGTTATTAAAGCATTAGCATTAGCATGTCATATTTTGAATGCGTTAATTTGCTCACTCGTCCTGGTCAATTGATGCAGCTGTGATGCGTGGACTCGTTCCTTGGCATGAAATCACAGACCTTCAAAGTCTTCACTTGGTCACTCACGTGACTCCGAAGTAAAATAGTAAGATTAAACGAGAACTTACCAGTTTGAAGTTTGATCGTTATTTTATGAGGAGTTACGATGAGGGACTACGTGCCCTCCGCTCCCTACCCTCGTAACATAATGATCATCTGGTAGTTCTAGTCATCTATAATCTTACTATGTTAGTTCAATAATGTTTTCTGTGACTTCACACCGCTGCTTTGAAGATTGACGCGCATGCGTGGGGACGGCCTTCTTCACGTAATCCCTCATCGTAACTCCTCATAAAATAACGATCAAACTTCAAACTGGTAAGTTCTTATTTAATCTTACAATTTTATTTGCAAGTTGCCATTTTGGACCTATGAATAAAATAGATATAATTACCTTGCGGAGCAAGTTGTGATGTGATTCTATGGCATCAAGTAGTACTTAAGCATTTCAAAATTTATGAATGATGTTTATGCAGGAGAGGCTTGGAGGGATATGAGTCAAACATGAGCAAATGGGGCCAGCTTATATGAGGCATCTTGGTCGGCGTGGACGGACTGGACCAAAGGGACCGTTTCTGTGCTGAATGACTCTCCGACACATTTCACTAACATTAATATGTGCACAGACAATCTGTTAGGAATCTTGTCACACTGTATTTGAGCTCTCCCTGTCTCACGTATATCATAATTAGGGTTGCCAACTGTCCCGTATTAGCCTGGACATCACGTATATTTGGGCTAAATTGGTTTGTCCCATACGGGACTGCCCTTGCGCCATATTTGGCTGCTACTACTTGGGTCGAGGGGACTGACGGGTCGGAGCGCCGCGTCCGGCCTCGCATCACCCATCCCGCATAGTGCAGCCCATGGAGTGCAGTAGCAGCGCCTCACCCGTGGCCCCGTCGGTCGGCAGCCCGGCCATCTGTCCGACCTTCGGACCTTCGCTTACTGCCGACACCACCACCACCCCTCCTTCTCACGGCCAATCATCAGTCCATGAGTTGGATGGGGTGCTGGACTTTGCGCGCAATGTCGCGCCCGGGTCGAAACTCCTCAGCTGGCCCGCTGGCGGGGCTTTGTGTGCAGTCCAGCACCCGGACCAACTCATCATTCACCCAGCCACGGCCAATTCGGTCAACGAATTGCCGTCGGGAATTTGTCCCTTATTTTGACCTTTTGCCCCTTATTTGGGAGTGAGAAAGTTGGCAGCCCTGATCATAATGGCTAATCATATTTGGTTAAGAATTTACATGGGACACTGGCAGTGAGGGTGAGATGATAAGGAATCACAAAGCCACCTAACGTGTCCAAATCACTGAGGACCTCAGGTTACCCCACGACTGACTGGCTGACTGGTTGGGTGAGGCTGAGAAGCTCAGGATTAATCATCTGCTGGAGGAACTCAGTGGATCAAACAGCATCTGTGGAGGGGAGTTGGGTGGGTGCGGGGGGGGGGGGGGGGGGGGGAAGAATGGTCCTGATGCAGGGTTTCACCCAAAACACTGGTCATTTGATCCCCCACAGATGCTACTTAACCTCGACCTGCTGGGTTCCTCCAGCATATCATTTGTTGCTCCCATATCCAGCACATGCAGCAGCGTGTCTCAGGACTAATCATGGCAAGTCCACTGGTCAGTGATGATCACTTGAGCATAGTGGAAGGGAAAAAGTACCAAGGTGTTCATATACTAAGATATTCATATACCAGGTTATTCATATACCAGGTTATTCATATACCAGGTTATTCGTATACCGAGGTGTTCATATACCAAGGTGTACATATACTAAAGTATGCATGTACCAATGTATTCATATACCAAGTGACCATAAGTGGTAGAATCGCCATTATTTGAGTTGACTGGGTAAGGCTGTCCAGGGTTCCAGTTAACCGTCAGAATCTTGAGGAAGATCAGAGATCTTTGTCGAGATCTTGGCCTGGTTACCCGGTATTACAGTTAATAATTTATTGATTTTTAAAATTATTATATATTATCAGTGTGTATTGCATTTACAGACCCGTTAAGCTGTTGCCAATAAGAATTTCCTTCTCCTGTCGTCCATTCTGGGTCTGGGCTTGACTGTCAGGGTGAGAGACTCCAACATATGATGTTTGCTTTGGGGGGGGGCTTGGTTTGAGAGAGGGGTGGAAGAATGAGTCTTCTCATTCTCTGTCTATCAGTCTGTACAATGCCGTGAATTTCGTCAGAGCAGAATAACTGTCCAGAAAATGCCCAGAAGCTAACTAATTTAGAATGTAACTCTGTTTTTCTCTACACTCTCTGTGACCTGTTGAGTTTTTATCATCTAGCATTCCAGATTTCTCAAATGTTTTGAACCAACATGAGAGCAAAACAGCTGTTTCTCTTTAGACTTTCATATTATGCTGCATTATCACTTGATTGAACAGAGCTAAACTTGTAAACTATCATGTGTGGGAAGGAACTACAGATGCTGGTTTAAACCGAAGATAGACATAAAAAGCTGGAGTAACTCAGCGGGTCACACAGCTTCTCTGGAGAAAAGGAATAGGTGATGATTTGTGCCAAGATCCTTCCTCCGCCAGAGATCAGGGAAAAGGGGAACGAGAGATATATATGGTGATATAGAGAGATGTAGAACAAATGAATGAAAGATATACAAAAAAGTAGCAATGTTAAAAGAAACAGGCCATGTTTTGCAGTGGGCTATGTGAAAATGAGTTGTAGACAATGAGACTCAACCAGACGGCTTTGAAGCTAGTACAATGACTTGGGGGAGGGACGGAGAGAGAGGGTTGCAAGGGTTACTTGAAGTTAGAGAAATCAATTCTTATACCACTGGGGTGTAAGTGGCCCAAGCCAAACGTGAGGTGCTGCTTCTCCAATTTGCGTTTGGCCTCACTCTGACAATGGAGGAAGCTTCGGACAGAAAGGTCAATGTGGGAATGGGTACAGGAATTAAAATGTATAAGAGTCCACACCTTGAACAAGTAACCGTCCAAGTAAATTTGAGTGCAGGATGAAAATTGGTGGTGAAGTTGATGAAATCCTTGAGTTCCTCATGGGTGCAGGAGGTAGCACCGAAGCAGTCATCAATATAACAGAGATAGAGTTCGGGGATAGGACCAGTGTCCGGCTGGAATGGGGATTGTTCAACTTACCCTACAAAGAGGCAGGCATAGCTGTTCCCAAACCAGTCTGTAATACTTCCTGATAAAATGCTTTCTATGTTATTGATTTTCTAAAAAGGTAAATTGGTTCAACATGGAAGCGGGACTGAAACTTGAGTTCAGGACTGGATGAATAATTACACCTTATAATCTACGGACCTATCTCCAAAACCGTGTTATTAGTAAATTCCTTTGTTTTTACTCTTCCCTCTCTATTAATTTATAGTTGTTTGTTCTCTTTTTTTCTTTTTTTCTCTATCTTTCAACATTTTTAAATAAAAAATAGAAGCTTTGTATGTATGCAATTGGTAAACAAATCATGTTTTTGCTATAATATGTATATGCTTCTAATTTAAATTTTTTTTTATTTTTTTAATGCTTTCTATGTACCAACATCAGTATCCTTTCCCAGACCAACACCCCAGTACGGAGCCATTTTACACTCACTTGGCCACACTGGGAAGGTGGAGACATCAGACCCACAAAACGAGTAATCCATTAAGGGCCTGAAGACGGGTTCCAAGCCGAAAATGTCAGCTACTCCTCTTCTCCAGAGAAGCTGCCTGATTCACTGAGTTACTCTACCATTTTGTTTCAGTCTATTCCAATCTCTCCCACAGAAAGATGTGGGAGGGAAAAGGAAACATTTCCCGGATGTGCTCAGGGTCTCAAGGAATTGCAACAATCCTGGTAGCCCCTAAGAGTGGATGGGGAGTTGGGATGGTGTTGAGGTACAAGACGGCCTGCATAACTCTCTGATTACCCACTATCTAAAGTGGCAACCTCATTTTAAAGTGTGTGTGTGTGTGTGTGGCTAGGGAGTTATTGAGTTTCCACTCTTGGGGCAACTTAAGGTGAAGGGGAAAAGATTTATTAGGAATCTGAGATGTAGCTTTTTCACACAATGAGTGGTGGGTGTAAGGATCAAGCTGCTGGTGAAGGTACTTGAGGCTGGGACTATTCCAATGTTTAAGAAACTGTTAGACAGGTACATGGATAGGACAGGTTTGGAGAGATGGGCAGGTGGGACTAGTGTAACTGGGACATGTTGGCCAGTGTGGGCAAGTTGGGCCAAAGGGCCTTTGCACACCCTGTATCACTCTATGACTTTAACTTTAATGGTCGTGGAGGAAATAATCATGATAGTTTACCACAGAACCAGCGGTAGATACCGCAGAACCAGCCAATTTCCCTCTACTAACACTCTCCTCCGCCTAGTGGAGCTGGTCCTCACTCTTAACAACTTCTCTTTCGACTCCTCCCCCTTCCTCCAAATCCAACACACACCTCCAGATTCAAGGACAGTGTCTTCCCAGTTGTTATCAGGCAATGGAGTCATCCTAGCACATCCAGAGAGCAGTGCTGAACTACTATCTACCTTTTTGGTGACCCTCGGACTATCCTTGATCGGGCTTTGCTGGCTTTACCTTGCACTTCACATTATTCCCTTATCATGTATCTGTACACTGTAAATGGCTCGATTGTAATCATGTATTGTCTTTCTGCTGACTGGATAGCACGCAACAAAAGCTTTTGACTGTGCCTTGGTACGCATGACAAGAAACTCAACTGAACTGAAAACCCTGTTATCAAGCAACTAAACCACTTTACCAACAACTAGAGAGCAGTCCTGAGATACTATCTACCTCATTGGAGACCTTTGGATTATTTTAAATCAGACTTTACTGAACTTTAGCTTGCACTAAATGTTATTCCCTATATCATACATCTGCACAATGCGGATGGCTCGATTGTAATCATGTATTGTCTTTCCGCAGACTGCTTACCATTCAACAAAGCTTTTCACTGTACCTCGATACATGTGAGAATAAACTGAACCAACTAAAACTAACTGACTATATTTACTCTTTCAGCGGATTTGGCGGGATTTCTGGAGATGGTGTATTTCTCCAATACCATGCTGCTGAGCACTGGGAGTCCCAACACACAGGAGTGCAGAGATTACTACAGCCTGACAGGTGATGCATCTAATAGATCATATCTGCTCTACTGAAAATTAATGTGGTGTTGTTGCTTGAATTTTAGGACACGATTCTGAATTGCGATTTAGAAACATAGAAACATAGAAATTAGGTGCAGGAGTAGGCCATTCGGCCCTTCGAGCCTGCACCGCCATTCAATATGATCATGGCTGATCATCCAACTCAGTATCCCGTACCCGCCTTCTCTCCATACCCTCTGATCCCCTTAGCCACAAGGGCCACATCTAACTTCCTCTAGCCAATGAACTGGCCTCAACTACCCTCTGTGGCAGAGAGTTCCAGAGACCCACCACTCTCTGTGTGAAAAAATTCCTTCTCATCTCGGTCCTAAAGGATTTCCCCCTTATCCTTGAGGTGTGACCCCTTGTCCTGGACCTCCCCAACATCGGGAACAATCTTCCTGCATCTAGCCTGTCCAACCCCTTAAGAATTTTGTAAGTTTCTATAAGATCCCCTCTCAATCTCCTAAATTCTAGAGAGTATAAACCGAGTCTATGCAGTCTTTGTTCATAAGACAGTCCTGACATCCCAGAACATAGAAAATAGGTGCAGGAGTAGGCCATTCAGCCTTTCAAGCCAGCACTGCCATTCATTGCGATCATGGCTGATCGTCCCCAATCAATAACCCGTGCCTGCCTTCTCCCCATATCCCTTGATTCCACTAGCCCCCTAGAGCTCTATCTAACTCTCACTTAAATCCATCCAGTGGTTTGGCCTCCACTGCCCTCTGTGGCAGGGAATTCCACATTGGAATATACTTGATTTAAATGTATTCCATTGTATTGTTTTGAAAATCTGATCTCCAATTTTCTAATGTAAATAAATGTATGAAGTGCTATTTTAATGATATTAGCAAAACGCATCATTCTTTTGCATTCTTTGAACAGAGAAAAAAAAATCAGGCGTTTCAATTTCCTCAGAATATACATAATATACACACAGGAACTTGTAGTTACACAGATTTAAAATGTTGCTGAGAGTTCAGTTACTAAAAGTTATCCGGAGTTATGGTGGGAATCATATATAGTTTCCCCACAACTCCTGCCTGACACGCCGAGTTACTTTCAGCAATGTAAGATGTGTGCCTGTCTTTCGTTTTTTGGTTGTTGTTTTTTCTCCATGAATCTCGGTGAAACTTTTTTAAAGCTGTGTGTGTGTGTGTGTGTCGCTCACGCCGTGGGTCAGGCGTATAGTTTCACCCGTTGCAGAGTTTGTACAAAAACAATGCGAATACTGATTTGTGGCTGCTGGTTTCAGTGGGGATGTGGTTTGTTGACGTTTGAAGCCTTCCTCTGGGCGGCCCCCATCCTCGGTGCAGCCGCACTTTTAAAGGCAAGCTCCCAACAGCTGGCGCCAGATGCAGGAGCCGCGACCCCCAGCACCATGAGCCGCCCACGTCCCCCTTTACGCCCAGCTTGCTCGGAGGAACTAAGTAGGTGACGGCAGGACAGGACAGGACAGGACGGCCCCGCTCGCTGCTCGCTGCCGGGAGGAGAATGGGGCGCCTCGGGGAATCAACTCCAACGTCTATCCTCATCCTGGCCTCCGGTGAGTGAAGGATCTTTCGCCATTTAACCGGGCTTGGGGTCGTAAACCACCGCGACTTTGTCGTGGCTGCAGGTAGCCGACTGGTTCAGCAAATGGCCCCAGTCTACACTGGAGTGTGAGCTTACAGAAAACTGGGACAAAGTACTGGAGTTAACTCAGCGGGTAACCCTTGCTTTCCCTCTCCATCCCTCCCAAATCCTCGTTCTCCGACCAGTCTAACTGTCCTCCTGGTTACATTTTATCTTTATATGCACCGTTGCCACTTTCCCCCTTGCTATCTCGTTTTCACACCTTACCCTTCCATATCTCTGTGTCTCCCTCTCCCCGGACTCTCAGTCTGAGGAAGGGTCTGGACCCGAAACGTCACCCATCCCTTCTATCCAGAGATGCTGCCCGTCCCGCTGAGTTACTCCAGCTTTTTTGTGTCTATCTTCGGCGTAAACCAGCATCTGTGGAGACACAGATCGGGTCTCGACCCGAAGCGTCGCCTATCTCCTTCGCTCCTTAGATGCTGCTGCACCCGCTGAGTTTCTCCAGCCTTTTGTGTACCCTCTGTGGAGAGCATGATAGGCGACGTTTCGGTCGGGAAGCTTCTTCAGACTGAGAGTCCGGGGAGAGGGAGACACCGCGATATGGAAGGGTAGGGTGTGAAAACGAGATAGCAAGGGGGAAAGTGGCAACGATGCGCATAAAGATTGGGGGGCTGACACGCTCCCGAGTTGGGCACCAGTTGTCACCGGCTGACCAGAGTCCAGATCATCCTTCCAGGCATCCCAGTGGGGCAGAGACCCGCTGCTCCTGGCCTAATGACCCCGGCAGCTCTCCCTGCCTCAGGGTCACTCTGTACACCAGGAGAGAAAGGAGAGGTTCCCTACGACCAGTTGCCCAGATTCCTTCCAGCAACCACATGTGGCTCAGGCTCATTTAGCCGCAATTAAAGATGTTCCAGATATCATAGAGTGATACGGCGTGGAAAGAGGCCGTTCAGCCCACACCGGCCAACATGTCCCAGCTACACTAGTCCCACCTGCCGGCGTTTGGCCCATATCGCTCCAAACGGGGATTTCCTCAATTTCAGATTAACACGAGCGACCCCCCCCCCCCCCCCCCCTGCTCTGCGCTCATGTTGAGGTAAGTAGTGTGGGTTGGCCCCCGCTGCCACCCGACCGAGGCAAGATCACCCCCAGATCTTGGGATAAAGCGTCGACTACCAAACACTGCGCTCGCCAATCCCAACCAAAGCCCAATATAGTCACGAAATGCTGGGTTAAACTCAGCGGGACAGGCAGCATCTCTGGAGAGAAGGAATGGGTGAGATTTCGGGTCCAGACCCTTCTTCAGACTTTTCCCTGAAACATCACCATTCCTTTTCTCCAGGGATGCTGCCTGTCCCGCTGAGTTACTCCAGCTTTTTGTATCTATCTTCGGTGTAAACCAGCATCTGCAATTCCTTCCTTTAACCAAAAAAGCACCCGCCTCCAGCGGGAATGCAAACCGAGTTCAAATGTCAATATTTCGCTTGCAATGAAATGCAAGAGATCTTTTGAAATGTTGTGGTGGAAAGACTTCAGATTCCGAGACCGTTTCTGCTCGCCGTGAATATCCATCAGCAGACAACGGTACCCGTTCGCGTCGGAGAGCTGGACTAACCGACACGGCAGCTCAGAGAACACTCGTTTGTAAATTAAGAAACTATCTGGTTGGTTTGTGGTTGTTGGTGTCTTTGCATTTGGCCGGGCGGTTGGCGATCTGTGGCGGTGTGGACTCAGCGCCGCGGAAACAAGGAACTGCAGATGCAAAGAAAGAAGGCAAAGTGCTGGAGTAACCCAGCGGGTCAGGCGGCATCTCTGGAGAAGGGTCTCGACCCGAAACGTCACCCGTCCTTTGTCTCCGGAGTTACTCCAGCACTTTGGCTCGCTGAGTTACTCCAGCACTTTGGCCCGCTGAGTTACTCCAGCACTTTGGCCCGCTGAGTTACTCCAGCACTTTGGCCCGCTGAGTTACTCCAGCACTTTGGGCCGCTGAGTTACTCCAGCACTTTGGCCCGCTGAGTTACTTCAGCACTTTGGCCCGCTGAGTTACTCCAGCACTTTGACCCGCTGAGTTACTCCAGCACTTTGACCCGCTGAGTTACTCCAGCACTTTGACCCGCTGAGTTACTCCAGCGCTTTGACCCGCTGAGTTACTCCAGCACTTTGTGTCTATATTTGGCGTCAGTGGTTTCGAAGTAGAAACACGAATTGTTCGTTCAACGTTCACCCTTTCGCCCTCCGACCCTTCCCCGTTCTCTCTCCCAAAGTATCCACTGGTCCTCGTATTTATCACGCGGCTAAATCTCTTCATTCACCCCGTGTTCATTGAGCGGTGAACGCCCATGGATTTAGTCTCCCCGTAAACAATCCCTTCTATACAGAGAATTTAACTCGTGGTTATCCCAGCCCGGTTTCCATCGCGCTTTGTGTGCTACAACTAACAGCGCTTGTTTTAGTTATTACTTCAGCTGATTGCATACGATATTATATCAGTATTTATTTAATAAAGAGCGGTGTAATATGAAGAGATATTCAGGGTAGCAACTAAATAAGGAGCATTGATACACACCACGCTTTGTTTCAGTTGCACCCCCTTTTTCTGAGAGTCTGTTTCCATTCAGAACTTTACCTCCCTCAGCTTCCACGTTAAAACAAAGTATCCCATTTTCATAATTCCCAAAATGTTGCCCGCACTTACACTGCCCGCCTACCCATTTACTTCGCTGGGATCGATTCCGATACATACGATGCGACAGAACTTTATTCATCCCGAGGGAAATTGGTCATAATACACCACAAGGTACACAAACTCGAAATTAAAATTAAATTTTATCTCCATTACTGGGTGAAAGACACAAGGCATTAAAGTTACATAAGGCATTAAAAAAGGAAGATTTCAAGTGAAATCATGATTCACAAATACTACTATTGTTGAGCATCTCAGAAACATCCCCCGTACATAATGAGGAATGAGAGCATTATTTGTAAAAGGCTGAGTCGGTACCAGTGACATACCTGAACTTCCATCAACTGATTAACCTCAACTCCACTTTCCCCAATTATTAGTTCCTATTCAGATCAAAAGTGAATTTGAGCTTTGAATGTATTCCATAATTCAACCTCCACAGCTGTACTTACTTGCTTACTTGCCGTCTAGTATGCCTCCTGGCATGTAGGGCAGCAATGAAGGTCCTCCACTCCTTGTTGATTCCTTTAGTTGCTGTTTCCAAAACATATTTGTTTTACGAGACAGGGTTGTTCCCCCTGTGCTCAACCTCCAACCTGGAGGACCAGTGGATTGCTCTTGGTCTCGCCTCTACCCTTCGACCTGTGTATGAAGGAACTGCATATGCTAGTTTAAACCAAAGATAGACACAAACATGGGAGACCCTAACAGGAGATGAATCTCCCGCTGGCATAGCTCTGGGGGTCACTGAGACACACAAGCTCCCCGACCACTACAAGGTTGCAATCCAATGGGGAGCTCCACAGCTGTGACCGAGAGAATTTCAAAGATTCATGACATTCTGAGGAGACAATTCCTCCTTCTGTCTTAAACAGGCATCTTATTACTCTGTCTCCTTCCAGAATCTCCCACCATGGGAAGGAAGGGTTTAGAGGGCATGTGTATGAAGGAACTGCAGATGCAAGTCTAAACCAAAGATAGACACAAAAGGTTGGAGTAACTCAGCGGGACGGGCAGCATCTCTGGAGGGAAGGAATGGGTGACGTTTCGGGTTGAGATGTCTGAAGAATGGTTTCGACCCGAAACGTCACCCATTCCTTCTCTACAGAGATACTGATCGTTCTGCTGAGTTACTTTAGCATCTTGTGTCTATCTAGGGTTTAGATGGCAATGGGCCAAATGCAGACAAATGGGACCGGCCCAGTAAGCCACCTTAGCCAGCAACGGCCTGTGTCCATGTTGTATGGTTCTATGATGCTGACTTTACAATGGTCTGAGGACCAAGGTATAGAAATGTGGAAACGTACACCTCCAGATTTAGGGGCAATTTATTTCCAGCTGTTATCAGGCAACTCAAACATCTGACCACAACCAGAGAGCAGTGCTGAACTACCATCTACCTCTTTGGTGACCCTTGGACTATCGTTGATCGGACTTTGCTGGCTTTACCTTTGCACTAAATGTTCTTCTCTTATCACGTATCTGTAGACTGCAAATAGCTTGTCATAATCATGTATTGTCTTTCTGCTGACTGGTTAGCACGCAACAAAAGCTTTTCACTGTACCTCGGTACACGTGACAATAAACTAAATTGAAGTGAACTAATAAACTAAACTAAAATGTAACTAAAGTGAACCGAGAAAATAGATTAAAGGATAAGATAGCAGATGAATAGTAGGAGATGTCTGAGGAGATATTTCTATCATGTTCTTTCTCTGAACCTTCCACCTTTCTATCAGATCATCTCTCATTCTCCTAAACTCCAATGAGTATAGGCACAAACCACTCATAAATCAATGCTTAATCCCAGGAATCGACCCGGTGAATGAAGGCTGGAAACTTAAATAAGGGCAGGCAATGCTGGAAGCAGTCAACAGCACCTGTGGAAATTGGATCAGTTACCATTTCAGATCCTTCATCCTTTTTCAGAATTGATCGGTTTGGTTTAAAAGGTCCATCCCTTTCCCTCTTCTCACCATCCCAGGACCCAGACGACTTTCCAAATAAAGTAGCAATTCACTGGACTTTCTCACAATCGAGTGTAGATCTATCCCTCCCGAAACGGCGTGTACCTAACGCTTTGGAAAACCAATAATAAAGACAGAAGTATCAAGAATTCCCAAATGCCAGGATTTGATGATGTTAATATCGGACTCTGACCTTTCCTGACAATTGTCCCATTGCCCTTTCCATCTTGCCCAAGTTGTGATGCCAAATACTGAGACACAACCATGTCTCTTCTAAAGGTTTGTGCGTATTGAGAAGGAAAAGGTACTTTCATTCTCAGTACTAGTAGTACTGATGAATTGTTACTCATAGTAACAGATGGCAGCAAGTTATAGGAATGGGACTTATCTTTGCACCTGAACTTCTCCAGGAAGTTATGGTTTCACTCCTCAGTCTGTACTTTTTATACCCTCTGCTTTGATTATGTGCTGAAATGTTAGGTTTCTTTTCGTCAAATGTAACCATCTCTTTTGTTCATAAACCCAGATAATCTTTCACTGAAAGAAAGGCACAAAGTGCTGGAGTAACTCAGCTGCTCAGGGAGCATTTCTGGAGAACATGGACCGAGTCTGAAGATGGGTCCTGACACTAAACATCACCTATCCATGTTCTCCATAGATACATAGATACATAGACAATAGGTGCAGGAGTAGGTCATTCAGCCCTTCGAGCCAGCATCACCATTCACTGTGATCATGGCTGACCATCCACAATCGGTACCCCGTTCCTGCCTTCTCTCCGTACCCCTTGATTCCACTGGCCCTAAGAGCTCCATCTAACTCTCTCTTGAATGCATCCAGAGAACCGGCCACCACTGCCTTCTGAGGCAGAGAATTCCACAAATTCACAACTCTCTTTGTGAAAAGGTTTTCCTCATCTCAGTTCTAAATGGCCTACTCCTTATTCTTAAACTGTGGCCCCTGGTTCTGGACTCCCCCAACATCGGGAACGTGTTTCCTGCATCTAGCTTGTCCAATCCATTTATAATTTTATATGTTTCTATGATCTCCTCTCATCCTTCTTAATTCCAATGAACATAAGCCCTGTCGCTCCATTCTTTCATCATATGATAATCCCGCCATCCCGGGAATTAACCTTGTGAACCTATGCTGCATTCCCCCAATAGCAAGAATATCCTTCCTCAAAATTGCACACAATACTCCAGGTGTGTTCTCACTAGGGCCTTGTACAACTGTAGAAGGACCTCTTTGCTCCTATACTCAACTCCTCTCATTATGAAAGCCATCATGCCATTAGCTTTCTTCACTGCCTACTGTACCTGCATGCTAACTTTCAGTGACTGATGAACAAGGGTCTCATTGCACATCGGTGAGACGAAGCGGAGGCTGGGCGATCGTTTCGCCGAACACCTCCGCTCGGTCCGCAATAACCAACCCGACCTCCCGGTGGCTCAGCACTTCAACTCCCCCTCCCACTCCGTATCCGACCTCTCGGTCCTGGGCCTCCTCCACGGCCAGAGTGAGCAACACCGCAAGTTGGAGGAACAGCACCTCATATTCCGCTTGGGGAGTCTGCATCCTCTGGGCTTAAACATTGAATTTTCTCAATTCTGTTAACCCAGACTGCCTCCCCCCCACCTCTCCCTCAGCCCTCTGGCCCTGACATTCCTTCTCCATCTCCCCCCCCCCCCCAGTCGCACTAGCTTCTCATTTTCACACCACAAACAGCTTACAATGGCCTGCTTCCTTTATCACCAATACTTTTTTGCATATCTTTCACTCATTGTTCCTTATCTCTCCACATCACTGTTTATATCTCTCGTTTCCCTGATCCCTGACCAGTCTGAAGAAGGGTCTCGACCCGAAACGTCGCCTATCTCCTTCGCTCCTTAGATGCTGCTGCACCCGCTGAGTTTCTCCAGCTTTTTGTGTAACCCCCGTCTCATTGTACTTCCCGTTTTTGCTAACCTGCCACCAATCAGAAAATAATCTGTGTTCCTATTCTTGCCACCATTCTTGTAACCTCACATTTATCCACATTATACTGCATCTACCATACATCTGCTCACTCATCCAACCTGTACAAATCACCCTGTATCCTCATAGCATCCTCTTCACAGTTCACACTTCCACCCAGCTTTGTGTCATCTTCAAATTTGCTCATGTTATTTTTAATTCCTTAATCTAAATCATTAATGTATATTGTAAATAGTTGCGGTCCCAGCACCGAATCTTTGGGTACCCCACGAGTCACTGCCTGCCATTCTGAAAGGGACCCGTTAATCCCTGCTCTTTGTTTCCTGTCTGCCAACCAATTATCTATCCATGTCAATTCCCTACCTCCAATACCATGAGCTCTAATTTAGCCCACTAATCTCCTGTGTGGGACCTTATCAAAGGCTTTCTGAAAGTCCAGGTACACTCCATCCACTGGCTCTCCCTTGTCCATTTTACTTGTTACACCCTCAACAAATTCCAGAAAATTTGTCAAGCATGATTTCCCCTTCGTAAACCCATGCTGATCCATCTTCCCCGCCACCGATGTCAGGCTAACTTGTTTATAGTTCCATGTTTTCTCTCTCCTGCCTTTCTGGAAAAGTGGGATAACATTAGCTAGGAACTCTATAAAACATTGGAAAATGATCACCAATGCATCCACGATTTCTAGAGCTACCTCCTTGAATACCCTGGGATGCAGACCACCAGGCCCTGGGGATTTATCAGCCTTCAGTCCCATCAGTCTACCCAGCACCATTTCCTGACTAATGTGAATTTCCTTCAGTTCCTACATCACCCTAGGTCCTCTGTCCCCTGGTACACCTGGGAGATTGTTTGTGTCTTCCTTAGTGAAGACAGAACCAAAGTACCTGTTCAACTCGTTTGGATTTTCCTTGTTCCCCATAATAAATTCATCTGTTTCTGTCTTCAGGGGACCCACATTTGTCTTAACGATTTTTTTTCCTCTTCACATACCTAAAGAAGCTTTTATTATCCTTCTTTATATTCTTGGCTAGCTTACCTTCGTACTTCATCTTTTCTCCCCGTCTTGCCTTTTCAGTCACCTTCTGTTGTTCTTTAAAAGGTTCCTAATCCTCTGGCATCCCGCTTATCTTTGCTATGTTATACATCTTCTCTTTTATTTTTATGCTGTCCTTGACTTCCCTTGTCAGCCACGGTTGCCTCTTAGATCAGGCAGAGATACTGCTTGACTTGCTGAGTTACTCCAGCATTTTGTATCTTTTGTGTATATGAATGAATGAATGAATGAATAGTTTATTTCGGTTTAAAAGAACAAAACTTTACAATTTGTGTGAATACAAACCAACACTTTATCCATTTTACTCAATGTTCACATAATCAATGACCGAAAAAGGAATAGGCAAAAGCCACAAAGCTTATTTTTGCCTATTCTATGCAATCCATAAGATAACACAGAATATCAGCATTACAAAGGAATGAAAAAAAAAAATTCTCAAATTGTAATCCTTACTTATTTTACATTTTAATCATTTTACATTATAATCCTTCATTATTTTACATTTTAAGGCTTTTTTGAAACTCAACAGAGAGCTACAAAATTTCAACTCATCACTAAGCCCGTTCCATAATTTGACTCCCAAAACTGAGACACATCTATGTCTTACATTGGTTCTAACTTTAAATGTTTCAAAAATACATAACCCTCTTAAATTATAATGTCCTTCTCTTAATTAATTTTTTTTTTTTGAATACTAACAGGAAAGCTTTTATTCCTAACTCGGAAAAGTATTTCTAATGTCTTTACATGCACAATATCCAAAACTCTGAAGGTACCGGACTTCATGAATAGTTTCAGCATCTGCAGTTCCTTGTGTCTAGGTTAATAGTCATGTTTGTTGTTTGCCATGTTGCATTTTTATGTTGTATTTCTTGTTTTTCCTCAGTATTTTTCTTTTCACTGTAGAAAGTATGTGTAATTCACATGTAATGTATGTTCTGTCTGTTGTCTGAGTCTGTATGCCTGGAATACTTCTACAATAAGATTTTCATTATACCCATATCGCACAGTACTTGTGCATATGACAAAAACTCAATTTGACTTCAAAATTATGACAAATGTATTGATAATCTTGCTGACTTTTGAAAAGTTACACGTGAGAGTGGATTGCAAAACTGTACAGTGGATGCAGTTACATCGTTTTGGCAAGGCTCTAGCACTTTATTAATGAAATGATTTTCAGAAACCAGCTACAATCAAGAATTGTTCAAAGCCCCACTGGAAAGCAGGGTGAGCCACTACATTTAGTTTGGTGGTTGGAATCTTTGCAGATTCAGCAAGTTGTCTAATTCATAATTTTACTTCCTTCTTTTGACTTAAGATGTTGCATGAAGACTGATTATCTAGCGCTGTACCCAGTGTGCACATGAAAGTTGCACTGAAGATAGACACAAAATGCTGGAGCACCTCAGCGGGACAGGCACCATCTCTGGAGAGAAGGAATAGGTGACGTTTGAGTCAAAACCCTTCTTCCCAAAAAGTCACCCATTCCTTCTGTCCAGAGATGCTGTGTGACCCTCTGAGTTACTCCAGCATTTTGTGTCTCTCTTCGGCACAAACCAGCATCTGCTGTTCCTTCCTACACACTGGTGTGGAACTGGCTACATGACATTGCAGGAAATGAAATGGTAGTGAAAATCAACCCTAATGGGCCTGTCCCACTTGGCGATATTTTAGGCAACTGCCGGCGACTGTCATAGTCGTAGCAGGTCGCCGAAAAACCCACAACAACCTATGTCATCCTGGCGACAACCTACGACGGCACCTACGTCAGGAGAAGTCAAGCTACGCTCATTGGCGTCAAACCCACTGTCGCCGAACATTTTTCAACATGTTGAAAATATAGCGGCGACCAGAAAGACGTATGACTTTTTGCGCGACAGTGGAGACTACTCCCAGCGACCACTGGCGAACACTAGGCCTGTAGTTGCCTAAAAAATCACCCAAGTGGGACAGGCCCATTATTCCAACCCAACCCTACTGATGATCCATTCTTTACACTCTTCCAGCATTACTTTTGAAGTTAGTTCATGTAAAATTGATCCCAGATATATTTATTAAAACCATATGTAATCTGTTTACCAAAATATATGTAGCCAGAAAGCAAAGAACATTTGCCAGTACTAATCAGCAAATATTTTTTAAAAAGCTCATAAGATTTACAGATGCACTCAAGGCGCATGTGGGATTAATAAATGAAATTGACTGAAAAGGTTTCATCACAAGAACGTACCTATAATTTGGAGTAAAAATGAGGCAAAGTGATGGAGTAACTCAGTGGGTCAGGTAGCATCGCTGGAGAACATGGATAGGTAACGTTTCACAGAGTGCTGGAGTAACTCAGCGAGTCAGGCAGCATCTGTGGAGAACATGGATAGGTGGCGTTTCACACAGTGCTGGAGGTAACTCAGTGGGTCAGGCAGCATCTCTGGAGAACATGGATAGGTGACGTTTCAGGTCGGGACCCTTCTTCTTCTGACCTCAACCTTTAATAAACACAAAAAGCTGGAGTAATTCAGCGGGACAGGCAGCATCTCTGGAGAGAAGGAATGGGTGACATTTCGGTTCTGAAGAAGGATCTCGATCCAAAATATCACCCATTCCTTCTCTCCAGAGATGCTGCCTGTCCTGCTGTGTTACTCCAGCTTTTTGAGTCCATCTTTAATTTTAGGTGTATGTTTTTAATCAAACATGTACAGAATTCTATGTCAACATAAAATTTGGTTTCATTCAAATCATCGGGATTAGCTCCAAATGGTCATCAGAGAAAATTACGGAGACCTCTGACCTTGTAAGTTCGTGTTAACTTTTTCTCAGACCAGTTGGCTTCTCTCTACCTATGTTTCTCCGTATCCCTGCAATTTTGTTCCCAATCCTGTATTTACCTGAAGGGTAACAGTAGAAGCCAGCGTATTCCACATCCCAACCATATGGAATTGTCTTCAGTATATCTCAGGTTCTACACTAGTAAAAACAGAAACTGCTGTGAAGCCGCAATGACCCAGGCAGGTTTCTGTGGAAAGAAAAACAGTCAACATATCAGGTTGGAAACATTGACGGTTTCTCTTTCCACAGATGCTGCCTGACCAGCTGAGTTTTCCCGGCATTTTCTGTGTTTATTTCCAATTTCCAGCGCCTGCACGTTTTTCTTCGGTTTTCTTTGACCTATCTCCAATTTTCAACCATTTAGCATTGAAAACTGTTTAGTTGCATTTAAATAGTCATGATTTCAATCTATCAAATCTTGTCCACCATCTGTGTCACATCTTGCCCAGTCAATATGTCATTTTAATTCCTCGCCCCTGGAATCAAGGTCTTCGGGTCATTGTTAAAGCGAGGTGCCAAAACTGGATGTAATGTTCCAGTTCTGTGTGCTGTATCTTCCTGGATTGTATGTCACCATTGACTGAGGCTGTTTCTGTCGACTGGAGCCCACTGAAACAAGGAGGACATAAAGCACAAACAATACACACAAAATAAAACAGCGGGTCAGACAACATCTATGTAGAAAAGGAATAGGTAATGTTTCGGGTCGAGACCCTTCTTCAGACTGAGAGTCAGGTGAAAGGTAAACGAGAGCCTAATATAAACGGGAGCTCTCAGTTTGAAGAAGTTCTCAACCCGAAACATCATCTATTCCATTTCTCCAGAAATGCTGTCTGACCCTTTGAGTTACTCCAGCTTTTTGTGTCTATCTTCGGTTTAAACCAGCATCTGCAGTTCCTTCCCGCACATAAACCACAAGCTTTGGCCCCCAGGAGTAGTGAACCCCAGGCCGCCAAATCCGGTCAAAGTGTATGTCTTTTTATTTACTTTTCCGTTCATGTTCAAAGGCATATTGCACAAGCCCTTAGAATATTATATCATGCAGTGTGTATTGGCTTTCCTCATTCTTTCTCCTGGAATGTATCATGTTACTTCTCTTGGTGAATTCAATCTGTCTTGTTCCACTAACTTGTCTGAGTTTATATATAATCAATCACCTACTTCATATTCGTCAGGCAAAGAGTGTTCTATCCCGATGCCATTATTCTTAATTTCCCGAATCCAGAATCAATTGTCGAAATTTAAACTCAGAGAACCAATTCCAACTCCTGTGTTATGCTTTGAAGAGATGTTTCTAATTCTGGAATTAGTATGGCCTAGAGTTTCTGTTAGTTGTGGTGACATTTCCAATGCAAAACACCCAAAATTGGCCAAACCATTGGAAAAGAATGAGAACGTTCAAATCCTGTAAAAATGGTTAGGGTTAGGGTTAGAGTTCGGGTGAAGGGGGAAAGATTTAATAGGAACGTTGTGGTGGGTAACATTTTCACACAAAAGATGTAGGAAGAAACTGCAGATGCTGTTTACACCTAAGATAGACACACAATGCTGGAGTAACTCAGCAGATCAGGCAGCATCTCTGGAGAGGAGAATCCCCTGACTCTCAGTCTGATGAAGGGCCTCGACACGAAACATCACCCATTCCTTCTCTCCAGAGATACTGCCTGTCCCACTAAGCTCAGTATTTTGTGTCTATCTTCACATAAAGCAGGCACGTGCCGTGAGTAATTACTCAGGGTAGGCAGTCAGCCGGCTTTCAAAAAATCTTAAAACCGCGCATGCGCAGATTGTTCTCTTCGTAAAAAAATAAAAATAAGTAACAATTCAAATTTCCCAAGGGTTCTAAATCTCCTTCATTTTTTAATTACTGAATGGGTGGGGGACGGAGGATGAAGGCAGGTGGAGAGATGGTGGGAAAAACGGGAGCACATCGGGACGTTGAATCAGTTGTCATCTTATGGAATGACAATACTAATTCAAGGGTCCAATTGGAGGGGGAGTTCCTTTCACAGCGTGTGGGGAGCCTGCGGCAGGGGTTAAATATGCGAGAAGGGAGAAGTTTTGAGAAGGAGGGGGACAGAGATCATATCAAACTCACTCACCGCTGCCGCAGCGCTCCGGGCAAGGACAGCAGAACTGGCCGCCACTTCCGGGGATAGAAGTAGCTCGGGTGCGAGCGGCCACCGGGACCCAACACCAGAACCGACTGCTCTTCAGCGCCTTCTGATCACCTCTGGCAGTGCTCTTCGTCTGAACATCTCTCACCCTCCGTGTTAAAGAAGGAACTGCAGATGCTGGAGAATCGAGGGTTACACAAAGAGCTGGAGAAACTCAGCGGGTGCAGCAGCATCTAAGGGGCGAAGGAGATAGGCGACGTTTCGGGTCGAGACCCTTCTTCAGACTGAGACTGAGTCTGAAGAAGGGTCTCAACCCGAAACGTCGCCTATCTCCTTCGCCCCTTAGATGCTGCTGCACCCGCTGAGTTTCTCCAGCTTTTTGTGTAACCCCCATCTCTCACCTGCCGGACACGGACAGCAGAACTGGCCGCCACTTCCGCGGAAGGAAGCAGCTCGGGTGACTGCGAGTGGCCGCCGGGACCCTGCCACTTCAGCCCCTTCTGCTGGTCCCCACTCACCTCTGGCAGTGCTCTCCGTCTGAACATCTCTCACCTGCCGCTCGCCGGCCGGCTTCCCGCAAATCTTTAAATTCTGACAGCGCGTTCACGGGTCCAGTTTAGGTTACTTGGCTGTGGGAATTTAAGGATTTGCGGGACGCGGTTGACATGAGCGAAGCCGGCGAACGGCAGGTGAGAGATGGGGGTTACACAAAAAGCTGGAGAAACTCAGCGGGTGCAGCAGCATCTAAGGGGCGAAGGAGATAGGCGACGTTTCGGGTCGAGACCCTTCTTCAGACCTGCTGACCTTCTTCATGCTGCAGCACCACCTGAGTTTCTCCAGCTTTGTGTAACCCTCAATTCTCCAGCATCTGCAGTTCCTTCTGTAACACGAACGGCTTTAGGACGCGGTTAAAGACCTGCCGGAGGGGCAAGTCTGGGCAGTGAGTGGGTTGTATCCACGTGTGATGCTCCATCCACCCCCCGGGGCCGAGAGTGTGGGATTGTGAAGGAACTGCAGATGCTGGTTTGCACCGAAGATAGACACACACAAGAAGGGTCTCGACCCGAAACGTCGCCTATCTCCTTCGCTCCTTAGATGCTGCTGCACCCGCTGAGTTTCGCCAGCTTTTTGTGTAACCCATAGACACACACAATGCTGGAGTAACTCCGAGGGACTGGCAGCATCTCTGGAGAGATGGGATGGGTGAGATTTCGTGTCGAGACCCTACTTCAGACTTCTCCAGAGATCCCGCTGAGTTTACTCCAGTAGTGGTGTTTATCCCGGTGGCGGGGAGCCGGGCTTCACCGACCCGCCGCCTCTACTTGCCGGTCAGTCGGGTGATCATCGCCCTCCACCCGGAATGCAGCGGAGTTTTGCACCCAGTGAGTTGTCCAGCGCTCACGATGGACGAGGGAGGACAGCAACAGGCCAGGTAAATGAATAGGAGCACATAAATGAGTCTAGCATTTCTTGTTTTTATGTTTTAATTTACAAGCCGCTTCACGCGAGGCAAGTTTTATTTTCAGTCCGAAGAAGGGTCTCGACCCGAAACGTCACCCATTCAACGATAGACACACACAAGCTGGAGTAACTCAGTGGGACAGGCCGCATCTCTAGAGGGAAGGGATGGGTGATGTTTAGATCCAAATGCTGGAGAATTTCAGCAGGTCGAGACCCTCCTGTCACCCATCCCTTCACTCTATAGATGCTGCTGCACCCGCTGAGTTTCTCCAGAATTTTGTGTACGCTCGATTTTGCTGCATCTGCAGTTCCTTCTTTAACACTGCTGGAGTAATTCAGCGGGTCGAGATCCTTCTTCAGAAGACGAGCCCCCCCCCCCCCCAGCACCCCCAACCACCTTCCACCTCAACTTACGCCTGGGCACCAAAGCAGCTCAAGAGGCGAGCCCTGAGCTCCGTCTCCCAACAATCTGAACAGCGGCTGCGGCCGGCCGGCACCCGGCATGGACTTCTCACCCCTCACACACTTTTACTCTCACCTAGTCCCATCTCACCTGCACTCAGACCGGAGCGTGGCAAGTGGGTTACTGACCCCGATCCCCTCCTTCACAACGCCAGACTGCCCAAACACTGTGAACGGAGCTCTCCCCCCACCCTGGGAACTACAGTATTTAAAAACATAAAGCACAAAGAAATGCAATTACCACATTATTGGTACATTAAGTCCATTCTCCATTTGTTTGCTAAGATACTATTAAAATAATGGCAACCCATATTTGAACATCCCGCCAAGAAACTCGCGATGCGCATGCGCAGAAAGATGATGCACATGTGCAGTGCTGCAAAGGCAGAATTTCTGCTGCCTTCAGCTCCCATTGAATCTGACGGCTCAGGCAGCGCTGACGGCACGGGGGCTGCACAGAGCTTCCCGTGTTACAAGCGCTGCGGGTGAAAGGCACGGAGAATTATGCCTACCTAAGAGATCGATCTCTTAGACAGGCATAATTCTCCCATGCCTTTACTATTTATATTTAAAAATTGCCATTTCATAATTTTAGTCAGGGTAGGCAGTGCCTACCTTGCCTACCCTGACGGCACGTGCCTGACATAAAGGGTGGTGTGTATATGAAACGAGCTGCTGGAGGTATTGAGGCAGGTACTATCGCAATGTGTAAGAAACATTCAGACAGGTGCATGGATATAGCAGGTTTAGAGGGATGTGGGCTAAACACTGGCAGGTGGGGCTAGTGTAGATGGGATATGTCGGTCGGTGTGGGCAGGTTGGGCCAAAGGGCCTGTTTCCACGCTGAAAGACTCTATGACTCTAAAGAATAATGGCCTGAAGCCTACCAGATCGAATAACTCAACATGGCAAGTTTCCTGATACTTTGCAGACCATTTGAGTTTATAAAAATCAAGCTAGGAGACACAAAAGAGTCAATGATTGGCGAGTTGCTGGAGGATCAGGCAGCTTCTGTAAGTCTTGACGACGGGTGACAACCCGAAAAGTCAATCATCCAATTCCCTCCACAGATGCTGCCTGACCAGCCGAGTTCCTCCTGCAACTCACTCCCTTTTGTTGCTTAAAATCAAACCCACTGTTTTCTTCGATGTTTGGGCACCATAGACACTTTTATTTACAATACGCTGGCTGCATAATGACATCTGGTCTGTACATTTTTGAAAAATAATTTTCAGTTATTTTAAATCCGTTGCATCACAAGCAGTAGACCAGGCAATTTGATCAACATTTTTTTGTTGGTGTGCCACATCCCTCTATTTATAAAGCTAGGCCAATTTTTACAAATGTAGCCCAGAACCATTTTAAAATTGGTTAAGAAGGAACTGCAGATGCTGGAAAATCGAAGGTAGACAAAAATGCTGGAGAAACTCATCGGGTGAGGTAGCATCGATGGAGCGAAGGAAATAGGCAACGTTTCGGGTCAAAACCCTTCTTCAGACTGATGTGAGGGTGGTTGGGGGGGGGGGGGGGGGGGGGGGGGAGAAGAAAGGGAGAAGTGGAACCAGTGGGCTGAGGGAGAGCTGAGAAGGGGAGGAGAAAGTAGGGACTACCTGAAAGTAGAGAAGGCAGTGTTCATACCGCTGGGGTGCAAACTGCCCAAGCGAAATATGAGGTGCTGCTCCTCCAATTTACGGTGGTCCTCACTTTGGCCATGGAAGAGGCCCAGGACAGAAATTCCTCTGTCTACGCAGCATCTGCTCCCAGGATGAGGTGTTCCACACCAGGGCATCGGAGATGTCCTCATTCTTCAGGGAACGGGGGTTCCCCTCTTCTACTATAGATGAGGCTCTCACCAGGGTCTCTTCAATACCCCGTGACTCTGCCCTCACTCCCCATCCCCCCCACTCGCAACAAGGGCCGAGTCGCCCTTGTCCTCACCTTCCACCCTACCAGCCGTCACATACAACAAATAATCCTCCGACATTTTCGCCACCTCCAACGTAATCCCACCACTTGCCACATCTTCCCATCTCCTCCCCTGTCTGCTTTCCGCAGGGACCGCTCCCTCCGTAACACCCTGGTCAATTTTTCCCTTCCCACCCGAACCACCCCCTCTCCGGGCACGTTCCCTTGCAACCACAGGAAATGCTACACTTGTCGCTTTACCTCCCCCCTTGAGTCCATTCAAGGTCCCAAGCAGTCTTTCCAGGTGCGGCAGAGGTTCACCTGCACCTCCTCCAACCTCATCTATTGCATCCGCTGCTCTAGATGTTAGTTGCTCTACATCGGTGAGACCAAGCGTAGGCTTGGCGATAGCTTCGCCGAACACCTCCGCTGGGTTCGCATTAACCAACCTGATCTCCCGGTGGCTCAGCACTTCAACACCCCCTCCCATTCCGAATCCAACCTTTCTGTCCTGGGCCTCCTCCATGGCCAGAGTGAGGACCACTGTAAATTGGAGGAGCAGCACCTCATATTTCGCTTGGGCAGTTTGCACCCCAGCGGTATGAACATTGACTTCTCTAATTTCAGTTAGTCCCTACTTTCTCCTCCCCTTCTCAGCTCTCCCTCAGGCCACTGGCTCCACCTCTTCCTTTCTTCTTCCCGCACACCCCCACGCACACATCAGTCTGAAGAAGGGTTTCGACCCGAAACGTTGCCTATTTCCTTCGCTCCATAGATGCTGCCTTACCCGCTGAGTTTCTCAAGCATTTTTGTCTACCTACCATTTTTATGTTAATGTTCTTTCAAAAGGTAAAAGTTCCAAAGATGCTGCTGGCTCGTGGATGCAGGAGTGTGAAGCAGATACCGTGGTTCTAAAGACAATAGACAATAGGTGCGGGAGTAGGCCATTTGGCCCTTCGAGCCAGCAACGCCATCCAATGTGATCATGGCTGATCCCCAATCAGCACCCCGTTCCTGCCTTCTCCCCATATCTCCTAACTCCACTATCTTTAAGACCCTATCTAGCTCTCTCTTGAAAGTATCCTGAGAATCGGCCTCCACCGCCCTCTGAGGCAGAGAATTCGACAGACTCACAACTCTCTGTGAGAAAAAGTGCTTCCTCATCTCCGTTCTAAATGGCCTACCCCTTATCTTAAACTGTGGCCCCTAGTTCTGGACTCCCCCATCTTCCTGAGAAGTTGGGTAAGGATTTGTAGACTAAGATATGTTATTAAAAACATACAGGATAAGAGTTTCCACTTGAAAACAATAGGTGACATGTTTCCTGCCTCTAGCGTGTCCAAACCCTTAATAATCTTATATACTTCAATAAGATCCCCTCTCATCCTTCTAAACTCCAGAGTGAAGCAATTTTGCACATAATTGGTACCAGTGTCACCTATTTTAAAGTGGAAACTCTTATCCTGCATGTTTTTAATAACATATCTTAGTCTACAAATCCTAATCCAACCTCAGGAAGATGCAGAAATTTTACTCAGAGCTGATTTGGCGACTTCAATTTATACAAGATACCTCTTGGATATCATATCCAATGCCACAGGGCACTAGTACGCTACCAACGTACGGACCCCCAGGATATTCCAAGGCCGGTGGACAGAGAATCAGCTCAGCTCAGGGGAAATGGCACCTCTTGCATGCGGGCGCAGTGGACTATTTCTGTACAACTCCTAATCAGCCGTGGTATGCCGATACTCCACTGGACTGTTTGTAAGCAAAGAGTTTCACTGTGTGTTTGTACTTCGCACATGTCACAATGAAGCACTATTGAATATTCTAACGCTGGATAGAAATGTCAGCCGAATCAGATTGAAGGAAAAACTGAAAACCCTAATTCTTTCTTCCACTCAAACATCTATATTGTTTCTTTGTTTGTCTCTCTCTCTCCAATGCTGCTTCCCACTGCCTCTCCTGTCTCACTGTGGCTTTTCTTTTCTGCCTGTTCCCACTTGGATCCTTTCTGATCTTCGCATGACTCCACCCACATCTCCCTGGGCCGTGGTCTCCACTCCTTCTCCCATTTCCTTCCACGGCACCTAATTCAGAGCCTTCGGTCGCAGCAGTCCGCAGCTCCAACTCGATCACCCTTACCCAACTTACCCCCGTCATGTTCTCCCGCCTCCTTGGCAGTCGGGCAACGAAGCAGCAGGGAACAAGAGAAAATGAAGGAAACAGCAAATTAGTTGACAAAGAAATGCAGAAACACGCACGCACACCAGTAATGGAGAGAACATGTCTCCTGACTTCTCCTGACGCTTGCTACCAGAGACTCACCAGACGCCTGCTTTAGCTCTCTACAATGTTTTAAATTCACATCACATTCCAGCATCTTACTTGGTAAAGTCCACATCTGTGATTTGCTTGTATAGCTCAAATTACACAATCATTTTGTGTAGTGAAAAGGGATTACATGACAAGGTTGTTGGACAGCATGCTTCAGCTCACTCAGAAAATAAACCACATCTCCAGCACTTGCATGGGCAAGTGTGAATGATCTTCACACTATAGCATCTTTGACCAACAGGGTTGAGTAGAGGGCTGAATTCATGGAGGTTGCTTCCCCTGGAACT
This sequence comes from Raja brachyura, assembly GCA_963514005.1. Next base: position 85,152,212 of record OY740787.1, read on the forward strand.
TGGAATGCTTGCCTCATGATATGAGGGAGATATTTCTTCACCTGTGGAATTCCCTGACTTGGTCCCTCTGTTCTACAGCACTCTCCAAGGCCCTACAATTCAACATGGAAGTCTTGCCCTGGTTTGACTTCCCAAAATGTAACATCAAACTCCATTTGCCATTCTTTGGCCCATTTGCCCAACTGATCATGATCCTCCTGTATTTTTTATAACTATTTTATAACCAGATTTTTTTTTGTGTCATCTGCAAATCTGCTGCTCCTACTTTGTACCGAATCATTGATACAGAAGACAAACAGTAATGGGCCCAGCACCAATTCCCGAGGCACACCACTAGTCGCAGGCTTCCAGTCCACAAAAACAACCTTCCACCGTCACCTCCGCTTCCTTCCAAAGAGCCAATTCTGTATCCAGTCGGCTAGCTCTCCCTGGCTGCCACGCGATCTGACCTTCCAGAGCAGCCTACCTTGTGGAACATTCTGTCTTTGGTCTTGCCCTCATTACCTTTCTTTCTTCCTTCAAAAAACTCATTCCAAGTCAAGTCAAGTTTATTCGTCACATAAACATACGAGATTTGCAGTGAAATAAAAAATGGCAATGCTTGCGGATTATGCAAAAAAACTACAAAACAGAATGGAACAGAATCACACATTCACATATTACATATTTGTGGGAGGAAAAAAATAAAAAACAGCAATTTAAAAAAGACATCACACAACAGTAAAATGTTACAGTAAAGTTAGTCCCTGGTGAGATAGGAGTTTACAGTCCTAATGACCTCTGGGAAGAAACGCCGTCTCATCCTCTCCGTTTTCACACCATGGCAACGGAGGCATTTGCCTGACCGTAGCAGCTGGAACAGTCCGTTGCTGGGGTGGAAGGGGTCCCCCATGATCTTGTTGGCTCTGGAGTTGCACCTTCTGATGTATAGTTCCTGCAGTGGGGCGAGTAAAGTTCCCATAGTGCGTTCGGCCGGACGCACTACTCTCTGCAGAGCCTTCTTGTCCTGGGCAGAGCGGTTCCCAAACCAGATTGTAATGTTTCTGGACAAGTTGCTTTCCACAGCCGCAGAGTAGAAGCACTGGAGGATCCTCGGAGATGGTCTGAATTTCCTCAATTGCCTGAGGTGGTAAAGGCGCTGCCTTGCCTTACTCACCAGTGCTGCAGCGTGCGATGTCCGTGTCAGATCTTCTGAGATGTGGACTCCCAGGTATTTAAAGCAGCTCACCCTATCCACAGTATCCCCATTTATCTTCAATGGTGTGTACGTCCTCGGACGATGTGCCCTCCTAAAGTCCACTATCAGCTCCTTAGTTTTTTTGATATTCAAGAGGAGGCTGTTGTCCCGACATCAGAATGCCAGATCAGCCACCCCCTCCCGGTATTTTGTAAGACACAATTTGTAAGGCACAATCTCCACATCACCATATTGACTCCACTTAATCAGCCCTTACATATCCAAATGCTTAAATATCTTATCCCTTAGAATCCTCTCCAGTAACTGTCCGACCACAGATGGTAGGCTTACTTGTTTATAGTTATTTTTGGTGTCGTCACTGTCTTATTGTAGGAAAGAGTTGTAATGTACGACAATTTTTAGGGAGGAATAACCTTAACTTGTGAAGTCTTATCAGAATGAGTGGTGGGACACCCTGTCTACTTCTCCCACCAAGTTCACCAGCACTTCAGGATGACTTCTAGGAGGGGGAAGGCATGCAGGAATTACTTGGCTTCAGGACCTAAATGGGTTTTTTTTCCAGGAGTAGCGGTGTTCTGCTCACCGACTCTGAAAAAGAACAGAAAATGTTCAGTGTGACGCATGTTTAGGATAGCCCAGGCCCCTATTTTGGGCACAGGTTGAACATCTGCTGTCAGGCCTCTTCCACTGGTTCTTTGGCCACCATGCTACATTATGTACTCTAGACATTGCCCATTTAAAAAAAAAACCATGGTGAAATTCTCAAAAAACCTTTTGGTTAAATTGTAACCAACTGTAGTCTCCCTGAAGATACACAAAATACTGGAGTAACTCAGCGGAACTGGTAGCATCAGGCTGGTCGGAGAACTAGGATAGGGGAGGGGTGGAGAGAGGGAAAGCAAGGGTTTATTGAAGTTAGAGAAGTTGATATTCATACCGCTGAGTTCCAAGCTGCCCGAGGAGGTGCTGCTCCTCCAATTTGCACTTGGCCTCACTCTGGCAGATGAAAGTGGATGAATATTGACTTCTCTTCAGGTAAACCTTGCTTTCCCTCTCTCTCCATCCCTCCCCCATCTTAGTTCTCTGACCAGTCTGACTGTCTTACTAATTAAATTTTCTCTCTGTATGCTTCCTTGTCACCTTCCCCAGCTAACAATTATCTATTCTACATTTTCCTTGAACTTCATCCCCTTTGATGTCTCATTTTCACACCTTACCCTTCCATATCTCTGAGTCTCCCTCTCCCCTGACTCTCAGTCTGAAGAAGGGTCTCGACCCGAAATGTCGCCCCTTCCATCTCTCTGGAGATGCTGCCTGTCCCGCTCAGTTGCTCCGGTATCTTGTATATAAAACCATACTTCGGCATAAACCAGCATCTGCAGTTCCTTCCTACACATGTAGCCTCGCTGTATTTTCAGATCGTGTTGATCACATTCCTGGGTTACTTTTCAGGTTTGTGCTTTGTTTGGCGATGTGCTGGTGCCTGCGCAGTGTGTTCACCTTCTGAAGGTCATCCACAGCATATACAGTGTAAGCAGAGCGTGTGAAAGGATAGTCAGTGTGTTGGCCTTCGGAAGCTGAACTAGTCAGCATGAACGGTGAAAGTTTAGTTTAGACATACAGCACGGAAACGGGCCCATTCGCCCCACAGGGTCTGCGCCGACCAGCGATCCCCGCACGTTAACATTATCCAATACCCACTAGGGACAATGTTTTACATTTATACCAAGCCAATTAACCTACATACCTGTGGAGTGTTGGAGGAAACTGAAGCTCTCGGAGAAAACCCACACAGGAATGTACAAACTCTGTACAGACAGCACCCGTAGTCGGGATCGAACCCGGGTCTCCGGCGCTGCATTGTCTGTCCCGCAGCAGCTCTACCGCTGCGCCACCGTGCCGCACATAGCTAGCGAGACAGTAAAGCATAGCTAGGCAGTAAAGAGTTAATGATCCACTTCCAACTTGCCAGTGTTATGCACAGAGCACTTCACGATTTTTTTATTATGGTATCCCTTACGGGCCCCTTTGCTTGTGCCCTGTTAAAAATGTATATGACTAATGATTCCCTCATGTTGGGAACTCTGCTGACAGAGGGAGAGAAACCACCTCCAGCTCTTGAGATCTCACTGGAACTTCTTGCAGTGTTGGCTGAATACATACACGGTGCTCCTCAGACATGTAAAGGCAACACAAACTGACCAAAAGGACACTCGGCGAATAATTCATGTGGAGATAGGGAGCATCTCAAAAATCAGTTATTTAAACTTTTTGACCAGTTACTATGAACATTTTATTTGATTTCTTGCGCAAGCAGAGGAGTAATTCTAAAATGTGGGATCTTAGTTGGAACAACCAACTCTGTTTGTGAAGAACAAATCTGACCTATTGTCTGCAATTAAGCTGCTCGGTAAATCCTTTGTCGACAGAATTCCTGAAAGTTGCATGTACACAGCAATAATAATATCGGAACTGATATCGGAAACGTGTGTCACTGTGAGTTTAGAGATCGTGTATGAATGAATTAGAAACAAACCCACTGATTGATTCCACTTTAATTAATGTCTTTCTGGAGGAGGCACACATCTGGATGTGGATCTTAAGCAGTGACCCTCTGTACACATCTGTATCAAAGTCAAAGTCAAGTCAAACAAACTTTATTGTCATTTAGAAATACATCAATATATGCAGGTCCAAATGAAATTCCGTTGCATTTGGCTCCCTGTGCAACTCGATAATTAACAGAAGGATAAACATGGATAAAAAGGATAAATAGACAATGGTGGCAGCCCATTACATGGCATTCAGGAGTCTGATGGCTCGTGGGAAGAAGCTGTTGCAGAACCTTGATGTTCTGCTCCTTATGCTACGATATCTTTTGCCCGAGGGCAGCAGAGTGAACAGTCCGTGATGGAGATGTGTGGGGTCTTTTATAATACTGCTGGCCTTAGACACGCAACGTATGTGGACCAGCAGACTGCCCCTTTTACACATCTGTATGCATCAGTGCCTCATTTACTTGTTCATTCTTTTCTTAAGCTTAGCTTCATCTGCCTGCCTTGGTTTTTTCTTTGTAAATTTACATCATGTTATTTTCCATTGTATGGTGCTCTTCAAAGTTGCCTGGTGGTTTTGGAGTTCCTTGTGACCATGATGCTGTCTCCAGAGGTGAGAGATACTGTGCCAGCGCAGATCACTCCCTCTTCTTCTCACCGTGTAATATTAAGCTGAGTACTGTGGACTGATAATGTTAAAACTAACTTCATGCTCCTTCACGGTCTCACATTAATTTTAACGCAATAATGTTCAGCAATGACATTTTATACGGTGGGATCAAAAGATTCAGAAATAGTTGTTGCTCGTCCAAAATCATTGTTCTAGATATGGTTCGCAGTCACCATGATAAATTCAAACCGATTGTTAAACACGATTTCAAAACATCAGTGAAATGAGAGAGAAAGCCTCAATGCGTCCAATAAATCTGGAGTAACTGGGGCCAATTTCCACCAACCATTCCAGCTGCAACGTTCTCCGCATGTATCTGGCACAAGGGCATTGAAATTAGCCTTTTGTCAGTTTCTTGGTGTTGTTTTCCCAGCCAAAACATCCTTCCCTTTGATTGATTGACACCGTGTTGTCACGTGCACTTGGTGAGATTCTTTGTTTTGCGTACAGTACGTGTATGCAAGAGTCGCCATGTAGAGGGTGACGACAAAGTTAGAAACTTTTTCAATATCCCCCCCCCCCCATGGGGATCATTTCCAGGAGAAATCGCACCGCTTGGGAAAAGGGCCAAAGTCCTTCTCTTCACGACAGCGGCTCACGCTTCATGCATAGAGAACTGGCTAGCAGACAGGAAGCAAAGGGTAGGAGTAAACTGGTCCTTTTCAGAATGGCAGGCAGTGACTAGTGGGGTACCACAAGGCTCAGTGCTGGGACCCCAGCTATTTACAATATATATTAATGATTTGGACGAGGGAATTCAATGCAACATCTCCAAATTTGCAGATGACACCAAGCTGGGGGGTATAGTTAGGTGTGAGGAGGATGCTTGGAGGCTGCAGGGTGATTTGGATAGGCTGAGTGAATGGGCAGATGCATGGCAGAAGCAGTATAATGTGGATAAATGTGAGGTTATCCACTTTGGTGGCAAAAACATGAGGTTAGACTATTATCTGAATGGTGGCAGATTAGGAAAAGGGGAGATGCAACGAGACCTGGGTGTCATGGTACACCAGTCATTGAAAGTAGGCATGCAGGTGCATTGGGCAGTGAAGAAAGCAAATGGTATCTTAGCATTCATAGCGAAAGGATTTGAGTATAGGACCAGGGAGGTTCTACTGCAATTGTACAGGGTTTTGGTTAGGCCACACCTGGAGTATTGCATAGAGTTTTGGTCTCCAAATCTGAGGAAAGACATTCTTGCCATAGAGGGGGTACAGAGAAGATTCACCAGACTGATTCCTGGGATGTCAGGACTTTCATATGAGGAAAGACTGGATAGACTTGGCTTGTACTCGCTGGAATTTAGGAGATTGAGGGGGGATCTTATAGAAACTTACAAAATTCTTAAGGGATTGGACAAGCTACATGCTGGAAGATTATTCCCGATGTTTGGAGAGTCCAGAACAAGGGGTCACAGTCTAAGGATAAGGGGGAATTCCTTTAGGACTGAGATGAGGAAAACATTCTTTACACAGAGAGTGGTGAGTCTCTGGAATTCTCTGCCACAGAAGGTAGTTGAGGCCAGTTCATTGGTTATATTTAAGAGGGCGTTAGATGTGGCACTTGTGGCTAAAGGGACCAGGGGGTATGGAGAGAAGGCAGGTACGGGATACTGAGTTGGATGATCAGCCATGATCACATTGAATGGCGGTGCAGGCTCGAAGGGCCGAATGGCCTACTCCTGCACCTATTTTTCTATGTTTCTATGCACAAGATGCAGTCTGTTTATAACGTGTCCTGGGGGGGCAAATAGGTGTCAGGGGTTATGGGGAGAAGGCAGGAGAATGGGGTGTGGAGGGAGAGATAGATCAGCCATGATTGAATGGCGGAGTAGACTTGCTGGGCCTAATTCTGCTCCCATCATTCATCATGACCTAATTGCGCAATGTGTGACGGGCTCCCATTGGACCACGTGCTGAGTGGACCTCACTGGTGTGGCTTCAGAATAGCGCAAGTGAGAGCCAGTCCCAAGGTGAGTAACGGTGAGAAGCAGGGGCCAGGAGCATATTCCCATGGACACTAAGCTCTCCCCTCTCCTGCCCTGTGTGTGAGGGCAGAGAGCGGTCAGTGTGGGGAGACCTCCCACCACACTGGACAATGAGCAGCCAGCGTTCGCAGGATGTGGGGAAAGAGGGCAGGGGCTGGGGTGGCATGAGGAGGAAAAGGAACAGTTGCCTTAGTTACGGTTACACAAATGTCCGCTGTATATTTGACATCTGTCATTTCAGAATGGTCGATCAATAGTGTTTTTTATCTTCACAGTTGTTAAATGTTGAATTATTTTCCTTACAAACAGCCCAGTAAAGTATCACCACTATTCCAGAATAGGAAGTGTACAGGAATAATCTACTGAGCCGCATGCAGGAGGCACCATGTTTTGGCGCCATGTTGTAGCGATGTTACAAAATTTACCTTCAGCGGCGCTGCAGTTCTGCCACTGGCCGTGTGCGCGGCTTTAGCGCCTTTGAGGGGGGAGGGGGGAATTAAAATGCTCGGGCTGCCAGCTGCCGCAGAAAAATCGATCAGCCCACCGTTCGCGCTACATTTTAACAATAAATCGCTGGACAATTTAATCTCTGGATTAAAATAAAAAGCTACTTCTAATGCCGTCAACGCCTACAACGTGACTAATCTCAAGTACGGGATAAAACACGGTGTAAGTCATTTATTTTACATATAAACTTGCTTCTTGGGATGACTTTAATCAATCCTCTATAAGCGAAAATGTGATTTGGGCCTCATACGAACCGGCAGTGTTTTTCCTGCTGTTATGGGGCTTAAATTCACCGCAAATGCAACGTTCCAATCGATCACGTTCCAGAAGCAAGATGATTAAAATGCCCTTTTTTTTGGAGATAAACCATCTAAATTGTCTATATTTTGTGTTATTCTCTCTCTCCATGATCATCATTTTTTTAACCTAAATATTCACAACAGTTTGAGTCACATGTATCGAGCAAAAATCAATAATTTGATTATATTTTGGGTGGATGTTTCTAGATTAATTTACGGGAATTAAACATTAAATTCCTTCCATCTGGGATACAAATTCATGACAGTGAGATTTTAAAATCATGTTATATTGTGAATTCTTGTGTGAATGGGATTAATTTGTTATTTGGATACTTAGGGAATAAAAAAATTATCCTTTTCTTAAGAAATGGAATCTACAAGACATTGTTAACGGGGAAAGTAGTGGGCAGATAGGCATGTCATGCGTGGTTTGAAGAGCAAACACTTGTAGTTTACAATGCCAACATTGAAAATGTGAGGAAAAACAAGGTGTACAGAGTTGCTTATTGGTTACAATCTGAGGAGTATGATGATGCTACTGATTATGGTATGCCAATGTACCAGCTAGCAATTGGGGATCTTCTCCATAAAGACTTGGTCTATTGCTAGAAATTGTAATTTATTTACCTATCTGTTACAGACTTACAGCAAATATTACAATAATATTAAAGTTCTGATCTTGAGAATTTCACATTTTTGAATTTTCAAGGCAGTCTGGGTGTTTATTACTATTTCCGTCACAACGGTCAATTTTGTAATTAGCTACAATTAGGTATTTAACTAATTATATGCTTTAATTTCAGGTCATCCAAGTAAGATGTTTTACATTTGTTTCAGAATGTTTCAATCTATAATAACTGAAAATGTCATTCAGTTCTCTTAATTTTTAAGAAAGTTATCGGCCTTTGTCTGTCCTCGATCACAGCTTTTGTGTTAAGTCAATGGAAAAGCAATAGGGAACAAGATGCTAATTTCTGAGTATGAAAATGGCCATAACGTTTTTAATACTGAAGGCATAAAAGTGAATTAGGTGTCAAATTAAACTTCTTTTTATGCTTTATCTGATGGGATAAATTGCAGACTTGATTTTTTAAATCTCAAAATTTTGTAACATTTTGTAACATGTTCAAATTCGATGCACTTGTCTGTGGAATTCTCTGCCTCAGAGGGCGGTGGAGGCAGGTTCTCGGGATGCTTTCAAGAGGGAGCTAGATAGGGCTCTTAAAAATAGCGGAGTCGGGGGATATGGGGAGAAGGCGGGAACGGGGTACTGATTGGGGATGATCAGGACTCCTGGGATGTCAGGACTTTCATATGAGGAAAGATGGATAGACTCGGCTTGTAAATTTAGAAGAGTTGGATTCATTGGAAGTGGTCTTGGAGGGGAGGATCCTCCACAAACTGCGGAGCATCTTGGACAATGCAGCTCACCCCCTCCATGACACACTGGTCCATACCTTCAGCAACAGACTGGTTCCACCAAGATGCAGCACAGAACACCACAGGAGATCCTTTTTCCCTGTGGCTATCAAACTGTACAACTCCTCCTTCTGTGGTGGGGTAGACTGAAGGGCCTGTCCCACTGTACGAGCTAATTCAAGAGTTCTCCCGAGTTTCCCCTGATTCGAACTCGGAGAATTACGGTAATGGCCGCTCGTAGGTACTCGGGGCTCTCCTGGACATGTTGAAAAATCTTCATGAGTCTCACGAGCTTACCACGTTTCCTGAGTCCCTGCCGTTAGCGTTACGAGCTGCTAAGAGACGTCCTGAGCTCCGACGTACCTGCTAAGTACATTCTACGTACTTACCACGAGTTTGATTTTTTTTAAAACTCGGGAGAGCTCTTGAATTACCTCGTACAGTGGGGCAGGCCGTTAACTCCCCTTCCCCTCCCCCTCCCGAATCTTCTCACATCCTCGATCCTGGACTTTCCATTCATCACTTTAATTTCATGTTTCATGGATCTTATTGTGTTTTATGACTGTTGGCACACCAATTTCCCTCCTGGGATAAGTAAACTTCCACCCTATCGTACCAAGGTCCAGTGGAAAGCTTTTGTCAGCAGAAAGACAAAGCATGATTACATTCGAGCCATTTACAGTGTATAGATACATGATAAGGGAATAGCGTTTAGTGCACGGTAAAGCCAGCAGAGTCCAGCAAAAAAGATAGTCTGAGGTTCACCAATTAGAAACATAGAAACATAGAAATTAGGTGCAGGAGTAGGCCATTCGGCCCTTCGAGCCTGCACCACCATTCAATATGATCATGGCTGATCATCCAACTCAGTATCCCGTACCTGCCTTCTCTCCATACCCTCTGATCCCCTTAGCCACAAGGGCCACATCTAACTCCCTCTTAAATATAGCCAATGAACTGGCCTCAACTATCCTCTGTGGCAGAGAGTTCCAGAGACCCACCACTCTCTGTGTGAAAAAATTCCTTCTCATCTCGGTCCTAAAGGATTTCCCCCTTATCCTTAAGCTGTGACCCCTTGTCCTGGACCTCCCCAACATCGGGAACAATCTTCCTGCATCTAGCCTGTCCAACCCCTTAAGAATTTTGTAAGTTTCTATAAGATCCCCTCTCAATCTCCTAAATTCTAGAGAGTATAAACCGAGTCTATGCAGTCTTTGTTCATAAGACAGTCCTGACATCCCAGGAATCAGTCTGGTGAACCTTCTCTGCACTCCCTCTATGGCAATAATGTCCTTCCTCAGATTTGGAAGTACATAGGTAGATTAGTAGTTCAGCCATACTCTCTAGTTGTGGTAGGATGATTCTGTTGCCTTCTCTACCTTTTGCCTGATGGGGGAGGGGAGAAGAGGGAGTGGCCTGGGTGCGGATCATCTTTGATTTTGCTGTTGGCCTTGCCGAGGCAGCGAGATGTATAAATGGAGTCAATAGAAGGGACGTTGGCCTGTGTGTTGGTCTGGGCTACATCCACAATTTGCTGCAATTCCTTGCGGTCTTGGATGGAGATGTTCCCAAACCAAGCTGTGAAACATCCTAGAGTCATAGAGTGATACAGTGTGGAAACAGGCCCTTCAGCCCAACTTGCTCACACCGGCCAGCATATCTCAGCTGCACTAGTCCCACCTGCTGCTGGGTTTGTATACTCTGGAATTTAGAAGGATGAGAGGGGATCTTATTGAAACATAAGATTATTGAGGGTTTGGACACGCTAGAGGCAGGAAACATGTTCCCGATGTTAGGGGAGTCCAGAACCAGGGGCCACAGTTTAAGAATAAGGGGTAAGCCATTTAGAACGGAGATGAGGAAACACTTGGAGTCCGTGGAATTCTCTGCCTCGGAGGGCAGTGGAGGCCGGTTCTCAGGATACTTTCAAGGGAGAGCTAGGTAGGGCTCTTAAAGATAGCGGAGTCAGAGGATATGGGGAGAAGGCAGGAACGGGGTACTGATTGGGGATGATCAGCCATGATCACATTGAATGGCGGTGCTGACTCAAAGGGCCGAATGGCCTACTCCTGCACCTATTGTCTATTGTCTGCCTACATTGGGTCTATATCCCTCCAAACCTGCCCTATCCATGTATCTGTCAAACTGTTTCTCAAATGTTTCTTAAATAGTCCCAGCCCCAACTACCTCCTCTGGCAGCTTGTTCTATACACCCACCACCCTTTGTGTGAAAAGGTTACCCCTCATATTGCTATTAGTTATTTGCGCCTTCACCTTAAACCCATATCCTCTGGTTCTCGATTTGCCTACTCTGAGCAAGAGACTGCATCTACTCGATCTATTCCTCTCATGATTTTATATAATTTTACACAGGATCTCACTCATCCTGACAGAGATCCTGTAGAAAAAGCATGTGAGGAATAGATGGGGTAGATGCACAGACTCTCTTGCCCATAGTAGGTAAATCTAGGACGAGAGGATCCTCTGCTGCATCTGTCGAAGTTGGTGCGAGTTGGTTTAATTTAGCATCCTATTTAAAGAGGCCCATGTTCCCGCTCCTACCGTATCAATTTGCCCCACCACCTTTAAGGAGTTATGAATATTCATCTGTAGCATGTTTATCTCCCATGACCCACAAAGCACTGGTGGAACTCAGCGGGTCAGGCAACATCTGGGGGGAGTGGACAGAGGATGTTTCATGTTGGGATCCTTGTGTCTCCATTATCTCTGGTATCCACCTATCACTCACCAGGCTTTGTCCTGCCTCATCCACTTCTCTCTTCCAGCTTTCTCACCCCCCCCCCCCCCCCCCATCATTCTGAAGAAGGCTCCCGACATGAAACATTACCTATTTATACTCTCCAGGGGTGCAGCCTGACCTGATGAGTTATTCTAGCTGTATGTGTGTGTGAGTGTACGTTGCATGTGTATGTTTATTTGTGTGTGCTTCGTATATGCAGCAGAACCTTGTCTCCAATATCTTGGACCTTTTTTGTCATTGGACCAAGATCTTGCTCTGTGAAGTCTGTGCGGTAATGGTTTACAACCCTGACCCCATGTTTCAACGTTTCATACACATCTTCCAGACCCCAGATCTGGAATGGAAAAACGTGACTAAGAAGAAGTCCTAGATTTGATTTCAAACTTGACACTAGATGCTGAAGATAGACACAAACTGTTGGAGTAACAGCGGGATAGGCAGCATCTCTGGATAGAAGGAATGGATGACGTTTCGGATCAAGACATTTCTTGAATCTGACGAAGGGTCTCAACCCGAAATGTCTCCCATTCTTTCTCTCCGGAGATGCTGCCTGTCGCGCTGAGTTGCTCCAGCATTTTGTGTCTATGTTCAGGTGTAAACCAGCATCTGCAGTTCCTTCATACAAACTAGATGCTGAATTGGATTCTGTGGGTCAAATGGGAGGAAGAAGGAGAACAGACCCTCCCTTTCTCAGGGAAGTGGGGGTGTATAGCCTGCGACTTGGGCAACTCCTCCGCAAGCCATGAGAACGATAAGAAACCAGGTTGCGATTGCAGCCTGAAGAAAAAGCGAGCGTTTCTAGAAATGTCTAAAAATGGTATCTGTTATTGAAAACCCAATGATTTGGCAAAGTTCCACTTGCGGATTCACAGGGCCTGGAATGAATGCAAGCACAGGAAATGATACATGTTCCTGTCAGTGAGTAGGCAGACCTGAAATGGCCTCAATTCCCAAACAAAATGTTGTGGAGTATATACTGATAAAGGAAATTATTCCACTGACATCTTCCAGTCAATGCCCAGCCCTTTCCAGTGTTTGCCTTTTGAGCTCATAGAAAGCCTTGTACTTGTGTAGGAAAGAACTGCAGATGCTGGTTTAAATCGAAGCTAGACATAAAACACTGGAGTAACTCAGCGGGACAGGCAGAAAAAGGGTCTCCACCCATAATGCTGCCCATTCCTTCTCTCCACAGATGCTGCCTGTCCCGCTGAGTTACTCCAGCACTTTGTGTCTTTTGTGTTTGTCATCTTCACAGCCCGGAATTACCGTTGGCTTGTGTGTCTGCACAGGCTTTATGTCAGAGAATCCCCTCATGAGTTTGTGGTGACCATCAGGAGATAGAGAACATGGAGCAGTACAGCACAGGAACAGGCCCTTCGGCCCACAATGTCCGTGCCGAAAGTGAGATAAAGTTAAACTAATCTCCTCTGCCTGCATGCGATCCTCATCCCTTCATTCCCTGCATACCCATGTGACTTTCAAAGGTCAAGTAGCATCTGCAGGGAGAAAGGATCTTTTCAATTTCAAAAATAAACTAATGCATACCAAGAAAAATATACAAAGGAAAATGATGCAAAACTCTTAAAGCATTTACAGTGTCAGTCTATGCATTCAGTGTTTTGGGTTTACACATAGTGGTGTTAGTGTGTACTGCCTGATAACTATGTTGTGGCCCATTGGAGCTCAAGCGATCAAAGAGAAATAATGTAAAAACTAACATCTTTATGAATTGCGCGGAAGATACAATAATTCTTAACTTGCAGAATATGCATTATTGCAGGAAGAGTTTGTCAAAGGCAGAATATCATAAAGGGACTACTATAGTTTCATACAGTATGCAAAGGCAGGAAGTTCCCGACTATGAGATTTGTTTTTCTAGGTCCCTTCTCATCTCATTTACTGAAGGAAAATAAGCAATAGGAGAAAGGGGCTGCCAGATACTGTGATACACGACTCAGCCTTCCCATCAATCAGCAGCATCAATTTAGAACTTGACCCGAAGGCCATAGTGATGATTTTTTTTAAAGAATCTTCCCAACATTCTATGGCATTCGTGTGGGAAGGATCTGCACATGCTGGTTTAAACCAAAATGCTGCAGTAACTCAGCGGGACAGGCAGCATCTCTGGATGGAAAGAATGGGTGACATTTCGGGCCGGGATCTTCCTTCTGAAGTAGGGTCTCGCCCCGAAACGTCACCCATCCCTTCTCTCCAGAGATGCTGCCCGTCCCGCTGAGTTACTCCAGCATTTTGTCTCTATTTTCTGGCATTTCAGAAGATACTCGGACTAACTTGTTATTTGGATTTTATTAGTTCTCTTGGGTGGAATGATGACCAGCAGCCAGGGTTTGGAGCAATGATGCCGAGATGCAAATTCAGATCGCACCATGCCTGCTGGAGTATGGTCTATGGCTAACTTGATACCATTCCGGCCATCATCGCAGGTGATGATTCAGCTGTCACATTACGTCTGGGACCTAGAAAAACAAATCTCATCTGGTCCCACCAAAGGGTTATTTCAATCCCAGTTGTGACAAACTTCCTGAGGTTTGAGTGGAGAGGCACCCAGTTAGGCAAACGCAGTGATTCTGGTTGTCTTAGAGAAGAACAGCATGAAGATAGTGCTATCGTGAAGAAAGAGGGCATGGAACAGATAGATGCTTACACAACTGTAACTTGTTAATGAGTAGACATTGTGCAGAGAGTAGTGCGTTCGGACGAACGCACTATGGGAACTTCGTCCCCCTCAGGAACTATACATCACCAACAAGATCATGGGAGACCCCTTCCACCCCAGCAACGGACTGTTCCAGCTGCTACGGTCAGGCAAATGCCTCCGTTGCCATGCTGTGAAAACGGAGAGGATGAGAATGAGCTTCTTCCCAGAGGCCATTAGGACTGTAAACTCCTATCTCACCAGGGACTAACTTTACTGAACCAATTTACTGTTGTGTGGTGTATTTTTAAAATTGCTGTTTTTTCTTATTTTTTCCTCCCACAAATATGTGAATATGTGATTCTGTTCCATGCTTTGTAGTTTTTTTGCACAATCCGCAAGCATTGTAACTTTTCATTTCACTGCACATCTCGTATGTGTATGTGACGAATAAACCTGACTTGACTCATAAGATCATGTCATAACGAATAGGAGTAGAATTAGTCCATTCGGCCCATCAAGTCTACTCCGCCATTCAATTATGCCTGATCTATCTCTCCTTCCCAACCCCATTCTCCTGCCTTCTCCCCATAACGTCTGACACCCGTACTAATCAATAATCCATCTATCTCTTCCTTAAAAATATCCACTGACGGCCTCCACCGCCTTCAGTGGCAATGTATTTTACAGATTCACCACCCTCTGATGAAAGAAAACTCTCCTCATCTCCTTTTTAAAATAATGTCCTTTAATTCTGAGGCTATGACCTCTGGTCCTAGACTCTCCCACTAGTGGAAACATCCTCTCCACATCCACTCTATCCAAGCCTTTCACTATTTTATGTTTCAATGAGGTCCCCCCTCATCTAACTCCAGCGAATACAGGCCCATTGCCGACAAACGCTCATCATAGATTAACCTCCTAATTCCTGGGATCATTCTGCAGTTGCATAGGGCTCTGGTAAGACCACATCTGGAATATTGCGTCCAGTTTTGGTCTCCTAATTTGAGGAAGGACATCCTTGTGATTGAGGCAGTGCAGCGTAGGTTCACGAGATTGATCCCTGGGATGGCTGGACTGTTATATGAGGAAATATTGAAAAGACTAGGCTTGCATTCACTGGAGTTTAGAAGGATGAGGGGGAACTTATAGAAACATATAAAATTATAAAAGGACTGGACAGGCTAGATGCAGGAAAAGTGTTCCCAATGTTGGGCGAGTCCAGAACCAGGGGCCACAGTCTTAGAATAAAGGGGAGGCCATTTAAGACTGAGGTGAGAAAAAACCTTTTCACCCAGAGAGTTGTGAATTTGTGGAAATCCCTGCCACAGAGGGCAGTGGAGGCCAAGTCACTGGATGGATTTGAGAGTTAGATAGAGCTCTAGGGGCTAGTGGAATCAAGGGATATGGGGAGAAGGCAGGCACGGATTATGGATTGGGGACGATCAACCATGATCACAATGAATGGCGGTGATGGCTCGAAGGGCCGAATGGCCTCCTCCAGCACCTATTTTCTATGTTTCTATGTTTCTATGTTTCTCTGGACCCTCGGATATGGTGCCCAGAATTGCTCACAATATTCCAAATGCAGCCAAATGCTTATAGAGAGCCTCAACAGTTATTTGCCATATGGCAGACATGCACGGCTTAGAGGAGATGAGGAGCGTTCTGCAGTAATGGCTTCCCCACACCTTTCCTTGCAGCTGGAGATCCACCTGCTCAAAGGCCAGAAGGCGGGTGACCATGGAGGTTAAACGCTCAATGGTGCAAATCATTTCTAGCAGCCGATATTTAAACAACTCTACGTATCTGGTAGAAATGCAAAAAGCAAACCTGCAGATGTTTACCGCAATGTGAGATCATATCATTGAAGTCAGCCAAAGTCTTTGGAGTCCCGGTCACCAATTACTGGAGACTGAAGATGAAGTTTAGAGTTAGAAAATGTTGCAACCATACAGCTGGCCAGTCGGCATTGTGGACCAAGATCTGTCAGCTTCATGCCAACAAGGAATTTCATCACAGCCTGGTGTATATGGCAATAAACTAATCTGAATCTAAGAAAAGAGTCATGTTTCTGTGTGATGATCCCCTCTGCTTTGTGGGTTCAGTACTCTGCAAGGCTGCATCTGATTTTGCATCATTCCCCACAGCTATGAGCCGTGACATTGTGTAAGATTTCCAAGTTACTTGCAGTAGATGCACACTAAGATTTTCTATCATCAGGTGAGCACCCACACTTGCCTGCATCACCGTGAGCACCAATTTAACTGCACACCCCACTCCCTCTCCTCTGGTGCCCCACACCTCTACTGAGGCATTGACCAGACTCTGTGACCTTTCAAATAGACAATAGACCATAGACAATAGACCATAGGTGTAGGAGTAGGCCATTCGGCCCTTTGAGCCAGCACCGCCATTCAATGTGATCATGGCTTGGCAAATAGCTTGGCAATTGGTTGAAATGTAATTCAGATGGGTTGTACCTCTGGCTTGAAAATACTATTAGACAATAGACAATAGGTGCAGGAGTAGGCCATTTGGCCCTTCGAGCCAGCACCGCCATTCAATGTGATCATGGTTGATCATCCCCAAGCAGTACCCTGTTCCTGCCTTCCCCCCATATCCCCTGACCCTATTTTTAAGAGCCCTATCTAGCTCTCTCTTGAAAGCATCCAGAGAACCTGCCTCCACCACCCTCTGAGGCAGAGAATTCCACAGACTCACCACTCTGTGAGAAAAAGTGTTTCCTCGTCTCCGTTCTAAATGGCTTACTCCTTATTCTTAAACTGTGGCCCCTGGTTCTGGACTCCCCCAACATCGGGAACATGTTTCCTGCCTCTAGTGTGTCCAAGCACTTAACAATCTTATATGTTTCAATGAGGTCCCCTCTCATCCTTCTAAACTCCAGAGTGTACAAGCCCAGCCGCTCCATTCTCTCAGCATATGATAGTCCCGCCATCCCGGGAATTAACCTTGTAAACCTGCGCTGCACTCCCTCAATAGCAAGAATGTCCTTCCTCAAATTTGGAGACCAAAACTGCACACAATACTCCAGGTGTGGTCTCACTAGGGCTCTGTACAACTGCAGCAATGAGCAAGCACATTCTCTGCATTGCAGGGTTTAGAGTGCAGTTCATGGCACATTATGATCACAATGGCAACATTAGAACATAGAACCGTAGAACATACAACAGTACAGCATAGGACAGGCCCTTCAGCCCACATTGCCTGTACTGAACATGATGGCCAAGACCAACTCGTATCTGCCTGCATGTGATCCATGTCCCTCCATTCCCTATATATCCATGTGCCTATTCAAAAGCCTCTTATCTATCAGACGCTATCGTATCTGCCTCCACCACCACCCCTGGCAGCACGATCCAGGCACCCATCACCCTCTGTGTAAAAAAAAACTTGCCACGTACATCTCCTTTAAACTTTGCCCCTCGCACCTTAAAGCTGCGCCCTCTAGTCTTTGACATTTCTACCCAGGAAAAGGGGTTGACTGTCTTATTGGTTAACTATAATTTAATAAGTACTATAGTAAATGTATCCATTTAACAAAGGTTTATTTAGGAAATTAGTTTTGAATGGCAATTCCATCTGAAGGAAATGCAACACTTCTGGCTTCAATACATTAGTTTATTTGTGACTTAATGTGTACGTATGGGGCCTGCTAATTCATACACTTTTTGGTTTGAGCAAAGAGAATGTTTATATAAACTTCGGCAACAATCCCTATTTCATGTTTTTGTTACGAAACATAATCCACGATTAGATTTGGTTTATGAAAGGAAGGCAGGAGTTCAACGTGAGTTGGGGGAAAATGAACTGTTTTTGATCAGTTTCATTTCACCCCATCGCGGTCTCATCCAGAGTTTTTGAAGTTTGAAATTTTGATGTTTTGGATTTGCCTCGGTGACATCTGGAACTTTTCATAACTGCACAATCATTCTTTTTATGTTTGTACAGCTTCATTAAATCATCGGAGGCTTAATTTGCAGGGCATCATCTGGATTTAATTAGAGTTAATGTGAATGATGTGGCAGTCAGAGTACAGTGGTGGGGGTGGGGGTGGGGGAGGAGAAGAGAAGGGGGAGGGGGGAGGGGGGAGGGGGCGCAGGGTGGAACATTCATCCCAAGAAGTTAATGTTCCTTCTGACAAAAGATCACAATCTAATTTAGTCAATCGTACTCCATTATACTGCTTAACGGTTCTCTTCGAAACCGCTAATGCAAAACCGTGTCTGAATTTCCTCCCAAGAACTGCGGGAATCAGGCAAGGTTCAAGTCGAGCCCTGAAGACAAATGCAGGAGGCTGGCCTGATTTTCAGCACCAGCGTGAAACCAGATCTCAGCAAACCAGCTGCCTGAACGACCCATGTACTTTTCCTTTACATTGAATTCACAGCGAGTAGTATCTGCCCATTTTATAAAGTGCCCAATTATCCATTGACTTCAATGTAAAAGACTTGTCGGGCACTTCATAAAATGGGCTGGATTTTTGCTCTGAGCCCATTTTGTGTAATTGGCACGAGACCAATTTTATCCCCGAGTGTTTTGATAGCCATAACAGATTAGCAGACGTGGAGAACTGAAAAGGTTTTATTCTTTATTAGAAGGATTTCTCCTGAGGAATTGCAGGATTTCTGGTGTGTTTCATTGTTGTTATGTTGATGATGTTCAGAATTTTTTTTGCATTATTCCAGGAGCTGGATTGCATTGGAAGCTCATGTTCTTTATATTGGGTGAATCCATTTGACAGCAAAAAACTTTATATTATACCCCGTTGGATAAATGCTGATTACTGAGATAGCAACACATTTCCTGTTAAATCTATTAAAAACTGTTTCACCTATACATTCACTGTTTTGTGTCTACAATTCTAAAAGTAGAAACAAATTTTAGACACAAATTCTACTTTCTCCCCAGCCTATTCTTACATTTCCTGTCATCTTCTTTTCCCCGTCTTCACCTTTGCTACTGAGATGCGGGGCAGGTCTAAGGCATGCACTCACCCATTGATGGTGCCACATGTTGGCACATGTTGGTACAGTTGCCACATGCTACTTAACTCTGCCCATTAAACCACCGATGGTGACACATGTTGGCACCTGTCAGCATACGTGGCCACCGTTGCCACATGCCACTTACTCTAATCGTTGAACTACCAACGTTGCCATGTCTGACCATCGATTGCCCGTTCACACTAGTTCTAAAGCCCCTGTCCCACTTTCCCGAGTTACCACAAATTCTCCCGGGTTTTCCCCTTGATTCAAACTCGGAGAATTACGGTAATAGCCAGCTGTAGGCACTCGGGCCTATTTTTTTTACTCGTGGACATTTTTCAACATGCTGAAAAAACGTCCCGACTTATCTGATGCCCCGAATACCTACGGCTGGCATTACGAGCCGCTACGAAATATCTACGGACTCGCTACGAACATTCTCCGAGTTTGAATTAAGGGGAAAACTCGGGAGAATTTGTGAGTGACTCGGGAAAGTGTGTAAGGGGCTTAAGTTATCCCACTTTCTCATCCACACTGGGGACTATTTACAGAGGGCCAATTAACCTATAGGCCTGCACGTCTTTGGAGTGTGGGAGGAAACCGGAACAGCTGGAGAAAGCCCACGAGGTCACTGGGAGAACGTACAGACGGCGTCCGAGGTCAGAATTTGTCCTGGGTCTCTGTTGCTGAGAGACAGTGGCACTACCTGCTGCACCACTGTGCCGTCCTTGATGTTTGCAGACTGGCCCTAGGTAGTGGTCAGACAGTCACACAGGGGTATTCAATCCTGATGGGTGAAGGATGAAAGATGTTTGGGAGTCTCTGGTTTCAATATATCCCGTGAATAGAGACTGCGTGTACTTGTCCTGTTTCTGGAAGTTAGCAGTGCTTTGTTTTGCAGTTTTGAATTCCCTTGTCATCGCGAGTTTCGTGGAGACGAACCTGTGCAAGTGGTGTGACTACTCTAACCCAATCTGCGAGGACAAAGTGTGCTACAGCAACTGCACACTGAACTCCTACTGTGTCAGCTCAGAGGAAATCTGTGTGGCCATATGGTAAGTATTAATTGTAGTTTTACATTCACTGCCAGTATGGCTTGTGTTTGAATCATCTGAAAATATGTTGAGCTGTCATTTTCCACAGATGCAAATCTAAGCATAAACTTTTACTGCTTTTGCAAAACACCCACTCCCTCCCCAGTTCCCTATCCCCTCCCCCCATACCCGCCCCAGCTCCCCTCCCCTCCCTTACTCCCTCCATCCCCTCCCTCCCCTTCCCTCCCCTGCTCCCCCTCACCAGCCCTCCCTTCCCCTCCCCTCCCATGCTCCCCATCCCCTCCCTTGCTCCCTCCATCCCCTCCCTCCCCTTCCCTCCCCTGCTCCCACTCACCAGCCCTCCCTTCCCCTCCCCTCCCCTCCCCTGCTCCCCATCCCCTCCCTTGCTCCCTCCATCCCCTCCCTCCCCTTCCCTCCCCTGCTCCCACTCACCAGCCCTCCCTTCCCCTCCCCTCCTCCCCTCAGTCCCCTCCCCTCCCTTGCTCCCTCCATCCCCTCCCTCCCCTTCCCTCCCCTGCTCCCCCTCACCAGCCCTCCCTTCCCCTCCCCTCTCCTCCCTTGCTCCCTCCCTCCCCTCCCTCCCCTCCCTCCCCTTCCCTCCCCTGCTCCCCCTCCCCAGCCCTCCCTTCCCTCCCCTCTCCTCCCCTTTCCTCCCTTCCCTTATCCATCCCTCCCTCTCCCCTCCCCTCCCCTCCCCTCTCCTCCCCTCCTCTCTCCTGTCCTGTCCTCCCCTTCACTCATCCATCCCTTCCCCCTCCCTTCTTCCCCCTCCATTCCCCTCCCCTCCCCTCTCTTCCCCCTCTCCTCCCTTCCCCTCCCCACCCCTCCCTCTGTCCTTCCCTTCCTCCCCCCTTCTCCTCCCCACGATTCCCCCTTCCCCGTCTTCCCCTCTCCTCCCCTCCCCTCCCCTCCCCTCTCCTCCCCTGTACCCCCTCCTCCAGATTCCTCCCCTCCCTTCCTCCCCTTCACCTCCCTGCCCCTCCCCCTCCCCCTCCCTTCCATTCTCCTCCCCTCCCCTCATTTCCCCTTCCCCCTCCCCCTCCCTTCCCCTGGTTCCCTATCCTCTCCCCACCCTTACCCCCCTCCCTTCCGCTCCCCTCCCCCCCAGCAGTTTTGTTCTTTATCAGCCCAGAGCCTTTTATCTAAGTCAGCACTACTTTTTATGGTTGTTATGATTGGCTGGTGATGGAGCTGCTCTGACGCAAACGTTTTCTGAAATATTAATGTTGCACCTTTCTGCAGAAGATATTTACATTAAACTGGCGGCTGCAGAAAGATGTTTTAACGAGGCCCATTGTCCCCACTAGAACTTAATAATCATAAATTGGATTCAGTCTCTAAAACTCCCGTTATCTGAAGTTGAAACAAAATACATTAATGGTAAATTGCTGCCAACTAGAATGTTCCGTCTACCAAAATGTTTCAAATGAGCCAGCAGTGTAGTCCTGACCTAGTAGTTGCAGAGCACATGTAAATTCCTAATATGGGAAAAAAACTCAAGAACTTACATTTGAATACATGATACTTTATTGCCACATGTGACAAGTCACAGTGATATTCTTTGATTTGCATACACTAGGTATGCAAAGAGGTGCTACATAAAGGGCGCCAAAGTTACAAAGTATCCCGTGGCAGGTCCATCTTTGTACACTCCCCCCCCCCCCTCCCACCTCACGGCGATCCCCCCACACCGGGTCCTCCGTCGTTCGACACCATTCAATTATGGCTGATCTTTTTCTCCCTCTCATTCCCATTCTCCTGTCTTCACTTTGTAGCCATCGATGCCCTCACTCATCAACTTATACCCAATGACATACCCATACACAGCTGTCTGTGGTAATTAATTCCACTGTTTCACCACAACTCTCTCTAAAGAAATTCCTCCCTGTCTCCATTCTGAAGATGTTCTGAACATCTGAAAATGTTCTGATATCACCTGGCAAGAACTATACTGTGTAAAGAAAGGAAGGAAGGCAATGTCTGTACACCCAGAAACTCGGCAGAGTGGGCTGGGGTAACCTGTTGAAAAGAACAAAAATACTTTAAAAATGATAATATGGAAAGCCTTTCCAACTTGCTTTGACTCTCACTTGAACTCAGTTACTTCAACAGCTATACACGAATTGCTAAACTTTAGACCATAAGACGTAGGAGCAGAATTATTCCATTCATCCCATGGAGACTTCTCCACCATGGCTGATCTTTTTCTCCCTCCCAATCTCCTGCCTTCACTTTGTAACCTTCGATGCCCTCACTAATCCAGAACCTATCAACTTATACCCAAAGACGGTCTCCACAGCCGTCTGTGGCAGTGAATTCCACTGATTCACCACCCTCTGACTAAAGAAATTCCTCCTCATCTCCATTCTGAAGGAATGTCCTTTTATTCGGAGCCAGTGCCCTCCAGTCTCCCACTCGTGGCAACAGCCCACTCTGCCGAGTGCCCGATAACTCCACGGACACTGCGGGCTGAGAGCTTCCCTGCAGTCCTACCACCTTCCTGCTGCGGGAAGCACCCTACAGAATTCCTGCACCAATTGCGTTCCACTTGCAAACGTCATTCATCAATACGGTACAAAGACAGGTACATGGATAGGACAGGTTTGTAGGGATATGGACCAAGCGCAGGCAGGTGGGACTAGTGTAGCTGGGACATTTTGGGCAAGTTGGGCCAAAGGGCCTGTTACCACACTGTATCACTCCATGACAAACTTTAGGATTGCATGTGAGAAAGGCAATGGACAATAGACAATAGGTGCAGGAGTAGGCCATTCGGCCCTTCGAGCCAGCACCGCCATTCACTGTGATCATGGCTGATCATCCCTAATCAGTACCCCGTTCCTGCCTTCTCCCCATATCCCCTGACTCCGCTATTTTTAAGAGCCCTATCTAGCTATCTCTTGAAAACATCCAGAGAACCTGCCTCCACTACCCAGAGAATTCCACAGACTCGCCACTCATTGTGAGAAAAAGTGTTTCCTCGTCTCCGTTCTAAATGGCTTACTCCTTATTCTTAAACTGTGGCCCCTGATTCTGGACTCCCCCAACATCAGGAACATGTTTCCTGCCTCTAGCGTGTCCAAACCCTTAACAATCTTATATGTTTCAATGAGATCCCCTCTCATCCTTCTAAACTCCAGAGCGTACAAGGTGGAGCATTGACGTACGTGATGCTTCCAGTTCATGTTCCACAAGGTGGCGATAAACGATTGCCTGTTTCCACAGGAGGAAGAACAATGAATCCATCAGTGTTCAAACCATGTGCCACTATCCTCACCTGCCGGTCGAGAACGTGGTCATCAGCACCTACAACACGACTGTCTGCATTATGACGGAGCTCCCGGCCGGCGAGGGGGCGGTGTACATCTGTGGCTGCACCAACGAACAGGAATGCAATGACAAGCTTATCTTTGAAGCTGATCTCAACGGTGAGTTCTTTATTCCTTGAAAGAATCTTCTCCGACGTCTTTGCATCAGACATTTCATTTATCTTTCCCTCATCCCACACTTCTGTCCACTAGAAAACTAACAACTTCCTGCAAGGCAATTGACAAACGGGCAGCGTTATTTGTTAATTTTGTAAATCCAATCTTCATTCATTTGTTTGTTTTGTCAGGAATTAAACCAGGTCATGTTCATGAACCAGGGGGCATTGGTGTTTAAGAACGAACTGCAGATGCTAGAAGGTAGACAAAAGTGCTGGAGAAACTCAACGGGTGCAGCAGCATCTATGGAGCGAAGGAAATAGGCAACGTTTCGGGCAGAAACGTCTGAAGAAGGACTTCGGCCCGAAACGTTGCCTATTTCCTTCGCTCCATAGATGCTGCTGCACCCGCTGAGTTTCTCCAGCACTTTTGTCTACCAGGGGGCATTGGTGTAAGGTGAGAGGGAAAAGATTTAATAGAAGCCTGAGAGGCAACTTTTTCCATGGTGGGTGTATGGAACAAGCCACCAGAGGAGGTAGTTGAGGCAGATACTGGAGCGACATTTAAGGGGCAATATTTGGATGGGTACAAGGGTAGGTGAGGTTGAGAGAGAGGTGGTTCAAACACTGGCAAATGTGACATGTCGACGAGCATCTTGGTCGGTATGGAGGAGTTGGGCTGAAGGGCCTGTTTCTGTGGTGCATGACTCCATGATTAGGACTCTAGCACGCAGCTTATATTGCACAAAAGCCAGCTTAACTGCAGGATAATAATATTCCTCGTTGATGCGCGCTTACAACTTAAAAATGGTTTATTTTTAATTGTCTACTGTATATTGTGTTGTTACTTGCGAGCAAAGCACCAAGTCAAATTCCTTGTATGTATACATCCTTGGCTAATAACATTTATTTATTCAATTCAACTTGCACTAACACAGTTAAAGTGCTCCATTGCATGAACATTATTGAACAAAGGTGACCGAACATTACAGACAAATATTGAGGCGGATAAAAGAAGTTATGGGAAATGTCTAAAAGGAGAATGAGTGACGCAGATGAAACTAAAGAGCTTGCAACGTAGCTGCTAAAATGCACAGTGACTACTACTTCAGAGAACCAGAACTGGAGCAGTGTGAAAATCCTGGAGGATTAATGTTCACGACTTATAGTAGGCCATTTGTCCGATCAAGTCTACTCCGCCATTCAATCAGGGCTGATCTCTGCCTCAGAATCCCATTTTCCTGCCTTCTCCCCATAACCCTTGATGCCCGTTCTAATCAAGAATGTGTCTATCTCTGCCTTAAAGGTGTCCACTGACTTGGCCTTCACAGCCCTGTGTGGCAATGAGTTCCACAGATTAACTGCCCTCTGACTTAGAAGTTCCTCCTCACCCCCTTTCTAAAAAAGTGCCCTTTAATTCTGAAGCTATGACCTCTGGCCCTAGACTCTCCCACCAGTGGAAACATCCTTTCCACATCCACTCGATCTATGCCTGTCAGTATTCTGTAAGGTAGCAAAGGGGGAGGAGAGTGTTGAGAGGTAATATCACAGATTGTGAACACAATGAGGAGAATTCTGAATAAGTGTTCCGCCCAGGAGCCAGCGGAGACTAGTCCATATGGGCTGGATGGAACACGGTGAGATTGAAAATTAGCAGCAGCAGCAGAACTTCCTGAAGTCTACTCGGGGCCAAGAGTTTATGGAAAAGACAAGCTGGGAGCTTTACAGTAAAATAAATATTGACATTTCCTCCTCTCAAGCCCTTCCACCAAACTTGCATTTGAAAAAAAAATGTTTCCACCATATAAGGAAACCCTTTGTACGAGTTTCGGATTGACAATGGAAAGGGAACAAAGAATTCTCTCATTTCACTCTCCTCTGGCAGCGGATCATTTAATGTCACGTTCTGCTCTTGACCAGATAGTTCATTCATGGTAATGCTTTTTTAAACTATTTCTCTGAACTTTCTATTCATGGCACCATTTTTATATTCTTCACCCACAAGCGGTTAGCATAGTGTATTCAATATGTATTCTGTGGATCGTTAAACTCAGATGTTACATGTGTGGGTGGGTGATGCTGAGATAAAGGGACATTATATTAAATGTGTGCTGCATGCCTTATTCTTGCCCCTTCTGGGAAGTTCAAACCAAAGAGACTATAGCAAGCAAGATGGACCACTCCTTCTAAATGCAATGGGCTGACGCGTAGTACGCAACGGAGCGGAACGTGGTCCTTTTTGTCTTCCATTTCAGTAACCCGACCCGACTCGACTCGCAGTGTAATCAGCCTTGCGGGGGAACAGTTTGTGTTAATAAATTATAATTCTGAAAATGAGGTGAAGATTTTTCCCAAATAACTTTTATTTTTACGAGGATGTTTCCGTAGCCGGCTTCCGTCTCCGCACTAGTATCCTATGTGATCTTTGGTGCGGAGACGGAAGTTAGTTACGGAAATGGGGCCGAAAATTACCCATGAAACAGCCCATGACCGTACTATGTCTTTTTCGTCGAGTGGTCTATCTGGCTTGCTATAGGATCTTTGGTTCAAACAGTGATGGTTGAATCATGGCACCATTTCATTCTCTGGATCGGGTGTGTTAAAATGTGCTCAAAATAATTCTGATTTACACACGGAACAGGGCACTCTTTTAACGGTGGCATGTTTTTCTTGCTCCAGACTATCCTGTTCCACAAAACAATGAGGTCCTTCCTGTGGCAGTGTTGAGCCTCCTGCCTCCCACTCTCATCGCTTTCATGGTGACCATGGCATTTTACCTGTTTCGCACTCGCCAACAGAGAAAAGTGACCCAGCAGTGGCCAGAGGTGGAAAGCCGAACCCTGCCGCGAACGGCCAACAGGAAGTGCGGCGAGTACCAGGGCAAAGGTTCGGTGGAGCGGGGCGACAGTCACTCTGACATGAGTGTGACCTGCGCCAATAACATCAACCACAACACCGAGCTGTTGCCCATCGAGCTGGACGCCGTGGTCGGCAAAGGGAGGTTTGCGGAGGTCTGGAGGGCAAAGCTGAAACATTGCTCCTCAGGGCAGTATGAGACCGTCGCAGTCAAAATCTTCCCCTGTGAAGAGTACACATCGTGGAGAAGTGAAAAGAGGATATTTTCCGATGTTGATCTGAAACACGAGAGTGTTCTTCAGTTTCTCACCGCTGAGGAGAGGGGAAGAGGACTGGAAAAGCAATATTGGCTCATCACAGCCTACCACAGCATGGGGAACCTGCAGGACTTCCTCACCACTCACACTCTGACCTGGACGGAGATGTACGTGATGACGGGCTCCTTGGTAAACGGGGTTGCGCACCTGCACAGCGATTACACTGCCTGTAGAACACCAAAGATTCCTATATCCCACAGGGACATCAAGAGCACAAACGTACTAGTTAGCAACAAGAAAGAGTGCGTCTTGTGCGACTTTGGGCTGGCTCTAAGGCTTGACCCCACTCTGACAGCGGATGACTTTGCCAACAGCGGGCAGGTGAGTCTGACGTGAAATTCGAATCAAAGGAATACATTGCCCAGGTGAGGTGAGGGGTCGGCCTTGGCAGTTTGGGCATGATGCAGACACACCCATTATATTGAAACAAGCAAAAGGCATTTTGAAAAATACTTTCATTCCTATGTGTTCAGTTCTAAATGTTGCTGATGTTCATTGTGGCAGATACACAATTCCAGCACAAAGCTGAGTTTGATTCCACTTGTGCCTTTTCACTTCCACTTCTACGTTGCAGGAATTTTGCACGAAATGTTTGCAATCAAAAGCAATAATAGGTGGAAACTGGGTATTGTGGAATTATCCAGTGTGTTTGATATCCAATGTCAAGATATGTGTCGGAAGGTAGACACAAATTGCTGGAGTAACTCAACGGGACAAGCAGCATCTCTGGAAAGAAAGAATGGGTGATGGAAGGGTCTTGACCCAAAACATCACCCATTCCTTCTCTCCAGAAGGAATGGGTTGTCCCACTAGAGTACCTCCAGCATTTTGTGTCTATCTTTGGTTTAAACCAGCATCTGCAGTTCCTTCCTGCGCTATATTGCATAAGCTCTGGACATAAATAACAACTACATATGTCACCAGCAGGTCATTTTATGTATAAGCTTAGAAATGAGATCAAGTCAAGTCAATTTTATTTCTATAGCACATTTAAAAACAACTCTCGTTGACCAAAGTGTTTTCCAGTAGTGCAGGAACTAACTTGCTACATACAGTGGTACATAGATCAACAATACATACATAAATACATACAGCGCTCCCTCGGAGGACCTCAAGAAAGGCTTGAGAGTAGAAATAAGTTTTAAGTCTAGACTTAAAAGGGTTGATGGATGGGGCAGTTCTGATGGGAAGATGATACCATTTTGATCCATTACTGAAGGGGACATGCTCGACCTTAATTCTGTCTTTACGTCTTTTCCCGTTATATAAACCATCCAAGCATTCATATTGGTTAGTCATCAGAAATGTGGACCCTGTGTGATTTTGGCCCTCTGTTAGTTCATTGGCGTTGCTTTTCCCTCCTGTTTCCATCAATGCTTTCATTCACAAGAAATCAACCAGGACTTTCTTTAAGAAAGAACAGCAGATGCTGGTAAAATCGAAGGTAGACACAAAATTCTGGAGTAACTCAGCGGGTGATGCAGCATCTCTGGAGAGAAGGAATGGGCGACGTTTCTGGTCGAAATCCTTCTTTAATTTAGTTTTGAGATACAGCATGGAAACAGGCCCTTCGGCCCACCGAGTCCGCACCGACCAGCGATCTGCGCACATTAATACTACCCTACGCACACTAGGGATAATTTTACACTACACCAAGCCAATTAACCTACAAACCTGTACGTCCTGAGAGTGTGGGAGGAAATCGAAGATCTCGGAGAAAACCCACACAGTCACGGGGAGAACGTACAAACTCCGTACAGGCAGCAGCCGTAGTTGGGATCGAACTCGGGTCTCAGGCACTGCAAGCGCTGTAAGGCAGCAAGTCTACTGCTGCGCCATCGTGCAGTCCTGGTGCAGGAAATAATGTAATTATTCCATAAATTAAAACCACCCCCAAAAATGCCTTAACATGTACATTAGTGGAAACATGATCAATTAATTGGAAAACAACCTTCCAGCAACAATTGAATGGAATTAGTGCCCTGATATTCAGAAACTTTTTCTCCAATATTCTAGTGTGTTAGGTGCAAAAGAACTTGGGAGTGCTGGTGCAGGATTCTCAAAAAGTTAATCTGCAAGTCGAATCGGTAGTAAGGAAGGCAAATGCAATGCTAGCATTTATTTGGTGAGGACTAGAGTACAAAAACGGGGATGTAATACTGAGCCTTCATAAGGCGCTGGTCAGACCGCATTTGGAGTATTGTGAGCAATTTTGGGCTTCATATCTGAGGAAGGATGTGCTGGCTCTTTTCGAAAATGATCCCAGGAATGAGTGGGTTAACATATGATGAGCGATCGACGGCACTGGGCTTGTACTTGCTGGAGTTTACAAGGATGAGGGGGGACCTCTGAAACTTACCGAATAGTGAAAGGCCTGGATAGAATGGATGCTCTAGGATGTTTTCAGTAGTGGGAGAGTCTAGGACTAGAGGTAATAAGAATACCTCAGAATAAAAGGGTGTTTCTTTAGAAAGATGAGGAGGAATTTCTTTAGTTAGAGGGTGGTGCATCTGTGGAATTCATTGCCACAGATGGCTGTGGAGGCCGTCCATGGATATTTCTAAGGCAGAGATAGATAGATTCTTGATTAGTATGGGTGTGAGTGATTATGAAGAGAAGGCAGGAGAATGGGGAAGGAGAGTATAGATCAGCCATGATTGAATGGCAGAGTAGACTGGATGTGCTGAATGGCCCAATTCTGCTCCTTATGTAAGCAGGAAACAGTAAAATGATCTTCCTGGGCTGGAGAGTGGATATTTCCCACACCTCCCTGATGCTTAGAGGGGCCAACATGTGGAAGTGATGGAGATACTTCAGTTTGCAAACAGCTGGCTCTGCCAATCCTGTCAATGCAAAGGCTGAATTCTATGCTTTGTGCCCATGTCTAAGGGAAACAACAAAGGCTAACATCTTACAAGTAGCTTGGTATAATAGATATCATTTCTGATTGCGATACACTAAGTCATCAGCTGTGGGGTGATATTTTTTATTTATTTCTATATTCATGTTTTGATTAAAATGAAGGGATAAAGGAATGAGTGAATGGATAAGAAATGCGAGGTAGGAAGGAACTGCAGATGCTGGCTTAAACCGAAGATAGACACAAAATGCCCGAGTAACTCAGCGGGTGAGGCAGCATCTCTGCATAGGAGGAATGTGTGACATATCAGGTCAAGACCCAAGAAGGGTCTCGACCCGAAACATCACCCATTGCTTCTTTCCAGAGGTGCTGCCTCACCCGCTGAGTTACTCTGGATTTTTGTGTCTAGAAATGGGAAGTAAATGAGTGGTATGAACAGGTGGGGATGAGAACATGAAAGGGTTGGGCTAAAAGCTTTAACTGTCATTTCAGAAGTTTAAATTGAAAATTCTGTACTTGGCCTTTATTTGATGTTCGATTCTGACGGTACTGATTGTGACCGACTGCCTAAGAAGCCCTTGTGCTGTTGTGTTGAACAGGTCGGCACTGCCAGATACATGGCACCTGAGGTTCTGGAGTCTCGTGTCAACCTGGAAGATCTCGAGTCATTTAAACAGATGGACATCTACTCAATGGCCCTGGTCTTGTGGGAGATGGCATCTCGCTGCCAGGTCATTGGAGGTAAGATGAATCAGTTTATCAAATGTACATTTTTGAATAAAACAAAGAAAATGCTACTGTGAACAATGGGTAGAGGACATTGTGTCTGGCACTTTGTGTTCTTTGTGTATTAACCAGCAGTTAATAATCTGTAGTTCTTTGTTTCTACGATATCCACAATGAAAATTGTTTAATTTGCTCACAAGTTGACCAAATTGGCCCCAAGTTGTACAGCTGTGGTTTAATGCTGAAACCACTTGTGGCTTTTGGTATTCAAGAAGCATAGACTCACACAGCATGGAAACAGGCCTTTCGGCCCAACTTGCCCATGCCAACCAAAATGCCCCATCTACCCTAGTCCCACCTGCCTGCGTTTGGCCCATAATCCTCTAAACACATGGTATCCATGTAGCTGTCCAAATGTCTGTTAAATGTTATGATCGTACCTGCCTCAACTACCTTCTCTGGCAGTTCATTTCATACACCCACAATCATTTGTGCAAAAAAAAAGTGACCCCTCAGATTCCTATTCTATCTTTCCTCACCTTAAAACTCTGTCCTCTGGTTCTCGATTCCCCTACGCTGGGCAAAAGATTCTATTCGTCTCATGACTTTGTACACCTCTACAAGATCACTTCTAGCCAACCTGCTCTCCAAGGAATAAAGTCCTAGCCTTCTCAACCTCTCCCTATAGAGTCCTGGCAACATCCTCGTAAATCTTCTCTGCACATTTTCCAACTGGATAACATCTTTCCTATAACATGGCGACTAGAACTGAACACAATATACTAAATGCAGCCTCACCAATGTCTTGTATAACTGTAACATAACCTCCCAACTTCTATACTCAATAGGGGGTTACACAAAAAGCTGGAGAAACTCAGCGGGTGCAGCAGCATGTAAGGAGCGAAGGAGATAGGCGACGTTTCGGGTCGAGACCCTTCTTCAGACTGGTCAGGGATCAGGGAAACGAGAGATATAGACGGTGATGTGGAGAGATAAAGAACAATGAATGAAAGATATGCAAAAAAGTATCGATGATAAAGGAAACAGGCCATTGTAAGCTGTTTGTAGTGTGAAAATGAGAAGCTAGTGTGACTTGGGTGGGGGAGAGATAGAGAGAGAAGGAATGCCAGGAACCGAGGGCTGAGGGAGAGGTGGGAGGAGGCAGCCAGGTTGGTTATTGCGGACCGAGCGGAGGTGTTCGGCGAAACGAACGCCAAGCCTCCGCTTGGTCTCACCAATATAGATCAGCTGGCATCTGGAGCAACGGATGTAGTAGATGAGGTTGGAGGAGGTGCAGGTGAATCTCTGTCGGACTTGGAAGGACTGCTTGGGTCCCTGAAAGGAGTGGAGGGGGGAGGTGAAGGGACAAGTGTAGCATCTCTTGGGGTTGCAAGGGAAAGTGCCCGGGGAAGGGGTGGAGCGGGAGGGAAGGGAAGAATTGACAAGGGAGTTGCGGAGGGAGCGGTCTTTGCGTAAGGCAGACGGGGGGGGGGAGATGGGAAGATGTGGCAAGTGGAGGGGTCACGTTGGAGGTGGCAAAACTGGCGGAGGACTATGTGTTGTATGTGCCGGCTGGTGGGGTGAAAGGTGAGGACCAGGGGGACTCTGCCCTTGTTGCGAGTGGGGGAATGGGGAGAGAGGGCAGTGTTGCGGGGTATGGAGGAGACCCTGGTGCGAGCCTCATCTATAGTGGGGGAGGGGAATCCCCGTTCTCTGAAGAATGAGGACATTTGTGATGACCTGGTGTGGAACACCTCATCCTGGGAGCAGATGCGGCGTAGACGGAGGAATTGGGAATAGGGGATGGAGTCCTTACTGGAAGCAGGGTGGGAGGAAGAGTAGTCCAGGTAACTGTGGGAGTCAGTTGGTTTGTAGTGGATGTTGGTCAGGAGTGTATCACCTGCAATAGAGATGGTGAGGTCAAGGAATGGTAGGGAAATGTCGGAAATGATCCAAGTGTATTTGAGTGCCGGATGGAAGTTGGTGGTGAAATGGATGAAGTCAGTCAGTTGTGCGTGGGTGCAGGAGGTGACACCAAAGCAGTCGTCGATGTGGCAGGAGGTGACACCAAAGCATACTATACTCAATACTCTGACTGATGAAGGCAAATGCGCTGAAAGCCTTTTTCACTATCCTAACAACCTAAAACCGCCACTATCATGGAACTATGAACCTGTGCTCCTAGATCCCTCTGCACTATGACATTCCCCAGAGCCCTGCCATTCACCTTGTTAGACTTCCCAAAACACCAGTGTCTTTTTAATGCTGATCACCTCCTGTACCTAGTGGTGGATTCCTTGATGATGGATGCTGCCTTCTTGAGGCAGTGCCTCGTGTAGATGCTCTCGATGGCGGGGAGGGTTGTGCCATGATGGACTGGGTTGAGTCCACCATCTCTGTAAAGTGCCCGAATCTTAACATCTTTGTTTCCTACCTACACACGGTCACACTGTCTCTGAGTCCTCACTATCTTGCCTCCACTTACCAGATGCTGCATTCCCCTCCGGCCGCCTCACGCAAACTACTTCTGCCAGCTCCTGCTGTACACTGTTGGAATCAGCCCCCCCCCCCCCCAAACAAATGACGCCATTAACTCTGGGGCCAAGCTTATCTATTTCCCATGCCGAACTATGCTCGCAGTTTTCAAACAGCTTTCCACGGACACATCCACCACTCGCCCATTCTCGCACGTGAGACAAGGTCCAGTGCGGCCCATTCCCCCTGCCACCCATTCTCTTTTGACTCTGCGTCCAAATTACTTCTCGTCCCCTCGTGTGTGCCCTGTATTTTTTTTTGTTGCTTTTCAATCAGCAAATTAGAAGCATGTTTAAACCCATTCCTTCTCTCCAGAGATGTTGCCTGTCCCGCTGTGTTACTCCAGCATTTTGTGTCTATCTTCAGTGTAAACCAGCATCTGGGGTTTCCCCTGATTCAAACTCGGAGAATTACGGTAATAGCCGCTCGTAGGTACTTGGGGCTCTCATGGACATTTTCCAACATGTTGAAAAATCTTCACGAGCTTACCGTGTTTCCCGAGTACCTGCCGTTAGCGTTACGAGCCGCTAAGAGACGTCCCCATTCCGTACATTCCACGTGCTTACCACGAGTTTGATTTTGTTTTTTAAATTCGGGAGAGCTCTTGAATGACCTTGTACAGTGGGACTGGCCCTGAGCACGTCGGTGAGGTGGATAGTTTGTAAACATTCAGGTAGTTGGCTGGGATTTGACTCACAGACTCTCATTGCATTCCATCTGGGCAGATACTTACGTGTGTGCTTCCCACACACCCCACCCACACCAAATGCTCCCACCACTTCTGTCCTATCTTGATTCCTGCTTTCTCCGATTTCGTTTTGTTATCTTAGACTTTAACTTTTTTTAACTGTCTTCCAATTTCACCCGACTGCTCCATATTTGTAGGCCACATATCCAACCCGAAAGTTTAATCTCTCTTGGATAGTTCCACAATTTGCAATCCCATGAAAATGAAATCTATTGAAAGGCAAGTCCAGCTGGATGTCCAATGCAGCCAAACTGCTACACGCAATGTTGAGTTTGCTGGTGCATGTTAAAGCTACCTTGCTTACAATGCAGATAGACACAAAATGCTGGAGTAACTCCACGGGACAGGCAGCATATCTGGAGAGAAGGAATTGGTGACGTTTCAGGTCAAGACCCTTCTTCAGACTGATATCAGGGGAGAGGGAAAATGTCGTTGGAAACAGTAAGGCTGGTTGGAGAATTGGGACGTGGGAGGGGGTGGAGAGAGATGGAAAGCCAGGGCTATTTGAAGTTAGAG
This sequence comes from Raja brachyura, assembly GCA_963514005.1. The sequence continues at coordinate 85,186,310 of OY740787.1, forward strand.
AAGTCAATGTTCATACCGCTGGCGTGTAAACTACCCAAGCGAAATACGAGGTGCTGTTCCGCCAATTTGCGCTGGGCCTCACTCTGACAATGGAGGAGGCCCAGGACCGAAAGGTCAGTGTGGGAATGGGAGGGGGAGTTAAAGCATGTGCTTTGTGGATAGACTTCTCACTGCGAATTGTAACATTGACCAGAGTTAAAAGATGAAACTCATGGGGGAAAGCTGAACTCTGGAAAACGTATTTTACATTAGTTCCATTGCATTTACAGTTCACGTAAGGTACAGCCTGATCCTTGGCAGGCAGATGTTTGAAAATATCTTCATATTGAGTCAAGTGTAGTAAATTTGCCTTTTACATGCTAAGTAATATTATTGCTATTTTAAATCTAAGTATTATAATAATGAATATTATTCTGGCACATACCAATGTTATTACATGCCATTTTTCTCTCCTGGTTATTGAATCCAGCTGCACGGCATTGCATTGTGAGCTGTGCCAAGCTTGCGATGAAATGTGCTGGACTGTAGCTCATCAGTGACATATTGAGGTAATCATGTGTTAGAACAGCCCGGTGGCATAGCACCTATCAAGTTGTACCTAATAAAGTAACCGAGGGATAGAGCTGCCTCTGCCGCTCCCAGAGATAAACGCAAAGTGCTGGGTCCGTGGAGAATGTGGATCGGTGATGTTTCAGGTTGGGACCTTTCTTCCCACTACTCACTGCTCTGCCACTCCCAGCCTTGTAGCTGAATCTGCCCTCACATGCTGGCAGAGAGGGTCCCAGTCCGTCAGTCTGAAGATGGGTCTCGACCCGAAACGTCACCTGTTCCTTCTCTCTAGAGATGCTGCCTGTCCCGCTGAGTAACTCCAGCTTTTTGTGTCTATCTTCGGTTTAAACCTGCACCTGCAGTTCCTTCCTACACAGAAAGGGTTCCAGAATGGGCAAACATAGCCTGTTGATGATGGCTCTAGGTGGATGCGGCTACAGTCTATTCTGCAATGTATTGAGAGCCTGCTGCTGTTCCCCAGATCCCTGGGGCTATGGTGGCCAGGATTTTGGTGGGGGGGGGGGGGGGGGGGGATGAACATAAAGGGTTGCTGTCCCTCCCTCAGTAGCTGGAGGAGGGGCAGTTATGGAGGTGAGAGTTCGATTCATTAAACTGATTCTTCCTGAAAGTGTGAGCATAAATTTCCCCGTTTTTAAAATGCAACTGTTTCGACAACTTGCCTGGTTGTGTTGGAATTCTCTTTCTGCCATGGATCCAACGCAAAGGTTGCAGTGGGTGGAGCTGCTGCCTCGCATCTCCAGCCACACGGGTTCGATCCTGACCCAGTGTTGTGTCTGCATGAACTTTCTCCCGCTCCAACCCACAGCCCCAGAATGTGCCGGCTTGTGGGGTCGCTGGCCACTGTCAATTGCCCACAATCTACAGGCCAGGGGGGAGTTAATAAGGTCATAAGGGATAGGAATAGATCAAGCCTCCTCCGCCATTCAATCATGGCTGATCTATCTCTCCCTCCAAACCCCATTCTCCTGCCTTCTCCCCAGTACTAGACAAGAATCTATCTATCTCTGCCTTAAAAGTATCCACTGACTCGGCCTCCACAGCCTACTGTGGCAAAGAATTCCACAGATTCACCACCCTCTGACTAAATTAATTTGTCCTCATCTCCTTTCTAAAAGAACGTCCTGTAATTCTGAGGCTATGACCTCTAGTTCTGGACTCTCCCACGAATGGAAGTGTTAATGGGAGTGTGGTGACAATAACGGGTCAGGGAAGCATTCATGTTTGTGGTGGCCAATGTCCTTACAGATGGGTGGGTCGAAGGGCCTGTTTCTCTGCGGTATCTTTATGCGGTTCTGACCCAGTAATGTTTACAGGGCAGGACCGGCAGCACTCCCCCCAGTGGCTGTTGTTGGGAGTGATCCTATTTAATAGGTATTTAGGGTAGGGCCTGTCCCACTTGGGCGTTATTTGCGCGTCATTTACGCAACATAATTTATGCGTCACGACGCAACATCATTTACATGTCACATGCGCGTCGTGGCCCACACGTGACGCGCGCATGGCGTGCATTATGCATGCATGGTGGGCGGTGAAACGTGGCGGTGTAGGCAAAATCTTCACACGCCACCTGCGTGACGCGCAAATTAGGCCCAAGTGGGACAGGCCCTGAATGTTACAAATATTGGGGATTGGAATGGCTGGTCGGATGTTATTTTGGGAAGTGGATCCAAATCCCTCGTCTGTAAATGGAGTACACTCACACTCACAGATGCTTACTTGAACCCAACGTGGTCACACTAACCTCACACTCACACACTCGCATCCTCGCCTCACAGTCTTCACTCCACACACTCTCACCTCACACCTGCTCTCACACTCCCACTCTAACCTTACGCACTCTCTCTCTAACCTCACACTCTCACTCACCTCACATTCACTCTCACCTCACACTCTCATCTCACACATACCTCACTCTCACTACTCTCTCTAACCTTACACTCTCACTCAACTCTCACCTCACACACCCTCACACCTCACACTTTCACACTCACAGCCTCACACTCACCTCACTCACCTCACACAGGGCAGCCAACTCTCACGCATTGAACGTGAGACTCACGCATTTCACGAAATTCTCATGCTCTCACACTGATCACAAATTTCTCACCCTCAAATTGTTTTAAAATAATGTCACGAACAATTTAATTCACCCAAGGATTCTAGACCTCCTCCACACTCACCAATGAGAATAGTTTTCTGTCGGAGGGTTTCCCGTAAAGAACGAGCAATTGTTGTTGACTCTTAAGCACACTATTTAAAATGGAAAACTGCAGTACATTTGACATTCATGGAACCAAAATCTGCAGGTGTTGGAAATAAAAAATAAAGCAAAAATTGTTTCAGCGGTGAGTAAAAACCAAGAGGGGAATATATAAGGTGAATGCATAGTCTTTTTCCCGGGATATGTGATTCAAGGACTAGAGGGCACTGGTTTAAAGCAGGGGTGTCAAACTACCGGCCCGCTTTTGGGGGGAAAAAAAGTACTTTAGTTTCACCCCTGCAGATGGTGGAATAGGTGAGACACGGCGGTGATCCCAGCACCGACACCAGAGGCACCGCTCACACCTCCCACCCTCAACTCCGGCGGCTCTGTGTCCGTCAGCTGTCCACACCCCATGGAGTTTTAACCCCAGCCCGGAGCCAGGAGCGGACCGGGTGAGTGGGGGCGTCGGTGCTGCCTCCGGAGCCGCGGGGATGAATCTCGGGCTAAGGCTCCACTCCGATGCCCGACCCCTGGGTCACTGACCCTCACCTCCCCCGACCCCAGCTGGACACAGAGCAACTGGGCCAGCCCGCATTCCCGGGGTGGTGGGGGGGGGGGGGCAGGTGAAGAGACGAGGGGGGAAAATGGAAACGCTCCCCGGGCATCGCCAATTCTCCGCTCACTCCGGTTGTTGTCGCCGCTTCACTGACACACACTCTCACACACAACCTAACACACTCTCACACACACACTGGCACACACAAGGTTTAAAGGAATATGGGCCAAATGCGGATCAATGGGACTAGTTTGGAAGGGGCATCTTGATCTGCATGAGTTGGGATGAAGGACTATGACACAATGTAGAAAGGGTGCAATTGCTCTGGAGAAGATCCAGGGGAAATTTCTGAAGATGTTGGCAGGGCTGGAATTTTTTTTTCACTTTGAAGAAAGATTTGATAACTGGGATCGCATTTTCTGCAGCAACGGAGGTGAAGAAAATACTTAGTTGAGGTGAATAATATTATGAGAATAGGACTTGTTTTGCTTTATAAAGAGTGTAAGAAGGAACTGCAGATGCTGGTTTAAACTGAAGATAGACACTAAAAACTGGAATAACTCAGCAGGATAGGCAGCTTTTCCGGAGAGAAAGAATGGGTGATGTTTTGGGTGAGACCTTCAGACTGAAGAGGTTGAAAAACAGCCATAAAACACTATGACTGGAGATGTGTGTTATCCAACTAAGGGCAGAAATCAGAATCATGTGTTCATCTTTATTGATGTGACACCATAATAAATATATTACCGAAAAAATAATTTAATGGGGTGGCGTGTTGGCGCAGCGGTAGAGTTGCTGCCTTGCAGCACCACAGACCCAGATTTGATCCTGACTACGGGTGCTGTCAGTACAGTATTTGTACATTCTCCCTATGACCTCATGGGTTTTCTCTAGATATTCCGGTTTCTCCCACATCCAAAAGAGGTGCAGGTTTGTAGATTAATGGGCTTCTGTAAATTGTCCGTGGCGTGTAAGATACAACTGGTATATGGTAGATTACTAGTCGGTGTGGACTTGGTGGGCCGAAGGGCCTGTTTCCATATATATGTTTTACATATATATCTTATTGTTCATTAAACAATATACAGTTGAATATGTGGCATTATTTTGGTCTTGTTTCTATTGTCAAAGGGTAAGGTTGATTGATTTATTTGTGCAGAACAGTGATGGAAGTCCAATTCTTGCCTTGTTTCTCTGTTTTTGTCCTCTATATATATGCATAACAGCATGAATTATAATCTGATTTCCATACATGAATATACTAAGGTAATTCATGTGTTGCACCTGTTGATCAGAGCCTGGCTCTACTGTTGAATGTAATTAGGAATGTAATTTAGCCTAACCTTATCCATACCTAATCCAATTTAAAGCATAAATGTTGCATTCAAGTGTAGGTTAAAAGACTCGCTACAGTATGCACCAGATTACACAATTTCAAGCTGAAAAATGCAAAAGCTCTCTACCGTGGGTGGGATGAAAAATGCAAAAGCACCCCTCTCCCACACCCTCCCCCATTGGTCGCTCCGCTCCCTCGCAATTTCTCACTCTTAACTCTCACTCAATGTTGGCAATCCTGCCTCACACTCTCACCTCACATTCACTCTCACCTTACACTTTCATCTCACACTTGCACCTCACTCTCATTCCTCACTAACGTTACACTCGCAGTCAAGTCTCACATCACACTCACACTCACACTCTCACCCTCACCCTCACCCTCACACCCTCACCTCACACACACAGAGTTCTCACCTTCACCTCACACTCTCACCATCACTCACTCTCACCTCACACATGCTCTCATATTCTCACTCTAACCTCACATTCACTCTCACCTCACATTCTCATCTCACACTCTCCCTCTTCACTCTAACCTTACACTCTCACTGAACTCTCACCTCCTCACATTTACATCCTCACACTCACATCACACTCTCACCCTCACACTCTCACCATCACACTCACCTCACACCCTCATCCTCATCCTCACTCTCACCCTCACATTCAAAGTCTCACACTCACATTCTCACACTCACACCCTCACGCTCATTCTCGCCTCACACTCTCACCCTCACACTCACCTCACACACAACCTCACACTTACAGCCTCACACTCACATCACACTCTCACCCTCACTCTCACCATCACACTCACCTCACACTCTCACCATCACACTCACCTCACACTCTCATCCACAATCTCACTCCCACCTCACACTCACACCCTCACTCACAGTCTCACACTCACACCCTCACACACACTCCTTTCACTAACTTCACACTCACTCTCACCTCCCATTCTCCCCTCACAACTAACTTCGCACTCTGGGGTTACACAAAAAGCTGGAGAAACTCAGCGGGTGCACCCGCTGAGTTTCTCCAGCTTTTTGTGTAACCCTCGATTCTCCAGCATCTGCAGTTCCTTCTTTAATAACTTTGCACTCTCACGGATAAGTAGCAATTTAGTTATAACGCAAAACCAATTCTGGGGCAAAAGAAAGAAAAAGAAAACATTATATTGCAAAACAATCATATTGCAATTTCAGTTATTATTAACAGTAGCTATTAGGAAATTATTACAGAATGAAAGGGAAGGGATTTCCTTTAATGTAACCAATGACACTAGTGCTCAGAATAAGTATTCAATCGCTACCTGGTGAGGTGTACAGGATGGAGAACTCTGAATTCAACGCTGTCCCTCAACACAGCATGAAGCACATCACCATCTATCTGCCTTTGCTACAATGCAGGAAAATACATGGTGAAACGTTTATATGGTCGTTTCATGACACTTCCTGGACTTCCCAAAGGGCTTTGCTACCACAAAGGTACTTTGATGTTTATTGCCACAATGTAGGAAATAGCCCCACAAGTTAATGCGCAAATAGCATGTGATAAATGACCAGCGCTGCGCTTGTGGTTGGAGATAATTGCGAGGGTGTCGTGGGGAGATGGAATGTATGTTTGCATTCTATCACCAACTAACCATTCATCCCAGAGGTAGGTTGGGCCACTTTTTAAAACCTTGATCAAAGTAAAATTCCGTCATCCAGTTAGTTCCCTTGGAGCGTGTGGCTGTAGATTTTAGCATAACGATGGGGAATGTGCAGCATTTCAGGGAAATGATCAATTCATACTTGGCGGATGCAGTGCAGTCTTGACACAAAAACACAGGATAAAAGTGATTCTGAAATGTGATTCATGTTAATGAAAATTGCATCACATCTGAAGCAGCGACAATTCTTATGGCCTGTGGGACATTCGCTGTGTAATTTAGTCACGTTGCCAGGTTGAAACAGCTACTTCTGGTCTTTCATCTTCATGCGAACCTCACAGCCAGGGTTAATGTGCCAGATGCCAAGAGATGCATCATGTACAATACATAGGCATCCAGTTGGCATGAAGCCTCTGATCTGTGGTTAAACAGTTCAAAGCAACTGTCATTAGGAATTTTGGAGATAGTCTGTAGGCTGTTTTGGATTTTGACTGGTGGATTTTTTTTTTTCTGCCAATTTTCCTGTAAATATTATGTTTCTAAGGTGAGCGTCGTTTGGAATGTGGTTAATTGAGATACACCCGCCCGATAATGCTGAGCTTGGCATGTTACAAGATAAAGCCAAGCTGTTAGAGTTTCTGCTTCTGCTCGGATAATTGAGTGTGTGTGTGGCGTGTGCTACCCCATCACGTGTACTGACTTCCCCACCATCCAAGGGATCTACACGAGGCGCTGCCTCAAAAAGGCAGCCAGCATGCTGCTACCATCGGGGTGAAGATACAGGAACCTGAAAACCACACCTCCATGTTTAAGAACAGCTTCTACCCAGCCACCACCAGTCTCCTGAACACTGCACAACACTAACCTCAGCCCTATATCAGCACCAAGTTACCTTTGCACGAATGAATGAATGAATGAATGAATACGTTTTGGACAAAAGATTTAGAAGATACCCAATGCCCAGGATGGATAAACCTTGAACATAATTCCTTACAAGGGCTATCATTGGCCTCTATTCTAGGGGCCTCGTTACCTTTCACAATGACGAGATTGAATAAATATATGACTCATCCAATAATAAGACATACGCTTCGAATATGGTTTCAATTTCGTATGTTTTTTGGACTAAATGGTTTTATTTTATCGAGTCCTATTTTATCCAATTTTGTCTTTCAACCATTTGGTACTGATCAAGTCTTTTTGTTATGGAAGAGGAAGGGTTTGGTAGCTTTTCATGATTTGTTCTTGCAGGGTTGTTTTATGTCTTTCGAACAACTCTCCAATAAATATAACTTACCCAATTCACTTTTTTAGATATTTACAAATTAGACACTTCTTGAAGGCTACTCTACCCCTTTTTCCACTCCCACATCAAACCAAAATTTTGGAAAATGTTTTACAGTTGAACCCGTATCAGAAAGGATTAATAACGACTATTTATGAGTTGATTTTGAAATTACGAATAGATACATTTGATAAAATTAAGAATGACTGGGAAAGAGAACTCCAAACTTCTTTATCTATAGTGAAATGGGCGGGCGCGACTCACGTTGCAGCGGCCCCTACAGCCTGTCTGTCTTTTTTTTATTTTTTGTCTAGTTAAATGTAGTTGTTCGTGTTTTTTTTTGTATTGTTTGTAACTGTCTATATGTGGGGGGTGGGGGGGGGGAAGAGGGGGAAACTTTTAACTCTCTTCCCTGCACGGGAGACCCGACTTTTTCCCTGTCGGGTCTCCGTTGTTGTTGGGGCCTAGCAGCATGGAGCGGCCTCCGACCGAGACGACCTGGGTGCTCCATTCACGGAGCTGCGGACTCACCGTCATGGGGCTGGCTGGCCTCGGAGCGTGGGGAGCGGTGGTGGGGAGCGGTGGTGGCTCGCCGCTGCGGCCCGACTCTGGAGCTTCAGCTCCAGGTGCAGACCGGTGGACTATCGGGAGCTCGCGGGTCCGGGTGGGAGACCGCTCTCCGGAGCTCCCGCAACACAACATCTCCAGCTCGTGTCGCGGGGTTGGAGCGACCTGGAGCGGGGCCGTACATCGCCCGGCGCGGCTTTCATGGCCGCGGGACATTCCAGCGCCCGCCGGGGGCTCCAACTGTGACCTTTGGGCCTAGAGCGGGGCCGTACATCGCCCGGCGCTACCTCAAAGGCCGTGGAACATAACACCGCCCGCCTGCAGCTTCGACCTCGGGAGTGAGATGGTGTGGGGGAGAGAGAAGACTTTGCCTTCCATCACAGTGAGGATGAGATTCACTGTGATGGATGTTTGTGTGAATTGAATTGTCTGTGTATTTTTTTTATGATTTATGTATGGCATGTAGAAACGGAGTTTCGTTCGAGCCTCTCTGAGGTTCGAATGACAAATAATAAAATCAAATCAAATCAAATCAAATCAAATCAAATGGGAGAGGATTCTTCAATTAGTCAATAGCTCTTCAATGTGTGCAAGACACGCTTTGATACAATTCAAGGTGGTTCACAGAGCTCATATGTCAAAAGATAAGTTGGCTCGTTTTTATGGTCATATAAACCCTACCTGTGGCAGATGTAACTCTGAAGTGGCCTCACTGACCCATATGTTTTGGTCCTGCCCACTTTTGGAAAAATATTGGAAAGGCATTTTTGATATTATTCCTGTAGTCTTAGGTATTGAGTTACAACCTCAACCTATTACTGCAATTTTTGGGCTACCAATGTTAGATTCTATTCATTTGTCCCGCACCGCCCATCGGTTGGTTGCTTTTACCACATTAATCGCCAGATGATCTATTTTATTTAAATGGAAAGACTCCAACCCTCCAACCACACTCCAGTGGTATTCTGAAACAATATCATGTTTGCATTTAGAAAAAAATCAGGAGTGACATTGTTGAACCCTTGGTTAAATTTGTTAAGACTTGGGGCAAATTTATTGAACACTTTCATACAGTATTAATTGCTCTCTCTTTAACCGTTATAAAAACTATTTCACTTCTGGAACAGACTTGACGTCATACAGACTTAAATTGTTGAAACTTTTAGTTCAGATTTTGTTTTGCTTTGTTTAGTTTTTATTTATTTATTTTATTTTAATTTTTATTGTATTATTATTAATGTTTTTAAATTTAATTAAAATTTTTTAGTTTAGGGGGGTTTTGCTTTTTCCTTTTTCTTTTTGTCTTTTTCTTTTTGTGTTTTTTTCTGCATTTATAAGTTTTCTTTTAAAGATTTAACTATATTTACATAGAGACCGGGAGGTCTATACTCAATGTGTATTTTGACATTGGTCTCATATCAGGTTATACCTGTTATTAATGTAATCCTGATCCCTGTGTATCAATATCATTGTTATGTTTATCACTATTTTTTGTTTTCTTGCACTGTTTTTTTAAAATGTTTTATTTTTGTTTTCTTTGGGGAAAAAAAACCAATAGAAAGATTTTAGAAGAAAGAAAGAATACGTTTATTGGCCCAGTATGTACACATACAAGGAATTTGCCTTGGTGCTCCGCTCGCAGGTAGAGCACAGGAACATGCCATACAGCCCACAATATCTGTGCGGAACATGATGCCACGATAAACAAACATACCCCTCAATTCTCGGAATATCCATGAGCCTATCTAAAAGCCTCTTAAACACCACTATCGTAGCTGCCTCCACCACCACCCCCGGCAGTGCGTTTCAGGCACCAACAACCCTTTGTGTAAAAAAGCTTGCCCTGCTCATCTCCTTTAAACATTGCCCCTCTTGCCTTAAAACCGTGGACTCTGGTCTTGGACATTTCCACCCTGCGATAAAGGTTTGATTTCCCACCATGTCTATGCCTCTCATAATGTTTATACACTTTATACATTGCACTACGTACCACGTGGTTTGGACTTTTATGGCTTGGTGATCTAGTATTACTGATAATTTATTAGATTATTGATCATGGCATCCTTATTTGGTGTGTTGTTGTGTTGAAGGTCCTGTAAGGCAGCAGCAAGTAAGAATTTCATTGCTCCGTTCCATTAAACACCGTTGAATGCAATGTGCAGGGCACGTTTTTTTACACAGAGAGTTGTTGGTGCCTGGAATGTGCTCCCTAGAGTGGTGGTGGAGGCAAATACGATAGTGGTGTTTAAGAGGCACTCTGATTTTGATATTCTACTTTCAAAAGGGGAAATTAGCCCATGGCCCAGTCATCAACCCAAGTGAAGCATGGCAAGAGGATTCCAGTTTATAGTAACACAAGTTGTAAGTGCAGAATCGTACAGGAAACTTGGCAACGTCCGGCTACTGTCTATCTCCAGTCCCTGTAAACATTGGGATAGACTGGGAATTAGGAACGTAGGAGATATGTATGAATTGGGTAAATTGTTACCATTTCAACAATTTAAACTGAATGATAATCAATATTTTAAATATATACAGATATATGACCTTATGAAGAAATATGTAAATAGATTTCAAACTATATTTTTAGACCCTTTAGAAGCAATGAGTATTAAGGCTGATTCACAAAAACTAATATCATATTTTTATAATAGTATATTAAATAGAGAATTACCCTCAACAGAGGCAATAAGAGAAGATTGGGAACATGAACTAATGATAAAGATTCTGAAAGATAGATGGGAAAAGTATCTGATGAACACATATAATTGTTCCATTAATGCAAGACATAATTTAATTCAATTTAAATTATTACATAGACTATATTATTCAAAAGCAAGGTTGAATAAATTCTACTCAAATGTTTCTCCTAGATGCGATAAATGTTTGTTTCAAAATCCCAATATAACACATTCATTTGTAGGATGTATAAAGTTGAATACATTTTGGAGCGATATATTTGATACATTTACAAAGCTCTTCAAGTCAAGAGTAGAACCAAATACGGAATGGATTATATTTGGAATAATAGTAGAAGATATCAAGTTAAACAAAGACCAAAAAGTATTTTTTAATTATGGGTTAATAATTGGAAAGAAATTGATACTTAAAATTTTGGAAAAATACAGTTATACCAACTATTAAAATGTGGATTAGTAATAGGACGGACATAGCTCACCTTGAAGAAATGAGACTCCGCCTAAGGATTCCAGTTTATAGTAACACAAGTTGTAAGTACAGAATCATACAGGAAACTTGGCAACGTCCGGCTGCTGCCTATCTCCAGTCCCTGTGATACCCACTGATTAAGCAGAGCCTCCGGCACAGGCACAGAGTGCTGGAGTAACTCAGCGGGTCAGGCAGCATTTCAAGGAAACATGGATGGACAATAGACAATAGGTGCAGGAGTAGGCCATTTGGCCCCTCGAGCCAGCACCACCATTCATTGTGATCATGGCTGATCATCCACAATCAGTACCCCGTTTCTGCCTTCTCCCCATATCCCTTGACTCCGCTATCTTTAAGAGCTCTATCTAACTCTCTCTTGAAAGGTGACCATCCATGGTTATTCGGTTACTTGGTTATTCGGCTGCACGGTACCACGGCTACTGGTCACCCATTCCTTCTCTCCACAGATGCTGCCTGTCCCGCCGAGTTACTCCAGCTTTTTGTGTCTATCTTCAGTTTAAACCAGCATCTGCAGTTCCTTCCTACACGTGGATAGGTGGCCTTTCAGTTTGGGATCCTTCAGAGTTTCCAGTGTGTTGGCCAACGCCACATAGGCTCCTGCTGGGCCCCCACATGTGGACTGAGTCATGGAAGAGATGCCATTAGGCAGAGCAACCACCTCTCTATCAGTTTGACCGCTTGCCCTTGTATCGGGCTGGAAATGGGCAATGGTCCGCCTTAGGTTTATTCACATCAAGGTTGGGGTTCTCAGTCTATGAGTACCACTGTGCATGCAGTACTGAGATGTGGGATCTCGGAGAATCTCACTCCCAATGTCTCGTTTATGTTCAGTAGGATGATCTCAAAGAATAGAGGAGCTAACCTTGCAATTTTAGTGTTGGAAATATATCATCGGATGACTATTCAGTTACATCGGCAATATTGTATGTTCTGCCGCATAAATCAGACACTTTACGAATGCGGAGAGCAGCCTTTATCCCCTGTAGCTGTGTTTTAACGTGAAGGACCAGTCGCATGATCCTTCTCTCTGCCAGGTCGTATTTATATTTCATGTTCATGCATTTTGCTTTAATTGCATTTATCGATTCTGATTCTCATCGTGGAATATTATGTACAATCAGGCAAATAAAGAAATAAGTCCTGTTTTCGCTCCCATTAATCATTTTGTGATGGATACTCTTAAATTTGACATAGAAACATAGAAATTTAGAAATAGGTGCAGGAGTAGGCCATTCAGCCCTTCGAGCCTGCACCGCCTTTCAATATAATCATGGCTGATCATACAACTCAGTATCCCGTACCTGCCTTCTCTCCATACCCTCTGATCCCTTTAGCCACAAGGGCCACATCTAACTCCCTCTTAAATATAGCCAATGAACTGGCCTCAAATACCTTCTGTGGCAGAGAATTCCAGAGACACCACTCTCTGTGTGAAAAATGTTTTTCTCATCTCGGCCCTAAAAGACTTCCCCCTTATCCTTAAACTGTGACCCCGTGTTCTTGACTTCCCCAACATCGGGAACAATCTTCCTGCATCTAGCCTGTCCAACCCCTTAGAATTTTATAAGTTTCTATAAGATCCCCCCTCAATCTCCTAAATTCTAGCGAGTATCAATTTCCTCTCACAATAGGAATGGTTTCTTCTGACTTTGTTTAATTTAGTGATTTTTCTTGGTTCTTGGTTACTTGGTCCTCCAAAATATTCCAACTGGAATTTAAACTGGAGGTGGTGAAGGGACGGGTTTAGCCAGAGAGGGTTATTGGGAAGAAAGTGCCACTTTAAATTTAGTTGCATCTGGCTGGGCAACCATGGCTTGGTGGAGATTATTCCATGCTTTAATAGTGCGTGGGAAGAACGAATTCATATTGAATAGCGGTGCTGGCTCGAAGGGCCGAATGGCTTACTCCTGCACTTATGTTCAATGTTTCTACATGATGCAGAGTGAAACAGGCCCTTCGGCCCACCGAGTCCATGCTGATTAACAATCACCTATTGGCGGCACGGTGACACAGTGGTAGAGTTGCTGCCTCACAGCGCCGGAGACCCGGGTCCCATCCTGGCCACAGGTGCTGTCAGTATGGAGTTTGTCTGTTCTCCCCATGACCAGCATGGATTTTCTATGGGATTTCCGGATTCCTCCCAAACTCCATGCAAGTTTGTAGGTTAATTGGCTTGGTATAATTGCAAATTGTTCCTAGTTGTGTGTGGGATAGTGTTAGTGTGTGGGGATCGCTGGTCAGCATAGACTTGGTGGGCCGAAGGGCCTGTTTCCATGCTGTATCTCGAAATTAATCTAAACCAAACACCTGTACACTAGATCTATCCTACAAACTAGGGACAATTTACAGAAGCCAATTCAGAAGCAGGGTTTCAGTACAGGAGTAAAGAGGTTCTTCTGCAGTTGTATAGGACTCTGGTGAGACCACATCTGGAGTATTATGTACAGTTTTGGTCTCCTAATTCGAGGAAGGGCATCCTTGTGATTGAGGCACTGCAGCGTAGGTCCACGAGATTGATCCCTGGGATGGCGATCTGTCATATGAGGAAAGATTGAAAAGACTAGGCTTGTATACACTGGAGTTTAGAAGGATGAGGGGGAATCTTATAGAAACATATAAAATTATAAAAGGACTGGACAAGCTAGATGCAGGACAAATGTTCCCAATGTTGGGTGGGTCCAGAACCAGGGGCCACAGTCTTAGAATAAAGGGGAGGTCATTTAAGACTGAGGTGAGAAAAAACTTTTTTACCCGGCGAGTTTTGAATTTATGGAATTCCCTGCCACAGAGGGCAGTGGAGGCCAAATCACTGGATGGATTTAAGAGAGAGTTAGATGGAGCTCTAGGGGCTAGAGTAGTCAAGGGATATGGGAAGAAGGCAGGCACGGGTTATTGATTGGAGACGATCAGCCATGATCGCAATGAATGGCCTCCTTCTGCACCTATTTTCTATGTTTCTATGTTTCAATTCACATACAAACCTGCACGTCTTTGAAGTGTGGGAGGAAACCGGAGCTCCCGGAGAAAATCCGTGTGGTCACAGGCGGTTTCCACATAGACATCACCCAGAGTTAGGATCAAACCTGGGTCTCTCGTGCTGTAAGGCAGCAACTCGACTGCTGCACACCATGCCGTCCAGTGACTTGTCTGCTCAGATGGATTAAAAGTATAAAGAGTGCTTGGGAGGGGACAGTGGCATCCTCAGTTCAATGCTTAAGGGCCTGTCCCATTGTATGAGCTAATTCTAGAGTTCTCCCGAGTTTCCCCTGATTCGAACTCGGAGAATTACGGTAATAGCCGCTTGTAGTTACTCGGGGCTCTCGTGGACATTTTTCGGGGCTCTCGTGGACATTTTTCAACATGTTGAAAAATCTTCACGAGTCTTCACGAGCTTACCGCGTTTTCCGAGTACCTGCCGTCAGCGTTACGAGCCGCTAAGATACGTCCCGAGCTCCGACGTACCCGCTACATACATTCTACGTGCTTACCACGGGTTTGATGGGTTTTTTTAAACTCGGGAGAGCTCTTGAATTACCTCGTACAGTGGGACAGGCCCTTTACTCATCACGGAGACAAGACTTGCTATTTGGTTGGGGTATTAATGCCATGGCGTTGCTTTATCTGTGTGATTGTACATGAACCTCCTGGTGGATTCAGAAAGTAATTAGTTGAAAGTGAAGATGAGGGAAGGACAAGACTGACACACAGCGCTGAATATTTTTCTCTTCATGCAGTACGCTGAGATATCAGCTTACAATTTTTAAATTTGCCATTGGGTATCAACCTGGGAAAGAAAGTGAGCCGGGATCTGAAGCAAGCTCTAAAGCGCCGCATTACTCCAGTAAAGGTTAAACTTACCCTTGCACGAGTCCAACATATTGACTCGCCAGAGATGCTGCCTGTCCCACTGAGTTACTCCAGCATTCTGTGCCTATCCTCAACATATTGACTGCTTTATACTCTAGAAAACTCCAAATAATATTTAAGTGTATATTGCTTCTGGTTATACAGTATCGAACTGCAAATATTGACTTCAACTACACTGAACATGCATGCCTGTTTAAAGAGATCATAAGGTCAAACATAGTAAAACAAAATTCAGAACTTTACCTCCATGTTCCCATTCTCCATTCATAACTTCGTGTCATAGAAGCAAATGTAGGCCATTCGGCACATCGAGTCTACTCCGTCATTCAATCATGGCTGATCTATCGTTCCCACTCAACTCCACTCTCGTGTCTTCTCCCCATAACTGTTGACACCCTTAACAATCAAGTATCTGTCAATCCTCGCCTTAATAATATTCAACGATTTTGCCTCCACATCTTTCTGAGTGGTTACCTTACAAGTGCATTCCACAGAGCTTTATATGTAACTGCCATGAGAAAAAGTGAGGAATCCACAGTCCCAACACCACCATTTTGTGCTTTGAATGAACACAGATTTTCCAAACCATCAGTGGTCTCAGGGAGATTAGTTTCCTGACCTACAAGCGCTTTAAAAGATATAAGGTCGTAAGTGATAGGAGCAGAATTATGCCATTCGCCCCATCAAGTCTACTCCGCCATTCAATCATGGTTGATCTATCTCTCCCTCCTAACCCATTCTCCTGCCTTCTCCCCATAACCCCTGACACCCGTACTAATCAAGAATCTAGCTATGCCTTAATAATATATGAATAAAATATTAATATTGATTGATATTGATTTCTCAGAGTGCCTTACAACGATAATTTGGACCTATATTATAGCACCGTTCCTCATTTCTGAAGATTGCTATAATGTATTTTTAACTTTTTCTTACAGAGGTGAAATGTTACGAGTCGCCGTTCAGCTCGAAGGTCCGTGAGCATCCCTGTGTGGAAAGCATGAGAGACATCGTGTTGCGTGACAGAGGACGGCCTGAGATTCCCAGTCACTGGCAGATGCATAAAGTAGGTAGATGGGGGCAATGGAATGACTGCTGATTCTGAAGAAGGGTCTCGACCCGAAGCGTCGCCCATTCCTTTTCTCCAGAGATGCTGCCTGTCCCGCTGAGTTACTCCAGCATTTTGTGTCTATCTTACGCACAACGTTCCCTTCTAAAACAGTTACCTATCTGACATGTTCTGAACGATCAGGCATATAGAAACATAGAAACATAGAAATTAGATGCAGGAGTAGGCCATTCGGCCCTTCGAGCCTGCACCACCATTCAATATGATCATGGCTGATCATCCAACTCAGTATCCCGTACCTGCCTTCTCTCCATACCCTCTGATCCCCTTAGCCACAAGGGCTATATTGTTCTGTGTCCTAGATTTAAAGGAAACCATCTTTCCATATTTCAGGAAGAGAGTGATATTAAATATTGTAGACCCAGTATTATCACGCAACTGAACCATCCTACCACAAAGTAGAGAGCAGTGCTGAACTACTATCTACCTCCTTGGTGACCCTCAGAGTATCCTTGATCGGATTTTGCTGGCTTTACCTTGCACTAAACATTATTCATCATGTATCTAATTGTAATTAATTTAATGTAATTAAGCCAAGTATGTAAAAACATACAAATAATTTGATTTGCCATCAGACAACCCAAAAAACCAACAAGACACACAACCACATAAAAATTAACATAAACATTTACCACAGCGCACGGTGATGGAAGGCAAAAACTTATTATCTTCTTCCCTCCTTTACTGTATTACTGTTCCAATCTATACACTATAAATGGCTTGATTGTAATCATGTATTGTCTTTCTGCTGACTGGTTAGCACACAACAAACGCTTTTCTCTGTACCTCAGTACACATGACAAAAAACTAAACAGATTTTTAACAAATTGCCAACATAAAGATACACATTATTGAAGTAATTTAATGTTTCCTTTTAAAAACATGGTACTTTCTTTCAAACTTATTTCATGAAACATGATCTCCCCAGGAAATTTATTATTTTCTTATGATTACTTTCAGGAAGATTTTGAAAGGAGATTATCCCTACATGACCAGTTATTTATTATTTCAGCTACAGAGGCTGCCTTCCATTATTAACATTTCTGCTGCTGCTTTAGTTGTGAGGTTCCTCTGTGGGGAACTCTGCAGATTCAGATTCTGCACAATGGCAAATTGGACTGAGATATTTGTGTGATTACATTGATGGGAACTGAGGGTGGAGAGAGAGGGTGGAGAGAGAGAGGGTGGGGAGAGAGGGTGGGGAGAGAGGGTGGGGAGTGAGGGTGGGGAGTGAGGGTGCGGAGAGAGATTGGGGAATGAGGGTGGGAGAGAGCAGGGTTGCCAACTTTCGCACTCCCAAATAAGGGACAAAAGGTCAAAATAAGGGACAAATTCCCGGCGGCAATTTGTTGACCAACTCGGCCGTGGCTGGGTGAATGATGAGTTGGCCCGTGTGCTGGACTGCACACAAAGCCCAGCCGGCGGCCCAGCTGAGGAGTTTTGGCACGGGCCGGGCAATGTTGTGTGCAAAGTCCAGCACCTCATTCAACTCATGAACCGATGGTCAGCCGTGAGAAGGAGGGGTGGTGGTGTCGGCGGTAAGCGAAGGTCCGAAGGTCGGACAGCTGGCCGGGCTGCCAACCGACGGGGCCACGGGCGAGGCGCTGCTGCTGCTGCACTCCATGGGCTGCACTACGTCGGGACGGGTGAGGCGGGGCCGGATGCGGCGCTCCGACCTGACAGGCCCCTCGACCCGAGTAGTAGCAGTCAAATACGGGACAAGGGCGGTCCCGTACGGGACAAACCAATCTAGCCCAATATACGGGATGTCCCAGCTAATACAGGACAGTTGGCAACCCTCGGAGAGAGGGTGGGGAGTGATGGCGGGGAGAGGGAGTGTGGAGAGAGGGTGGGGAGTGAGGTGGGAGTGACTGTGGGAAATGATAGTGGGAGTTGGCACCTTTGCATTTAAATCTGAACTTTACGACCTGAAGTTCAACTCTTGTTTTGTGATTATGAGTCCCACAAAATTTGAATATACAAGCCAAAATGTTTCAGGTTTTAAGATGCCGGCTTTGCCTTCAATATGGTAGGCAACATGGTACGTTCAAAGTGAACCTTGACCAGGACTTTGAGTGTTGCCTGGTGTATCAATGTAACTCTGGACTTTGACATCCAGAACCAACACACTGGACAACTCCATTGAGGCCACTGCATTGGGACGCCCAACAGCTCCCCCTGGGGTAGAAACATCTAACTGCAGCCTAAAGCTGCAGTTCAAAAAAAGTTCCTCGACAAGGAGCTGCAGATGCCGGTTTACAAAGCAAGACACAAAGTGCTGGAGTAACTCAGCGGGTCAGGCAGCATCTCTGGAGAACATGGATAGGTGACGTTTTGGGTTGGGACCCTTCTTCAGACAAATATTTGCCTTTGAAGTCAAAGATATATTTTCGTTAAAATACTTAAAACAAGCAAGAGTGCCTCTTCTGAACCTGGAATACCTTCTAGTGGTCAGCTTTCCTAATGGGATTTTTTTACTTTGACTGGCTTCTAAAATCACTGAGTCAGTGTAGAATAGCCTTTGGCCACTTGTGCATTTGCTGATCCCTCTGTGTCCTTCTTGCTCGTTGCACCATCATTTCCTCTGTCTTTAATCATTATCAGTTCTCATTTGAACGTTACTATTGAATCTGCCTTCGTGCATTTCAGATCCCAACAATGCTTTGAGCCATAAAGCCGTTTCCTTGTGTTGATTCAGCTACCTTTGTCGTACATCTGTTTTTAAAAAAAATTGTCAGCAGCTATTCATAATTTCGCTGCTCCTTTAAAAAGTGTTTTTCACTCCTTTTTCATCAATGCTCTGGCATTGAATCAACATCAATGGATTTTAGTTTGTTATAGAGTGGTGCAGTCATAGAGTGATACAGCGTGGAAACAGACCCTTCGGCCCAACTTGCCTACATGTCCCAGCTACACTAGTCCCACCTGCCCGCATTTGGTCCATTTCCCTCCAAACCTGTCCTGTCTTTGTACTTGTCTAACTGTATCTTAAATGTTGGGATAGTCCCTGCCTCTGGAAGCTTGTTCCATACACCCACCACTCTTTGTGTTCCAAAAATATGCAGGATACATTCTTTAACTTAAAAAACATGCTACAAAATCATTGAGCAGGTCCGACAGTATCTGGAAAAAAGAAATAGAATTTATGCTTCTGGTCAATGATCATTCATCAGAGGTTTTATCAGATTGTCAAGGGGGGGATGTCTTTTCACACCAAATGTCGCAGAAGTACGTTCATTCCCAATTTTAACATGGAAGTAACTGCATGCAATGGATTGTTGAAAACAGGTGCAGGGCCCGAAGATGGGAGTCCAGAACAATGCTGTGTGTGAGCAAGATTTTGTTGTGTTAACTTCATGTCTCTGGATGCTGGAGGTTCGTCACAAAGTTGCAGCTCTACCTAAAAATAAGCAATCTGTATAGAAAGTTGCCAGGGCTCATTATAATCATTAGATTCATTGAATCATCGTCACAGAGACTTGCTGAACTGGAAACGCTACCTCCTTCCTGTCCTGTGGATGTGTCCAACATTTTCCTGTTGTCCAGCATTTTCAGCAGCTGCAGATTTCTCTCCAGTGCCTGAATATCTGAGTTTGCTGTGCTGTATTTGGAACTTTACCCTGCTGCAAAGGAGGCTTTTGCCAGTTTAAAACCTGTTAAAATTGGTAACACAACTGGAGCAAAAGCTTAATTGAATGACATTCAGAAAAAAAACCCTTAAATGTTAGTTTGATCATTTTAACCAAATGGTTAGGACTCCAGACCGCACTGCAGCTCACTCAAATGTGGGCAAAGGAGCTGAGCTTCAGTGGTGGTAATTTCAAGGTAACGTTTGGCTCTGTGGCACCAAGGGGCACAGATGAAAAGAGTCTGTGGGAGCCAACAATACAATTCTACACGGGCTCAATTCATCTGTGGCACAAAACAGCCCAAGGTTATTGGAAATCACCCAACCCGACACAGAAACTCTGAGGAAGATCCACACAAGATTCCACACATACACTGCCCAGTCCATCATCGGCTCTGACCTTCCTTCAATCGAGGGTATCTATCACAGTCGCTGCCTCAAAAAGGCTGGCAGCTTCATCAAGGACCCACACCACCCTGGCCACACACTCATCTCCCTGCTACCTTCGGGTAGAAGGTACAGGAGCCTGAAGACTGCAACAACCCGGTTTAGGAATAGCTACTTCCCCACAGCCATCAGGCTATTAAACTTGGCTCGGAACTCTGAACATTAATATCCCTCCATCTGTTATTTGCACTTTATTAATTTATTAATTCATGTGTGTATTTACGTATATAATTGTAGTCAATGCCTACTATGTTCTGTTGTGCTATGCAAAGAAAGATTTTCATTGTCCTGTCAGGGACACATGACAATAAACTCTTTTGACTTTTGACATGGCCACCATTAGTTGCTCCATCAATAATCTTTCCTCCAAAAGAAAGTCATGTGCGGGCATCTTTGTGATTGCTTTGCTGCAAATTGTTCCTTTTCAGCCAGAAACTGAAGCTGGTCATTCATGCCTGCATGTAGCAGATGCCCAATGCTCCAGCATATACTGGTCACCCCTGCATGGAATAATAGATGGTCAACACACGAGTATATACTGGTCAGTGGCCAGAAATATTCATGTCACAGCTTCCTTCACCAAACTACGTAATCCTCTACAATTGCCCATTGATCCATCTCGTGTCAATCCTTCAGAGGCTAGTTCCAGGAATTCTACAGACCTGCAATTTGGGGACTCACGGACCAAAGAAGCAGCCACACGGAAACTGCACCATCCACAAGGTGTCCTTCATGGTGCATATTATCGCAACTTAGGGCGGCACGGTGGCGCAGCGGTAGAGTTACTGCCTTACAGCGCCAGAGAGCCGGGTTCAATCCTGACTACGGGTGCTGTCTGTACAGTGTTTGTACGTTCTCCCCGTCACATGCGTGGGTTTTCTCCGAGATCTTCGGTTTCCTCCCACGTTCCAAAGACGTACAGTTTTGTAAGTTAATCAGCTTGGTATAAGTGTTGTCCCTAGTGTGTGTTAGTGTGCGTTGTTTGGTGCAGACTCCATGGACCGAAGGGCCAGTTTCCACGTTGTATCTCCAAACTAAACTAAACTTGTATCTGTTTCTCTGGTTCTTCACTGGTGGTGGATCTAAATTTCAAAACCCCTTGTTAAAGTTAAAGTATCCTTTATTGTCAATCAGACATTTCAGTCGGAACAAAATTGTGTACCTCGCAGTCAGAACATAGAATAAAATAACAAAACACACACTTAACACAGTTTAACATCCACCACGGTGAGTCTACCAGACCCCTCCTCACTGTGATGGAATGCAAAAGTCTTAAAGTCCTTGTCTCTTCCCTCCTCGTCTCCCTCTGCCCCATTACCATTGCGGGAATATCACACCCAGATACAATGTAGCTATTCCACGACACAATTCACCCACAATTCCGCATGGCCACTTGAAGGAAAATAAAATTTAAATTCAGTTACGGGATAAAGAGTTGCTGGCAAGTTCGGTATTTATTGCCCACCACAAGTGTTGGCCGTGGCAGCAGCATACGCATCCAATGAATTATTTTGTTTTGCAACAGGGTAGTTAGTGGTGGTGACATGATCCCTCCAATATCACTGACTGGGGGAACAGATGTAACGGGTCATGTACCACTTTGTACTGCGTGTTGTACATGATGTACACAAGTTGTATCATGATGCACCACGTGTTTTACCATGGTGTAAATGTGTTATACCATGATGTACACGTGTGTGCCATGTGTTGTACCGCATGTTGCACCATGATGTACACGTGTTGTACCATGTGTTGTATCCCTCTTGCCCCGTCATGTTTGACGACATAACTAAAATGCTCTGGTAGAAACATTTTGAAATTATTCGCTGCTTCATCAATGATCATCTCTGGTTCTATAGTAGGACTTAAGGGCCTGTCCCACCAGCATGCAACTCTATGCGATGAGCGCGACCTAACGTCGTCACTTGAGCCGTCCGGCGTCGCGGGGCCGGTCCCACTTCGATCGCCGGAGCCGTGCGGAATTGTGTGGAGTTCGTCCCGACATCGCGTGGGGCTCCGAAAAACTGACAATGTTCAAAAATTCCGCGCGGCAACGGCTTGTCGGCTTGCAGTCGCCTCGACGCATTACACACCGTCTCGACATCGTGCCTCCGTGACCCTCTCTGTAGGTGCCTCCGTCACCCTCTATGTGTGTGGCTCCATGGCCCTCTGTGTGTGTGCCTCTGTGCCCCTCTCTGTGTGCCCCTCTCTGTCCTGGCGAACTTACCTTAAGACTTCGCTCCAAGTTTGCCTCACTTTGCGCCACTCACCCGACCTCCGCGCGGCCCTCGCTGCCGGTTTGGTCTCGCTTGCCGCATACAGGCGCATGCTGGTGGGAACGGCCCTGTACAGGAGATCACCCGACCTCCGCGCGGCCCCCGCTTCTAGTTTGATCGCGCTCATCGCATGGAGTTGGATGCTGGTAGAACAGGCCCTTTAGGTTCCGAGTCCAAACTATAGAACCATGAGGCCTCAATTTCACCAGATCAGTAAGGAGCATTTACACATTTAAACACAACACCAGCTGGTTCATAGATTTCTCAAGAAATATTGCTCAGCCATTACATGGTAATTATTTGATATTTCTGTAAAATATAGAAGGAAATCATTGGTGACATTATTTAACCCTGAGCAACAATTGTCTGTTAACGCATTGATATTTCATTACTTTTGCTTATGGTGAAATAATAGAATATCTGCAACCGAGGTTTATTAAAGAGAGAAGGTAGACACAAAATGCAGGAGTAACTCAGCGGGACAGGAAACATCTCTGGAGAGAAGGAATGGGTGACGTTACGGGTTGGGACTCTTCTTCAGACAAGATAGTTTGTGATTGGAATTAATGTAAATATATTCTGATTGAAGTCAAAAGTAATCTATTGGTGAAAATATGACTAGTATTAAACTATGTTTGTTGCTCCATGCACAGGGCATGCATTTCCTCTGTGACACCATTGTTGAGTGCTGGGACCACGACCCGGAAGCCCGATTAACAGCACACTGCGTGGCTGAAAGGATCAACATGATGGCACAAATGAACTGTGACGATGGGCTCAATAACAACTCAGCCATTGAAGCAAGAAAGGAAGGAGGTTCTGAGCCCGTAACTTTCGAGAGCACGGCTGAACATAAAAATATTCAAGTGGTCACAGACGTATGATCAAGTGTGAACCTTGATCTCTCTCTGCACAAGAAACGACAAACGAAGGCGCATGTCAGAGGAACAAAACCCCCTTAAGACGAGGTGGCATCAATAACAACTTAATCTGATGCAATCATCAAGTACCTGGGACTCCAGGTAAAAAATACGTGGGGTTCTCGACCTGAAACGTCACCCATTCCTTCTCTCCAGAGATGCTGCCCGTCCCGCTGAGTTACTCCAGCTTTTTGTGTCTATCTTCAAAAAGTACGTGAGGTTTGGTTCCTGCTCTGAACTGCTGCGTATCATCATCTGGTGATCTATAGATTATTTGTCATAAGACTTTGCCTTCCCCCTTCCCAGTTCTCCAATCAGTCTTACTGTCTCCAACTACATTTTATCTCTGTGCCGCCCACTCCTCTGACATCAGACTGAAGAAGGGTCTCGATCCGAAACGTCACCCATTCCTTCTCTCCAGAGATGCTACCTGTCCCGTTGAGTTATTCCAGCATTTTGTGTCTATATTCGATTTAAACCAGCATCTGCCGTTCTTTCCTACACATACGACTTTGCCGTCTCTAATATTTCCTGTCTGAATTATGAAAGTAGCCCTGATTTGATATAATTATGAGATGTAATGTATTTTCCAGATTAAATCATATAACATACACAACTGGTTCTCCATAAAACATTATATTACTCCATGTAACTAAATTTATACCAAGTAACAAAGATACAATGCAAGGAAGCATAATCTAAGAGTACAAGTGCATAGTTCCATGAAGGTCGAGTCGCAGGTAGATAAGGTGGTCAAAAAAGCTTTTGGCACTTTCGCCTTCATCAGTCAGAGTATTGAGTATAGAAGTTGGGAGGTCATGTTGCAGTTGTATAAGACGTTGGTGAGACCGCATTTAGAATATTGTGTTCAGTTCAGGGCACCATGTTATAGGAAAGATATTGTCAAACTTGAAAGGGTTCAGAAAAGATTTACCAGGATGTCGCCAGGACTAGAGGGTGTGCGCTACAGGGAGAGGTTGTATAGGCTGGGTCTCTATTCCTTGGAGAGTAGGAGGACCAGGGGAGATCTTGTAAAGGTATACCAAATCATGAGAGGAATAGATTGGGTAGATGCACAGTCTTTTACCCAGAGTAGGGGAATCGAGGGCCAGAGGACATAAGTTCAAGGTGAAGGGGGAAAATGTAATAGGCAGCCTAGGGGTAACCTTTTCATACAAAGGGTGGTGGGTGTATGGAACAAGCTGCTAGAGGAGGTAGTTGAGGCTGGGACTATCCCATTGTTTAAGAAACAGTTGGACAGGTACATGGACGGGACAGGTTTGGAGGGATATGGTCCAAGCGCAGGCAAGTGGGACTAGTGTAGATGGGACATTGTTGGCCGGTGTGGGTAAGTTGGGCCAAAGGGCCTGTTTCCACACTGTATTACTCGATGATTCTAATCCTTATAAAAGGATCCATTGGTGTTAATAAATATTTATTGGAAGTCATTTTCCATGTATTAAAGTATTGGTGAATTGCTTGCACGTTGTTAGGATTCATTAGTGTAGAATGCTGGCAGAAGACCAGCAAGTTGAACTTGATTGCTGAATACAACAGCCCAGCAGTGAGGAAAACAGCCCAGCACAATCTGCCGGCAGAATCACAGCACTCAGGGTTCAATTATCTTAATTATCCATTGTTGACAAAATGAATTTGCAAACCAGGGTTGTTGATGGTGTTCGACGGTGTTATGGCACCATGGTTATGGCGTGGATGGTGTTAGACAAATATTTGATGATAACTATCTCCACAAAGTTATAAAAAAATCAAACTCGTGGCAAGCACAGAGAATGAACGTAGCGGGTACGTCGGAGCTCGGGGACGTCTCTTAGCGGCTCGTAACGCTAACGGCAGGTACTCGGGAAGACTCGCAAACGGCAGGTAAGTACGGGAAGACTCGTGAAGATTTTTCATCACGTTGAAAAATGTCCACGAGATCCCCGGGTTCCATTACCGTAAATCTCCGAGTTCGAATCAGGGCAAACTCTGGGAGAGCTCTTGGAATGAACTCGTACCGTGGGACAGGGCTATAAAGCAGCAAATTATACATAGAAATATATCTGTTTATAGAATGGTTTCCAAAACATTTTAGTACTACATTTTCTTCCACAGATTAAAATACCTGTTTTCAAATATTATAATACTCGAGCTTTACATCAAATTGATATGCTTATTTGGATTTACTCCAATTCTGGTACACTGGGATCCAAATGCCCACAGTTTAGTTTATGATTATCACCTGTACCGAGGTACAGTGAAAAGCTTTTGTTTGTGTACTATCTAGTCAAGAAAAATCCTATACATAAATGCCACCCACCATGCAAAGATTAAGGATAAAGGATACACAATTTAGTCCAAAGATATAACATTGAAGTCTGATTAAAGATACTTCAGAGGTCTCAAATTAGGTAGATGGGAGGCCAGGACCGCTCTCTAGTTAGTGAGAGGATGGTTCTGTTGTCTGATAACAGCTGTGAAGAAACTACCCCTGAGTCTGGAGGTGTGCATTTTTAAACTTCTGTACCTCTTGCCTGGTGGTAGAGGGGAGAAGAGAGAATGACTGGGGTGAGACTGGTCCTTAATTATGCTGGAGGCAGTATGGTGTAGACAGAGTCAATGGAAGGGAGGTTGGTTTGTGTGATGGTCTGTGCTATGTCCACAATTCTCTGCAATTTCTTGTGGTCTTGGATGGAGCTGTTCCCAAACTATGCTGTGATGCACCCTGATAAAATGTTTCCTACGCCACATCCGTAGAAGTGGGTGAGCGTTGTTGGAGACATGCTGAACTTGCAAGGCTTTCTAAGGAAATAGAGGCTTTGGTGTGCTTTCTCGGCTATAGCTTTCATGTGGATGGTCCAGGACAAATGGTGCTATTTATTCCCAAGAACTTGAAGCTTTTGACCATCTCCACTGAGGCATCAATGCAGGAAAGCCAATCTTACGTCTGACATAGTGGCCATTGCTACAGGAGCACCTGAGACAGGTGGGACAGGTGGCATTCCACCACTAACCTTCTGTTCAAAGTGGGCGTAGATGCATGGACTTCATCGGGGAGGGACCCGTTATGCCAAGCGATACTCATCCCGTACAAGCCTTGCCACAGTCTACAGGTATCATATCGTTGCCTCGAGACGCCACGTTCGTCCGGAATACCCTCTTGGCTTAATGCCACTGCGAAGGTCGGCGATAGATTTCTTGTACCACCTCACGGTTCATCTACGTTTCTGGTTGGGGAATCCACGTATCATCTCTGGTACTGTCCTCTGCGCACTTGCCGATAAAGGTTATCAGTTTACCCCCACATCCAGTCATGTGGACGGTGTTTTTAGTTTATTGTCGCGTGTTACCGAGGTACAGAGTAAAGCTTTCACTGTAAAGTGGTGTAGCAAGTAGAGCCAATGACTCGCAGGGCAGAAGCTTGAAGTCAGTCCTGCCCTCAGATGCTGGCTGTGTGGAGTGTGCATGCCTCCTGCCCATGCAAGTTTCCGTCCACAATCCAAGGCATGCGGGTTGGGAGGTCAAGTGACCAGTGTAAGTGAGTGATAGAATCTGAGAGGGGGGGGGGGGGGGGACCCATATGAAAAGATAAGTGATCGAGTCTGGGGGTGGAGAAGGGAATCTATATGTGTATGGGTGAGTGATAAGTGTCTAGCAGTAGGGGGGGGGGGGGGGGGGAGTAACATATGCAGGTTAATGATAGATTCTGGTGGTTGGGGGAATAGATAAGAATGTAGTAAGAATCACAAAGGGGATTAATATAGTATTAGTGTGAATGAGTGCTGATGGGTGGTGCAGATAGGGTGGGTGGAGGTCCTGATGGTCACACTCTAGGATATGATTATTGGAAACTGTGGATAGTGGGTGAAGACAAAATAATGCCTTATGATCTTTGTCGATTGAAATGAATAGTCTGCCCATAAATACCAGTGAAACAAGGTACTGAATTATTGGGAGTGGCTGAAGAAATAGACTTTAGCATGAATCATTGCTGTGAGAAGTAAAAGAAAACATTTTAAAATGCTGCTCCCTTTATAATAGTTATATTATTATAAATAATATACTGTTATTATAATTATAACTAGAGCCAGGATTTTGCCATAAATGCCATGTTTCTTCATGCGTTTTTTTTATGATTTCAGGAAGATAATGCTTTTTTCATGATTGAGTGCCTAAATCAGCCTTTTTTTCATTTTAACGTAACTTACAAGAAAATTTACACCACTGGGGCGAAACCGGCAGCGAGGGCCGCATGGAGGTCGGGTGAGTGGCACAACGTTGCGCAAAGTTGGAGCGAAGTCCGCGTTAAGTTCGGAAGGACAGAGAGGGACACAAGGAGAGGGGCATGGAGGTACACACAGAGAGGGTCACGGAGGCACATAGAGAGGGTCACGGAGGCACATGGAGGGGGTCACAGAGGCACATATATAGAGGGTCATGGAGGCACATGGAGGGGACACAAAGAGAGGGCCACGGAGGCACGACGCGAGGCGGTGCTTAATGCGTCGAGGCGGCTGCGGGCCGACAGGCCGTTGCCACGCGGAATTTTTGAACACGGTCAGTTTTTCGGAGCCCCGCGCGATGTCGGGACCAGCTCCGCACAACTTCATACGGCCCCGCGAGGCTGGACGGCTCAAGTGACCACGTTAGGTCGCGCTCACTGCATGCTGATGGGACAGGCCCTTACCTTTCCTTGGCAGCTCTGATTCCTTTTCTCAGCTTGTACTTGGCCTGCCTGTAGAGGTCTGCATGTCCGTTCCTGTGGGATCTAACCCTGCAAACGTCAAAATGCCTAAAGTCAAGTCAACGCCTTGTAAAAAACTGAACGATTTGGTGTGAGTGTACGGGAGTGATATATTCTTTGCAGACAACTGTGCTGTTTTGCTAAGCATGTGAGAAAGCAGTGATCATGAGAAGAAATATTTCGTCTCCCAGCATGTACAGACAGCTAAACACAAGTCGGCGGCAGAGAAACTGAAGGTAGGAAATACGTAAGCTTGTCTCCTCACAATTTACTGCTGGCTCCAGTCACAGATCTGAGTTTTCGAGTGATCTGAGCAAAGCATTCATTGATGCTGGAATTCCACTGTGGAAATTGGAAAACAAATCTCTCTGAGGTTTTTTTTTAGAGAAATACACAGTGGAACATATACCGAGCGAGTCTTCATTATGGAAAATTATGTTGACAGCAACTTCAACATTGTTGTGCACAAAATTATAGATGAAGTTGCACGCAACAAAATATGGATCTCACTGGACGAGACAACAGATGCTGTGGGGAGATATGTTGCCAATGTGGTCATCGGTACACTGGAGGCAGGTCTACCATCAAAAGTGTATTTATTCACATAGGAAATATTGGAGAAGTCAAACAGGTCAACTATTGCTCAGTTGTTTACATCTTCACTTGCTGTACTTTGGCCAGAAGATATAAAACACAAGAATGTTCTTCTGTTTGTGACTGATGCAGCTCTGTACATGAAAAAAGCTGCTTGTGCTCTTAAAGATTTATTTCCCAATATGTTGCATTTGACATGCTTAGCTCACGGACTCCATAGAATGTAGCTTGTTTCCAAATGGCGATCGCCGAGTTTCCAAAGTCAAGAAAATCTTCCTCAAAGCACCGTCACGTGTGCAGTTGTTCAAGGCAATGGCACCCGAGATTCCGCTACCTCCTCAGCCTGTTTTGACTAGGTGGGGTACATGGCTCTCTGCTGTACTCTACTCTGCTGCAAACTTTGAAAAGATAAAAGAAATTGTCAACTGTTTTGAAGAAGAAGAATCTGCTGCAGTCAGCATCGTCAGTGAAATCATGCAGAAAAAGTCCCTCCAACACGATCTTCCAATTTTTCAAACTTCCCACAAGCTATCACTTCCCTTGAGAAACGTGGCGAAACATTAGTGAATAACTTGCAGGTTTTCAACAAAGTAACTGACGATATTCGTAAAGTTCCTGGCGATGTAGGTAAAGACATATAAGGAAAGTGATTTTAGCTAACAAAGATCTTGAAGAAATACAAAACAAAGCTAAAGTTCTCAAAGGTTGTTGTTATGCACAAGATATCAACATGAATATAGAGTTTGTAGCTTGTTTTGGGTATGCACCAATGACCTCAGCTGGGGTAGAAAGAAGTTTTTCACATCTGAAGCATATTCTGTCCGACAGACGGCATAGTTTAACACCAGATAATTTAGAAAAATGCTAGTAATTATGTGCAACCAGGCAATTTTGGAGATCTGATGTAGTATACCTTCATAATTATTTTTAACCATATTTTGGTAGTGGAAATAAATGCCTTTTTTGTCAATAAATGCCTTTTTTGTGCCTTTTTTGCAATTTTATTATCCCTTTTTGCCTGCCTATATCAGAGAATTTTAGCGCCTCAACATCCTGGCTCTAATTATAACTATTATAGTCTAATATAGAGATAATTGTTGATTTTACATTTATTGTTTAAATGCTCAAAGTAATTTTTCTAGCATTGCAATTTTGTATCAAAAATCTTTAAAAACCAATGTTCTTCCAAGTCCATGCCGTCTGTCAATGTTCTTCTTGCGTATGGCGTGCACAGCCTAAAGTTGACAACTTGTTCTGTTTGATCTTCTGTTTGTGCACGCCAGGTTGATTGCATTTGTCGAAACAGGGTGTACCTCGTGAAGGTTGCAATCTCACACCCCAAGTGAGAACCCTTTGTTGTGGAGATCTTCCATTCCTGCTGTAAATTAAGCTTTGACCTACCTGGGCCTCTGCCTTTCAATCTGGAGCTAAGGCTCTGACTTGCAGAAGCCTACAGGCAAAGGGAATGTGTGGACTGCACCTTCCTCAAACTGGTGCATCATACAGCAAATTTACATCTTCAAGAATGAATGGAACTTGGAAGGAGACGACGTTTTAATGAGATGCCTTTTATCTTTAACTAAAAATCAAAAAAATAATGACAGAATGCTTGTAGTGTTTCAAATAATGAAGCCACAGCATTCCTGCCCTTCAGGCTGACGGGTCGAATTAATGGAAGGAATTTACAATCCAGAACATGCAGCAGATTAAAGAGGCACTGTGCCTGCATCACATACAAACACTGAAATGCACGGTCATTACACTTGTAATTCACAGCCCACTTTTCGATCCATAAAACATTGTCAGAAATATTATTGCAGCTCACAGACAGTGTGAGACTTTAGCTTTCTACAGAACAGGACAGATAGTTGATTTATTCACCAGGTACCGTGACACGGATTTGCTGCTGCAAATGTAACGGCGTGCATTTAATGCATGTTTTCTGTGGCAAAGATTTACTGCTTTGCTGTGACGAAATTCCTTTTGATATGGTAGTTGAAAGCAGAGGAACCAGTAATCCCTGCCTAATGACCCATTATGATATATGTATGTAGATCTATCTGCACTGTATTTTCAATGTGGAACTGTATTACCTTTAAAACTACTTTTAAAGTCTTATTCTATACCTTTCATTTTTGCAAATGGTTCACAATGCAGTTAAGATCTTTATTAAACAGTAAAAAAATATAGCACCAAATTGTACCATTAGCAAATAAGCTGAGGTATTTGATAGCAGTGAATAGCATTCAACCATTATTTTGGCAAATGGTTTCAAGAAAGTACTTATATTGAATTACAAATGTAATAATGAATGGCTCAGAAGCTGAGAATGTATATGTTCCCTCCCATAACATACCCATAGTATGGTCCTGACCTTCCATCTACCTCGTGTAGGAAAGAACTGCAGATGCTGGTTTAAATCAGTCTGAAAAAGGGTCTCAACCCGAAACGTCACCCATTCCTTCTCTCCAGAGATGCTGCCTGTCCCGCTGAGTTACTCCATACCTTCCATCTACCTCATTGGAGACTTCCAAACTGCCTTTAGTTGGATTTTACCTTACACTATGTGGTGAACCCTTTATCCTTTATGTGTACACAGCAGACAGCTGATTGTCATTATTTATAGTCTTTCCTTTGATTGGATATACGCAACAAAAGCTTTTCACTATACTTTGGTACACGACAAAGAACTAAACAGACAAGATGCTCATGCAGCTTCTGTGCATGCCTAGCTTAAACTGCAACAACGTGTTCAAATCTGCACCGTCTCCATATTGTATTTGCTTAAGTCAGTGAAATTAAACAAATAATCATTAAAAACAGGGTTCAAGTGATTGAAGACTGTGTGTTCATGAACATGTTACTGTTACATGTTTCATTGTGGAGTATAAAAAGTGTTTTCAACCTGTTATATCTGTTGGTATTTTGCTGGTAATACAAAGGATTCCAGTTCAGTCGTAAACCATGAAAATAAAACTCGCATGCCTTGCTGTATTCTGAATTCTGACGTTTATGTTACTTTTCCTTCTTTTTACCCTACAAAGGTTGTCATGGAAAACCAAAATCAACTGCTCTCTGGAATGTCATAGATAATACTTTGTAAAATTCATATCATCACATGTGGTTTATGTGTCTTGCAATGAAACATGAGTGAAATTAAAAATATTTCTATGTATCATGGGGTAAGTACTGCTGGGTGCATGACTATATTTAAGCTGTTTTCATTACTGTTTTTTAAAATCTAATAAATACATTTTAGTGTGTTACCTGTCATATTGTATTCAACAACCACTGCCTTGCCGATGCTTTACTGCAAAAACCAATTAGGAAGAAAAATTAGGATCCCCGTCATCGGATTTCGAATGTTTCATGAAATACACTTACATCTTCATGCAAATGGGGATCCCAAGCATTGGGGTTGATTATTACAGGTAGCTATCTGGAGGGAACCCAGAATTCAGGGCCAGCAGCTACAACTCTTTAACATCACCTCCACATTGGTACCAGAACACCTGAAATTACAAGGATATATAAACTCTGGGTTAATTTCACTCGGGTTCAGCTGTGTGGTGCCTTCTACCGAATGCAAGCTTGCAGTTGCAGATGTAGCGTGTTGCGGATCAGACTCGTTCACCCCCACCTGCTGCAAGGTTCGCAGTGCTCAACTGACCAGAGTCACAGAGACGCAGCACTGTGGTGAATCTCTTCGGAAACAGCAGTCAGCAAAAACAATATGCAGGAGTGCATGCAGCAATGATTTAAAGGATCGAGATCTGGTGCCTGTGGAGGCGGCTGCGGGAGACCCTCCAGCAGCCGGGCGGGTGAGTAGGCGGATGGAGCACAGCCTGCGGCAACTGCATGGAGCAGCGGTGGAAGGAGCCGACGGCATCTCGCTGGGCCAGGCCCATCCCTACTTCACACATCCAGTGCACTGGGCCTTAACGTGAGGAAATAAGGAATTGTAGATCTCCTTGGAACAGGATCACATTTTTCAGAGACTTGGACGCTGCAAGATGGCGACTCCCTGCTGTTCCAGAAGAGCATCCATTGGACTCATGTACAGTGTGATTTGATTGGCTAGCACCCAGAACAAGCTCTTCACTGTATCTCTGTACATGTAATAAATAAGTGAACTGAAGAAGATCTTAATTTTTTTCTCAGTTGTAATGCTTCATAATTAGTTTAAATACGAGCAAGGTATCATACACCTTTTGTATGGAATTCAAAGAAATAAGAGTGAAAACTGTACACAACTATTTTCAGGGGGAAAATCTTAGAGTTTTACAAAATATTTTAGCAAGGAATCCTCAACCACTTGGACGCAGAAGAAAATATCAGATTCATTATTGTTCAAATCTATTGTTATTATTGGACAGCATGTGTGCGACAACTGACCTTCCATGCCACCAATGTGCTGATGACAGATACTGAGAAATTGATAGGCACTTGAGAATGGGCATTAAATGACGTCCAAAAGCACCATATCCTGTAAATAGGAAGTTGATAGATATAAATTAATCAGTCTTCCCGACGCAATGCAATTGCAGCACATCTAATGTTAAAAAAATGAAATAAATTCTGTTCATACTACCAAACTGCAGGTGTAGTCAGAATTTAAATAAGGGTGCATTGTACACTGGAACGTGCTCTTAAAAACACGTTGCATACATAGAAAATTACATCACAGGAACAGGCCCCTCTGCCCACATCTGTGCCGAACATGATGCCAAATGAAACTAATCCCATTTGCCTGCACATAATCCATATCCCTCCAAATCCATGTGTCTATCTAAAAGCCCCATAAATGCCACCATTGTATCTGCCTCCACCACCACCCTCGGTAGGTCAGGCAGCATCTCAGGTGATTCTTTTTTCCACTAGTGGTAGCTCTACTCAATAACTGAAAATCTGTAGCCTCCTTTTGCTCTGGTATTTTATTGAATTCACATGTTTAATCGATAATGTTTTATTATTAATGTTGAATATTTTGTGTGTCATTCTTAACTGTCACTGTATGTCATGTTGTCACTTGCGGGCGGAGCACTAAGGCAAATTCCTTGTATGTGAATATACTTAGCCAATAAACTTATTCATTCATTCAATAGGAATAGGTGACATTTCGGGTCAAGACCCTTCTTCAGACGGATAAAGGCAGATGAAACGCAATTTTCTTCCACTGTTATAGAAATGTTCATTAGCATAACTGCATTGATTAATTACATTGTCGGCTCCCATTGTTAAATAACATGTAAAATGAAATTTAAAAAAAAAAATCATAAAGATAGCAGGTTTTGCAGAATATTTAATTCAACTTTTTGCACACTGGCTGCTACTACTACAGGAGTGTCAATTTGAGATTCCTTCAGTGCATTATACATGATTGCAAAATATACAGGATTGTAGTATCAAAGTGGTGCGAGATAATTGATACACTTTAACTTCTATTTTAAAAACAATGAGCAGCGATGTTTTCTGTTTCATCCCGCCACTGAGGCCATAGAATGAACTGTCTATGGACAGGACTATGTTCTGCTTCCCGAATATTCCTGCAACAAGGCAAAGTCTTTCCAAGTTCAATCTATTCAGTTCATTACAATTAAACTTTAAAAAAGGTGAAAATGAAGTTCCACACAAATGAATGAAAGCTTAAGGGCCTGTCCCACTTGGGGGTCATTTACGTGACATCATTTACGCGTCACGTCACACGACTGGTGTGCATTACGCGCGCATGGTGCGCGCTGACGTAGGCAGTGACGCGTAGTCGCGCGCGCCGCCCCAGAATTTTGGGATGTACAAAATCTTCGCAAAAACACCCAAATGACGCCCAAGTGAGACAGGCCCTTTAGATGACATGGAAGTTGAGTTTATAAGCTATGCCTTACACAAAACTAGAAAAACAAACATCTTTCATTTGTGATTACATGGAACATAAACAGTTCATGAACGGTGAACAGTGCTCTCATTGTCACAAATCTGACAAAGTGAAAATAAATCCTATGACCTAACATCAAATGCTCGGTAGCAGCTTGTGGTAATTATTGCAACACATAGAGAATCAGCAAAATACATCTCTGGAGTGATAGTGGGTACGTTCATCAGTGAAAGTGTAACATTTACTTTGTGCCATTAGTAGTCATAGCTTATGGAACTTCCACACACATGAAGCAACCATGGTTTCATTTTTTGTTCCCTTGAATTAAATCCTTTTAAAATCGCTTCCTCTTTGTAAAGCTCGTCTTTTCAGAAGTTTGCATACCAAGCAGTTTCAGCAAGAAAGTTGAAATAAAATTTATAAAATTCATTACATTTTCAGTACATGATGAAAATTAACATCCACAATTAAGCTACAACAGATAATGCCATACATACTAATTGGAAGTCTATACTAAAAAATAACACAGTGTAAGGCACGCTTCGGAAACAAGTATTCTCGGCTTTCAATCCGCCTCCCTTTATGGGGGATTATTTCTTAATTGCCCGCAATTTTTAAAGAAATGTACCTAAAGGAACATCATATGACCAATTCCTCCTGAATAGACTTTTTGTAAAAAAAAACAAAGCATCTTATGTAATAGATTAAGCCAAAGGGTCACTCTGGCAAATTGTTGTTGCAACAGTTCCACAGGCCGATCAACAGTCCAGCACTTCAGCTGCTTGTCAACTTCAAGAGCACTCCACTGTGCCAGTTAGAAATAGGTTTTTGTTCGGAGGCAGCAATCATTAAAGTAATACTTTTGTCAAATACAGGTGTCAAAATAACACAAGATCCTTGCCAAAAAGTAATCGCCAAAAGGCTTCAGATAAGGTATAAAATGTAGTTGAAGATAAAAACTCACTCATTTTTCCTGTAATTTTAAAGAGTCCTTTCTACTAACATGCCGAAGTGTGAAGCACTCGCAACATTATATCATACAGACACACAATATTGAATAAAAGCAGCTGAGAGATTTACTGCATTGTACAATTTAATATGAAATCAACATTGGTCACAACTCTGATAGTCGTGATAGCTTTATTACTTAAAACCAAGTTGCTGTACTCCAGTTGCACTGAGTCTATGGTGTCGGTGAAGCTATCTCAGTGTTGCCTCTTGTGGATTTCCACAGGGGCTTGTAATAGATCCATCCATCACCCTACAAAAGATAGGGCAAAGAACATTTAAATTTGTGAATTATAAAACGGATTGTGGAAATTTAACCTATAAAAAGTTGTTTCAGCAGAGTGGTTAATTCACCATCCAAATCAGGCATAAAATAGCTGGAGAAGTGAAAAAAGAGTCCACAGTCACCTTCGTCCCAATTCCCATTCCTTCTCTCCAGAGATGCTGCCTGTCCCACTGAGATACACCACCATATCATGTCTATCTTCGGTTTAAACCAGCATCTGCAGTTCGTACATACACAACCACTGTTCCAACTTGTCCACGCCGACCAAGATGCCATCTAATCTATTCTTATTTGCTGTGTTTGATCCAAAATCCTTCCTATTCGTGTACTGATCCAGGCAACTTCAGAATGCTGTTAACATAAAACAGTACAACACAAGAACGGGCCCTTCTGCCCACAATGTCTGTGCTGAACATGATGCCAAGACCATCTCATCTACCTACACATAATGCATATCCCTCCATTTCCTACATTAATACTTGCCTATTAAACACCACGAACATATCTGCCTCAACCACAATCCCTGGCAGCACATTCGAGGCACTGTGTAAAAAACCTTGCCCTGCACAAGTTGGCAGACAGGACACGAAGAGTAGGGATTAACGGGTCCCTTTCAGAACGGCAGGCAGTGACTAGTGGGGTACCGCAAGGCTCGGTGCTGGGACCACAGCTATTTACAATATACATCAATGATTTGGATGAAGGGATTCAAAGTAACATTAGCAAATTTGCAGATGACACAAAGCTGGGTGGTAGTGTGAACTGTGAGGAGGATGCTATGAGAACGCAGGGTGACTTGGACAGGTTGGGGGAGTGGGCAGGTGCATGGCAGATGAAGTTTAATGCGGATAAATGTAAGGATATCCATTTTGGTAGCAAAAACAGGAAGGCAGATGACTATCTAAATGGCGTCAAGTTGGGAAAATAGGAAGTACATCAGGATATGGGGGTCCTTGTACATCAGTCTATGAAAGTAAGCATGCAGGTACAGCAGGCAGTGAAGAAAGCGAATGGCATGTTGGCCTTTATAAAAAGAGGAATCGAATATAGGAGCAAAGAGGTCCTTCTGCAGTTGTACAGAGCTCTAGTGAGACCACACCTGGAGTATTGTGTACAGTTTTGGCCCCCTAATTTGAGGAAGGACATTCTTGCTATTGAGGGAGTGCAGCGTAGGTTTACAAGGTTAATTCTCGGGATGGCGAGTCTGTCGTATGCTGAGAGAATGGAGCAGCTGGGCTTGTACACTCTGGAGTTTAGAAGAATGAGAGGGGATCTCATTGAAACATATAAGATTGTTAAGGGTTTGGACACGCTAGAGGCAGGAAACATATTCCCGATGTTGGGAGAGTCCAGAACCAGGGGCCACAGTTTAAGAATAATGAGTAAGCCATTTAGAACGAAGACGAGGAAATACTTTTTCTCACAGAGAGCGGTGAGTCTGTGGAATTCTCTGCCTCAGAGGGCGGTGGAGGCACGTTCTCTGGAATCTTTCAAGAGATCTAGATAGCGCTCTTAAGAATAGTGGAGTCGGGGGATATGGGGAACGGGGTACTGATTGAGGATGATCAGCCATGATCACATTGAATAGCAGTGCTGGATCGTAGGGCCAAATGGCCTAGTCCTGCACCTATTGTCCATTGTCTATTAACTTTAGCCTCAACCAATTAGTTCCATATGAGCACCACTTTCTATGTGGAAAAAGTTGCCCCTCAAGTTCCAATCAAATCTTTCCCCTCTTAAACCTTTGTCTTACAATTCTGGATTCCGCTACTCTAGGAAAAAGACTGTTCATTCACCCTATGTATTCCCCTGATTATGTACACTGCTATAAAATCAGCCCTCAGCTTCTTATGCTCCAAGGAATAAAGTTCTAGCCTGCCCAACCTCCCCGTATAAATCAGTCCTTTAAACCCAGGTAAAATCCTCAAAAGCTTAATCTGCACGTTCCAATTTAATGGCATCTTTCAGATAGAACAGGAACAGTACATGAACACAATAAGCAAGTGCGGCCTCAACAGCATTGTGTATAACTGCAACATAATGGCCCGATTTTATACTCGGTTCCCCGACTGATTTAGGTCTCTGGTGCTGTGAGGCAGCAGCTCTACCACTGCGCTGCCTTAATTACATTGAGTTTCTTTGAGTTCACTTACAAAAAAACAGGGAAGAAGAAAGGAAGAGAGCTGAGAAGGGGAGGAGACAATAAGGGCTACCGGAAATTGGAGAAGTCAATGTTCATGCCGCTGGGGTATGAACTGGATAGGTATATGGACGGGAAGGGAATGGAGGGGTATGGTCTGAGTGCAGGTAGATGGGACTAGGGGAAAATAAATGGTCGGCACGGACTGGAAGGGCCGAGAAGGCCTGTTTCCGTGCTGTATTGTTATATGGTTAACTGCCCAAGCGAAATATGAGGTGCTGCTCCTCCAATTTCCGGTGGTGCTCACGTTCGCCATGGAGGTGGCCCAGGATAGAAAGGTCGGAAAATCGTAGATCCATCCTGCCTTCTGTCCCCACTTTCCTGCCCTTTTTTAAATTTAAGATTCTTATATTGTTGATTCTTTACCACGGATGAGTGTTCAACGACCTTGATTGGTTTTGACACAGAAACAAAGCCCTGTTTTAACAGGAGAAAATTATGATGAATGGAAATGAAAAGAGATGAGAGAAAGATGAATGAAAAGAGATGAGAGCAAGAACATGCTACCTGAAGGTTTAAAGGAACCAGAATCAATATTTAAATAATCTAAGGAATAACAATCTGCACTGTGAACGCCACCCCCATAAAAAGGGACTAATGAGGTACCTCAGCTAAAGAGTTGGCTCAGCCCCAGAGGGCACAATATTGTCCTTCTGAACCACTATTCTATAAATAATTAATCAGAGGAAGGCATTACGTTGAAAGAGAATGCTAAACGTTGGGATAATTTTACACTGGCACATATCGAAAGGCCTCCTTCTGTGCTATAATTTTCCATCATGTTTTATGATCCTATTGTCCAGAATGCAACCTACATCTAGTGGGAATTCATCAGCAACTACCACACACCATGAAAATTATTCTGAGAAAATATGTCCATACAGAAAAATTGGCAAACAATGTCAAAGAACAGCTGATTAAAATTCTGTATAAGTCGAACATTTCTGGAAATTTGTATTGTATTTAGTGTGGACCAACCATAACATAACATAAAAATCAGAGAAGGAAGCAGGTTCTAAAGCAGCACTGTGGCCATCTTACTGACTCCAAAGACTAACAGTGAACAGAGAAAAATATACACAATTCAATAATTTGTTGTATCTGTGAATAGTGGGGCCCTGGGAAGTGTTGTGGAGCAGAGAGATCTAGGAGTACAGGTACATAGTTCCCTGAGAGTGTTGTCACAGTTAGATCAGCTGATTGAAGGCTTTTGATACATTTACCTTCATCAGTCAAGGTAATGAGTATTGAAGTTGGGATGTGTAGGAAGGAACTGCAGATGCTGGTTTAAACTGAAGATAGACACAAAATGCCGGAGCAATTCAGCGGGCAAGGCAGCATCTCTGGAAACAAAGGAATGGGTGACGTTTTGGGTCGAGACCCTTCTTCAGATTCAGGGTTGCGATGTTATGTTACAGTTATACAAAACGTTGGTGAGGCCACACTTGGAGTACTCTGTTCAGTTTTGGTCACACTGCTTTAAAAAAGGATGTAATTGAGTTGGAAAGAGTGCAGAGAAGATTTACGAGGATGTTGCCAACACTTGAGGGGCTGAACTGCAGGGAGAGTTTAGGCAGGTAGGAATTTATTGCTTGGACCATAGGAGGATGAGGGGCGATCTTATAGAGGTGTATAAAATCATGGGAGAAATTGATAAGATGAATGAGTCCTTTACCGAGAGTAGGGATATCAAATACAAGAGGTTTTCTGCTCATCGGTCAATATTTAATACAAACCCGATGGGCAGCTTATTCGCTGTGAGTGGCGAGTATATAGAACAAGCTGTCAGAGGAATAGTTGAAGCAGCTACTATAACAGCATTGAAAATACACTCAAACGGGTATAATGGATGAGAAAGATTTACAAGAATATGGGCCAAACGTGGGCAAATGAGATGAGCTTGAATGGGGTATCTTGGTCAGTATGGATGACTGGGCTGAAGGGCCCGTTTCCGTGCTACGATACATCTTGCTTCAATTGTGCAATGGTAATATTTATTTGTGGTTATGTATATATTTTCCATGAGTAATAGTGTTCCATGTCTAAACGCTTACCTCTTGATAGAAATATTTTGTCTTCCAAAGTGCGCCGGTCTCGGCACGATGACGTGCTTCTGACCTCTGGCGTTCCTCTAGTAAGCTCTTGTGTTCAGTGGCCTTCTCTATGTTTTTTACTCTCAAAGCTTCAGTCACATGCTGCCACAAGTGCCTAGTAAACACACACAAATTACATTAGTGGAGACACGATACTGAACTTTGCAGCAATCACTTGTCAGCTAGGAAAGCCTCTAGTTATTTCCCCATCTCAAATCACGACCATCTTGAATGCAAGCAAGCAATCTTGGTTTAAAATCACAACCACCCGCTACTGTAGGGTAGGGAGTTGCAGAATTCTGACCCGGCAACAATGAAAGAATTAATAAATGACTGAATAGTCGATGCAGGGCAGATGAAGGGTGGATGGTGGAGGGTGGATGCCACTAATCAACCCAAAAAGTAACAACGATCACGGTTACAGTCTCTAAATTTCTTTCAGGACATTGTCCAAGTATTTTTGAACATTACAAAGAGCCTCACCACTTTGGAATAGGTGCTTTTGCATTATGTTAACTGTTGTACATCGCAGAGCGATTAATTTGCATACAGCAGAACATCAAAATGGCACTGTGATCATGTGGTCTTTTGGCACATTGGCCTTCATCAGTCAGAGTATTGGGTATAAAAAAGTTTGGAGGTTCATGTTGCAGTTCTATAAGATGCGGAGAGGGCACATTTAGTGTATCGTGTTCAATTCTGAGCACCATGTCAGAGGAAAGATGTTGTTAAGTTGGAAAGGGTGCAGAGAAGATTTACAGGGATGTTGCCAGGACTCGAGGGTCTGACCTATAGGGAGAGGTTGAGCAGGCTGGAACTCTATTCCCTGGAACGCAGGAGGTTTAATGTGGGGGGGGGGAGAGAGATTTTGTCGGAGCCTGAGGAACAAATATTCACACAAAGGATGGTGGTTGTATGGAATGAGCAGCCAGAGGAGAAAGTTGAGGCAGGGATTATCACAACTTTTAAGCAGCAATTAAATAGGCACATGGATGGGACAGGTTTAGAGGGATATGGGTCAAACGCAGGCGAGTGGGACTAGCGTAGATGAGACTTGTTGGTCGGTGTGGGCAAGTTGGGCCGAAAGGCCCGTTTCCAAGCTGTATCACTTTAATGACTCTTGTGAGAGTGCACTGAAGATTTACCAGGATGGCGAATTAGTAGCGGCTCGTACGAGTAAAAAGTTTTTAAAAAATTTATCACGAGTATTTTTTTACTCGTGGACATTTTTTGCAGGGATGAAAAAACGTCACGAGTTTACCGGATGTCCCGAGTACCTACCATTAGCAATATGAGCCGCTACGTGACATCCATGAACTCCTACGGACATTCTCCGAGTTCGGATCAGGGGAAAACGCGGGAGAACTCTTGAATTACCTCATACATTGGGACACGGGCCCAACGCTACTGGAACTGAGGTGCCGAAATACCGGCCTGTAAAAGTGACCTCGGAGGTTATGGGATTGGATCGGTCGGCTTCGGTCAGGCCGGAGTTCCGGGGGCAAATTCCACTCGTCGATCAGCGCGGAAGTCCCAGAT
Organism: Raja brachyura; assembly: GCA_963514005.1. The sequence goes on from OY740787.1 coordinate 85,228,275, forward strand.
AGATCGAGATCGGCCACCTCAACAGGCCTTGGCTTAAGCACCACATTTTTAGTGGGACTTCCGGGTGGGATTTCAAGCGTGCACTCATAATTTTGCCCAGAATAAAGAAGGAGTCGGACAATCAGTTGCCGGAAAAATCAGTAGTGGACCTGTACAACTTATTAAGATGCTAGGGAATAATGAATGTTATTGAATTTGACAAAAGATCCTAACCTATTTAATCTGTGTGCCAACTATATCTCCAGACGTCGACAACAACATTTCAGCAATTTTAAAACTTGAGTAATAGATACCATTGCTAAAAATGAGGTCTCAATAGGAGAATGAAAGGATAAAAAGCAGGGGAATATTTTATGTACTTTATGCTTATCTGGGAAAACGATGTGCAACTGATGATAAAGTAGCTGGCTTCAGCACCTGTGCAGCGTTACACTGAAGTGGAATAACTAACCCAGATCAGACCACAGAGCTCATGTGGTGATCAACATCTTCGACAAGAAACTGTAGCAGAGCCAAATAAGATCTGGCACATCTCCAATGTGTCACCATTCCCAGTAATTACTGCTGCTCATAAGTGCTGCTCAAGTGGGTAAAATCAGTCCTGAAAAACTCAAGGCAGATTATAAAGATTTGAAAGTTTTGTATTAAACAGTGTACATAAGTTTAAAGTGCGACGTCTATTTGCCAATACTTTCGGCAAAGATTGGTGTATGCGACAGCTGGATTTGTGGATGGTCAATGATTTCTATTGATAACATTGTAGTTCCTGAAATCACTGGTCTGAATAACACAAAATGAGTTTCTTTACCTGGACTCAAATGGGCCTTGTTTCTCAGTCGGTCGTGCTCGCTTTCTGGTGACAGGAAGTTTAGTTACATCTATGACTCTACTTTCTCCACTGCTATAAGTGAATTCAAGCACACCGTTCCATTCACCCTGCACTCTGCACACCACCGTGTTTGTCGCATGATGCTTCACTTCAGCAGTCACTCTGGGGGGAGGAAGGTGAGATGACCACATCACATCATGATGCCATAACACAGATTTACATTTCAAGATCAATGTTAGTCCCAGCCTCGTCCAATGTGCTACGAATGTGGCCCAGTGGCTCATCTTGGAGAACTGATGCCTTGAACGTTCTGGGAGCCCAGATCAATCTTGACCCCCCAGTGCTATCTGTGTGGAGTTAGGACATTCTCCCTGAGACTGTGCGTTTAGTTTAGTTGAGTTTAGAGATACAGCGCGGAAACAGGCCCTTCGGCCCACTGGGTCCGCGCCGACCAGCGATCCCTGCACATTAACACCATCCTACACCCACTAGGGACAATTTTTACATTTACCAAGCCAATTAACCTAGTGTAGGAGAAATCCGAAGATCTTTGAGAAAACGGGGAGAATGTACAAACTCCGTACAGACAGCACCCATAGTCAGGATCGAACCCGGGTCTCTGGCGCTGCATTCGCTGTAAGGCAGCAACTCTACCGCTGCGCCACCATGACCACCCAAAAGCTGGAAACCTGGAGTTTCTTCCAGGTACTCTGGTTTCCTCTGTAACCAAAGAAGGAGATGGTTGGTAATTTAATTTGCCACTGTAAAATGTTCCCTAAAGTGCAAGTGAGTGGTAGAATCTGGGCAAGAATGGGAATGTGGGGAGAGGTATCTGCTTCCATGCTGATTCTCTGACTCAAACACAAAAATAAACCAACATATTTAGAGACAACAATTAAATGCACAACTGAACCCCCTGAACTTCTGCTTTGGGAAAATACAAATGAATGGCAAAACCTGTAACATCATTGATGTAAAGAGGGATCTTGGGCTCCAGTCCATAACACCCTGTATGCTTGTCTTTATAGGTCAGTGCATTGGAGTCAGGAAGTCACTATGTTGTTTTATAGAAGAGCTTAGGCTGCATCTGGAGTAGAGAAGGCAATTTTCTTCACCCCAATACAGGAAAGATGTGAAGGCTCTGGAAAGGGTGCAGAGGTTTACCAGAATTATGCCCGAATTACAGGGTATTAATAACATGGAGCGGTTGGACATGCTTGGGATTGTTTTCCCTGGAATACCAGAGGTTGAGGGGAGACCGTGTAGAAGGTATATACAATTACGAAGGGTATAGATAGGATAAACCTACAAACTAGAACCTTTGTGAATGGCTCGATTGTAATTATGTATTGTCTTTCTGCTGAGTGGTTAGCACGCAACAAAAGCTTTTCACTGTACCTCGGTACATGAGACAGTAAACTAACATAAAACTAAACTAAAACTTGTTCCAGGATGGAAATATCAAATACATGAAGGTACAAGTTTCAGGTGAGAGGGGCAAAGTTTGAAGGAGACGTGCGAGGCATGTACGTGCTACTGGGGGTTGGTGATGGAGGCTGATATGATGTTGGCATTTGAGAGGCCTTTGGCTAGGTCAGTATGGGATTGGGAAGGGGAGTTTAAAAGGTTAAGTAACAGTCTCAGCCTAAACTCTGGGCCTCCTCCATTGCCAGTGAGGCCACATGCAAACTGGAGGAAATGAACCTTATTTGGGCAATTAACAACGCAACCTTATGAACAATGAATTCTCCAATTTTAGGTAACTCTCCAACAAACACCACCCCTCTTTCCCTATTTCATCTCCTCTCTTCTGTGTGCCCCACCCGCACGGGCCCCCATTCCTCCCACGATCCCGCTCCCCTTTCACCTTCCCCAACCTTGTCCGCTTCCACCTCTATCCCTTCCTCTGGCTTTACATTTCATGCCTCTTCGCTCCTTATCTTTCGTCTACTCATCTGTGACCTTTGTCCAACCATCTACCAATCGGCGCAAGAAATAGGTGTACTCCTCTCCTGCATCCACCTATCACTTGCCAGGCTTTGCCCTGCCCCCACCTGTCTTCCAGCTTTCTCACCTCCTCCTACAATCAATCTGAAGCTGGGTCCTGGCCCAAAATGTTGCCCTATTCATATCGTCCAGATATGCTGCCCGAGTTACTCCAGCACTGTATTTTTTTTCCTGTCAATTAATTATGCTGACTCAGCTGCGCCACCTCTGAAGGCACAAGAAACTTCAGATGTCGGAATCTGTAGCAAAAGGACAGAGGCTGGGGGAAGTCAGTGGATCAGGCAGCATTTGACCATTCCCCCACAGATGCCGCCTGACCTGCCGAGTTTCTCCGGTAGATCCCTTTTTGCTCTCTCCGCCACTGACACTTTTTCCACCGCACAAATTGTCACTAGCCTACAGGATTCAAATGTTCAAGTGTTAACGTTACCATTATGACTACTGATGCCTGTGAGCAGGAATAACTACCTGTGAAGCTTTCCACCATAAAATGGCTTTGTGTGAAATGTTATAGCGGCAGAGTAACCAGTCTTTGCACAGTTGACGGTGACTTTCCCTCCTAGCTCCACCCAAGGAACGGTTAAGATAGAACGAGCGTAGGCGCAAGGAAGGGTAAAGGTGTACTCCTCTCCGTGGTCCAAGAGACACAGAAGACCTAAATGATAAATGGATATTCATTAACAACTGTTTAAATCCAAAAGAATACAACTTAACAAAAATATTCTTCAATTACTCGGGTAGAGTGGAAAAACATACTGGAAATAACAGTTCAGATTGATAGCTTTGTTAAAACTGAAACTAATCCTGAAATGGGGCAAGGCTAATTTTGGTGGAATTAGACAGGAAGCTGCAGAAGCAGAGGCTGTTAGCAGGTAAAGGTGGGGGGGGGGGGGGTCAAGGAAAGAGCGTTCACGTCGCGGTCCTGTTTCTACCAATCTTTCCACCACCACACACAAGAAGCGACAAGACAGACACCATTGCACGCAGATGCCGAGAAGCGTGTTCAGCTCTGGCTGAACTTCTAAGCCTGTGTGCGGACTCGATAAGAAGCAGGAACATGGAGAATGGAGAAGTTGGAGGCTTTTAAAAGCGAGATAGGGAGAGTTCAGGGCCAACATGTTCCAGTTAGAATGAAGGGCACGCCTGGCAATTTAAGGGAACCCTGACTGCCGAGGGACATTAAGTCTGTGGTCAGGAAATAAGTGTGGGCATACGTCGGGGAACAAGCAAACCTCGGTTCTGAGGTATGCAGCATTGCAGCAAAGAAATAAATCATGAGGATAAAAGGGAACATGAGATACCTTGGCAGAAAAAGGTCAAGGAGAATCTCAAGTGATTCATGTATATTAATAGCAAGAGTAACCATGCAGAGAATGTGCCTCATAAGAATCACTTTGGTCGAATATGGGTGAAGCCACAAGAGATGGGCAAAGTCTTAAATTAATACTTCACCTGCATTTACTGTGGAGAAGATCATGGAAGCTAAGGTATTCAGGGAAGAGGACAATGGTTCCCGAGGTATACCGATAATGTAACGACGTGAGGTGATGGCAGTCTTGAGGTACAAAAAAGATGAATAAATCCCTGGGGCGTGACCAAGTGTATCCCTGGACTTTGAGGAAAGAATGCCGGAAATTGCAGGTGACTTGGCAGAAATCTTCTCGATTTTCCTTCGCCTCGTGTGAGGTATCAAATAACTGGAATGTGCCTAATGTTGTGCTGTTATGCCAGAAGGGCTGCACGGAAAACCCAGGGAACAACAGACTTGTGAACTTTCCATCAGTGGTGGGAATGCTATGAGAGGAGATTCAAAAAGACAGGATCTATGAGTGTGTTTTTTTGAGGAGGTAACCAAGATGATTGATGAGAGCGACAGAAGACTTTGTTTACATGGACTACAGCAAACGTTTGACAAGGCCCTTCATGGCAGGCTGGCCCGGAAGGCTGAATCACATAGAATCCAAGGCAAGCTAGCCAATTATATACAAAAACAATTTGACTTGGTGGACAGGAACAGAGAGTAATAGTGGAGGGAAGGTTTCTTTTCCCAGATTTGTGGTCTGTGATCCGGTGTCTCGGGGATCAATACTACGTCCACAGCCGCTTGTCATATATATTAACGATTTGGATGAAGATATAGGTGGCATGATTAGTAACCTTGTGCTGACGCCAGAATTGGTGGTATGGTGGACCATGAAAAAGGTTACCAAGATTACAACATGATCTTAATCAAATGCAAAGGTGGACAAAGGAATGGCAGATGGAATTTGCTTAAAGTGCAAAATGATGCATTTTGGGAAATTAAACCAGGGCATATACAGTGAATGACAGCACTCTGAGGTACTATAGAATAGAGGGGCTTGGGGGCACAAGTACGTACGTACGTACGTACAGGTTTGAAACACACAAAACTGCTGTTGCTGAAATCTACACCAAAGAAATCCTGGTGGAACTCAGCGTGACCAAGCAGCATCTGTAGAGGGAATGGATAGATGATGTCTCAGGTCAAGACCCTTCTTTGGTCTGAAGAAGGTTACTGATCCAAAACACCTTCTATCTATTTCCCTCCACAGATGCTGCCTGATATGCTGAATGTTTCCAGCAGTTTTTTTTTTAACACAAGGTCCTCCCCAGGTTATGGCAAGGATCCATCCCCAAGAACTGTTCATAACACAAAACAGCTCGCAAATAGGAAACACAACCCAAACCAAACTCCAACATGGTAGAAGATGCCTGGTTGGCAAATCTATCCCGCTGGTCTCATGAACGACCGATCCCACATACAGGACATACATAACTTGGAACGTTCCTGACCTGGGACGGACCTGTAGTTCCCCAAAAGTAGACAGTGGCAAAGGAGGCATGTGAAGTGCTTGCCTTCATCAGTCAGGGCATTGCGTACAATGGGCAGACATTATCTCACAGATGTACAAGATGTTGGCGAGACTACACCTGGAATATTGTGCGAGTTAGAGTCGCCACACTATAGGAAGGATCTAATTAAGTTAGAGCGGGTACAGGAAAGATTCAAAACAATGTTGCTGGGAAGAGGAGATGGTTAAACTGGGATTATTTTCCCTGGAACATATGAGGTTCAGGGGTGACCTTCAAGATTTATAAAATTACAAGGGACATGGACAAGATGGATTGTCACACTTATTGGGTAGGGGTGTGTATAGCAAGAGGGTTTACGGTGAGAAGTGAAGATTTAAAGTGATGCAAAGGGAACATTTTCCTAATCCTGAAGGCAGTGGATATCTGGAAAGAGCTGCTCTTTCCTTCTGGAGGAAGTGGTGGAGGTGGATCCAATTCCAATGTTTCTAAAACAATATTTCAGATAAATGGTCAGGAACTGTTTAGAGCAATGTAGGCCAAGTAGAAGTGGCTCAGGAAGGCACCTTGGTTGGTGTAGATGAGTTGAACCAAAATGCCTTTACCTGTGCTGCACAACTCTGCCTCTAAAGATAGAGAGAACAAAAGAGAAGCTCGACGGCATGATGGAGATAGAAATACACAAATAGCGTTGCAAAGATGCACCTGAAGGAAGTGTAAATTTGAGTTAAACGAAATGTGAAATTAGCAAAAAAAAAAAGGTAAGAGGCACAAGATTTGGAACGGCTGGTTATCAAAATGGTTGCATTCAATGGTGAATCCTAACGGCTGCAATGAGCCCAGTTGACATATAAGGTGATGCTGCTCAGGCTAACATTATGCTTTGCTAGAACAGTGTAGGAAGCCGTAGTCAGAGGGGTCTGCGTGAGAATGGGATGGGGAATTTATCTTAATCAACCATCGTGTACATTTCTTCATTCTGTGCATCATGAACATTCAGACCAAGAGAGAAAATATGTCCAATTCTTGGTGCAGTTTCTGAAACAAAAACTAATTTGTCAACATGGAAAACAGAAGTATACTCCAGTTAACTCTCACAGCATTGCGATCCCAACCTTAATATGGAATAAATAATGGCACTGAAGGCAGGGGCCATTGCACTAGAGGACGTTCACCGAGACACGCAAGAAAGGACTGTACTGCTCGATTGTCAGGTTAGAATTATGCCATTGAATTCTCGATTGGCTTATTTTTGGAGGGTGAGAGAAGCGTGACGTGGCATTTAGATGCCCTGTAGATATTCTCAGCATTTTGAAACTGGTTTGAGAATGGGCAACGGACAGAAAGACAGCCATGATTTATGCCCTTCATCAACTTGCCGGAATAGTGTGAACATTTCAGACTCAAAGAAATGTGCAGAGTGAAACCTGACGTCACACCAGAAGTCAAGTCCTAGACTCATAACGTACATCAATCAGGTCAAGTCCTAGACGCATAACATAGATCAAGCACCACACAGTACTCCGGACTGGCAGAGTGATTCACTGCTTTGAGAAGAGTGGAAAAATCTAAAAGCAACTCCCCACCTTGGAAAGCATTCTTCATTCGCAGAAAAGGGATGCATCCTCAACCTATGGCAGGGTTAGCTCAGTTTATCAATACATGAATTAAAATTACAAAGCCCTTTACGATAGCTTTGGGATCTTTCCTTGTGCCACACCAATGCACCTCCTTGGGCTAATTTGTAGCTTTGAACATAGAAAATCGAGCAGGAATAGGTCATTCACCACTGCTCCAGTATTTAGCATGAACATGGATGTTCACTTCAGTATCCACCTTCTTCGCATGCTCCTTGATCCCCTTCACCATTAAGAAATAGATCTACCTCCAGCAATACATGTAATGACCTCCTCCGCTTTACGTAGTAGGGAACTCCACAGGTTCACCCCCTCAGAGAGAAGGCATTTCTTTTGATCTTGATTCAAAAAATGTTGAAGACATCAGGATCATGTTCCCTGCATTAAGTCTGTCTGGACCCAAGATCCTTTCATTCTTGTGTTAAAGAAGGAACTGCAGATGCTGGAAAATCGAGGGTACACAAAATGCTGGAGAAACTCAGCGGGTGCAGCAGCATCTATGGAGCGAAGGAGATGGGTAACGTTTTGGGTCAAAACCCTTCTTCAGACCCTTTCATTCTTCCCCACTCCTGTGGACACAGCCCTGACCTCGTATGTTAGACCTGCCATCTCAGGAATCAGTCTATTGCTACACTCGTTTTATAACAAGAACATTCTGCCATGCACACAGACCAGAACTGCACACAAACTCCACGTGGGGTCTCACTAAAGCACTGCACAACTGCAGCATGCATTTTTTGCTGCTCTATTCAAACCCGTTTGCAATGAAAGCCATCACACCGTTTAATCAGAGGAAGAACAAAGACATTGTAAAGGCAAAAATGCAGTTGAGCTCACTGTAAATCAAACAGTATTGCTGAAGGTAATCAGCAATATCTTTGCAGGCATCATAGCCTAAAAGTGGAATAACATTGCAGTTGATGACATAGGGGATCAACCATACAGGTTGAGATTCTAAGTGGCACTGCAGCTTCATAATAACGACCTCGCTTCCCCCATATGCGAGATGCGTAACATTGCTGGGTTTTAATAGCTCTGCCGTCCTCAGACGATTAAACTGTTCCTGAGATAAAACATTGCATTTCGCTCCAGTGTCAATTTTCATCTCGATCACTTTATTGTTTGCTGATACGGTGGCCATTGGCTCACTACTCTGCACATTTTATGTGATAATAGAATGTGCCTGCAGAACCATTCCATCGACCTTTGGCCTCTCGTCCATGCTGCTATCGGACAAATGTGACAGATCAGCCTGCAGCAAATGCCTGATCTGTTAGGTCGGGATCTGCAGCATCTCCAGCAATGGTTTTGCCTCTTGTACCCATGGCAGACTTGACCAAACGCTGGGCACTTCTCTCTCGGCCAAGTGCACATCACCACAGTTATTACATTATTGAATAAAACGCCGCAGGATAATTAAACTGTCTCTGCCTTGTTAATTCTTGCCTGAGTTGACTGGGAGATAAGACCTGAGCGTTCCCAAGCTAACCTTGTAATGCTATCTGCTGCTGCCTTTGTTGCCTTGGAAACAGAGCTAGCACTCTATCAACTCCTATACTGGAATGTATACTATCTACTCCCATGTTGGAATGCTGTACTTGAGTGAGCGTTTGAGCATTGCAAATCGACAGCTCGTAATTCTCAAAGGAATGGGATTTTAAGCACATCACCAGCAGTCCGAAGTACCCCCAAACAGGCTGGCTGAGCGAGCTGTCCACAGTCCAAAGGCTCTCATGGAGAAGTCCAGCAGGGCCTGGTCTGACGTGGTTTTGGATCGTCTCAATCTCCGCAACATTCCACGTGATCCCACACTCGGTTCGCCAGCTAAGTGACTCATGTCCAGACAGAGCAGGACTACTCTTCCAGTCTCGAAGCAGCTGCTCCAGCCACAAGTCTGCGAGCTGGAGGTGGTGTGGGCACTGCAGCGTAAAAGACTGACACAGAAGGCGTACTACGACCGTTCTAGTTGTCCTCTCCAACCATTGTCGGAGGGCCAGGTGGTCCGTCTCCAAACCCAGACGGGGTATGACCGTACGGGCACGGTCAAGGAGGTGTGTCCGGAACCAAGGTCTTATTTGATTCAATCTGGCGGAGGTCTCCACAGACAAAACCAGACACGGATCAAATCAGCAATACTGCCCCGAGGCGGGATGTAAACTGCAGCCAGGATGACAGCAGTGATCTCCCTTGGCAAGTGGAACAGTCAGCACAACTGCCAGGCATTTCAAGCCAGGGAAACATGTACAAGACAAGATTGCCACGTCCGAGCACCTCGATTGATCTATCATGAAGCAGGTGCCACCACCTCTTTCTTTTCCTGACTTTGCATTTGGCTAGTGGGAACTGAGTTGTCATTTCCTGTTTCTTACAAGCCGTGTCATTGCAGAGATGCATACAGAATTTTCTGAACTGAATGCAAATCTTACCGATATGCTCAGAAGAGTGGAGTTATTAGATGGATCATGTATTTTTCATGAATATAAAACAAGCATTCTTCAAAATAGCTGTTGAATATAGGATAAATATTTCTGTTGCAGAAAAATATAGTGCAACAAAAATATTTATCCTATATTCAGTAGACATTTATGATATTCCAAGTCGACCGAAGTTAAAAAGGTTTCATAACTTTACTTCTATGTTCTCGTTTACCTTTCATAACTACATGTCATAGAAGCAAATGTAGGCCATTCGACCCATCGAGTCTACTCAATCATTCAATCATGGCTGATCTATCGTTCCCACTCAACTCCGCTCTCCTGTCTTCTCCCCATAACTGTTGACACCCTTACCAATCAAGTATCTGTCAATCCTCGCCTTAATAATACTCAACGATTTCGCCTCCACATCGTTCTGAGTGGTTACCTTACAAGTGCATTCCACAGATCTTTAAATGTAACTGCCATGAGAAAAAGTGAGAAACCCACAGTCCCAACACCACCATTTTGTGCTTTGAATGAACACAGACTTTCCAAACCATCAGTGGTCTCAGGGTGATTAGTTTCCTGACCTACAAGCTCCTTAGAAGATATAAGGTCTTAAGTGATAGGAGCAGAATTATGCCATTCGCCTCATCAAGTCTACTCCGCCATTCAATCATGGTTGATCTATCTCTTCCTCCTAACCCCATTCTCCTGCCTTCTCCCCATAACCTCCAAAATCTATCTATCTCTGCATTAAAAATATCCACTGACTTGGCCTCCACAGCCTTCTGTGACAAAGAATTCTACAGATCCACCACTCTCTGACTAAACAGATTCATCCTCATCACTAGAGCCAGGTTTTTGCCATAAATGCCATGTGCCTATTTTGACGACTTCACCAAGATAATGCCTTTTTCACGAATGAGTGCCTAAATCAGCCTTTTTTCGCCGTTTTGCTAAAAGGTCGTGCTATTTTCTCTAGTTGTACCGTGATTACAATGACGTTTTTATGTTAGCACGTTAATATTAATGTTATTATTAACGTGTTAACATAGTATAAATTACAAGAATATTTCCACCACTGGGGCGAAACCAGGGGCGCCACATTCGTGCCGCTGCCCGCTGGTTCAGTCTTCTCCAAAATCTATTGATTGCTTCCAATTTTACAAACTTCCCACAAGCTACCACTTCCCTTGAGAAACGTGGCGAAACATTAGTGAACAACTTTCAGGTTTTCAACAAAGTAACTGACGATATTCGTAAAGTTCCTGGCGATGAGGGTAAAAACATACAAGGAAAATGTGAGAGTGATTTTAGCTAACAAAGATCTTGAAGAAATACAAAACATAGCTAAAGTTCTCAAAGGTAATTGTAATGCACAAGATATCGACATGTTTTGGGTGTGCACCAGTCACCTCAGCTGAGGTAAAAATAAGTTTTTCACAAATGAAGCATACTTTGTCTGACAGGCGGCATAGTTTAAAACCAGATAATTTGAAAGAAAATGCTAGTGCAGCCAGGCAACTTTGGTCATTTGTAGTATACCTTTATAATGATCATTTTTAACCATATCTTGGTGGCAGAAATACATGCCTTTTTTTTGTCAATAAATGACTTTTTCATGCCTTTTTTGTCATTTTATTATACCTTTTTGCCTGCCTATTCCAGAGTTTTTTAGTGCCTAAACATCCTGGCTCTACTCATCACCTTCCTAAAGGAACGTCCTTTAATTCTATAACAAAATATTTCAGAAAATGAGAACTTCAAAATATCTGAATGGACTCTTTCTATCAATGTTAGTGAACAGTAAACTCTTTGGGTTTTCATTAAAATTAAAATCACTTATAAAATTAAATCACTTATTTCATGCAATGGCTCGGCACTGAGCTGCAAGAAAAATGGTGTCCAAAATCAAACGCTCATAATATTGTCGCAATGCCATAATGGATGAATGATTCGTGGAGCTAGTTGGGAAGTAAGACTTAAAGTATTAAAATAATTTTACAGAAATCATTGTTGAATTCCCCATCTACCAATTCAGACAAGGCCACCTGACCCCCAAAGATAATGTTAGCAACAGTTTTCTATTAAAGCTTCAGCAAAAGGGAAGTACATTTTTTGCCTTATGTTTGAATATTATGTGAAACATGATAACAGACCACAACACTGCCGCCCTTCGGCATAAAATTAAGAAACCAAATTATTTCAGCAGGATTGTCTCAATGAAGCATAACTTCATTCCTCTTTAGTCCTTTTCACCAATGCGAGTGAACATCAGTTCACCCAGAAAGGGCTGGGTGGAAGATTGCAACCTTCACGTGGTCCGCCCTGTTTCGACTAATGCAATCAACTCGACGTGCACAAACGGAAGATCAAATAGAACAAGTCGGCCTACAACTTTAGGCTGTGCACGCCACATGAAGGAAGAAGACAGAAAGGGCATGTGTCCCCTCGGATGAGACCATTTTGGTACAACTGCTGAGTTATAGACAGCAATTTATGGAAGTATCTTGCCATTTCCCATTCACTGTCTAATAAGTCTTCACAATATTGTTAACCTTTTGAATCATAAGGTTTTCTCTTGACAGAGAGCAGAAGTTATGAGAAGGATCTTGGCCTTATCATGACCCATCACATTTTTTCCCCTAGAACCTTTCTTATACATCACAGGCCCCAGAAGCATTCCTTAAATCCACGGTGCTCTTGGGTCTTAACACATGAAGCCAATTTTAGCTTCCGTTCAAATATCTCAACACACACACATAAAGAATTATTATATTAGCATCCGCTCATGATGCATGTGAAAAAGAAATTTAAATTCTATTTTTGTCAGTAAGCCAGCTATTGTAAATTTGTCGTTTCATAACTGATACCCAAGAAACATTTTGTTGCTATTTCTTACTTTGAGACAGAAACAATGCATCTTACCTTCGCCAATCATTACAACTCCAATGGACATGCCCATGAACTTGCTTTTGGTCCATACATGAGTGTTTGCACATATGTTTTTCTCTTCGCACTCAACATAAAATCCTGAAACCGGTGGATGATGAGACACCTGTTCTGACACAAATCTTAAAAGATAGTCTGCTTGGCCTCTTCCCTCTGAACCACCGGAGCACTCTGTCGCTTGCCAGCAATTCTGTGATGAGCTACTACATGACTTCCCACTTGTGTTTCTCGGTACATTCCATGAGCAGTGAAATGTTTCACCAATTATTGGATTGTACGGTTTCTTAGCCACAGCTCCTTTACGGCCTTCGTGGAATGAGGTGAGATAATACTCAACAAAGCGGATCATTCTCTCTTCAGGATTTGCACCATCCGTGATAGCAATGAAGAGATCTGGATGGGACATAAAGTCTGCATACATCTCCAGTAATGAACGTTTCTCCAGAATAAAGGTTGGAAGAACCACCTACAGGGAAACCAGAAAAAACAAACTTTTATATGCACCCTTCATAAGCATTCAATTTTGGTAAAATTGTTATTAAACGATATCAGACAACTAATGACACTTCACAAGGTAATTATAAACTAGGAAAGTTAATTAGTTTATTCCAACATTTCACTGAAGTGCCATTACTAGCTGCAATAAAGTTTCATTGCATAGTCCTTCAGAAGCCAAGTTAAAGCCCTGTCCGTCTGTACAAGTTCATTGCAAGCGCTCTCCCGAGTTTGCCCCGATTCGAACTCGGAGATTTATGGTAATGGCCACTCGTCAGTACTCGGGGCTCTCGTGGCCTTTTTTCAACTTGTTGAAAGATCTTCACGAGTCTTCCCGTGCTTACCTGCCGTTAGCGAGTCTTCCTGAGTACCTGCCGTATGCGTAACGAGCCGCTAAGAGACGTCCCCGAGCTCCGATGTACCCGCTACGTTCATTCTCCCTGCTTACCACAAGTTTGATTTTTTTTTAACTCGGGAGAGCACTTGGAATGAACTCGCACCGTGGGACAGGGCTATTAGAAGTCCAATCAGCTCAACATGCACATGCTATTTCCTTGAAACAACAAACCAGTTCATCCCCTGCTTTCTGCCCATGGGCATGAGTGTGAATACAATAAACCCTTGTTATAACGGACCATAGAGGGGGAGGAATGATGTCCATTATTGCAAATTGTTTGCTATAACCGAATAAGGTATTAACATTGTACGTAGTTGAAACAAAGAACTGCAGATGGTGGTTAATACACAAAAGAACACAGAGTGCTGGAGTAACTCAGCAACATCTCTGGAGAACAAGGATAGATGCATCAGGCTGATACAGATTGCTGTTATTCCAGCACCTTGTGTCGTTTCACCTTAAAACTAGCCGCTGATCTGCCCCAACGAGCCCTTCTTCACCGGTTGATCCGCCTGTTGTTGTAGCTTACATTGTAGTCCCCTGACCGGATGCAATTTCGTCAGGCTACCGCTACCGACAGGACGCACACGGTCACTGTGAGGTTTCCCGCACCACCATCGACTCCTCCTCTACCTCCCCCACCGTCACCAACATCTCCCAAGGTGGGATATATCAGCAACGCCAGGGGAAGGGAGAGGACAAGGCGGTGGTGGAGGGGAGACAAGGCTGAGTGGACAAAGCGATGGTAGGAGGAGGAGGCAGTGGAGGGGAGAGGCTGATTGGACAGAGCAGCGGGAGATGGTGGAGGAGGGGAGAAGCTGAGTGCACACAAGCAGGAGGCGGGACAGGATGTGGCGGCAGTGGTGGAGTGGACAATGCGATGAGAAATGGAGAAGGCAGCATTGGAGGGAACAGAGGCTGAGTGGACAAAGCGTTGGCCAACAGAAAGAAGCAGCAGCTGGTGAGAGGGGAGGGAACCCCAAAGTGACCAAGCTACAATGTGAGCTGCAACAACAGTGTTGTCAACCGGATGGTGGGTGAAGAAGGGCTCGCTGGTGCATCTTGTAAGCTGTGTGTGGCGTGGAAGCCAGGGCTGTAAGTGGACGGAAGGCGGCGCGAGCCGGGGGTGGCGTCGGCAGGTCCATCCACAAACCCGGTCCGTTAAAGTCCGTTAAACGGGGTTTACTGTATATATAAAATTTATTTTGGAAATAGGCTTTTGAAGCTACTTTCATCAAACTTGCAAAAAATACATTCTATTCCTTCAACTGATCTCTTTTAGAGATCTTAAGATCTTAAGGGGTCTTGATTATAGAACCCTGCTGATGGAAATCTTTGTATTTATGCTATTACATCAAACACAAAAGTTTATTCTAATTCTATTACAATCTGTTTGTTTATATTTCCTACATCACTAACAAGAACTAAAAAAAGATTCTTCATAATTGACTTCTCCAATTTCAGGTAGTCCCTGCTTTCTCCTCCCCTTCCCAGCTCTCCCTCAGCCCACTGTCTCCGCCTCTTCCTTTCTTCTTCCCGCCCCCCCCCCCCCCACCCTCACACCAGTCTGAAGAAGGGTCTCGACCCGAAACGTTGCCTATTTCCTTCGCTCCATAGATGCTGCCTCACCCGCTGAGTTTCTACAGCATTTTTGTCTACCTTCCCTCATGACTACTGTTTTATAAAATAACACAAAATGTGCTGGAGGAACTCAGCGAGTCACAGGATCTCTGGAAGCAAAACGATGAATGATGTTTTGGGTTGAGACTCCAGGTTAGGACTGGGAGTACAGTGGAAAAATAGCCAGTACATAGAAGTGAGAGAGAGGGGTGAGACAGAGGCAGGTAGGCGATAGGTAGAATCAGGTGAGGGGAGGATGATGGGAAAATAATACTCAACACCAGTGCCCAGCAAGGATGCGTTCTCAGTCCCCTACGATACTCCCTTTACACTTAAGATTTGGCGTCCAAACTTGGCGGATTAAAGGGCCTGTCCTACCAGTATCCGACTCCATGCGATGAGCGCGATCAAACTAGAAGCGGGGGGCGTGCGGAGGTCGAGTGATCCCCGTACAGGGGCGTTCCCACCAGCATGCGCCTGCATGCGGCAAGCGCGACCAAACCGGCAGCGAGGGCCGCGCGGAGGTCGGGTGAGTGGCGCAACGCGGCGCAAAGTGAGGCGAACTTGGAGCGAAGTCTTAAAGGTAAGTTCGCCAGGACAGAGAGGGGCACACAGAAAGGGGCACAGAGGCACACACACAGAGGGCCACGGAGCCACACATAGAGGACAACGGAGCCACACACATAGAGGGTCACGAAGGCACGACGTCGAGACGGTGCGTAATGCGTTGAGGCGACTGCGAGCCGACAAGCCGTTGCCACGCGGAATTTTTGAACACGGTCAGTTTTTCGGAGCCCCGCACGATGTCGGGACGAACTCCGCACAATTGCGCACGGCTCCGGCGATCGAAGTGGGACCGGCCCAACGACGCCGGACGGCTCAAACGCCCACGTTAGGTCGCGCTAATCGCATAGAGTTGCATGCTGGTGGTACAGGCCCTTAAGGACAAGTTGCAGAGACAAACTAACCAACAAACCTTTGGAATGTGGGAGCAAACCAAAGCACCCAGAGAAAACCATGCGGATATGGAGAGAACATACAAACTCCATAGACAACGCCTGTAATCAGCATCAAGCCCAGGTGTCCGGTGCTGTAAGGCAGCAACTCTACCGCTGGGTCACTTTGTCAAATAATTCACCACATGTTTTACACTCGAGTGTCCTGCATTTGGGGACATCGGAGGACAGTGCAATGGGACGGCCTTGTCCTGGGAGATCGGCCATCTTGACCGATTCTCCCGTGCCACATAAGTTTGGTCAAGAGCTTTAAGTTCTTAAGTTTTATTTTTAGCAAATGATCTGTTGTGGATCAACCATGTTGAAGCAACAGCCAAATCAGCAAAGCAACACTTCGACTTCCTTGGCAGACTCATGAAAGTTGGCATGTCTCCAGTGGATTCCAAACTTCTACAGATACATTATATCGTTGTGTTGCATCACAGCTTGGTTCGGGAACAGCTCTGCCCAAGACCGCAAGAAATTGCCGAGTTGTGGTTATAACCCAGTCTATCACACAGATTGGACTCCCCACCAGCAAATCCAACTGCACTTCACGTTGCCTCGGGAAACCAGTCAACATAATCAAAGACTTGCCCCACACTGGCCATTCCTCCTTCTACCTACTCCTGTCAGGCAGACGATATAGAAACTTCAAAGCCTGCATCACCAAACTCAGGAACAGCTTCTATCCCTCTGTTATCAGGTTCTGAACGGTCCTTTCATAAGCTAGGTTATTGTCCGATTCAACTCTACCCCATTGCAGACATTGGACAATGTCTCTGGAACAATGTTCTGCACTCTGCATCTTCCCTTTTCCTCTACCTATTGTATTTGAGGTTAACTTGAATGTATTTATATATATTATATGATCTGACTGGATCGCAGGCAAAACAAGTTTTTCACTGGGCAGCAGTGCAATTGACAATGATAAGCGTTGGGACAAAGCATGATAAGTGGGGGGGGAACCTCCGTGAAGAAGAATGGAAGACCCGGCGTGGGGGGGGACCGCCATGAGGGACAGAGAGGGAACAAAGGGGGATCCGGTGTGGGACTGGGCGCTTTAGGTTTAGAATCCTCTGCCCAGGGGATTAACCTTAGTTTGTCTGTTTGTTTGTTTGTACGTTTGTTTGTTTGTATGTTTGTTTGCTCCGGTTAAGGCGCTGTGCACACAGCAGCCAGCCAACAGCCGCTTGTCTTTTTTTACTTTTTAATTTAATTTTAATTTCAAGTTTTCGTGTACCTCGTTGTGTGTCGTGACTGCTGGCGGCCCAACTTCCCTCCGGGGATGAATAAAGTTCTATCGTATCGTATCATAAGTGAGAGGTGAAAATAGAAAGTAGAAAGTTATTTTGGCAGGTGGAAGGGCATGTGGGAGGGGGTCGGGTTGGTAACCAAGATAGAAGAAATGCAACATAGACACAAAAAGCTGGAGCAACTCAGCAGGTCGGACAGCATCTTTGGAGAAAAGGAATAAGTGACTTTTCGGGTCGAAACCCTTCTTCAGACTGAGAGTCAGGGGAAAGGGAAATGTGAGATATAGACGGTGATATAGAGAGAGAGAGAGAGAGAGATATAGAACAAATTAACAAAAGATTTTCAGAAAGTGAAGATGATAAAGGAAACGGGGCATTGTAAGCTGTGGCCTAAGTTACAGACAATGAAACTCAACAAGACGGCTTTGAAGCTACTACTTATGACTTAGGTGGGGGAATGATAGAGAGAGAGAGAGAGAGGGGATACAATGGTTACTTGAAGTTAGAGAAATCAAATTCATACCATTGGGTTGGAAGCTGCAACAAGCGAAATACTGTTCCTCCAATTTACATTTAACCTCACTATGACAATGGAGGAGGCCCAGGACAGGAAGGTCAGTGTGGGAATGGGAAGGGGAATTGAAGTATTTGGCAACCAGGAGATCCGTTTATATCCAGGTAGACTGAGCAAAGGTGTTCGGCAAAATGATCACCTAGTCTACGCTTGGTGTCGCCGATGTCCACACCTTGAACAACAGATACTGTTAGAGGAGGTGCGAGTGAACCTCTGCTTAACCTGAAGGGACTGTCCGGGTCGCTGGACAGAGTCGAGGGGGGAGGTATAGCGACAGGAGTTGCATTTCCCGCAGTTGCAGAGGAAGGTACCCGGGGAGGAGATGGTTTGTGTGGGGAAGGATGAGTCAACCAGGGAGTTGCTGAGGGAACGGTCTCTGCGGAAGGTAGATGGGAAGATGTTGCTAGTGGTGGGATCCCATGGCAAAAATGTCAGAGGATTATGTGTTGTATGCGACGGCTGATGGGTGAAAGGTGAGAACTAGGGGGACTCTGTCCCTCTTGCAACTAGGGGGAGGAGGAGCAAGAGCGGAGTAGCGGGATAGCAAGGAGACATGTGTGAGGGCCTCATCTATGATGGAAGATGGAAACCCATATTGTCCTGGTATGGAACACCTCATCTTGGATGCAGATGCAGCGTAGACAGAGGAATTGGGATTTGAGGATAGAGTCTTTGTAGGAAGCAGGGTGGAAAGAGGTGTAGTCTAGATAGTGTGGGAAGAAATGCAAATGAATAGCTATGTGGGTGATGGGCAGCTGCAACCAGAGGAGGTAAGGCTGACTAATGAGTAGTGTGGAGAGGAATGAACAAAGTGAACAGGAACCTGGATGGAGACACAAGGAACTGCAGATGATGGAATCTTGAGTAATAGAACAAGTGCTGGAGTAACTCAGCAGCATCTGTCCAGGGAAAGGATAGACAACATTTTGGGTTGGGACACAGCCTGGGTGTTTTGGTGAGAGTGGGAAAGGGACAACAGGAGTATAGGTTACCTAAAATTAAAAAGATAATTCTGCTTTATGCTCCCCAAGCAGAATATGAGATGCTGTTCTAGTTTTTATGTTGGTCGTGGAGAAGGCTGAGGTTAGGCATATCTGTGTGTGAATTGGAAGGGGAGTTGTAGTGACCTGCAACTGGAAGAACTGAAACAGTGAAGAAAGCAAATGGCATGTTGGCCTTTATAACAAGAGGAATTGAATATAGGAACAAAGAGGGCCTTCTGCAGTTGTACAGAGCCCTCGTGAGACCACACCTGGAGTATTGTGTGCAGTTTTGGTCCCCTAATTTGAGGAAGGACATTCTTCCTATTGAGTGAGTGCAGCGTAGGTTTACAAGGTTAATTCCCGGGATGGCGGGACTGTCATATGCTGAGAGAATGGAGCAGGTGGGCTTGTAAAATCTTGTAAAAAGGATGAGAGGATATCTCATGGAAACATATAAGATTGTTAAGGGCTTGGACACACTAGAGGCAGGAAACATGTTCCCGATGTTGGGGGAGTCGAGAACCAGGGGTCACAGTTTAAGAATAAGGAGTAAGCTATTCTTAAACTGAACGGAGACGAGGAAACATTTTTTCTCACAGAGAGTGGTGTGTGTGGAATTCTCTGCCTCATGGGGCGGTGGAGGCAAGTTCTCTGGATGCTTTCAAGAGAGAGCTAGATAGGGCTCTTAAAAATAGCGGAGTCAGGGGATATGGGGAGAAGGCAGGAACGGGGTACTGATTGGGGATGATCAGCCATGATCACATTGAATGGCAGTGCTGGCTCGAAGAGCCAAATGGCCTACTCCTGCACCTATTGTCTACACTTGGTCTCACCAAGGGAAAGGAGGCCACATCGTGATCAGTAAAAAGTTGGACAAGGTGCATGTGAATCTCTGCCCCACTTGAAGGGCTGGTTATTCCAGAGACGATGATAGCAAGTGCTGAATCTCCTACAGTTGCAGGGGAAAGTGCCAAGGGACAGGGTTGGGAGGATGGGAAGGGATGATTGGACCAGAAATTCACAGGGAAATTAGTCCCTCCAAAAAGCATAAATGGTTTTAGTTTAATGTAGACACAAAATGCTGCAGTAACTCAGCGGATCACCCATTCCTTCTCTGGAGAGAAGGAATGGGTGACGTTTCGGGTCGAGGCCCTTGTTCAGACTGATGTCAGTGGAGGGGGCGGGACAAAGATAGAATGTAGTCGGAGACTGATTTAAACCAGCATCTGCAGTTCTTTCCTACACACTAACGGTTTAAATTTATTGTTTATTATCACGAGTACTTAGGAACCTTTGTTCTGCATGCTATGTAATCAAATCAGATAATGCTATGCATAAATATAATCAAGCCGCACTCAAGCACAATAGGTAGAGTAAGGGATGGATACAAAGTGCAGAATATAATTTACAGGTAGAAAAGAGATTTAAAGAGTTGGGCGATTATTGTATCGACGATAGATCATCCACTGGACGAGCATGCAAAGATTCACCTCACGCTGGCACCATCTTGGCTGGATGTAGAGGGACAGAACTGACTGTTTGTTGGATCTCATCACAGCTGGAGAAGGATTACACACTGGATGGGGAGGAAGGTGGAGTGAAAGTTGAGGATCAAGGTAGTGGTGGGGGGAGGGTAAAAGTAGTCATGCATAACATGGTGGAAATGCTTGTAAAGAATCCATTAAGTGCAGCAGAGAAGGAGTGACATCTTTTGGAGGTGCCGTTCAGAAGTCCTAGAGCGGAAAGCATCACTTAGAGAACAGATGAGATGAGAAAACCGAGGGATGGCATTCTTTTAGGAGACAGGGCGGGAGGTGATGTAGTTATGATAGCTGTGCGAGTCCATGGGTTTATAGTATCTATTGGTAGATAGTTTGTTGGGATGCAGAGATTGATGTACATTCCTTTAATCTTCTCAATTGCATTGGGTGATTACGATGTTGTTGTCCCTACCATGGCGAGACCAAGCACAGCCACGCGAACTGTTTTACAGAGCACCGATCTCGATCCTGATTTTCCATTAGATATCAGCTCAGCACCCCTTCCCATTCCCACACCCCCGGCATGTCCGTCCGTGGCCTTCTCCACTCCAACAGGGAGGCCAAATGCAAACCAGACCACCACCTCCTCGCATTCAGCTCAGCTGGCCCACAACCCAGCACTATGAACATTGTATTCTTCAGCTTCAGATTAATCCACACCCTGCATTCCTTTCTCACTCCCAGCAGTCTATTCACGTTCTCTCGCTTGGTTCACCCGTTACATCCATCCCCTTTGTTACCCATCCCCCCCCCACCCCTCAATCCATCAATCATCATCCCTCCCTTATCTAGTTCCATCTATCAGCCTGTCTCACTCCTCCCTCTCACCTCTTTATACTCGCTAATCTCCCTCTACACTCTTGGTTCGGAGAGAAAACCCACGCGGTGACGGGGAGATCGTACAAACTCCGTACAGATAGTACATAGTCGGGATCGAACCCGGGTCTCCGGCGCTGCAAGCGCTGTAAGGCAGTAACTCTACCGCTACGCACGATGTACTTACTCGTGTCAAATCCATACCCAGCTTCAGCTGAGATAACAAGTGTAGAATCACACTACGCTGTTCTTCAACAACTCCAAAATCATCTTCCTCCTCATCCTCAATGGTATCCTCTGTTTCGTCATCTGGATTTATTTCTTCCGGCTCCTGCAGACAAAAGTAAGTCAATAAAAAGTGATGAACACATTTTTGTGAACTGATTATAAACATGTACATCATTGAAAAGGTCATTAAGATTATGTATCAATATAAATGTTTTGAAAGGAACCAGTATTTCATATACTGGGACTTAAGAATTATTAAAAGACTTGATCCAAAAACTGTAACCAAAAAAAAAACTTGTTCAACTTATATTAGATGATTGTAAGATAAATACCAAAATGTAACATGGCAACCATGTTAAATTAAAATTTGACTTACTCCAAAATAGTTTTTGATCATAAACCTGGTGGCTTGCCTTCTGGAAAATCATGACATGAGTGGGGTGGGAGATTGCAACCTTCACATGGTCCGCCCTGTTTCGACTAATGCAATCAACCCGACATGCACAATCAAATAAGATCAAATAGAACAAGTTGTCAGACAACTTTAGGCTGTGCACGCCATACGCAAGAAGAAGATGTCATGACTAATTTTAAAAATACAAACCTGGAGAGTGGGATTCAGTAATAGACCACAGAAGCCATTACACCACCATGTAAGATATATCCACAAATATGCTTTACCAAGCAGGAGCTGTCAGTGAATACAAATGATAATCATGGCATCTTCAGGCAGACATTGGCTCACACACCACTGTCCACAGATTTGATCTGGTACTTTTACAGTTGTTTGCATCATTCACTTTTACTTATTGAAGCATCTGGGAGTCCTCGTGTGACTTTATTATGTTTACACTTACTCCAGGAACTGTAGCTGTGGCTTGTAGCAATAACCCCAGCACCCCACAAAGTTGCAGTGCCTGTGGTGTCAACATAAGGTAATGGGTAGGAGACTTGGAATAGGAGGAAAACGTTTTGCACTGAGGATGGTTGAAAGCTGAAACATATGTCGACGGGGAGGCAAGTAATCACAAAACATTAATATTTAGATGGTATTTAAAGTGCCATCTTATTGAAGGCTATGGGTCGGATGCTGGAAACTAATATTGGTACAAATAGATATTTTATGGCCAACACAGTCACAATTGGGTGTTTTATATTGGCTGCCATTTTGAGGCAGCGCCTCCACGAGGTAGATCCCTCTGATGGTGTGGAGGTCAGTACCGGTGATGGGCATGAGCAATATTTACTGTCCAATTTCCATGCTGTATAACTTTACGCGCAGAACAACCTCAGGACAGGATGGCAGACCACGATAGTCTTTTTTCACGTGTTCATTTTTAGGTTCTTACATACAGATTCCCAAACGATAAGGCAATTTTAAAACAATTAGTTAATTTTCCCCTCAATTACATCTCCTGATTTTCTGGTTATTAATAACAAATTGCACAGTGATTCATAAATAAATAGGAATGTAATCTTTAAACTCTTTGTCAAATGGACGGCACGGTGTTGCAGCAGCAGAGTTGCTGCCTTACTGCACCAGAGACCCAGGTTTGATCCTGACTTTGGGTGCTGTCTGTACGGAGTTTGTACGTTCTCCCTGTGACCTGCGCGGGTTCTTTCAGCGATACCCTGTTTCCTCCCACAATCCAAAGACATAAAAGTTTGCAGGTGATTTGGCATGGTGTAATTTGTAAATTGTCCCTGGTGTGTGTAGGATAGTGTCAGTATGCGGGGATCGCTGATCGATGCAGACTTGGTGGGCCAAAGGGCTTATTTCCGCACTGCATCACTAAACTAAATAAAATGTGACATAAATTGATTAAATTATAATAACATAAGCCACGCTGAAGAACTCACTGATGTGGAAGGTGTTATCATCAGAAAAGATGTAATGGAACCACTTGTAATCCAAGTTACCTAATCCCCTGAAATACAGTAAAGCAAAGAATCAGATATGGACCACACAAAAGTGAGAGTGAAGTGGAAATCGACAACAAATGGGGCAAGGTGGTGCAACGGTAAAGTCCCAGTGCCAGAGACCCATGTTCGAACCTGACTACGGGTGCTGTCTGAATGGAGTTTGTACGTTCTCCCCATCACCTGCGTGGGGTTTTCTCCGAGAACTTTGGTTTCTTCCCACACTCCAGGCATACAGGTTTGTAGATGAATTGGCTTGGTATAAATGTACAAATTGTCCCGAGTGTAAGGGTGGCGTTAGTGTGCGGGGATCACTGGTCGGTGCAGACGCGGTGGGCCGAAGGGCCCGTTTCTGCGCTGCATCTCGAAACTAAATGAAAGACGGTGAAACTTGAATTCTATGTTAACAAATATCCCTTTGACTGCATCAGATGCGTCGTTGCGAGCATATCGATGGGTTGCATCACGGCCTGGTTCAGCAGCTTGAACACCCAGCAATAAATTACTGAAAGTGGTAAACATTGCCCCGATCCATCACAGATTTCTAAGTCTACTGACCTTCGCACCATCGAAGGGAACTATAAGAGTCGTTGCCTTAAAAAAGGCAGCCAATATAAAAGACCACACCATCCTTGTCACGCTCTTATTTCACTCCTACCATCAGGAAGGCGATACAGGAATCATGACCACCACATTCAAAAATAGCTTATACCCAACTAACATCAGGCTCTTGAACACCACACAACACTAACCTCAACTATGAACTTATGGACTGTCAATGGTTGCACCAAGGACTTTTATATTTTCTTGCACAAGCGTTGTGGTTATTAATTTACAGAATTGTTATTATAAATTATCTATGTATATTGTCCTTACAGGCATGTTAGAGGCATGAGTTTCATGGTTTGGTACTTAGTCAGATTGCATGGGATCCAGGGACAGCCAAGAAACGATACAGAATTAGCTTCATGATATAGTTGGAAAAGTGTTTATTAGATGACCAATGGTGTGCCTCAGAGATCAGTGCTGGTTTCACTGCTGTTTGTGGTTCATCTCAACGATTTGGAAGATAATGTACGTCATAATTAGTAAGTTTGCAGATGAAGTTGCAAAACACTTTAATTCTCCTTCCCATTCCCACACTGACCTTTCTGTCCTAGGTCTCCTCCATTGTCAGATTGAGTCTAAACACAAATTGTAGGAACAGAATCTCATATTTTGCTTGGGCAGCTTACAGCCCAGTGGTATGAATATTGATTTCTCTCACTTCAAGTAGCCCCGACATTCCATCTCTCTCTATCCATCTCCCATTCAAGTCACACCAACTTCTTGGTTTCATCCAACAAGCAGCTCACAATGGCCCGTTTCCTTTATCATCGTTACTTTTTTGCATATCTTTAATTCATTGTTCTTTATCTCTCTACATCATCGTCTATACATCTCGTTTCCCTAGCGGGGAGAGAGCGGGACCACACATTACCCCGCCGGCCGCTGCTCAAGGCCTAGCCACCCGATACGGTGGGCCTATTTGGGGCAGCTGGCCGAAGACGTCCTCACCGGCGTGGACCCTGAAGATCCCTGGGCGCTGGTTGCTCGTCCAGCCCAGCAGCAGTGTGGAACCTCGACCGGCCATGAGTCGGCGGTCCCGCGACGGATTCCCCGGCAGCTTCCAGCCTCCGCCGAGGGCGCGGCAGCGCAGCCGGCTTCTGACGACACCGGCGACGTTGGGTGGAGTCCCTACCAGCAGTGGTGGGGTGAGGCCCATTGATGCCGGCTGCCAAAATGATCGCCATGGCCTACTGGCAGCCACAGCGACTACAAAATTCGCCGCCGCGGCCGGAAGCGACACCCGACCTGCTGACCGCTGTCAACCTCTGCTTTTGCATTGGTCTCCTTCCACCCCTCGGCGTACCTTGGGATGGCCCACAGGCGGAGCGTCGTCTGCGCCCGTGGGCCCCTCCGTCCCGACCCATAGCCGGAGGCAAGAGCCGCCCTCGACCATGATTGCGCACCTTCTGGTACAACTTTTATGCCTGAATAAAGTAACCCATTTGTTCACCACGCTTGGTGCCTCTACAGGCTTGTATTTTGGGAAGCCACACCAGAGCTGGCCATTCACAGTAAATGGCAGGGCTCTGGGGAATGTTCTAAAGCAGACGGATCTAGGACAGGTACATAGTTCCCCGAAAGCAGTCAAAGGTAGATACGGTGGTAAAGAAGGCATTTGGTACATAGTCCTTCATCAGTCAGGGTATTGAGAATAGAACGTTATGTTCTAGTTGTACAAGATATTGGGGAGGCAGCACTTGGAAGTACGGTGCTCACTGTTGGTCACTCTACTATAGAAAGGATGTCATGAAGGTGGAAAAGAAGGTGCTGAGAAGATTTACAAGGAATGCTGATAGGATTTGAGGGCCTGAGGTTGGGCAAGCCAGGACTTTATTACTTGGTGCAGTGTAAGCTGAGGTATGATCTTATGGATGGGTATAAAAATCATGGGGAATCGTATTGTGTGAATGCACAATCTTTTACACAGTGTAGGGGAACCAAGAACCAGAAAACATAGCTTTAAGGTGAGATGGGCGAGATTTAATAACCCAAGGAGCAAGTTATTCAGTTGGAGGGTAGTGGGTAGATGGAAAAAGCTGCCAGAAGAGGTAGTTGAGGAAGGTCTGGAACAGCATTTAAAAGACACGGATAAGAAAAGTTTAGAGGGAGCCAAACGGGGCTAGTTAGATGGGGCTTCATGGATGAGTTGAAACAAAAGGTCCGTTTCGATCATTCATAATGGCATTCTTGACAATACAATGGAGTAAAGAGAGATGAAGGAAAAGGTCTGTGCTGGAAATTAAACAAGGACAGTTCTACGTAATCCATGCACGCGGCGGCATGAGGGTCCCATATCGGTTCCCAGAACTACAGCTTTGATATGTAGAAAAAGAGAACTCCATAACATGAACACATTTAACCAAGTGAACAAGGATGATGCTACACTGTTCAATCTCCATTCAAAGCAGCATTATATTTACAAAGATGAAGTCAGTCAAGGCCTTAGAAGAAAATAAAATGAGCAGAAAAGGGAGTAAAACGGGGAATTAGGAGCTCCAAGGAACCTTAAAAAAACACTTGGCATGTAGGATGAAAGATAAAAGAACAAGGTATTTTATACATATATTAAAAACAAGAGGATAACTAGGGAGAGAAAACAATATTTTACCTTTATTAAAAAGGGAAAGGAGGATTAGACATGAATTTACTGGCAAGTGAGCTTCACATCAGTGATAAGGAAGAGGATTCTTAGGGATAGGATTTAATCACATTTGAAAGAGAATGGGCAGTCAAAGGATGCAGAAAAATATAGATTAGTTAATGATATGGCCAGAGAAATGGGAGATGGAGTTTAATCTGGGAAAGTATGAAAGTGTGAAAACGGAAAGGATGAGAAGGAATTTCTTCCCAGAGGCCATTAGGACTGTAAACTCCTATCTCACCAGGGACTAACTTTACTGTACCAATTTACAGTTGTGTGATGTCTTTCTAAAATAGCTGATTTTTCTTTTTTTTCCTCGCACAAATATGTAATATGTGAATATGTGATTCTGTTCCATTCTGTTTTGTAGTTTTTTGCACAAATCTGCAAGTATTGCCACTTTTCTTTTCACTGCACATCTCGTATGTGTATGTGACGAATAAATTTGACTTGACTAGACTTTGGTTAGGTTGCATTTGGAATATTGTGTGCAGTTTTGGTTGTACCATTACAGGATAGATGTGGAGGGTTTAGAAATGGTGCAGAAGAGATTTGCCAATACACTACCTGACTTTGAGGCGATTAATAACATGGTTGGACAAACCTGGATTGTTTTCTCTGGAGTGGCAGGGGGGCAACCAATAGAGGTTTATAAAATTATGAGGCATAGCTAAGATAAACAGAATTTCTTTCCCATGGTGCAAATGTCAAATAGTAGAGGGGACTAGTTTAAGGTAAAAAGAGGAAAGTTTAAAGTGCAAGGCAAGGTTTAGTTTTATGTTGAGTTTTTTTTAAAGAGAGTGGCAATAGAAACAAATACACTAGTAGGATTCAAGGGGGTTTTATATCGCTCGAGTGCAGGCAGATAGGATTCATTTAACTTGACATCATATTTGGCACAGACGTCAAGGGCAGAATCTCTATCTCTAAATATATATATATCTCTTTAACCCATAAAACCCAACTCAGAATTCAACAATTTGAAGTGTGATGGAACAAGCCAATTACGACAAAAGAACTGTTTTACTGAGCTGATGTTACATTCAGCACCGAGTACTTCAGATTTCCAGCAATTGTTGTGTAGGTCTCACATCTCCAACATTTGACCTTTGTTTTGCACTCATCTGCCCTTGCTCATCTTCTTCTATTTGCATCTCCTCCAAACAGATCAGTTGCAGTTGACATGGTTTCACCACTATCTCAATCCACGTCTCCAGTTTTTGTCCCATTTAGTTTGTCCCATTTATGTTTGTCCAGCATATCACAGACATTCCCGTATCCTTTCCACCTCCCCCCTTTTCTGCAGCTTAAATTATAGACGTCTTGCTAGTTCTGATGACATATTATTAAAAAATGTATTTGCAGATACTGTCTGATCTGCAGAGCATTATGAAATTTTATTTTGCTTTTATTCTATCAAATATTGTTTTTTTCCCTCCTTAACATCACAATTGAATTGGATGAAACATCTCAATTTACATACTGGAGAAACACCTGAACAAATAAGCCACAGTTAATACCGACCTCATTAGGGTGTGTGGACGAGTGTGTTACACCAAAACCATCTGAGTGTTCCCCAACCAGAAGGCTTGGATTAACCAGCAGGTCCATAATCTCCTGAGAACCAGAACAAGTCTGGTGACACAGATTCACATACAAAATTCAGATATGACCTCAATATTACCATTA
Source organism: Raja brachyura (assembly GCA_963514005.1). Next base: position 85,256,716 of record OY740787.1, read on the forward strand.
AAAAAAAGCTAAAAGGGATTTTTCGTTCTAAACTTGAGGATGCGTTGGACGTTCAACAACTGTGGCAGAGTTTGCATGCAATCATTTCATACAAACCAAATCCAGGGGACAGCTCAGGCGACAGCGAAGCAACACTCCCAGACGAATTCAATGTGTTCTATTCACTTTTCGAAAAGGAGAACGTTGATGTGCCTTCCGGGACCCCCAGAGCCCCCGATGGTATTGCAATCACAGTCATCGAATCCGACGTCAGAAGATCTTTCTGGAGACTGAACCCTTAGATAACATCTGGACCTCATGGTATACCTGGTCTTCTTCTTCTTCTTCTTGCGTTTGAGGCAGCAGAAGTTATGTAACGCCCTCCAGGCGCTGTAGCCAGTTAGGCCTTCCACATTCAGCTGCAGCAGGGTGATGCCAACTGGTTCAATATCCATAGGTACTTGCCTTAAAAAGGGCGCATGCCCGGATGGCACCGAGCGACTGAGGTTGCATTAGGGCTGCAAGGTGTGGCGACTGAAGTTGCATTATCTCTGCTGCTGTCTCTGTTTGTTGTCTGAGGTCAGTTGACAAGGCTCATCACGGGGAGGTCGCATTCTTAAATCCTGTGCGGACCAAATGGCTGGAGTTTTTGTGGACACCTTCAACCTCTCATTACTGAGGACTGAGGTTCCGACCTGCTTTAAAAGGGCATCAATAACACAGATGCCCAATATGATTAAGGTGACCTGCCTCAATGACTACCGACCGGTGGCACTAATGTCCGTAGTGATGAAGTGCTTTGAGAGGTTGCTTTATGGCATGTATCAACTCAGACCTCAGCAACAACCTGGACCCGCTACAAATTACCCACTGCTGCAATAGGTCAACAGAGAATGTGATCTCGCTGGCTCTTCATTAGATCACTTGGACAATAAAAATGCATACGTCAGGCTATTGTTCAGACTACAACCTGGCACCCAACACCATAATCTGCTCCAAAATTGTTGCCAATTTCAGGGAACTGGATCTCTGCACATCCCTGGACAACTGGATCCTATATTTCCTCATCAACAGGACTCAAACAATATGAATCGGCAACAACACTTCCTCCTTGATAACCATCAACACAGGGCCACCTCAAGGCGGTGTGCTCAGCCTCCTGCTCGACTCACACTATACCCATGACTGTGCAGCTGGACACAGTTCCAACTCCATCTTTAAATTCGCCCACGGCACCACCATCGTGGCCGAATTACGAATAGCAAGTCAGAGGATGGGAGGGAGATCGATCGTCCGACTGAATGGTGCCACAACAACACCTTGTTCTCAACGTCAGTAAAACCAAGGAACTGATTGTTCATTTTAGAAGAGGAAGGCCAAGGGTCCACAAAACAGTCTTCATCGACAGGCCAGTGGTGGAGAAAATTAACAACTTTACATTACTGGGCGTGCATATCTCTGAAGATCTGTCCTGGACCCAGCGCATTGATGCAATTATAAAGATAGCCCATCAACGTCTCCACCTCCTTAGACGATTGAGGAGATTGGGTATGTCGACGAACACTCTCGTACACTTCTTCAGGTGTGTGGTAGAGAGCACATTGAATAGTTGCCTCATGGCCAGGTTCGGCAACTCGAATGCTCAGGAACGAAGGAGTTTACAAAAAGTCATAAATACTGACCAGTCCACCATGGGTACTGGCCTCCCCACCATCATCCCATCGCCATCTACAGGAGGCGCTGCTTTATAAAGTCCGCCAGCATCATCAAGGACCCGCACAATCCTGGCCACGCTCTCATTTCTAGTGAGCACTACGTTTACATACCTGTATTGGTGCTGAAAGTAAGAATTTCATTGTTGCATTTTGGGACATATGACAAGAAACACTCTGGACTTTCCTAGTGTAATCACATAATTTCACCTTATACCTGTGTGCATTCAGAAGGCGGCACCCTGGTTGCTAAACACTAACTGCCACTCCCATTCCCACTGACCTTTCTGCCCTGGGCCTCCTCCATTATCAGAATGATGCCCAACGCAAATTGGAGGCACAGCACCTTATATATCACCTGAACAGCGTACAAAACAGTGGTATGAATATTGATTTCTCTAACTTCAAAAGTAACCCTTGCATCCCCTCTCTCTCCCCATCCCTCCAACACCCTAGTTCTCTGACTAGTTCACTCTCCTTCTGATTCATATTATTGATTGAATGCCTCGTCAGCTTCCCCATAGCTAACAATGAACCATTCTTCATGTCCTTATCATCGTCTGCTTAGAACTGTTTGCACATCTTCCCCCACCATATTTCTAGACTCCCTCTTCCTTGACTCTCAGACAGAAGAAAGGTCTTGACCCAAAACATCACCAATTCCTCCTCTCCAGAGATCCTGCCTGTCTCGCTGAGTTACTCCAGCATTTTGTGTCTATCTACGGCAACATGTTCCATTGAATGAGTCACTGTGATTCAAATGTACATGGAACTTTGAAATGTACAGTGAAGTCGAGTCAGTACAATGACCAATTCTTAGCTTGATCATTTTATCAGATTGTCATGTAGGTGAGCAGAAAGACTAAATATTAGTCACCGTTCCTACTACTCACAGCAAGCTTATGCAACTGATACAGCATAACTCAAAAGACTGCAGCAATAAAAGTGAATACATTTTAGCATGAAAATACGGAAGGGAGTTAGATAGATACTAGAGACACAAGAGACTGGAGACAAGAGACTGCAGAAGCTGGAACCTTGAGCAACAATCAATGCACTCAGCAGGTCATGCAGCATCGATGGGGGAGGGGGGTTGCAGTGGGTAATGAATTGCCAATGTTGAGGGTTGAAACCCTGCATCAGGAGTGAGCGTGAAGAGGGGAGACCACCAGTATAAATTGGAAGGTGGGCTTTGATGCTGGCTTGTATTTAGAAACAGCAGCATCTATCATGGGTTTGCTTGACATGGATTTTGCAATGTAGCTCTCCGTTCAAACTCAAACTAGAAGCAATCAAAGAAGTAGACATGAATAAATCATTTGCAAGACTATCATGGCTCACTTGCTCAAATAAAAAACAAGAGCAAGCCTTTGAAGCGGATTTGAATGGCTTTACATTTGGTCTTTCCAATTATATTTATACTTCTCAACAAAACCTGATCCAAATCAATAGAGACAAATTAGCTATACAGTTAGTTATACAGCACAATTAGCTATACAAGCTTAGAACATAGAACAGTACAGCAAAAGAACAGACCCTTCGGCCCACAATGTCTGTGCTGAACATGATGCCAAGACCAATTCTTAGCTGCCGGAACATAATCCATATCCCTCCTTTCCCGTCAGATCCATACGTCTATCCAAAGGCCTCTTAAATGCTACCATGTTATCTGCCTTGGCCACCAGCCCTGGCAGCACATTCCAGACACTCACCACCCTTTGTGTAGGTATGTTACAATAGCTACCTTTAGCAGCGTTGCAGTTCTGCCGCTCCCCGTGTGCGTGACTTTGGCGCCTTTCAGAGGGGGGGCGTGTTTAAAGTGCCGTTTTTCTACAGACAGGGCAAATCGATCCATGTCGGGCAATTTTGTTGCTGAAGAAAAATCGCTCCGACATTTCATTCATGAAGGTATTTTTAAACTACTCTAGATTATTTATTAACTAGAGTAATTAAAAAATCATCTTCTAAAGCCGTGAGCGCCGACAGCGGGAAGGATTTTATGTAGGGGAGAAAATAAAGTACAGTTTATTTTTATATTAAAACGTGGTTTTTAGGAAGCCTTTAATCACATTTTCATGTTGCGAAATGGGGACAAAAAAAATGTATGAACCGGCAGTGTTTTTCATGCCGACTTCACCGCAAACCGCAGCGTTCTAATCCACCGCATTCCACTAAATCCCACTCGCTAGTTGATTTAAATGGCCATTCATTTACAGGAATTAAACACTAAATTCCTTCCATTTGGCCTATAAATTCATGAAAATGAGATTTAAAAAATATGTTATATTGTGAATTATTGTGTGAATGTTATTTGGACACTTAGGCAATTTAAAAAAAGTTTATCTTTTCTTAAGAAATGGATAGATGTTTAGATCTAGTAATTGAATTTTGTAATTAGCTACAATTAGGTAACTAATTATATGCTTTAATTTCAGGTCATCCAAGTAATATTGTTTCATATTAGTTTCAGAATGCTTCAATCTATAATAACTGAAAATTTCATTGAGTCCTCTTAATTTTTAAGAAAGTTATGGGCTTTTGACTGTCCTAGATCACAGCTTTTGTGTTAAGTCAATGGAAAGGCAATGGGGAACAAGATGCTAATTTCTGAGTATGAAAATGGCCATAACTTTTTTAATACTGTAGATATGAAAGTGAATTAGGTGTCAAATTAAACTTATTTGTATGCTTTATCTGATGGGATAAATTGCAGACTTGATTTTTTAAATCTCAAAATTTTGTAACGTTGCTACTTTGTGCAAAAAAAAACCTTCTCCAGGCAACTTGCTTTCAAAAGCGAAAATAAACCGATAAAGTTTAACTAAAATTTAAATCAACAAAAAAATAACGATTTCTATCCAATTTAAAGAATAGCAATATCCAATTGTGCTAAAGCCTCGTGCTGATAAAACATTTAAAAGTACTGCGTCGGAATAATGACATCAAATAATTTGTGCAGAATATCGTGTTGCAACGGATTCAGTGACGATGAACCTAGGACCACAAAGTGCCTGTTGTAAACTATCTTCATGTAATGGTTGTTGACATATTTGATATATGATTCATATTATGAGCCTTTTCCTTTAAAACAAAAAGATTGTTTGATCACTTACAATATTAAGTAATATTAAGTTTTAAATATGAAGAAAGGAACACGAGAAACCAAGGAAGATTTTTAGGACTGAACAGAATTGGCCTTGCTAAGCCTTTTGGCTGATCATTTCCATCGTGTTATAATACTATTTCATTGCACTAGACAGCCACAAAGTCACAAAATTGCTGTACTGAGCTATGCAAAGAGTTGTGACATGTATGAAGTACAGGCGATCCCTAGTCACGCAGTTCCGGTAACAGACATTTGCTCTAACAAAATTCACAAATCACTATTGAAAAATCTGGGATCAGAAATTATCTCGTACAAAATGTGAAACGTAATAAATGAACAGACTTTTCTCAAACTTGCATTTCTTGGTACATGCTTTTCATAGCAAATAATGTTTGTGACTAAAACCCCCAGTAACGCAGGGGTCACCTATAATGAGCTGAGTGAACGAGTTATGCAAAAACCCTCGTCGACAAAAGTAAACATGAGAAAAAAAATAGGTTAATCAATGAGCAGATATATCAAAAAAGCAAAAGCAAAAATCATAACAATCTGAGCTTCATGAAGATTCTTCTTTATGCTGAATGACTGTCAAAACTAATGAACAGCAAAGCTGGTCAATATTCAAATAAAAGTTTTAATTTTAAAAATATATAAACTTTGTACAAGTCATTTCTCAAAGAAACATAATGTACATGAGAATAATTCACAATAAATTGCAATATTGCTTTTATCTGCCTTTTCCTGGATTTAATGCCTCTTCGAATTGTTGACAGGGAAAGGACAGGGTAATGGGTAACCATTCCTGCATTTTTCATGGACTTCAGTTAATAAAAAGTGTAACAATGTTTTACAATTTTGCACGATTTACAGGATTACAAATCTGTGAAAAAGGTCAGTTATTAGTGCCCTGAAAATTACAGGAGGAAAAGAAAAGGGGGGTGGGGGGACCCTTTGATGTACTGAAAATAAAAGTACAAGATTTGAAATGAAAAAATACTTCAACATAATGATGTTAGGAGTTGGGAGCATGGAGGGCATATTTGAAAAGTATAAGAACCAAGGAAAGAAAGTTAGAGGACTGCATCAGCAAGTGGCTACAATAATAAAGCAGTACAATCTTTTAATAAGTTAGCTGGCACAACAGGAAACAGCTCAAGCAGCTCAAATAGATAGCCTGGTGATTCCTGAGAATACAGACCTTAGGAAAATGGTAATGAGGTACCAGAGGGAAAGCTACAGCTTTCTTATTGCCTAATGCTTTCTCCTGTAACCCTGGCTCAGCAAGATTGAATTGGTCATTCCACTTCCCAAAATGATGAAAAAGTATGCATGGGCATTTCTGTAAGGAGAGATTGGATTTCAAAATTTATAATCTTTATTGCATTTTAATTCACATACAAAACCACTGTGCCATTTTGTCTTATGCAGAGTGAAGGCAAAAGGAGAAAATATAAAAAGTATTTCCTTTACAGTATTTGTGATGTAATTTGACAAACTTGATTGATTAACTTGAAGATAGATGCAAAATGCTGGAGTAACTCAGCGGGCCAGGCAGCATCTCTGGATAGAAGGAATGGGTGATGTTTCTGGTCGAGACCCTTCTTCAGACTTCTACTTCAGTCTGAAGAAAGGTCTCAACCCAAAACGTCACTCATTCCTTCTATCCAGAGATGCTGCCTGTTCCGCTGAGTTACTCCAGCATTTTGTGTCTATCATCAATGTAAACCAGCATCTGCAGTTCCTTCTGACACATTGTTTAACTGGTATTTTGTTGAAATTTGAATATTTTACTAACAAGGATAGGCTGACAAAATGTTTTGCTATTCTATAATAATTCCTAAATAAATACTTGGCTTTTAAATTGCAAAAAAAAAAAAGGGATATTACCAAGCAATAAATGTAAATAACATACTTCAAATTGCAGCTGACAATTAAATGCATTTGGTGGGAATCAGAATGAAAAAAAGTCTTTAAGAATTTGTAGTCAGCCAAGTGAACTTTCAGGTTGTAGGGGATTTTCTACTTTGCCCCAGGGTAAAATAATTAGATGCTTCCTTAAGTAAACCACACCCAAGAACCATCCTACAACAGGAATGAATCCGAAACAAAATCAAATTCTGAACCATCAAAGAATTTGCAAAGCAAAAACATTGCCAGATTTGAAATATTTGTAAAAGAGCTCGATAGCATTTTCTGGGAATGTAAGTTGTCCATCTCGGTAATTTAAGATCAAAGAAACATAATAAGATAATAAAAATTGTGGATTTACTTTGAGAACTACCTTACCCGTGTCATTTGGTAGTGTTCAGAAATTGTCTGATCTCCGCAAGCAGCGTTTGACAGGGCCTTCTCAGTTGACAGCTGGTGTTCGTTTCCATTCTTGAGGTTGTCCGATATTGATAATTTGGGTTCCAACCATTCAATTGTTGTGCCTGAAACAAATGGTAAGCTAGCTTGGAATTTTTTCATAATCACAAACAGCAGAAAATTGCTACCATTGGAACTGATCACATTTTTCAGTCACCAACTAAAACCTACAAAAGGAAACGCTACGAAAGACTGAGGCAACGCCTACTATCGTCACCAGAGGTATCAAGATACTGACTGGTGCATCCATTTCAATCTCTGTCTGTCACACCTACTGAAACTTGATAGCATCAAGCACAACTTGTAAATCAACCATGAATGGAAGTACAGTGCAATGCATTCAAGCATTTAAGAACCAGTCCGAAAAAAAGATACAGTGTACACTAAAAAGATCTAAAATGCAAAATAGGTGCTTAAAAAACGGAAAGTAATGTTATAGTTTAGGTCACCGTTATTACCACGTATAGCTAATCAATAATTCATTTTTTTTCAGTCACTGCCGGTTGAGCATTACAATTTGGAAGTCTGGCAAAATAGCCCAGTTAATGTTTCATGGATCTCAGGTTGCTTCAACTGTTATCAGAGTGGCCTTGCTTTCTAATGAATTATTAAACTTTCAGTTTCAAAGACACATCAAAATGGCAAGGTTTTTCATCACGGTCAATATAATCTGCATAATTCAAAAATACATAAGGCTTGAGGACGTAATTGTGCACGTATAGAGAATATAGGGAATCTGAAGACCAAGAACTAGCAGAATATTGGTGGCAAGACCAAGTGTACCCGAGAACCTGTATTATTTTCTACTCTCACGGGGAAACATTCCTCTGCTTTCATTTAAGTCACTGTGCAGACAGAAGGAAAGTGAGTGGAAAAAACAGGGGGCTCTTTCCAGACTTCCCACATCGAGAAAACAAACTGTCCCAGTTTACCAAGGTAAAAAAACAGAAGTGCTATCTAGGTCAGTCCTGTGCCTCATCTATTTTCAGTGCCAGACCAGCATGGCAGGTCCTGCTGCCACACAGCTCCAGCAACAACACGTTTGGTTCTGATCTTGGAAGCTGTTTGTATTGAATTTGCATTTTCTTACAATGACTATCTGGCCATCCCACCTCATCCCAAAGATGTGGTGCTTAGTCGTTAAATGGCTCCTGTAAATTACCTCGCACATGCAAGGGGGAATAGGTTGCAGGAAAAACATCGAGGAACTCGGACTAATATGAAAGTATAATGACTGCCTCCTATGTTGCAAAAATGAAGATGGTGTGGAATCATTCACTGTACTTTCCACATTCAATTCTGTTGGAATTCTTGGAGGAAGTAAATAGCAGTTCAGACATAGGAGAGTCAGTGTACATTATTTACCTAGATCTTCAGGAAGCTTTTGATACGGTGCCAAGCGTGAGGCTGCTAAGGAACATGAGCCCATGGTAGGAAACAGGAAACAGGGTCCCGATGTTGGGGGAGTCCAGAACCAGGGGCCACAGTTTAAGAAAAAGAGGCAAGCCATTTAGAACGGAGATGAGGAAACACTTTTTCACACAGAGAGTTGTGAGTCTGTGGAATTTTCTGCCTCAAAGAGGGTGGTGGTGGCTGGTTCTCTAGATACTTTCAATAGAGAGCTAGATAGGGCTCTTGAAGATAGCGGAGTCGGGGGAAATGGGTAGAAGGCAGGAATGGGGTACTGATTGTGGATGATCAGCCATGATCACATTGAATGGCGGTGCTGGCTTGAAGGGCCGAATGCCCTACTCCTGCACCTATTGTCTGTCTATTGGTATCAAAGGGAAGATACTAGCATGGATAACAGGTTGGCTGGACGGCAGAAGGCAAAGAGTGGCAATAAAGAGGGCTTTTGCTGGTTGGCTGCCAGTGACAAGCAGAGTTCCGCAGGGGTCGGTGCTGGGGCCGCTACTCTTCACGATGTATATTAATGATTTGGGCGAGGGGATTGAAGGTTTTGTGGCCAAGTTTGCAGACGATATAAAGACAGGTGGAGGGGCAGGTAGTGTAGAGAAAGCAGGGACTCCGCAGAAGGACTTGGACACATTGGGAGAGTGGGCAGTGAAGTGGCAGTTGGAATACAGTGTTGCAAAGTGTGGAGTCATGCATTTTGGTAGCAGGAATAAAGGCGTAGACTATTTTCTAAATGGGGAGAGAATTTGGAAATTAGAGGTGCAAAGGGACTTGTGAGTGTTGGTGCACGATTCCCAAAAAGTTCATTTGAAGTTGAACTGGTAGTAAGGAAGTCAAACGCAATGCTAGCATTTATTTTCAGAAGACGAGAATGCAAAAACAAGGATGTAATGCTGAGGCTCTAAAGGTGCTGGTCAGACCGCATTTGAAGTATTGTGAACAATTTTGGGCCCCATATCTGAGGAAGGATGTGCTGGCATTGGAGAGGGTCCAGAGGAGGTTTACAAGAATGATCCCAGGGTTAACATATGATGAGCGTTACTCGCTGGAGTTTAGAAGGATGAAGGGAAGACCTTATTGAAACTTACCAAATAGTGAAAGGCCTGGATAGAGTGGATGCGGAGATTTCCACTAGTGGCAGAGTCTGGTACCAGAGGTCATAGCCTCAGAATTAAAGGACGCTCCTTTAGGAAGGAGATGAGGAGGAATTTCTTCAGTCAGGGGATGGCAAATCTGTGGAGTTCATTGCCACAGACGGCTGAGGAAGTCAAGTCAAGGGATATTTTTAATGCAGGGATCGATAGTTTCTTGATTAGTATGTGTGTCAGGGGTTATGGGAGAAGGCAGGAGATGGGGTTAAGAGTTCAGAAGTTAGTTCAGCCATGATTGAATAGCCGAGTAGACTTGACAGGCTGAATGGCCTAATTCTGCTCTTAACACTTATGAACTTATCATCCCTGCTTGGAGTATTAAATGTAAACAGATGCCTTCCAATAATATTTCAAGAATGTGGTGAAAAATAATTCTACCTGTTTCACACGAAGAAAAAAAACTTTTCTGGTTGGCTGCCTGCTGAAGGTGAAGAATATGGAAACAATCACTTAAACAGTTCATTGTTGCCATTGTGGTGGCTTTAAGCATCAGCAGATCTTGGTCCAGTGATGAGATTTGTTCTCCAAAAGGAGGAAGTCCTTCAATAGTTCGGACCAATTCCTTGTGCTGCCCTTCGGCCTGGTTCATCATCTGCTCAAAGCAAAACATAATTGAACAAAACATAGTGTATAATGTATTAAATTCCACCTAGCAACATTCTCCATCAATCAGGACACAGAACCACATTCACAACTTAAAGTGCTTCCTCATTAACAATAACCCCAAACATCTCATATTCATTTTTCAGTTCATGTATCGACACTCCAAGCACATTTCACAATAATAATAGACCCTGCTATTGCTGAAGAAAGGAAAACAAAAGCAACGAGAAAGCAATTATCATCTATCAGAAAATCCAAGTAAGCCAATCTAATATAGCATTGGCATCCCAAAGACCACAACATTACCCAAGAAACTATGAAACTATCAAGATACCACAACATGTCTGCAATTATTGCAGACAAGTACATGGATTTAAAAGGTTTAGAGGGATATATGCCAGGTACAGACAAGTAGGCCTAACTCAGATCAGCAGCTTGGTCAGCGTGTGTGGGAAAAATCTATTTTGACTACCTATTGCTTCATTTGTCTTCCTTTAACATCAATGCCATGGAAAATATAATTGACTTGTCATCAAGAACTACTTATTGCAATCTGCTCACCATTACACTAACAGTCCAAGTATGAATAAAATAATTTAATAGCTGAGATGAAGTGATTGATCCTTAACATCAAGACAGCCTTGGAATGAGGGTTCTCATGGAACCGTAGCCAAAATCATGTTAATTGGAATACGTTGGTGGATGTTCCTGGCACAAATGAAGGTTGCTGCAGGTGCAGAGAACAAACATCTCAGTTCCATTATCTTTATGCAGAGGTTTTACAAGGTAGGCCCAAACATTTTCAATTTCCCATCCATTGATCCTCATGCAAGAATTGTGAAAGCTTATGTTGTCTGCACGAATCAATAGTTGCCATTCATTACTCAACTAACGAAGCAGTTTACATCTGCTTGCTGCAAGAATTGGGGAGCACTTACACACAAGGTGCTAATTGACAAGTAGCATGCTGCATAAATGCCAAGTTGCCAACATTTCATAGAAACATAGAAAATAGGTGCAGGTGTAGGCCAGTCCGCTCTTCGAGCCAGCACCACCATTCAATATGACCATGCTGATAATCCAAAATCAGTACCCCGTTCTGGCTTTTTCCCGATATAGCTTGATTCCTTTAGGCCTAAGAACTAAATCTAACTCGCTCTTGCAAACATCCAGTGAATTAGCCCCCACTGCCTTCTGTGGCAGAGAATTCCAGATTCACAACTCTCTGGGCGAAAAAAGTTTTTCCTCATCTCATTCCTAAATGGCCTACCCCTTATTCTTAAACTGTGACCCCTGGTTCTGGAACATTTTTTCCTGCATCTACCCTGTCCAATCCTCTAATAATGTTATATGTTTCTATAAGATCCCATCTCATCCTTCTAAATTCCAGCGAATACAAACCCAGTCAACCCATTTTTTCATCATACGTCAGTCCAGCCATCCCGGGAATTAATCTTGTGAACCTACGGTGCACTCCCTCAATAGCAATAATGTCCTTCCTCAAATTAGGAGACCAAAACTGCACACAATACTCCAGGTGCGGTCTCACCAGGGCCCTGTACAACTGCAGTAGGACCTCCTTGTTCCTGAACTCAAATCCTCTCACAATGAAGGCCAACATGCCATTGGATTTTTTCACTGCCTACTGTACCTGCATGCTTACTTTCTGTGACTGATGTACAAGCACACCCAGGCCTCATTGCACTTCCCCTTCTCTTAATCTGACACCATTCAGATAATAATCTGCCTTCCTGTTCTTGCCACCAAAGTGGATAACCTCACATTTATCCACATTATACTGCATCTGCCATCCTTCTGTCCACTCACCCAACCTATCCAAGTCACCCTGCAACCTCATAGCATCCTCCTAGCAGCTCACACTACCACCCAGCTTTGTGTCATCCGCAAACTTAGAGATGCCACATTTAATTCCCTCGTCTAAATCGTTAATATATATTGTAAACTGGGGTCCCAGCACCGAGCCTTGCGGCAGCCCACTAGTCACTGCCTGCCATTCTGAAAAGGACCCGTTAATTCCTACTCTTTGCTTTCTGTCAGCCAACCACTCTATCCATGTCAATACCCTACCCCCAATACAATGTGCTCTAATTTTGCCCACTAACCTATTGTGTGGGACGTTGTCAAAGGCTTTTTGAAAGTCCAGATAGACCACATCCACTGGCTCTCCCATATCCATTCTACTTGTTACATCCTCAAAAAATTCCAAAAGATTAGTCAAACATGATTTCCTCTTCATAAATCCATGCTGACTTTGACCGATCCTGTCACTGCTTTCCAAATGCGCTGCTATAACATCTTTAATAATCGACTCCAGCATCTTCCCCACTACCGATACACTGGTCTATAATTCCCTGTTTTCTTTCTCCGTCCTTTCTTACATAGTGGAATATTGGAACTGATCCAGAGTCGAGAGAACGTTGAAAAATTATCACCAATACATCCACGATTTCTATGGCCACCTCCTCGAGTCCTCTGGGATGCAGACAATTTGGCCCTGGGGATTTATCTGCCTTAGTCCTAACAGTTTACCCAACACCATTTGCTTCAGCTCCTTCCTACCACTAGATCCTCAGTCCCTTAGTATTTCCGGTTGTTTGTGTCTTCCTTAGTGAAGACAGAACCAAAGCACTCATTTAACTATTCTGCGATTTCCTTGTTTCCCATTATAAATTAATCTGTCGCTGACTGTAATGGGCATACATTCGTCTTCACTAATCTTTATTCTTATTACATACCTTTTTTTTAAAATATATATTTTATTAGAAGCAATTATACAAGAATAAAGCAATCAGCATAACAATTATACAATTTTCGTACAGCTTCATTTTTAACATTTATAAATTGATACTTGAAACGGAAAAAAAGTCAAAAGGATGAAGGAAAAGAAGAAAGATACAAAAAAGAGAAAAAAGACTCCTGAACTGCCAAAGAAGTGAGCGAAGAGGAAAAAAAAATAGAAGAGAAAAAAGAGATATGTCCCACAATCCTTCCCTTCCCCCCCCCGCTCACCCATCCCAAGCATCGGTTTTAAATTTGTGTTCAACCATTCTATTGTTGAAGAAATTCAGAGAAATGAGACCATGTTTTCTTATTACATACATAATTAAATGTTTACAGTAAGTTTTTATATTCCCCGCAAGCTGTTTTCATGCTCTATTTCCCCCACCTCTTAATTAACCCCTTTGTCCTCCTCTGTTGAGTTCTAAATTTCTCCCAGTCCTTCGGTTTGCTGCTTCTTCTGGCCAATTTATATGCCTCTTCCTTGGATTTAACACTATTATTTCCAATTTAACACTTCATTTCCAATGAAAACAGTATATGGCCAACTATCCGACATTTTGTAGTAAAATCCTGGGCACCAACATTGATGGGGTATGACAGAACAGACAGGTATGCAGAACAGACGGGGTATGCCGACTGGACCATGCAAATAAATATTGTAGCTGCAATGCATATCCAAAGTTGGTCATCCTATGGTGACTTATAATCAACTCCAAAGGTCTTTCCACCATCTGCATGGCATGTTGGAAGAATGACAAAAACTCCCCAGTTGCATTGATTATGCAAATGCAAAAATACTCCAGTTGTTTGACACCAACAGGAGTACAAATATTTAATAGGAGTACGGATGATTTTCTGCCTAAATGCCAAATTCCTACACTATCTATTCATCCCCTTAATATCCAGAGAAGGTAATCTCAAACAGCTGTGAAAATGTGCTGCCCATGCACATAAAGTGTATTCACTGATGCAAGGTAGGGTGGGTAGAAGCCACTTGGGCAAAGTAGGTTCCCGAAAATAACAATTTTCTATTGCTAACTGAACAATAAATGTTGAAAATAGCTCCATCAAATTATTTGCATTTGAGGGCAGACAGGACCTATGTTTAATATTTATTTTGGAAAATATGACTTCTGACATTCAGCAGTTTACTAGATGTTATTGTTCAAATTCCTGGGTTGGATTTGAACACAAATACTGTGACTTCAAAGAGAGACAGGAACCTATAAAATTGCAAATGTTATATATACCAACCTCTCGAACGTCGGCCAAATGGTCTGGTTGCAGGGCGTGGGATCGCTTTGACAATCCCGGAGTCTTATGATGAGTAACACCAAAAAACGCAGCAGCATTTTGACTTGCTCGTCTCTGCACACCTGGAGAACTGTTTCCTTGAGACACCAAGGGGAAGCTTCTCGATTTCAAGGGTGGATTATTCTAGAAAGCAGGAGTAAAACAAGGTGTGAATATTTATTGTTATACAAAAATTATTTTGGTAGGGGGTCCAATTTCACTAAAGTACAGAGACGGAAAAAAAAGCTATTTAAGTTTTCGTCCGAAGGAATCATGATCAAATTAGTACAGGATTTTACTTTATTAATTGGATGGCAATATTGAAAGAACGATAAGTAAGTTTGGAAATTGATGGTATTTCTGATAGCGATAATAGTATAAGCTACTAGTTTCAGAACTAATGGAATTTAATGCTGGTCAGTGCAAGGTGATTCACTCTGGGAGCATGAACACAGTGAATGACAACAGAGTATTGTGGTTCATAGGGGCCTTGGTGTAGAAGTTTAAGGATCCCTGAAGGTGGCAGCACAGACAGGCAAGGAATTTAAAGGGGCAGAAACAAGGAACTGCAGATGTCCGCACTCTTATAAAAAAAATAGAGGCATTGCCATGCCTTCTTGGCTGTCCCTTTAATGTGATTCATCCACAACAGATAATTGGTGACATTAACCCAGGAAGTTGAAGCTCCCAATTATTTCCATTCAGCACCACTGATGCTGATTGGGGCATGTTCTCCACCATGTTTCCTGAAGTCAATAACCAGCTCCTACATCTTGCTGACATTGAGGGAGAGGTTATTGTCCTGACACCATGTTACTAAATTCTCATTCTCCTACTTGCACTCCGACTCGTCATTGTTAGCGATTCGGCCCACCGCAGTAGTGTGATCGGCAAACGTGTAGATTAATTAAACTAAAGTTGGCCGTACAGTCGTGAGTGCAAAGGGCGTTTAATAGGGAACTGAAAACAGCGTTGAGAAATATTGAGGACAATAGGTGCAGGAGTAGGCCATTCGGCCCTTCGAGCCAGCACCGCCATTCAATGTGATCATGGCTGTTCCTGCCTTCCCCCAATATCCCCTCAATCCATTATCTATAAGAGCCCTATCAAGCTCGCTCTTGAAAGTATCTGGTGAACCGGCCTCCACCGCCCTCCGAGTCAGAGAATTCCACAGACTCACCACTCTCAGTGTGAAAAAGTGTTTCCTCATCTCCGTTCTAAATGCCTTACCCCTTATTCTTAAACTGTGGCCCCTGGTTCTGAACTCCCCCAACATCGGGATCATGTTTTCTGCCTCTAGCATGTCCAAACCCATAATAATCCTATATGTTTCAATAAGATCCCCTCTCATCCTTCTAAATTCCAGCTGCTCCATTCTCTCAGCATATGACAGTCCCGCCATCCCGGGAATTAATCTTGTGAACCTACGCTGCACTCCCTCAATAGCAAGAATGTCCTTCCTCAAAATAGGGGACCAAAACTGCACACAATATTCCAGGTGGTGTCACCTCTCCTCACTGATTGTGGTCAAGGATTCTGTGGCAGAGCGTGAAGCTGATGCCTAGGTCCCAGAGTTTATGGTTGAGATTAGATGGGATTACGGTGTTGAGGGTGGAGATGTAGTTAATAAATAAGAATCTAAACTTTTTGTCAAGGTATTCCAGAGATGAGTTTAGGGCCGGGATGATGGTGTCTGTTGTGAACCTGTTGCGTGGGTAAGGAAAATATAGGCATTCAAGGCTTGGTGCAAAGGCACCACCACCAGTCTCTTGAAGCACTTCAAGATGGTGGATGTCAGAGCCACTGCGCAGTGGTCATTAAGGCACCCTACCTTACTTTTTCTTCTTGAAGTGGTCTTCTTGAAGCAGGTGGGAACGTCGGAATGGAGTGGTGAGAGCTAAAGATTTGACGAGCATACAAAGGCGATATAATACAAAACCTTTCCCGTGAGATCTGGGTAAAAGGTTTAGAGAGATTCTGAGGTCAATTATTTTCAGGAGGGTGGATTGAATCTGGAATGCATTGCTGAAAGGGCAATGGAGGCAAAAGCAACATTTAAAAATCCGGATGTGTACGAATCACCAAGGCATTGAAGGCAACCTACCGAGTGTCAATAAATGGGTTTGATTTTGGTATCAATATTTGTACACTATAAGCAAAAATAGTTAAACAAATAATCCATTTGATAACGCACTGAATTGTGCCTAGATATTTTTTGGAAAGTAAATAACTTACTATAAAATGTTAGTTAATAAAGATAATATAGAAATATTAAATTCTGGATTCAATACAAGCTCATCTCACCTTCCCGATAGCTTCCGTGTGGTGCTGAGTACAAATCTGAAGTCTACTGACCCAGTGTTGACGTTCTTTTGCATCAGTAGCTGAAAAATATATTTTCTTAGAGTAATTAAAAGTAATTGTTTCTCAGTAACATTTATCTTACTACCCAATGTCAAATAACATTTCAAACATGTGCTCCATTAGAAACCAAGTACAGAAAAGCAACAAAATACAAGTGCAGCTCAGGATCGGAAAAGGACAACCTACAGTGACCTCCGTAATGTTTGGGACAAAGACTCATCATTTATATATTTGCCTCTGTACTCCACAATTTGAGATTTGTAATAGAAAAAAAAAATCACATGTGGTTAAAGCGCACATTGTCAGATTTTATTAAAGGGTATTTTTATACATTTTGGTTTCACCATGTAGAAATTATAGCTGGGTTTATACATAGTCCCCCCATTTCAGGGCACCATAATGTTTGGGACACATGGCTTCACAGGCGTTTGTAATTGCTCAGGTGTGTTTAATTGCCTCCTTAATGCAGGTATAAGAGAGCTCTTGCTTTTGAGGGAGTGCAGCGTAGTTTTACAAGGTTAATTCCCGGGGTGGCAGGACTGTCATATGCTGAAAGAATGGAGCAGCTGGGCTTGTACACTCTGGAGTTTAGAAGGATGAGAGGGGATCTCATTGAAACATATAAGACTGTTATGGGCTTGGACACGCTCGAGGCAGGAAACATGTTCCCGATGTTGGGGGAGTCCAGAACCAGGGGCCACAGTTTAAGAATAAGGAGCAAGTCATTTAGAACGGACACGAGGAAACACTTTTTCTCACAGAGAGTGGTGAGTATGTGGAATTCTCTGCCTCAGAGGGCGATGGAGGCAGGTTCTCTGGATTATTTCAAGAGAGAGCTGGATAGGGCTATTAAAAATAGCAGAGTCAGGTGATGTGGGGGGAAGGCAGGAACAGGGTACTGATTGGGAATGATCAGCCATGATCACGTTGAATGGCAGTGCTGGCTCGAAGGGCCGAATGGCCTACTCCTGCACCTATTGTCTATTGTCTCTCAGCACATAGTTGTTCCTCCAGTCTTTCCATCACCTTTGGAAACTTTTATTGCTGTTTATCAACATGAGGACCAAAGTTGTGCCAATGAAAGTCAAAGAAGCCATTTTGAGACCGAGAAACAAGAATAAAACTGTCAGAGACATCAGTCAAACCTTAGGCTTAACAAAATCAACAGTTTGGAACACCATTAAGAAGAAAGAGTGAGCTTACTAATCGCAAAGGGACTGGCAGGCCAAGGAAGACCTCCACAGCTAATGACAGAAGAATAAAGGAAAATCCCCAAACACCTGTCCGACAGATCAGAAACACTTCAGGAGTCCGGTGTGGATTTGTCCATGACCACTGTCCACAGAAGACTTCATGAACAGAAATACAGAGGCTACAATTCAAGATGCAAACTACTGGTCAGCCGCAAAAATAGGATGGCCGGGTTACAATTTGTAAAGAAGTACTTAAAAGAGCAACCACAGTTCTGGGAAAAGGTCTTGTGGACAGATGAGACAAAGATGGGGGACTATATATAAGCAATGCTGTAATTTCTACATGGTGAAACCAAAATGTATAAAAATTGCCTTTATTAAAATGTGACAATGTGCACTTTAACCACGTGATTTTTTCTATTACAAATCACAAATTGTGGAGTACAGAGGCAAATAAATAAATGATGGGTCTTGGTCCCAAACATTATGGAGGGCACTGTATGCTTCAACATAGAACATTACAACCATGATGTAAAATTAAACTAATTCCAATCTTCTGCATGATCCACATCCCTCCATTCTCTACATGTTTATATGCTTATCGAAATCCCTCTAACGCAACTGCTTCCACAACCATCACCCCCACCCCACTGCTTTTGCTGGCAGCATGTTCAAGGCACCTATTGCAGATTAAAAAAAACTTGCCCCACAACGCCTTTAAACTTCCCCGCTCTCACAAAGCTTTTCCATCTCATATTTGACTTTGCCACTCTGGGATAAACATTGACTATCTACCCTGTCTATGCTTCTCATATCAACCCCCTACCCCCCATATTTATAACTGATCTATATCCTTTAACAAGCACCATCATTCACAACTCCAACTACTCTCCCATCATCTGCAACCTTTAATCACCCCATTACATTTTATCCAAATTCGAGATATAATTTATATAGAGGTCCTAATATAGATCTCTGTAGAACACAGTTGGTCAGAGAAACAACCCTCCACCATGGCTAGTCTAAAGAAAGGTCCCACTCTGAACCATCATGTGTCCACCTAAGTGAGTTCACCCTACCGCGTGTGTCGCTGTGGTCACTGCTGAAACCAGCGTCACCCTCGATGCCACGCTGATGAGGGTGTGGGCAAGATTTCACTGGCTACTTACATGCTGAAAATAGAAATTTAAATTGAGGAATACTACTATTTCCAAAGTTATCTTGATGTCGCTTTGGGCTCCCTTTCCTGGATGTGCTCCTTCATACATTTATCTACGCAGTAGTCGCAGCATCAATCAGAAGGACTTCTCATCAAAAGGGAAACTGGACATTAAATAACATTGGGACTGAATGATGTCGCAGTCTCAGCTGCCGAGCAAGTGTACTGCCATGGATGCGTTCACAGTAAAACTCCACGTTATTTTTATGCTGTTAGAGATGTTTAACTAGCTAGACAATTGGTGCTGAAAAAGTGAACAGAAATTGGTGCAAAACTGACCAAACAAGAAACCTATAATACAATATTTTAAAATATTCTCCCAAGCAGATTCATTGCCTGGAGAAATGGGGACGGGGAAGGTGGATGTGACATCGCCCCCACCCTCGGATGCCACTTTGACCGCTATCACTAGCTGACAATCCTCAGCATCATTGCTGACGGCTGGGTTGAATTAGCTGACATCGGTTTGGCCCAACTGAACTTCGTCAGCCTACTCCTTAAAAAAATCCCAGGCATTCCAGCCAGAGGGGAGAAATGGGAGAGTGAGTGAAGCAGGATAGCGAGAGGAAGAGGGAAGAAAAACGAGGAAAGTAGGGCGCCTCCCTGTATTCCCCAGTCGCAGGTTCAAGGAAGGCTGAGAGACTGGACAAACCCAAGACCGCCAGTGGCCCTGGACTTTCTTACCACTGTAATTAAAATACATACGCAAGTTCAACAAACAACGAGTGTCAGAATGGTCATTGCCAAACCCGGCTTCATCCCTGACACAATATAGATTAAATATTCCTCCGATAGAGGAAATCCAGAACAAGGGAACGTAACCTCGAGTAGGCCAGATTGTAAGAGTAGGAGGAGGTGTTGTCGAGCAGAGGGATCTAGGAGCACAAATAGAGATCGATCCCTGCAGGTTGTGTCAGGGGCAGATAAGGTGGCAAATTATGGCACACTGACCTTCACCAGTCAGGGAATTGAGTACAAACATTGCAACGTCATGTTCCAGTTGTACAAGATGCTGGTGAAACTGCACGGAGTATTGTGCTCAGTTTTGATCATCCTGCCAGAGGAAGATACCATGAAGGTGGCAAGTGTACAGAGAAGATTTAGGAGAATGTTGGTAGGACTTGAGGGCCTGAGCTACAAAAAGAAGTTGGGTAGGTTAGTTTGGTATTCCTTGGAGTGCCGGGTGTATCAAATCACGAGGCAATAGATAGGATGAAAGACGTGTTTTGCCCAGGGCATGGAATCAAGAACTAGAGAGCTTACGTTTACGGTGAAAAGGTAAACATTTAATGAACTTGAGGGACAATGTTTTACCACAGACGGTGGTGGGTTTATGGAAGGAGCTGCCAGAGGAAGTAGTTTAGGCAAATACAATAAAAACATTTAAAAGATGTTTGGACAGGCACATGCATAGGAAAGGTGTGGAGGATATGGGCCAAACAGGGGGGAAATGGGCTAGCTTAGATGAGGTATCTTCGTTGGCAAGGACGTTGAGCCAATTGTCTGTTTCCATGCTGTACGACTCTGCAATTCTATTTTGAGGTGAAATCAGGAATAAGCACATCTTACAAAAAATTGTGGAAAGCTGGAATGGAATTCGTTCCATTAAAGCAGTGGTTCTTTTTGGCACCAGTACGCGCATACGTGAACAAAATACTGTATGTGGTATGTACCTTTGTTAGGTCCCGAAACATGGGCTCAACAAAGTGATATGTTATTTGTGTCCCCTTCATGACCCCCAGCAAAGCCCCAAATGACCCCCATAGGTTAAGAACCACTGCACTAGAGCCTAAGGATGTTATATTAATTGTAATTTCAAGATTACGACTGACGGAACTCAGATAAGTGTTTCAAAGAAAACTGAACTAAGTTCAGGTATAGATTGCCTGCGACCACAAAGAGTGGTGGAACATGCCTGGGTGGTTGAAATACCTACTCCTGTTCACATTTCACAAGTTTGTTTCATCAAATAATATAAATTGGTTCATAAGTTTAAGGAACAGAATGCCATTCGACCCATCAAGTTGATATGTTATTTATGTCCCCTTCATGACCCCCAGCAAAACTATGACCTATTCTCCCGCCTTCGGCCCATAATCTCTGACATCCTTACTAATCACGAATCTGTCAATCTCCACGTTAAAAATATCCGATGATAGTAAAAATATCCATCTCCACAGCCGTCTGTGGCAATCGATTCCTCAGATTCACCACCCACTGATTAAAGAAAGTCCTTCTCATTTCCTTTCTAAAGGGACATCCTTTAATCTGAGGCTATGGCTTCTGGTCCTAGACTCTCCCACTAGTGGAAACATCCTCTCCACATCAACTCTATCCAGGAATTTCACTATTCCCCGTAAGTTTCAATGTGGTTCCCCCTCATCCTTCAAAACTCCAGCGTGTAGGGGACCAGTGCCTACAAACGCTCATCATAAATGTTCCTGGGATCATTCTCGTAAACCCCCTCTGGACACTCTCCAACGCCAGCACATCCTTCCTCAGAAATGGGGCCCAAAACTGCTCACAATACTCCAAATGCCATCTGACCAGTGCCTTACGAAGCCTCAGCATTATTTCTATATTTTTGTATTCTAGCCCTCTCAAAATAAATACTAGCATTGCATTTGTCTTCCTTACTACCGATTCAACTTGCAAATCTTGAACCAGCATCCCCACGTCTCTTTGCACCTACGATTTCTAAATTCCTATTTAGAAACTAGTCTGTGCCTTTCTTCTTACAACCATAATGCATGACTCCACACTTTGCTACCCTGAATTCTATCTGCCACTTCTCTGCCCACTCCCAACCTGTCTGTCCTTCTGCAGAGTCCCTGCTTTCTCTTCACTACCTGTCCTTCCACCTATTTTCGTATCATCTGCAAACTTGTCCACAAAGTCTTCAATTCCCTCATCCAAATCAATCGATATACAATGTGAATAGTAGCGGCCCCAGCATCGAACCCTGCAGAGCACCGCTAATCACGCAGCCAACCAGAAAAGGCCCCCCTTTATTGGCACTCTTTGCCTTCTGCCATCCAGCCAACCTACTATCCATGCCAGTATCTGCCCTTTGATACCATGAGCTCCCATCTTCTTTAGCAGCCTCATGCGCGACACTTTATCAATGGCCTTCTGAAAATCCAAGTAAATCACATCCACCGACTCTCCTTTGTCTATCCTGCTATTTACTTCCTCGAGGAATTCCAACAGGTTCATCAGGCAAGATCTCCCTTTCACAAAACCACGTTGACTTCGGCCTATTTTAGCATGTGCTTCTAAGTTCCCAGATACCTCGTCTTTTATAATGAACTGTAAAATTTTACCAACCACTGAATCAGGCTAACCGGCCTATAGTTTCCACTCTCCCTTCTTGAACAGCGGGGTAATATTCTCCCCCCTGACTTTACTGATTCTTGAAAGATCACGACTTTCAGCCACCTCCTTCAGAAAACTGGGGTTTAGTCCATCCGGTCTAGGTGACTTATCCACCTTCAGACCTTTCAGCTTCCCAAGCACCTTCTCCGTTGGATGTTGGAAAAATCAAAAGTTGACAAAAAATGCTGGAGAAACTCTGTCGTGATAGTCATCCTACCAACTTCCATCCCTTGATTCTCTTGAATTTCTCGCAGGTATCTGGTGTCTTTCACAGTGAGGACTGGGGCAGAATCCTTTGTTATCCTCTTTCATGTAATCATGTGTTTTCGTTCTGCTGGCAGGTTAGCACGCACCAAAAGCTTTTCACTGATCCCAGTTACACGTGGCAATAAAGTAAACTGAACTTTTATATTGTTTAAGAAGGAACTGCAGATGCTGGAAAATCGAAGGTGGACAAAAGTGCTGGAGAAACTCAGCGGATGCAGCAGCATCTTTGGAGCGAAGGAAATTGGCAACGTTTCGGGCCGAAACCCTTCTTCAGACTGATGGAGGGTGGGGGGGGGAAGGGGGGGGGGGGGGGGGGCAGGGAGAAGAAAGGAAAAAGGAGGAGGAGGAGCCCGAGGGCTGAGGGAGAGCTAGGAAGGGGAGGAGACAGCAAGGGCTAAGAAAATTGGTAGAATTCAATGTTCAGGCCACCAGGATGCAGACTGCCCAAGCGGAATATGAGGAGCTGTTCCTCCAATTTCCGGTGTTGCTCACTCTAGCCATGGAGGAGGCCCAGGACAGAGAGGTCAGATACGGAATGGGAGGGGGAATTGAAGTGCTGAGCCACCGGGAGGTCAGGTTCGTTAATGCGGTTAAGTCCTTGAATGGAGTCGCTTTACCTCCCCCCTCGACTCCATTCAAGGACCCAAGCAGTCGTTCCAGGTGCGACAGAGGTTCACCTGCATCTCCTCCAACCTCATCTATTGCATCCGCTGCTCTAGATGTAAGCTGATCTACATCGGTGAGACCAAGCGTAGGCTCGGCGATCGTTTCGCCGAGCACCTCCGCTCGGTCCGCATTAACCACCCTGACCTCCCGGTCACTGCATCCTATACCAGAAGCTCCCTAATCAAATCCAGTTCATTACATAATTCCATATCCAGAATTGCCTTTTCCCTGGTAGACTCAACTACAAGCTGCCCTAAGGAACCATGTTGTATGCCCTCTACAAATTCCCTCTCTTGGGGTCCAGTACAAATCAGATTTTCTACCTGTATATTGAAATCCCCCATGACTAACGTAACATTGTCTTTCTTACATGCCGATTGTATCTCCTGATGTAACTTGCACCCTGCTTCCTGGCTACTGTTTGGAGGCCTATAAATAACTCCCATCAGGATCTTCCTACCCTTGCAGTTTCTCAGCTCTACCCACAAGGGTTCTACATCTTCTGAACCAATGTCACCCCTTGCTAAGGACTGAATTCCATTCATTACCAGAAGAGCTACCCCACCCCCACTGCCAACAACAGACGTGTAACCGTGGATATTCAGCTCCCAGCTAAGATCCTCTCTCAGCCACGTCTCTGTAATGCCCACAACATCATACCTGCCAATTTCTAACTGCTCTATGAGCTCATCCACGTTGTTCCGTATACTACGTGCATTCAAATATAACACCTTCAATTCAGTATTCACCTCCCCTTATTGGTGGGCAAGAGAAGATTCATGTAAACTCAGTGAGGACAAGGGTAATTATTGTTATATAAACATTTCCCCCCATTGTTTTGATCGTTACCAGATAAATCAATGATTGTTCATTTAGAGGCATATACTATTCAAAATTATAGCTTAAACCATGATGCTTCAGAGCCACCACACCGAAATTCAGCAACGTGTCACCTCTAGTCCTAAAGAAAGCAGGAACATCCGCGTGGATGCTGTGGGAGAGAGATGGGTGGAGGTGTGACTTAACACACTTGCTCACTATCCTGTTGAGCACAATCCACATGATTCACAGCAGTGCACAATACCACACAAATACACCTCACCAACAATCTACATCAAATGGACCACCACCCATATTACTGTACCTCTCAGTTTATACTGTTCTCCAATGGCTGCATTGACCGTAAATGTGTGAGAGTCTTCGTCACTTGGTGAGATGACTGCCCCCGCTAGCTGTAAAGTGCCCCTTGGCTTCAGACTTCGGGACTGCTCATTGACAAAATATTCTAGAAATCCAGCTTCATGATTTAAAACAAAGAACCTGGAGGAGGCAAAAAGAAGGATTCAATATGACGGAAAATAATGGCAGTTTTCTTGCTTTAACTTTTGATCCAAAAGGATCATGGCATTAATTGAATATTTTCCCATTAATTTAATCTCCCAGAGTGCAGCACCTCACACTCGCTTGAACTAAACTCCTTTGGCCATTTCTCCACCCATTTCTGTAGCTGCTGTAGTTGTAAGATGGGCGCCGCGTGCAGCTGAAGGCTGAAGGGTGCCATGGCCTACAGGGGAAGCTGTGGAACCGGCGGACCGCAGCCATACACAAGCCCCGGGTCCACATGGTAGGAAAGTGAGATCCCATGGGATCCAAGGAGTTAGCTGAATGGATAGAAAATTGGCTTCATGCAAGGAAGCCGAGGGTGATGGTGGCAGGTTGCTTCTCGGACTGGAGGCCTGTGACTAGTGGTGTGCCTCAGGGTTCAGTGCTGGGCCCGTCACTGTTTGTCATCGATATCATTGATATGGATGAGAATGTACATGACATGATTAGCAAGTTTGCAGATGACACAAAAGTGGGCGGTATTGTATGTAGTGAAGATGGTTGTCAAAAATTGCAGCAGGATTTTGATCAGTTGGGCTGAGGAATGGTTGATGGAATGTATACTGAGAAATGTGATGCAATTAATTTTGGGATGACTGACATGGGCTGGACCTACACAGTGAATGGTAGGGCTCTGGGGAATGTTATAGAGCAGAGGTATCTAGGAGTACAAGTAAATGGCTCCTTGAACGTGGTGTTATAGGCTGGTCAAATAAGCTTTCTGCACATTGGTCTTCATCCGTTAGAGCATTGAGTATAGTAGTTGCGAGGTTATGTTACAGCTATACAAGACGTTGGTGAGGTCGCATTTAGAGTATTGTGTTCAGTTTTGATCATCATGTTATAGGAAAGATGTTGTCAAGCTGGAAAGGGTGCAGGGCCAATTTACGAGAATGTTGCCAGAAACTGAAGGTCTGAGAAGAGGTTGACCAAGCTCGGACTTCATTCCTTGGAACGCAGGTGGGTGAGGGTGATCTGAAAGAGGTGTACAAAATCATGAGGGGAATAGATCGGGTAAATGCAGTCTTTTGCCCAGAGAGGGGAATCGAGAACCAGACGACATCTTTTTAAGACGAGGGAAAGATTTAATAGAAACCCGAGGGGCAAGTTTTTTAATTTACACAAAGAATGGTGGGTGTATGGAACGAGCTGCCGGAGGAGGTAATTGAGGCAGGTACTATCACAACATTTAAACATTTATTTAGATACATGGATAGGATAGGTTTAGAGAGATATGGGCCAAACGCAGGGAAGTGGGACCAGTGTAGATGGGGCATATTGGTTGGCGTGGGCAAGTTAGGCCAACGAGCCTGCTTCCACTGACCATGGCATGGATGAAGGAGCTCACCGAGGCGCCGCTGCTTGTCCCCCAAAGACTACAGCCCTGGAGGATAGAGCCGGAGAGAGAGGGTATATGGCTCTGGCCTACCGTGCCCTGGAGGTTATCTGTGGGAGGCACCCCCGGGGAACAAAGGTGGACATGCAAGAGGACGTTGGTTGCTGGTCGACCAAGAAAGACGATGACTGGAGGCCCGCAGCAGCCTGGGGCTTGACTGGAATGGGCACCAGAGCGTGGACTGGTCTTCGAAAATGGGGTCAAAATATGCCACCTCTTGCATGTGGGCTCAGTGAACTATTTCTGTACAATTGCTAATTGGGGATGGTACAACGATATTCCACAGGACTGTTTGAAAGAAAATAAATTCACTGTGCGTTTGCACTTCGCACTCGTGACAATAAAGCACCATTGAACCATTGGTTAAAACATTGATCTATATCCCAATGTATACTTTGACAACTTTCCTCGCAGTCCATAACACCAGCAACCTTGGTGTCATCTGCAAATTTAGGACGCAACTCATCTATGTTTAGTTTAAGTCATTTATACATTGCAAACAGCAGTGGTCCCGGCACAGATCCTTGCAGATATCCACTGCTCACAGACCTCCAGTCTGAATATTGTCCTTCCACGACCTTCTGTCTTCTACCAGTAAGCCAGCTTTGATACCACCAAGTCAATACAATACAATAACACTTTATTAGCCAAGTATGTTTCGCAACATAAGAGGAATTTCATTTGCCGAGTCAGTCGTACAAATAAAAAGCAGAACACTGGTTAATCCCCTGCATCTGGATCAGCTACCATGGGGGACTTTATCAAATGCCTTACTAAAACCCATGCAGATCACATCCACCAACCTACACTCATTGATCACCTTCACTACTGTCTCAAAAAACGACATCAACTTCATAAGACCTGAATTGCCGTGAACGCCATGCCGACTGTCCCTAATTAACCCATTCTCCTCCAAATGGGAGTTACCAGTAATACTATCTTGGATACACTTCACAAATTCTGCATCATCTATGCCTGTGGCACTGACCATGTACCAGTCAATATTGGGGTAGTTAAAGTCACACGCGAAGACAACCCTGTTGCTTTGGTATCTATCGGAAATCTGTCCACGTATGTGTCCCTCTGTCCCCTGCTTGCCTTTGGGGGGGCCTATAGTACAATCACATCACAGTGCTTGCACCTTTCTTATCTCTAAGCTCTACTCATATCGCCTCATCAGACAAACCTTCCTGTATGACCTGAGACAGTCTCACTGATTAGTAGAGCAACTCTTCTTCTCCCCCCCCCCCCCCCCCAAAAATCTATTCTGCTTCTCTCCTGATCACGTCTGAAATATCAAATCCCTGGAACACTGGGCTGCCAGTCCTGTCCCCTTGCAATGGGGTTTCCACAATGGTCACAACATTATCGTCCCAAGCATCGATCCAGGCTCCAAGTTTATCTGCTTCTCCACAATACTCGTTGCATTGAAATAAAACACACTTCAGCCCATCAGCATCACCATATTCCTTCACCTCTCCCCGTCTGTCCTTCCTTTGACTGTAACTGATCCTGACCTCCACCTTCCCCTGGTCCAAAGATACTCCATTAATTTACATATTGGATAACTAAATATAGTTTAAAGTCATAGAGTGTGGAAACATGCCACTAAACCTACCAAATTCATGTTGACCATCCAGCACCCCAATGCCATTCTCATCTCCTCACATTCTACCACCCACCAACACAGGCAATTTAGTGGCCAATTAGTCTACCAACCATCATGTCTCTGGGACATGGGAGGAGAGCGAAACACTTGGAGGAAACCCATGCAGTTACAGGATTAAAAATGATCACAAGCGCAAAATACACACACTCAGCACAAGAGGTCAGGATGAAAGAGTTCACTGGAGTTGAGGCAGCTACTCTACAAGCTATGCCACTTTGCTAAACTAAAAAGTTAAAAAGCCTTGCTGCTGGTTTAGAGTCCTTGTATTAATAAAGACCTCACACCATGTCAGGTACACACTGTTTATTTAGAATAAACAACTACAAGCTCTCACTTGAGAATTCACTTCAGACTGCGGAGTGCAGTAGACTGCGACGCTAATAAGCTAGTGGGCGTAATTACAAAAAAAAATGACTCATAACATGAGCCACTAATCTACACTTGCTAAA
Source organism: Raja brachyura (assembly GCA_963514005.1). The sequence goes on from OY740787.1 coordinate 85,285,126, forward strand.
CTAAAAAGTCGCATACCCTCATTTTCCTCAATCCTCATCTAATTAATTGTACAGAAATAATGTATTTAAAGTTTGTCCGCACACTCACTTTGGCATGCAGATAACCAAAAAATAGTTCTGTTTAAGAAACAAGCTTCCTGTCCACAAACATTATTTCCTGATGAGGAGTTTATGGTCACGATTCTATCCCAACAGTCAGCCTACTAAATCAATGCATCACATGCGACTTTGACCACCAATGTAATTGCGGGCTCTGGCCATCAGGTGACTCAACCAATATTTTTACTTTTTATATATTTCACTGCAGGACTGCTGGGGTTGTCAACTGTGAGGAAGGCTGTCAAAGTATGCTGTGGGATATGGATCACATACAGAAATGAGCAGAGAAATTGTAGATTGAGTTAAATCTGTGCGACATTTTGCACTTTGGGAGGACAAATGTAAAGGGGAAAATATACAATTAATGGTGTGGCCATCAACAGCATTGATGAAAGGAGGGTTCTTGGGGGTCTTAGTCCATAGCTCCCTGAAAGTAACAACACAAGACGATAGAGTGGTAAGGGCGATATATGGTTATAAGAAGAGTCTCGACCCAAAACATCGCCAATTCCTTCTCTCCATAGATGCTGCCTCACCCACTGAGTTTCTAGAAACATAGAAACATAGAAAATAGGTGCAGGAGTAGGCCATTCGGCCCTTCGAGCCTGCACCGCCATTCAATGTGATCATGGCTGATCATCCAACTCAGTATCCCGTACCTGCCTTCTCTCCATACCCCCTGATCCCTTTAGCCACAAGTGCCACATCTAACGCCCTCTTAAATACAGCCAATGAACTGGCCTCAACTACCTTCTGTGGCAGAGAATTCCAGAGACTCACCACTCTCTGTGTAAAGAATGTTTTCCTCATTTCGGTCCTAAAGGAATTCCCCCTTATCCTTAGACTGTGACCCCTTGTTCTGGACTCCCCCAACATCGGGAACAATCTTCCAGCATCTAGCTTGTCCAACCCCTTAAGAATTTTGTAGGTTTCTATAAGATCCCCCCTCAATCTTCTAAATTCCATCGAGTACAAACCGAGTCTATCCAATCTTTCCTCATATGAAAGTCCTGACATCCCAGGAATCAGTCTGGTGAATCTTCTCTGTACCCCCTCTATGGCAAGGATGTCTTTCCTCAGATTTGGAGACCAAAACTGTACGCAGTACTCCAGGTGTGGCCTCACCAAAACCCTGTACAACTGCAGTAGAACCTCCCTGCTCCTATACTCAAATCCTTTCGCTATGAATGCTAACATACCATTTGCTTTCTTCACTGCCTGCTGCACCTGCATGCCTACTTTCAATGATTGGTGTACCATGACACCCAGGTCTCGTTGCATCTCCCCCTTACCTAATCTGCCACCATTCAGATAATAGTCTACCCTCATGTTTTTGCCACCAAAGTGGATAACCTCACATTTATCCACATTGTACTGCATCTGCCATGCATCTGCCCATTCACTCAGCCTATCCAAATCACCCTGCAGCCTCCAAGCATCCTCCTCACACCTAACTATACCCCCCAGCTTGGTATCATCTGCAAATTTGGAGATGTTGCATTGAATTCCCTCGTCCAAATCATTAATATATATTGTAAATAGCTGGGGTCCCAGCACTGAGCCTTGCGGCACCCCACTAGTCACTGCCTGCCATTCTGAAAAGGACCCGTTTACTCCTACCCTTTGCCTCCTGTCTGCTAGCCAGTTCTCTATCCACATCAATACCACATCAATTCTCTAGCATTTCTTGTCTACCTTCGATTTTTCCAGTATCTGCAGTTCTTTCGTAAACAGGGGTCAGACTTTGTCTATACATGGACTTTAGCAAGGTCTTCGACAAGGTCCCACATGGGACACTGGTGCAGTAGGCGAGATCACTGGGATTCAGGGGAGCTAACCATCAGGATGCTAAATTGGCTTGATAGAAGGAGACAGAGGGTGGTAGAGGAGGATGTTTTCCAGACTCGAGGCCTGTGATCTGTGACGTGCCGCACAGATCGGTGCTGGGTTTCCTGTTGTTTACGTGAACAATTGGGACGAAAATGCAGGGGACATGACTGGTAGGTTTGCACACAATAGCAAATTTGGTGGAGTGGTGAACAGTTAAGAAAGTTGTTCAAGGTTGCAACGGGATCTAGATCAGATCTAATGGGCAACGGTATGGCAGGTGGAGTTAATTCACAATTAACTGAGGTTAATACTATTAACTCAGACAAGTTGAATCATAGAAGACAGAGGATTGCGGTGGAAGGATGCTAATCTGACTGGAGATCTGCGACCAGTGAAGTTCAGCAGGGCCTTGTGCTGAGCTTGGTTGTTGATGATATATATAAATGGCATGGATATATATGTAGGCGGACTGGTTAGCAAATTTGCCGATGACATCAAAATTGGTAGAGTTGCAGGCAGTGAGGAAGGCTGTGAAAGTATGCTGCGTATGTAGATCAGCTGCAGAAATGGGTGGATAAATGCCATACCTTGGAAGACTTACACAGTTCCCGCTGCAACAAAAAATCCCAGAATATTATAAAGGACATTTCCCACCCCGGACACGCCCTGTTTGAACTGTTGCCGTCAGGCAGACGGTACAGATCTACAAGGACAAGGACAAACTGACTTAAAAACAGTTTTTACCCCACTGCTATAAAGGCACTAAATGTAGCCGCCAAGGAACGCGGGGACTAAGGGACTGTGGTTGGTACACTGTGAAATCGACAGAAGGATGTAGGGTTGGGTGTTTATGCGTGCTATTTTCATATTTCATATTTATTTTAGTTGTTTATCTTTTTTAATATTTTACCTTGTATGTATCGTTAGCTTTTATGGTTTGAATGGTGCACTGACTGGTTGACAATTTTAAATTTTGTTGTACATGGTTCATGTTACAATGACAATAAAGAAACTATTCTATGTGGAGTTTAATCCTACCTAATGCGAAGTGTTGCACTTTGTGAGGTCAAATGCAAGGGAAAAGTATAAAGTTAATGGCAAAGTTCGCAACAGTTATAGATGGATCTTGGGGACCAAATCCATAGCTCCCTGAATGTGGCAACACAAGTAACTAGGGTGGTAAAGAAGAGATATGATGTGCGTGCTTTCATATGTAGGTGCATTGAGCATAAGAGTCAGGAAGTCATGCTGCAGCTCTAAAGGTCTGGTCAGGGCGCTTGGAGCATAGCGAGCGGTTCTAGTCGCCCCATTACAGGAAGGAGAGAAGGTGCAGAAGTTTACCAGAATGATGCGTGGATTCGAGGTGTTAGCAAAAAAAGAGCAGGTGGACAAACTTTAATTGTTTTCTCTGGAATCTTAGAGGTTGACTGGGGTGGCACAGTGACGTCGCTGCCTTACAGGGCCGGAGATCCTGACTACAGGTGCTGTCTGCATGGACTTTGTACATTCTCCCTGCGACCACATGGGTTTTCTTAGGATGCTCTGGTATCCTCCCACACTCCAAAGATGTACAGGTTGGTAGGTTAATTGGCTTTGGCAATATTGCAAATTGTCTCTAGTGTGTGTAGAATAGTTTTAGTGTACGGGAATGATCGCTGGAACTCGTTGGACCGAAGGGCCCGATTCCGACTATCTCACCTGATAGAAGTAAATAAAATTACAAGAGGTATAGATAAGGTCGACCGCCAGAACCTTTTTCCCCCCCAGGGTGGAAAAATCAAGGATTAGAGGGTATAGAGGCAGTTTAAAAGATGATCTGCAGGGCAAGTTTCTTTAAAATGGTGGGTGCCTGATTGTATTATTGTAATCATATGACACAAATAGGTGCAACATTGGAGAAAAGACAATAAGCTTCAATACAACACTTTATTGCTAAAGTACCCCAAATATTGAGCTTAATTGAAGCAGCAAGCAACTCACCGATATTGCCAGCCTGTGACAAGATTAGTATATTTCATCAAGTATCCACATACATTCTCCATATGATCACTGCAGGGGAGAGAATAAATTCCAGAAATGTTAAACTACACACGCAAAGGAGCAAATACAGCATCAGATCACACACTGCACATAAGAAAAGTAATATCACCTCATAATAGCAATGCAATGGGATGACAATAGTTCGGTTTTGTGTCGGGTATACTGAAGTACAGTGAAGAGCTTTTTTGTTGCGTGCTATCCAGCGAGCGGAAAGACTACATGATTAAAATCAAGCAGTCCACAGTGTCCAGATACAGGATAAATGAATAACATTTAGAACAAGATAAGTCCAGTAAAGACCGATTAAAGTTATTCCGAGGCTATCCAATGAGGTAGATGTTCGGCCAGGACCACTCTCTGGTTGGTGGTCGGATGGTTCAGTTGCCCGACAACAGCTGGGAAGAAAGTGTCTCTGAATCTGAGGTGTGCGTTTTCACACTTCTCCACCTCTTGCCTGAAGGGAGAGGGGGGAAAGAGGGAATGTCCGGGATGAGAATTGTCGTTAATTATGCTGCTGGCTTTGCCCAAGGCAGCGTGAAGTGTAGATGGAGCCAATGGAAGGAAAGTTGGTTTGCCTGATGGGCTGTGCTGCGTCCACAATTCTCTGCAATTTTGTGTGATCTTGGGTGAAGCTGTTCCCAAACCACGCTGTGATGCGTCTCAATAACATTCTTTCTACGGCGTACTTGTAGAAATTTACGAGAGTTGTTGGGAACTTCCGAAGCCTTCTAAGGAAGTAAAGATGTTGGTGTGCTTTCTTGGCCATTGCTTCGGCATGGCTCGTCCAGAACAAGTTACTGATGACGTTTACTCCTAGGAACTTGAAGCTTTCTCACATCTCTACTTTGGCGCCGTCAATGTATACTGGGGTATGTGTACTGCTTTGCTTCCTGAAGACAACCACCATCTCCTTTGTCTTGCTACCCCTAACGTAACATGAAGTTCAACTTGGTTTTCGGCAAATAGATACATTCTAAACAGGCATTAAACTTTAGACATATAATAAGATCCGATTTGGAATAGGCGGATAGATATAGGATTTAGCTCACAGTATCATTAAAAGTCAAGCCAGAAAAAATATTGCCACCAACCTGCCCAAATGTTGATGTTGGAGGCACAGTGTGCTCTTCCTGCTGCACACACCAGCACAGGGTCAATATTGAAGCTTGGGCAAATATTTAGCAAATGGCTTGTGCAAAGAGGCGAATTTCCACACCATCATGAACATACAGAGGTGATCCTTGACCAGCCTTTTATTGAATCAGCATCATTTATTCTCTAATATCTACAACTGAGCAGAGGTCAAGAACTCAACGACAAAATATTCAACTCTTAATTCCTAAAGTCTTTCCTTATCTACAAATTGCAAATCCGGAACATAATTGAAAAGTGATCAATTGTCCGAGAAGAACATTTGCGAAGCTGTGCCTCACCCAAGGCATACAGCTGTATGTAGTGTGTTGACGCATAGATTACATCAGCAATGCTAAGTAGCCTCACCAGCCACAACTTCCTCACCAATAATAGATAAAATGCTGGAGAAACTCAGCGGGACAGACAGCATCTCTGAAAAGAAGGAACAGGTGACGTTTCAGGTCGAGACCCTTCTTCAGACTGCTGAACAGTCTGAAGAAGGGTCTCGACCCGAAACGTCACCCACTTCTTCTATCCAGAAAATGCTACCTGTCCCGCTTAGTTGCTCCAGCATTTTGTGTCTATCTTCGGTGTAGACCAGCATCCGCAGTTCCTTCCTAACATTTCATCTGCTCCACTGCGATATCTCCTCAAGGTATGTCTAGTTTGAAGTTCTCCTCCTCTCTTCAACAAGAGTTCTGCAACATCCTCTCTCGCATCTCCCCCTCTGTGATTCCTCCTGTTCTCCGACCACGTTTTAACTCGGACTACCACAGCCACGTGTGTTATCTCGGTGGTACACAAAATTGCTGTTGTGTTATCCCGGTGCTTGCCTGCTCCTCCATCTTCCACCTCGGGGATTCCAACGCCGGTTCCAGACATCCCAGTTCGGACTCAACCCAGATTACAGGTACCGACAGCCAATCCACCGTTTTTGTAACACCTCTCCTCCTGCGTTCCACACTGGCTGCGATGCGCGGCACCAGCAGGTCCTCGCTCCGACTCTCCCGCAGGTCCACGCCTCACTCACCCAGACCTGTAATGGATCCCAATATTTTTTATAAAAGCAATCTGAAGAAGGGTCTTGACCTGAAACGTCATCCATTCCATCCATCCAGAGATGCTGCCTGTCCCGCCGAGGTACTCCAACATTTTGTGTCTATCTTCAGTGTATCTGCAGTTCCTTCCTACACATTCCCTACCAATAATGTCCAGTATCCAGAAGGGTGAGATTGGGAATCGCCAGCAAGTTATCCCACAAGGTATACAACATTCCGATTTTGAAATGTAATCTGTTTCCATTACAATTTTGGCTTAAATTCCTTGAATGTTCCTTTACATTACCAACACTGTACCTTTGTCACAAAAGTAACAGCAGTATAAAAGTACCACGGCTATTCTTAGGGACTTTGGGGAGGACATAAGAGGGGAAAGATTTAATATGAACCTTAAGGGCAACATTTTTCACACAGAGAGTGGCAGGTATATAGAACAAGACAGATAGTATAATAACATTTGAAAGCCATTTGGATAGGAACATTGATCGGGAAGGTTTAGAGGGATATGGGCCAAATGCAGACATTGGACAAGTGCAGATGGGACTGTGATTCAACCCATATATTAAAATTATAACGTATCTGAAATTGCAAACCAATTTTATGAACCCACCCCTTACAGCAATTTTTTGCAATCAAGAAAAATCAACAAAATTTAAAGTAGACAATCCTGATACAATTCATGAAGTGTATTTTGGACATGAAATCAAATGCCAGTCTTCTCTGGGAGGTGCTGTTTTGGTACACAGCTGGGTCCTGATCTCAAAAGCTCAAGTTAATAATTAAATCCTCAGTCAACATCACTGAAAAATGAAAGCCATTATCATTTGCTATTTGTTGCAGTTTCCCCAAGTGTAAAATTGGATGCCACTTTTACAAGATTAATTTTGCAGATTACAACAGTGATTCTGTGCCAAATGTACTTCATTGGCTGTAAAGCAAGATACTTGGGGTCATAAAAGACTCCACTAAGTGTACCATATTTGATTGGCATTACTAAAAAAACAATTCCTACATTGGACAAGCACCAAAACTGCTGATTATTTTTCAGTTCTTTAGAGGATATTTGGAAGAACATCATATTTCCTTCAGTGTAATGAGCCACCATCTGATGCTTTAATATGGCTTTGTACACTCTGACATATTATTTCTTTGCTATTTATAGGACCTCAACAATTTAATGGGCAACCACTTGTGCTGACGTATCCTGGTGTGAACTGCAAGAAATAATTAGTTGACCATGAAGTTCTTTGATTTAAGGACACCAGTATGGCGTGCAGCTGTGAAACAGCACCCATATAGGGCAGCCATCATCATTTTATCAATCTCGAATTTTCTCCCTTTATCCTAATTCACCATATCGCAATTAATTATAAATCCCCACCACAGACAGAACGTAGAACATTGATCAGTACAGCACAGGAATGGGCCATTTTAACCCAGCGTTTGTGCTGAACATGATGCCCAGTTAAACTGATCTCATCTACCTGAACACCCAGGGCTCGAAATTAACAGTTGCCCGGGTATCAATGGCCATCTAAGTCCCGCATGGGCAACCTAAAAGCCGGTCATTTTGCCCAGCTTGACACTGCAGATACTGGTTTATACCGAAGTAAGACACAAAAAAACTGGTGTAACTCAGCGGGTCAGGCAGCATCTCTGGAGAAAAGGAATAATTGACGTTTCGGGTCGGCGGCGGCTGTAGTGCGGGGTGACGGAGATTCGGAGCGAACGATGGGCCCGCACAGCAGCGGAGGCGGCGCCACTTCCTCCTGCACCCCGCCTGCATAGCGGCTGCTGCGTGCTACTCCGCCAACGGCGATAACCACTTCCAAAACAAACCCTCCCACACGCCGGGAGGAAGGGGGAGGCCCCCTTCTGCCATATGAAACACATGCACCGCTCGGCCTCCCACCTTCCTGTTGGCTGGCGGAGGAGGGGAGGCGGTGGCGAGGAGATCCCAACTGCCTCCCCCTTTGGCGCTTTGGCGGCTGCACTTGGCGGTGGACAGGGACGGTCAAGGCGATGATGCTGGTGTTGTCCGAGGAGCGCTGACTTTCCTTCCTCCCCACCTCCTCTGCCCCTTCCCCTCTCTCACTCTCTCTCTCGTACGCCCCCCTACATCCCCCTTATCCTGGGACCCCTCCTCTCCATCCCGCACTGATCCCCATTCCAGTCTCTATTCAGTCCTCACTGTGTTCCCCTCCCCGTCTACCCTCCCCCCCCCCCCCCGATCTATTCATCCTGCACTGATCACCCTATCCACCTCGCATTGATTCTCCTGCCAACCCCCATCCATCCTACACTGGTCCCCCAATTCATCCTGTACTGATCCACCTTCCCATCCATCCTGTACTGCACCCCCCATTCATCCTGTAGTGATCCCCCCATTCATCCTGTAGTGATTCATCCATTCATCCTGCACTGATCTTCCCATTCATCCTGCACTGATCTCCTGATCCATCCTGTACTGACCCCACCTCCATTTATCCTGCACCGATCCTCCCATCCATCCTGTAGTGATCTCCCCATTCATCCTGTACTGATCCCCCCTCCATTATCATGTACCAACCCCCCCCCCCCCCAATTCATCCTGTACTGATCCCCCCCCCTTTCATCCTGTACTGATCCCCCCTCCATTATCCTGTACCAACCCCCCCCCCCAATTCATCCTGTACTGATCCCCCCCATTCATCCCATACTGATCCCCCCTTTCATCCTGTACTGATCCCCCCCTCCATTATCCTGTACCAACCCCCCCCCCCCCAATTCATCCTGTACTGATCCCCCCCATTCATCCCATACTGATCCCCCCCCATTCAAACCCCACTGACATTCCCCCGCACTCACCCCTCACAATTTTACCTACTCCAACCCCTGCCTCAATCAATCAATCCATCCCGCACCGATTGACTTCTCAACCCCCCACTCTATCCATCCCGCACCCCCCTCCCCCCCGACCCTACTGCGCTGGAAATGTCTTCAGAGCAAACATTATGTTTGATAATGGAATGCAATCAAATGTGTTTTAATTCCCAATGTTATTATTTGTTTTAATCCATAAAGATGTATTAATTAAATTGTGAACACGTGAAACATTAAAACCGCAGTGTTCGATTGTCACTGCTGCCACGTTATTACATAATCCATTTTTAATCATTGCTGTTCACAACACTTACATCTAATCCGAATGTCCGGTAATGTGGCGTTTTGACACCTTTAATCATATTGCCAAAAGAACATTTGCTGCAGTTATGTCCTTTGGTCATCTCTTGTCAGCTAGTGTAATGTTTAACCTGTCAGATGAGTATAGTCGGTTTTAACAGCTATTATCATAAAATGCCTTTAGAAATTTCCTTGCAACCTGTATATTTTGTTGTGGATAAATGATGTGGGAAGCGAGAGTGTTTCTGTACCAATAGCAATAACGACCCATTCTATGACCACGTCATGGTAATTTTCGGTCCTTCACAGAAAACATTCTTGCATCAATCTGTAGTGTGCATGGTTAAACATATATGTTACCATGGTCCAGGATTTATTGACACAGGTTGATCATACACTGAATAATCCAAGCACATTCTTGTTTGGAAGTGGAAAGAAATAATAGAAATTGCATTAATTGCAAAGAGTTGAGATACTGTATTATAATTTTGCTGTATGTCATTGTGGTATATATCATGTCTTGATTGGTGAATATGTTTGTGACTTTATTTGAAGCAGAAATAATATGTGAATGCTTCATTGAGCATAATTCCGACTGGTAACTACACACTTCGGCCGAGCACATTATCACACGCATCATGCAAGCCGTCTTAAATTACCACTTAAACTGTCATTTGGCAACCTAAAAGCTGCCTAGGTTGCCCGGCTGACAACAGAGAAAAAAAGTTAAGTGAGAGCCCTGACCATATGCCTTCTATGTGCCTATCAAAAAGCCTTTTAAATGCTACCGTTGGTTCTGCCTCCAGCACCACCCCAGCAAGGCATTCCAGGCCCCCAGCACTCTGTAAAAAAACTTGCCCTGCAAATAGTCATTAAATGTTCCACCTCTCACTTTAAAGCTATGCCCTCTAGTGTTGGACATTTCCACCCTGAGAAAAAGATTTTGTCCACCCTATTCATGTCTCTCATCATTTTGTATACTTCTAGCAAGTTCCCCATCAAATGCCGACATTCCAGAGAAAACAATCCAAGTCTATCCAACCTCTCCCTGCAGCTAAAACGCTGTAATTCAGGCAGTATTCGGGATACCTCTGCATCCTCTCCAAATCATCCACATCTTTCCTGTAATGAGACGACCCAGACTGTATGCAATACACCAAATGCAGCCGAACCAAACTCCTATAGAGCTGCATCATGACTTTGTGACATCCTTCACCCAATACATTAAATCATCCACCCATGCTTCAATACCACACTACCTGCCACTTTATTACCACATTTCAAATCTGATTGTTAATGAAGGTTTAATGAGAATTAGCTGAAGGAATCAAACATTTATTGTTTCCCAATTCCATGATTTAATACGTTATCTATCAACCTGTTCTTATCCATCGTTTGGAAGTGATATCTATTAGGTTTTTAAAAAACAAGAAAATAGCAAACCTAAACTTGAAACCAATTTGAATGAATACTACTTCAAGCTCTGAGATTTCCACCTTCTTAGCTTGAGGGTGCGTTGAACAATCCCTATTCCAGGCGTACACTGGCCCTATCCCCAAACTCAATCTCCGCTACATTGACGACTGCATTGAGGCTCCCACCTGCACCCATGCAGAACTCACGGACTTCATTAACTTCACTACTAATTTCCATCCTGAATTCAAATTCACTTGGACCATCTCCGACATCTCCCTACCGTTTCTTGATCTCACTGTCTCCATCACAGGAGATAGATTATTGATTGACATCTATTATAAACTGACTCCCACGGCTATGGAGAGTACACTTCTTCCCACCCTGCCTCTTGTAATTCTTCTGTCAACGCTACATTTGCGCCCAAAATGAGGAGCTCCATACCAGGACATCCTCATTCTTTAGGGAACGGGGGTTCCCCAATCACAGAGAAGGCCCTCACATGTCTCCTCAGTATTCTGCTGCTCCGCTCTTGTTAGGCCCTCCCCTCAGAAGCAACAGGGACAGTCCCGCTAATCCTCACCTTTTCCCCCATCAGTACAATTACAATACCAATACCATTTATTTGTTGTCATTTGAACCTCATTGAGGTTCAAACGAAATTTGGTTTCTGCAGTCCTGTGATGGAAGGCAAAGTCTTATCTCTCCCCTGCACTCCCCATTCTCCTCCCGATGTTAAAGTCCCCGATGGGCGATGGTAAATAAGTCCCGCGGCCATTAAGGCCACGCTGGGCGATGCAAGGCCGCACTCCGGGTCTTGATGTTGGAGCCCCAGGCGGGCGCTAGCAAGTCCCGCGGCCATTAAAGCAATGTAAGACCCCGCGCCGGGCCATGCAACTCCTCCAACCTCATCTGATGTATCTGCTGTTCCAGCTGTGGACTCCTGTATATCGGCGAGACCAAGCGCCGGCTTGACGATCGTTTCACTGAACACCTCCGCTCAGTCCACTAAGACAGAGATCTCCCGGTTGCTCAACACTTTAACTCTTCCTCCAATTTCAACACTGACCTCTCTGACCTGGGCCTCCTTCACTGTCAGAGTGAGGCCCGATGCAAATTGGAGTAACTGCACTTTATATTTTGCTTGGGCAGCTTACAACCCAGCCGTATGGATATTGACTTCTCTATCTTTCAATAACCCTTGCTTTTCCTCTCTCTCCATCCCTCCCCCATCCTAGTTCTGACCAGTCTGACTGTCCTCCCAATTAAATGTTATCTTTGTATGCTTCGTTGTGACCTTTCACTAGCTAACAATGATCTATTGTACATTTTCCTTGATCTTCATTCCCTTTGATCTCTTTTTGTTCACCTTACCCTTCCATATCTCTGTGTCTCCCTCTCCCCTGAATCTCAGTCTGAAGAAGGGTCACGACCCGAAACGTCATCCATCCCTTCTGTCCAGAGATGCTGCCTGTCCCGCTGAGTTATTCCAACATTTTGTGTCTATCTTCTTAGCTTGAGAAATCTGCTCCACAGTTTCCTGGTGTTATTTGGAGCTCACTGATGAGAATGCTTGTTAAATTTAAACTTTTAGTAAATAGCCCATCAGTTATGAAAGCCGGAAGAGTTGCAACTCTACACAATTGGAGAGTGCTCTCATTGGAGAGTTTTGGACTATCCACAGTAACTAGATTATCCATTCCTCCTTTCATTAACTAACATTGAAAATAATTACAATTGGGAGTGTTCGTGACAGGTTTAGACCCATAATGATTCACAACAAACTGAAGTCAGTTCATGAAAAATACTATAAAAGAAAACTAAAGACAGCTTTAGCACTATTTAATTAGCCAAAATTCTGCTGCCACTGCAAAATAATCTGCTGGTGCAATGAAACAAACTGGCTCTCACTTTCCTTCCATTGTGAGTGTTATGGATTTAACAGATGTTGATGATAATGGATAACTCGACAGATTTACTGATTAGCTTGCATATATTTAAAAAGATAGCCAAGCAATGATGACAGATCCAATAACAGCGTGTGCCGAACTGAAAGGCCTGCAGTTTTGGTGTTTTACCTTCTTCAGGGTTAACAATTCTTTAATGCAGCAACAAGCAGACATCCAGAAAGGAGTGGTTCACAACTGACTGAGTGAGGGCTCTGTGGAATATAACACTATCAGTGCCAACGAAAATCCCACACTGACAAAGTGGTCCTCCATTTTCAATGAGAAAGCAGCTTTGCAAACACAATGAAAAGGAAGTATAACTTCATGACTTTGTGTGGACTATAATTCACCAGTAAAGATTGCTTATTCCAAAGGACAAAACAAATAAAATTAAACTCAGAGACAACACAGCAAAATGAGGCTCCTTTTGATCTATTAAAGTATTGATTCACAATTTTTTAAAACTAGTCCTTATAATCCATTTTTTACTGCCACATGACATTCTGCAGCTCCCCATACACCAAAACAAATTAATTATCCAAATGCAATATGTCCAACTTGGGAACATAAAAAGCCCCCATTATTAGTCAGTAACAGGAGTTACTGTTACTACTGCTGTAACCACTAGTGTTACTGTTAAAATTCAAACAAAACATAGAACACAAGAGCACAGGAACAGACCATATATAGATAACCCTCATCATAACTGGCCATGGAGAGGGAATGGTGTCCGTTATTGCCGATTGTCTGTTATAACAGAGTATGGCAAGATGGAATCTTCAGGAAAGTCATTTGAACAAGCTTACTCCCGAGAAGTTTGACAAGATATGCCTTGAGCTCCGCAATGTGGGTGCACACTCAAAACGCCTCCTAAAAGAGGAGAGGAGGGGAGTGGGTGTGTGGGTGTGTGGGTGTGTGGGTGTGTGGGTGTGTGGGTGTGTGGGTGTGTGGGTGCGTGTGTGCGTGTGTGCGTGTGTGTACAAATTGAGACCTTAGATAAAATAAAATCCAAAACTGCAACAACATGCACACAAGAATCAGTACAAAATATAAACGACCATGAAATGATAGTGTACTCGATTTACAACTCAGCTAACTGCCCAACATAAAAGAATAAAGATTCGGTTCACAAAAATAATGCAAAGTAAACAAGATAATCCCAGTTAAAAGCAAACCTTTCTGCAGCCGGAACACTTAGCCAGTTCCACAAACACTTTCCCACTCCTATCTGTAAACTCATATGATGCATTAAAGCCTCGGGAACAACCAAAACATTCTTGAAGTCACCTTTTTGTTTTCCTGGCCATGTACTACTGCTTCAACACTAAACTAAAATTAGAGCTCTGCTTTTGTCCATGGTTGTGCCATAGTAAATCCTCAGAGATCTGAAGGATCTCCACAAGGATATACGAAGGAAAGTAAAACAAAGCTGTGTACAGCTCAGTACAGGCTGGCTGTGCGCACCTCCATTAGCCAACTCAATATCTTTACAGGGATCTGCAATACATCATACGCCCATCCTCTCAAATAGCCTCAACAGGCACAAGAAACATAAAATTACAATTATAGTATTGTACAGGAAAAGTAATGTTTTTTTAAAAACTGGTTCCACAGGTTTTCAGAAATTGGCTTATTTGCAGTTTATGTTGGAGATGCAGCTGGTATCTGACAGTTTAGATTTTAGAGATACCTTATAGTAACATCGCCTTCTGCCCACTGAGTCTGCGCCAACCAGCGATCACTCCGTACACTAGCACTATCCCACACACTAGCGTGGTTATAATTTTAACCAAAGCCAGCTAACCTACAAATCTGTACGTTTTGGAATGTGGGAGGAAAGCAGAGCATCCAGAGAAAACCCACAGCGTCACAAGATGAACGTATAAACTCCAAACACCTGTAGTCAGGATCAAACCCTGATCTACGGCGCTGTAAGATTTATAGATTAGATTAGATTCCTTTATTGTCATTCAGACCTCACGGTCTGAACGGAATTGTTACCATACAGTCATACATAAAATAAAAACAAAACACCCAATAAACACATATCCAACATCCTCCACAATGAGTGCTTCTCTCTGTGGTGGAAGGCAAAAGTCTTAAGTCCCTGTCTTCCTCCCTCTGCGCTGAGGCAATCCAGGCCACCGCTGCCGCTGGAGCACCGCAGCTCTGAGCTGGGCCGCTGCCGCTGGAGCACCGCAGCTCCAAACCAGGCCGCCGCCGCTGGAGCACTGCAGCTCTAAGCGGACCGCCGCCACCGCTGGAGCACCGCAGCTCCGAACCAGGCCGCCACAGCCGCTGGAGCACCGCAGCTCTAAGTGGACCGCCGCCGCCACTGGAGCACCGCTGCTCCGAACCAGGCTGCCGCCGCCAATGGAGCACTGCAGCTCTGCGGGCCACCGCTGCCGCTGGAGCACCGCAGCTCTGAACCAGGCCGCCGCCGCTGGAGCACCACAGCTCTAAGCGGACCGCCGCCGCCGCTGGAGCACCGCAGCTCCGAACCAGGCCGCTGCCGCTGGAGCACCGCAGCTCTAAGCGGGCCGCCACCGCCGCTGGAGCACCGCAGCTCCGAACCAGGCCGCTGCCGCTGGAGCACCGCAGCTCTAAGCGGGCCGCCGCCGCCGTTGGAGCACCGCAGCTCCGAACCAGGCCGCCGCCACAGCTCCGCCATTAGGCCTCAGCACAGACGGTGACGGCGGACACGCATCCCCCCCAAAGGGAGAGACTAAGACTCCTTCTCCCCCCCCCCCCACACACACACACACACCCCCTAATAAAACAAAATTCTACCGAACAATCACAAAAAGACACAAAAAAAAGGGGGAAAAAACAGACGGGCTGCAGGTGAGCCGCAGCTGCCAGCCAGTGCTGCCACTTCCGGGAGTGGCTGCGCTCTAAGGCAGAGTGTTGCGCCACTGCCACCCCTCAAGTTTAGGGGAAATTATTCTACTCATGCACAAAAATCAAAAGTAATTTAGCAAATGTCTGTTTTGAAGTGAGATATGAATTAAGGTTCCTTCCTCTTCGAAAAGAAATGCCAAGCACTTACTGACCTTGTTAATGTTTGATGGGACTTTACAGTACGTCCTTGCACAAGCCAACAAGCTTGCAGTTTATATTACTTCAAATTTCCAACAAAGAATATAAACAACCACAATATCTACAAAGCAGACTGCCAGAAGTTTGCCTAGTTGGGTTTTCAGCTACGATGTTTGAGGAGAAAAGGAAAGTTGAAAGGAGATGGGGGATTATGTTCTGCACTCTTTATCTTCCACTTTGCTCTACCTATTGTACTTGAGTTTGACTTGATTGTATTTATCTCTGGTAGCAGGCCGGGAAGCCCCCGGCAAGCAGGCCCGTCTCGACCGATGTGGATCGCCGGCACAGGACCTGCCCGGTAGGCCTGGCTCACCCGTCACCGTCTCCGGCGGGACTGGGAACCCGCCCGAAGGTTCGTCAGTCGACAGGGTCGAGAATCCACCCGAAGACGGGGCACTCGGCGTAACCAGGAGGGCTGGGGGTCGGACACGAGGTACCAAGGACTGGTAGGAGGGTGAACTGGAGTAAGGCCTCTGACCTGGCTACCTTCTGCCTTTGAACGTTAGCCACAATGTGCGCAATGTAAAGAGCGCCATGGAATGTGTTAACACCTTGTAACACCTGGCCATGGACAAGGCAGATGTGACCTTGATACAAAAGTGTGGGTTGCCACACCTCTGCACTATCGGAGGCGGTTATGATGGTGGCCCCAGGGACTGTCGGTATGTTCAGGTGGCAATGACTGCCGCGCTTCGGGCCTGGCCTTCGAAGTCATTGAAGTCAGGAAGGTGGTTAGGGGTGGGGATGTGGCGGCGTCTCATTGTGGTGGATGTAATGTGGCGTAACGCTCCACTCCAGCTGATCAATGTGCACACCTCGCCTGCGTGGAGTAAGCGGCTGGCCAGCCTACTGTAGCTCCCACACTGCTGACGTCATCCCAGCCGGCTGTTCTAGCCGGTGACTTCAACTGCATCATCAATGCGGCTGGATGTTCCAGTGGTACAGACAACAAACTGGACAGCACTTCCAGGCTCCTAATGGAAACGGTCAAAGGTGCAAAGCTGTGCGATGCTTTCAGCAACCTTGCAGGTGGATCTCAACAGCAATTCACCTGGTCGAGACCGGATGGTGCAGCCCCAACCTGGGTAGATTTCCTCTTCACATCGAAGGGCATCACAGTCAGACACACAGATAGAACTGTGTTCTTCTCTGACTACTGCCTTTGAGATTCCTATCACTTACAGGAGGCAAGTAGGGGGACGTGGAAGTTCAATGTCAAGCTGCTGACCACAGAAAACATTGAAGAGCTAAAGAAGAAGTACGCAAGTTGGAGAACCATGCAGCCACTCTCTGACTCCCCGACACCCCGCTGGGAAGCAACCAAGACAAACATCAAGAGGTTCTCCATGCTCAATGGTGCTCAGAATAGATTTGCAGCAACTCCTCCTCCTCCTGCAGTCAAGGGGGGTGGATATGAGGGAGGATCTCAAAGAGGGGAAGAGCTGGCATGCCACACTCTCTGCCTCAGAATCATCCAATATCATCTTCCAATCCAGAGTCTCCAACGTGGAGCAGGATGAGACATGCTCACGCTTCTCCTTCCAAGAGGTTTACAGGTGGAGCTCAGTGATCCACAGCATGACGGAAGAGGACGGCTCAGTAACGTCCTTGCAGACAGTCATTTTGAAGATTTGCAGATCCTTCAATGCTGGTCTATATGACAGAGAGGCCACAGAGAGCACAGCCTCCCAGAACTTCCGGCCCTGGGTGGGCCCAGACCTGCTGGAAGTGTACAACACTGTGCTTCTGGCTGGCAGCATGTTAGATTGCATGAGGATGGCAGTATCACCCTCATCTACAAGCAGAAGGATAATATCAGGAATGGAAGGTAGACAAAAATGTTGGAGAAACTCAGCGGGTGAGGCAGCATCTATAGATCGAAGGAATAGGTGGCGTTTCAGGTCAAGACCCTTCTTTAGACTGATGTGCGGGGGGAGAAGAAAGAGGCGGAGACAATAGGCTGTGGGAGAGCTGGGAAGGGGGGGGAAAGAGGGAGAAAGCAAGGATTACCTGAATTTAGAGAAGTCAATGTTCATTCCGCTGGGGTGTAAACTACCCAAGCGAAATATGAGGTGCAGTTCCTCCAATTTGCAGTGGGACGCACTCTGGCCATGGATGAAGCCCAATCGAACTGTGCGGAGGTGTTGGGCGAAGTGATCGCCAAGCCTGCGCTTGCTCACCGATGAAGAGCAGCTGACACCAGGAATGGAGATGCATCTCCCTTGTAAATATGGATTGTAAGATCCTGGCCAAGGCCATCGCCAACCAAGTCAAGTCTGCTCTAAGACAGGTGATCCAAACCCCAGGGCAGCCTGGCGCTGCTCAAGGATACCACCGCCTACAAATGTGCAGGCAAATGTCCAGTCAGCTGGACATTGCCGTACCACCTGTCCTGCGTAGAAAGGTTCTTCCAGACCAACACCTTTGACCACGTCCATCAGGCAGCGGTTAGCACGGAACATCCTGCAGGACAAGAACTTGATGAATCCTGTAGCGTGGTTCCCGAGCCGAGTGCCCAGTTTGTTCCGTGAAGTGCATTACCGAAACTCACTAACAAGCACCGAGAACTTGCTTGGCTGGCAGTGAAAGGTGCCCTCCCCGTCAGAGCCCTCCTGAACTAAAATCTTACTACTGATGTACAGCTGCTGCGGAGAGGAGATAGTTGCCCACATTTTCATACAGTGCGACTTTGTGAAGCGGTTCTGGAGAATGATGCAGTGTCCTTGTCACGGTTCATCCAAACAAACCATAATGGAGGACTCTGATTTACAAGCTGTTCCCAGGGACACATTCAATGATGGACATCCAGAAGTGCTGCTGGAAGATCGTCAATTCGATAAAAGACTCTCTGTGGTCCCAGCAGAGCGAGACGTCCATCAGGGAAAAGTTGTCGACCGGCCCACTCCAGACTCCAGGAGTACGTGCTGAGGGATGCACTGAAGCTTGTTGCAGCCAACGCCAAGGCTCTGTGGGAGAGGATCACAGCCTTGGGTCCCTCTGCTGCAGGATATTGAGGGGCACAGTCTGGTGGGGACACCCCTCAAATAAGGAAGGGAACATCACCACGAAGGCCCTCATGAGTGGCAAGGATAGTTGCAAACACTACTGAGTATGACACTTAATGAAGAGACACTGAGAATGTCTGAAGAGTTTTGGCACAGCTCTGGTTTTGTCTATATTTTTTATACTGAATAAAGTTTATTTTTGGTTAAAAAAGTGTTCAGTGAAGGTTTGCTGGATCGATACCAGAAATAAAAGGTTTGTCACATGAAGAATGATTGCCGTCTACATTATATGTAGCTCAGGACAACCTGGGGTGATTTCATTAGAATGAATTATATTTAATAATTAATGAAAATATCATAATTTGCTCCAGACTTTCTAGATGTAATTTAAATTTAAGAAAGACACAATGAGCTATGCCTCAACGTTGCCACCGGTGAACATAAGGGACACATCGGGGCCTCACCTACGCATTGTTTAAGGTTATGCGGTGACGGTGGCACATCATAAATAGCCGCAATAAGGAAAAACTATCTGACCCACCTCCACGCACCACAGGTCCCTCCAGCTAAACCTCACCCCAACCATGGACTGTTTACCCTCCTACCATCCGGGAGGCGCTACAGGTCTCTCCGTTGCCGAACCAGCAGGTCCAGGAACAGCTTCTTTCCGGCGGCTGTCACGCTACTCAACAACGTACCTCGGTGACTGCCAATCACCCCCCCCCCCCCCGGACACTTATTGTTATTTATTCAAATCATTTGCTGTGTCGCTCTTCCAGGGAGATGCTAAATGCATTTCGTTGTCTCTGTACTGTACACTGACAATGACAATTAAAATTGAATCTGAATCTGAATCCGGATCTTTTCCACACTTTCCCAGTTAATCCACTGTCCCTCCGTGACCCGAGCCACTGCCCTTATACACTGCTTCCTCCTGACGACGTACCAGCTACTCAACCAATTTCCTCCTCTCTATTGGCCTTACTTCACACTATCTTCCTGTGCTTAGCCCTAGGTCTCCTTTCCCTTGCTGCACACTCCAACAATGTCTGTGTGCCTCAGAGTTGCTTGTGCTTCTTGTACTGCCTGCTTTGAGTCCCACTTCATCCCTCCAGTTACATCTGGCACCAGGTTACTAACTAAGGTATCTTTGCTCCCTGATAATTGCAACTCTACCCTCACCTCAGCACACTTAAACTCCTCTGTTGGGCTGGACAATGGTAAATGGAGAATACTTTTCCATATAAAGCCACGTTACTTAGACACCGTGGAACTCCAAAACCAACTCCTAATATATGAACTAACCCATCTCTCAACCTTGCCACTTAGCAGACACACCAGGCACTTCACCCATCAATGTCTGTGACAAGCATGATGCCAAGAGCAACTCTAAACTGCCTGCACATAATCCATATCCTAATTACTTCTCTCCCACCGAGTTACTCCAGCATTTTCTGTCTATCCTAATTCTCACCTACTGAAGAGCGAAATAGGATTTACTCCCATTTAGAAGAGAATTGGCTACTTAGGCCTTGTAAATGGCAGGTTGTGTTTTAGTAATTTGATTGAGTTTTTTGAGGAGGTGTTGAAGGAGATTGAGGAAGATACGGCAGTGGATTTTATATACATGGATTTTAGTAAGGCTTTTCATAAGGTCCCTTATGGTAGGCTGATGACTTGGTCATATAGATTCAGAACTGGCTTGTTCATGAAAGAGAATAGGTTGCAGTGGAAGGAAGATATTTTGGCTAAGGTCTGTGACCAGTGGATATCTGTGCTAGGACCTCTGCTGTTAGTGATGATGTATATAAATGACCTGGACGTAAATGTAGATGGGTTGGTGAACAAGTCTGTTGATGACAGAAAAATGGGAGGAATTGCCAACTGAACACAGTGGCACAGCAGTAGAGTTCACAAATTATAGGAGTAGAATTAGGCCATTGAGTCTACTCCACCATTCAATCATGCCTGATCTCCGCCTCCTAATCCCATTTTCCTGCCTCGTCCTCATAACCCTTGACACCCATTCTCATCAAGAATTTGTCTATCTCTGCCTTATAAATATCCACTGACTTGGCCTCCACAGCCCTCTGCGGCAATGAGTTCCACAAATTAACTACCGTCTGACTAAAGTTCCTTCTCACCTCCTTTCTAAAAGAGCGCCCTTTAGTTCTGAGGCTAAGGCCTCCTGTCCTAGACTCTCCAACCACTGGAAACATCCTTTCCACATCCACTCGATCCACGCCGTTCAATATTCTGTAAGTTTCAATCGGGTCCACCACAACCTTCTAAACTCCAGTGAGTAGAAGCCCAGTGCTGTCTCATCATATGCTAACCCTGGAATCATTCTTGTAAACCTCCTCTGGACCCTCTCCAGAGCTAGCACATCCCCACCTGCTTTAAAAGGGCATCAATTATACCAGTGCCCAAGAAGAGCAAGGTGACGTGCCTCAATGACTATCGACCAGTGGCACTGTCGTCTATGGTGACGAAGTGCTTAGAGAGGTTGATCATGGAGCAAATCCTATCAGGGACACATGACAATAAACTCACTTGAACTTGTACTTGAGATATGGGGCCCAAATTTGCTCTTAGTACTCCAAATTTGCTGCCTTACAGGTCTAGACCCAGGCTCGATTCGGACTATGGATGCTGTCTGTATGAAGTTTGCATGTACTCCCTGTGACTGTGTGGGCTTTCTCCAGATTCTCTGGTTTCCTCCCACAGTCTAAAGACGTGCCGGTTTGAAGGTGAATTGGCTTCTGTAAATTGCTCCTAGTGTGTGAGAGATAGAACTTGTGACTGACGGCCGACATGGACTCAGTGGGAGGAAGGACCTTTTTCCACACTGTATCTCTAAACTAAACACTAAACTAAGAAATAACGGGATATAGATCAGTTGCCGAAATGGGCAGAGAAATGGCAGATGTAGTATAAACCGAGCAAGTGTGAAGTTTTGCATTTTGGGAGGTTGACAGTAAGGGAGTATACAATTAATGGCATGACCCTTAACAGCAATGATGTACAGAGGGATCTTGGAGTCCAGTTCATAGCTCACTGAAGATGGCAGCACAAGTTGATAGGGTGGTAAAGAAGGCATATAGCATGCTTGCATTTATTTTTAGGGGCATTGAAGAAGTTTACCAGAATGGAGCCTGTATTACAGGATTTCACCTACAGGGAGAGGTTGGATAGACTTGGATTGTTTTCTCTGCAATGTTCAAGGTTGAGGGGAGGCTTAATAGAAGTGTGTAAAAATGATGAGACACATAAATAGTGTAGACAGTCAGAACGTTTTTCCCCAGTGTGGAAATGTCCAGCATCACTATGAGGCGAGATGGCGGGGGTTGTGAAGTTTGATAGAAATGCGCTAGGAAGTTTTTTTGTTCCACACCAAGTGGTGGGGGCCTGGAACACATTGCCAGGGTGGTGGTAGAGGCAGATGTAAAAGTGTCATTTAAGACGCTTTTAGATGGGCTCATGGAAGTGCCGAGAATAGTGGGATATGGATCAAATACAGGCAGATGAGATCAATTTAACTTGGTATCATATTTATCATAAACATTGTGCGGCAGAAGTGGTAGTTGAGGCAGGTACTATAACAACATTTAAAATACATTTGGACAGGTACAGGGATAGTAAAAGCTTAGGGGAATATGGGCCAAATGTAGGCAAGTGGACCAGCGTAGTGTCGGAATGGGCAGGTTGGGCCGAAGGGCCTGTTTCCAAGCTGTATGACTCTATGAGCTATGTTCCAAGCTATAAATATCACTCATTTGTCCTGGTGCAACTACATTGACAGAACACCAAGAAAACACCAACAGCTTTAGTTCCTCAGAATGCTGGAGTAACTCAGTGGGCCAGGCAGCATCTCTGGAAAGAAGGAATGGGTGACGTTTCGGGTAGAGACCCCTCTTCACACTCCATCAGATAAGTAGCCAACATAATCAAGGACCACTCAAACCCTGGTCACTCGCTGGACCTCTCTCCCGACAGGCAAAAAATACAAAAGCTTGCAAGCACATACCACCAGATTCAGTATCAGCATCTTCTCTCTGTCGCTATCAGACTCTGAAATGGACAAATCACATGACTTGGATGAACTGATTTTCCAATCCATCTCGTTGCAACACTTGCACTTTCTTTGTAGTTGCAACCCAACATTCTGCATTTCTCTTTTGCACGACCTGAGGGACTTGAAGATGGTTTTATTTACCTGGAGAGTTAAGATGTTTTCACCTCAGTACACATGACAGTAATAAACAAACACAGGTACGCCACTGGTTTTTCAGCAACTGTACCATTACCAAATAAAAACAGAAAATAATCAATTGGTTAGAAAGGAAATGTGGATAGAGAAACAAAGCTAACCAACCCTTCAAGTTAATGGCCCCGTCGGCGTTGACCAAGAAAGAACAGAGTGGGGAAAAAAGTGACATTGTTACTTGCTTTGTTGAAACAAGGTACTGCAGATGCTGATTTTTTTTTTAAACCACTAAATGCTGGAGTAACTCAGTTGGTCAGGCAGCATCTCTGGAGAACATTAGGCGAGGAATGAAGGGTCCCGACCAAAAACATCTTCTGTCCACTTTCTCCAGATATGATGTACTCCATCAAGAGTTACTCCAACACCTTGTGTCTTTTTTTACTTGCCTTATGTGGTGGATCGATATCAATCCATCATATCATTCTATATTGGTCAAATTGCATCCTTCCACACTTAAAATCAAATACTGCAATAAAACGGAAGTATTATCCCAACAGAAGTCTGCTTTAATAACCAACCAAACCACACGGCCAGAGAGCCACCAGATCATAACCGGGAACCGCTCAGGCTCCAGGCGCTCAGAGGCAAAGATACTAGAGCTCCTGTCTAACATCTTTGGGCAGAGGTTTCTGCGACTGGAGCCAGCATGTATTGAGGAGACCCCGACCCCGGGCTCCGGCCCCTCACCCCCGGCCCGTACCTGTACTGCCAGCCCCGCGTTCTGGCCGCCGGCCTGTGGACAGGCGTCTCCGCTTTCACTTCCACTTCGGTCACAGAGGCGGGTGCGGGAAGGGGAGCGGCCACCGCCCCGTCTCCTCCTTGCATCGTCAAGCGCCAGGTGCCCCGGGGCTGGGCGGCGACTCGGCCCCGGCACTAGGGGCAGGCGTCCAGGCCGCGGGCTGTGTGTGGGGGGCGGGGCGCACTAGGCCGGGCGGGGCCGGGCCGATGAGAGGCGGTGTCGGAGCTCGGCCGGGCCGCACTGGGCCGAGTGGGGGCGGTGTCGTGGGCGGGCCTAGTGGGGGCGGTGTCAGGGCCAGGGCCAGGGCCGCGCCGAGTGGGGCCGGGGCCGGGCCGAGGGGGGGCGATGTCGAGGGCGGGTTGTGGTCCCGTCCGCCGCCGCTCGCGGACAGGCTACGGTCGCGCGGCCCCTGCCCGCATCCCGGGGCCGCCGACTTATTAACCCGGAAGCTGTGGAGAGCGCGGCGCGGCCGATCCCGCTCACAGCTTCACAATAGCCGTCGGGACACGTGACTGACGTGATTCCCTTCCGGGTTAGGTTTGTGCGGGGCAGGGTAACGTTACCAGGTTGCTGCTCGCCAGCCGCCATGTTAGTGCGGGGCAGGGCAACATCACCTGGTTGCTGCTCGGCAGCCGCCATGTTAGTGCGGGGCAAGGCAACATCACCTGGTTGCTGCTCGCCGGTCGCCATGTTTGTGCGGGGCAGGGCAACATCACCTGGTTGCTGCTCGCCGGCCGCCATGGTTGTGCGGGGCAGCGCCGGGCCGGGCCTCCACACAGGTACATGATCTGCGCTCCCGTTGACTAACGCCGGCCGCCTCGTTTTTATTGCTGCCAGTTTACGCGAGTGACTTACATGCACTGTTTTATGTCACCGCACTTGTGCAGACGACAACAAACTCCACGTGATGCCCAAACTCGACTCTGCTTCATCCTAACTTTACAGGTGGTTCTAAAAATCTTACATCGGTCTGGTCTCTAGATGGGAACACCGACCGGCTTTACGCAAAACAACTCCTGCAAGCCCCGACTTCTTGAGGTCATACTTGGGTTCTTCAGGTATTGATGTATAGAACATAAAATGGTACAGCAAAGGAACAGGCCCCTTGATGCCAAGACCAACTATTATCTACCGTCACACAATCCATATTCATCCATTCCCTGCATATCCATCCATGTGCCGAGCCAAAAATCTGTTAAACACCACTACCGTATCCAAATATCTTAGATCTAGTATCTTTGATCGTATCTGCCTCCACCACTACCCCTGGCAGTTCCTTTAAACTTTGCCCCTCTCACCTTAAGGCAATGCTCTGTAGTCTTTCATGTTTCTTTCCTGGGAAAAAAAAGTTCTGACTGTCCACCCTATCTATACTTATCATAATTACATATGCTGCTATCAGGTTTCTAAGACCTCACTCCAAACAAATGTAAGCAGATTTATGTTCATATTTCACAGCAATGCTCTATTTTGTGTTAAAGGTTCAAATACTACTAATTCCCCATAGGCGTGTGAATTGGTTTCATTAGCTTTGCAATTTCAAACCTCTCCAAGCCCAGCAGTTCTAATGATTCTTCCAAAATATACAACAAGCCCTTCAATCAAAGTTCCTATAGCCTTCAATAGCATAGCATCCCCTTTGTAAAAACAGAGTATTGGCCTTTGACAGTGCAACCCTCCATTGGCACTGCAAAGAGTGGGAAACCTGACTGACTTTGTTAATGGGATCAAAATCAATTGCAATATTATAAATATTTTACCCAAAGGTAAAGTAAAATTTTGCAAATATTTATGGGAATTCAATAAACTTTAAGGAAATCCTGCATTATGAATTGTAGATTCATGTATGTCTTAAAATAACTGAAAAAGTACAACTGTACAGAATTCATGTATTTTGCCTCTAATCACGTGCAAAAATATCTGTCCCTACCAAATGTGGACAGCATTGGGTGTCTTGTATAACTGAAGATTGACACAAAATGCTGGAGTAACTCAGCAAGTCGGGCAGCATCTCTGGAGAAAATGGGTCGGTGATGTTTCGGGTCAGGACCGTTCTGTTTAACTCGTCTGGTGAGAATGGTTAAACTGTCATAACTCTAGTTTAAGGCTGACAGTAATAATTCAGAAGCTGTCAATCAGAATCTAGTTTACTTTTTTGTATCAACATAATAATCTCATAACAGGAAAGCTGGGCATCCTCATCAGGTACATGGGTAGGAAAGATTTAGATGGATTTACCCCATCAATTTCTCACATGATCTTATACACTTCTAGAAGATCACTCCTTGGGGTGGAAGATTGCAACCTTGGTCCGCCCTGTTTCGACGAATGCAATCAACCGGCGTGCACAATCAAATAAGTTCATATAGAACAAGTTGTCCTACAACTTTAGGCTGCACACGCCATACGCAAGAAGAAGAAGATCACTCCTCATCCTCCTGCACTCTAAGGAATAGAGTCCTTGCCTGGTTAACCTCTCCCTATAACTCAGGCCCTCGAGTCCCAGCAACATCTTCGTAAATCTGCTTTGAACCATTTCCAGCATGACAACATCTTTCCTACTAAATTTTGCCCTTTAATTTCTCAGTACAGGCACTCCGCAACTTGTGTAATTGGCAACTGACATAAACTCGCGTTTTCATTAGCAAGTCTTTAGGTTTGGGAGCTCCCCTGTCGCCTCCGCGTCGGAGCTTCCACCATGTCTCGGCATCGGAGTCCCCCCACGGTCTCCGTGTTGGAGCTTTGCTGTGATCTCTGCGTCAGAGTTCCCATGTGGTTTCCACGTTGGAGCTCCCACCATATCTCCACGTTGGAGCTCCCATGTTGTCTCCCCATCGGAGGTCCCCCATGGTCTCTGTGTCAAATGGTAAATTTACATGTGAACAGTACCACTTCCGTTTCTGACTTGTGTAACATCTTAATTATACAAGGGTCTGCAGGGAGCCTCGAGGTCAAGATACATAGAACAGTACAGGAATGGAATGGGCCCTTCAGCTCACCATAGTTATGCCAAACATGATGTTAAGTTAAACTGATCTCATCTGCCTGCACATGATCCTCATCTGTCTATTCCAAATGCTTATCTAAAAGCCTCTTAAATACCACTATCATATCTGCCTCCACCAAACTTGCCCCACACATCCCCATTAAAATTAGCCCCATCTATTCCTGTAGTTGAAACCCTTTAATCCAGGCAGCATTCTGATAAACTTCCTCTTCAACCCTTCCACACCCTTCCTATAATAAAATTTGGAGAGCTGCATGCAGTACTCCAAATCCATCGTAATCAGTCCTATAGATCTGCTTGATGACTTCATAACCACCGGCTGCCGCTTCGATGGCAGCCTCGCTTTCAGTCTGTCAATCCTTTTCTTCATTTGTTTTGTTATTTTTAGTGTGTTTAAAAAGTATGTGTCAATGTTCTCTGGTTTGTTTTATGTGGGGGGTGGGCGGGGGAAACTTTTTTTCAATCTCTCGCCTTGCCGGAGATGTGATTGTTTTCCGGCTCTGCGGCCTAACATCGTAGAGCTGGAGGCCTTGCTTGGGACTGACTTTGAGACTCACAGCTGGGCATGGACTCACCATCGGAGTCGATTCCTTGCCTGGGATCGACGCTCCAACTGCGGCCTGCTACTGTAACATCAAGGAGCTAGCAGTCCCCATGTATACTCCATGCCCTCAGTAATAAAGGCCAAGATCTGCACTGTATCTCTAAACTAAACTAAACTAATCCCATGAGTTTACTCACATCTTTCTGTACCCGCATGCCAACCTTTGGTGTTTAGTGCTCAAGATCCCTCAGATCCCATTGTATCACAACAAAGGAGCCTCACTCCTGATGAATAATAATCCACATTTTCATTCTTTTGAAAAGTGAAATGAAAGTAAGCATTCAGTTACAGCAGGAAGTGAAGAAAGCGAATGGCATGTTGGCCTTTATAACAAGAGGAGTATAGGAGCAAAGAGGTCCTTCTGCAGTTGTACAGAGCCCTAGTGAGACCACACCTGGAGTATTGTGTGCCGTTTTGGACTCCTAATTTGAGGAAGGACATTCTTGCAATTGAGGGAGTGCAGCGTAGGTTTACAAGGTTAATTCCCGGGATGGCTGGACTGGCGTATGCTGAGAGAATGGAGAGGCTGGGTTTGTACACTCTGGAGTTTAGAAGGATGAGAGGGGATCTTATTGGAACATATAAGATTGTTAAGGGTTTGGACACGCTAGAGGCAGGAAACATGTTCCCGATGTTGGGGGTGTCCAGAACCAGGGGCCACAGTTTAAGAATAAGAGGTAAGCCATTTAGAACGGAGACGAGGAAACACTTTTTCTCACAGAGAGTTGTGAGTCTGGAATTCTCTGCCTCAGAGGGCGGTAGAGGCAGGTTCTCTGGATGCTTTCAAGAGAGAGCTAGATAGGGCTCTTAAAGATAGCGGAGTCAGGGGATATGGGGAGAAGGCAGGAACAGGGTACTGATTGGGGATGATCAGATATGATCACATGGAATAGCGGTGCTGGCTCAAAGGGCCGAATGGCCTTCTCTTGCACCTATTGTCTATTATGTATTTTGTCCAAAGCAGAAAACCTCACAGTTTCCCATGTTATTCTCTTTTGAATAATGTCTTGTCCATTTCTTAACCTATCTCTATATCAATTTTTCACATCTTGCTAACCCATCTACCTTCGTACTTTGTGGAAACCTGGCTTTGAGGAAATTTAATTCTTTCATCCAATGAGTCATATAGATTGTAATTGATATTGCTAACATCAGGGATACAATGATGCAAAGAGTGGAACTAGTAAGACGACTGAGGTGGGAGAGGGGGGGAGAAGAAAGCAGGAGTTACTTTGCATTCTTCAGGGCCTGTCCCACTTTGGCGATTTTTTTCAGAGATAGCCGGCGTCATATCAGTGTAGCCAAAAGATTTTGAACATTTCAAAATCCAGCGGTGACAAAAAAATGTTGTGACACTTGAAAAAACACCACTGGTCATACATAATCACGCCGCGTCGCAGCTGCATCACGCTGTGAATTTTTCGGTCACCCAATACGTCAGTCAATGATGCCGGTGAAAAGAATCGCCAAGTGTGACAGGCCCTTTACATTCTTGCCGTTAGCACATCTTATGGCCCAGCTAATAAATGGGCCATTATGGACTCCACCCTTCCTGAGGTCATCTGTTGCTGGCACTGTTTGGTTCTGGCCTTCTCTATCTTTCAGTCTGCAGAAGGGTCTCGACCCAAAACATCACCTATCCATGTTCTCCAGAGATGCTGCTTGACCCACCTAGTTTCTCTGGCATTTTGTGTGTCTATCCCAACTCCATGTTCTCTTTTAGTCGACCAATCCAATACCCCTGCAAATTGCCCACAATCCTGTTTAACAATATTTTAAAAAGATTTGTACAGGTACATGGATAGGAACGGTTTTGAGGGATATGGTCCAAATGGGCAGATGGGACCAGCATAAATGGAGCATCTTGGTTGGCATTACCAAGTTGGGCTGTTCCTGTGCTGTCTAACTCAATGTCCATGACTCTCTACGTGGTCCTAACTTGTGCCTTCAACCTTTTTTTTGGGCAACTTCCTCAGTGCCTTCTGGAAATTAAGTACACTGTACTTCCTAGTTTGTGTAGGAAGGAACTGCAGATGCTGGTTTACACCGGAAGATAGACACAAAATGTTAGAGCAACTCAGCGGGACGGGCAGCATCTCTGGATAGAAGGAATGGGTGACGTTTTGGGTCGAGACCCTTCTTCAGACTGAGAGTCATGGGATAGGGAGATACAGAGATAAGGAAGTGTAAGGTGTGAAAACAAGACATTAAAGGAGACAATGTTCAAGGGATATATTGTGTCCTGGTTCGCCTTTCTGCACTCTGCCTGTTACATCCCACATTCCAGAAAATTTGATAAATATTGTTTTCCTGATTAGTTTAATTACTTAAGCTAAATTTGCCGGGAGGGTGGGATCTTATACAGGATCGAGTCAGGTGAGAGGTTAGAAGTTGGTATGGAGGATGATTAGAGAAAGTATTGAGGAGAGAATAGGCAGGGAGCGAGAAAAGAATGTTGGTTTAAATCGCACTTATTTTAATGCAAGAGGCCTGGCGTGTAAGGCAGATGAACTTCAGGCATGGATCTACACGATCTCTCGGTCGCTAAGCACTTTAACCCCCTTCCATTCCCATACTGATCTTTCTGTCCTGGGCCTTCTCCATTGTCATAGTAAGGCCAAATGCAAATTGGAGGAACAACACCTTATATTACAACACAGCGGTATAAATATTAATTTCTCTAATTACAAGTAACACTTGTTTTCCCTCTCTTTCTGTTACTCATCCACCTTAGTTATCCGACTAGTTTTACTGTCCTGATTAATTTTATTGTTTGTATGCCTCATTGTCACCTTCACCTCAGCCAACAATGAACCATTCTACGTTACCTTAACATTGTCTATTGTTTTTACACCTTACCCTTCCATATATCTAGTTTCCCTGTCCCCCGACTCTCAGTCTGAAGAAGAGTCTCAACCCGAAGCATCACCCATTCCTACTCTCCAGCATTTTGTGTCTATCTTCAGGCATCGATAGGTACGGGTGTTTGAGACATTGTACCATTATGGAAATCTGGTTAATAGAGGGGTAGGACTGGCAGTTCAATGTTCCAAGGTACAGGTACTTCAGGAGAGTCAGAGGTGAAGGTCAAAGAGATGGGGGGGTGTTGCGTTATTGATTAAGGAGGATGTCAAGGCATTGGTCAAGGGTGACATTACGGACGGTTCGTCTAGTGAGGCTATATGGGTGGAGCTGTGGAACAGGAAATGGATGATCACCTTGCTGGGGTACTACAGGCCCCCAAATAGTTCACGGGAATTAGAAGAGCAAATATGCGAGTAGATTGCAGACAACTGCAGGTCTCAGGTTATCGTAGTAGGGGATTTTAATTTTCCCAACATTGACTGGGAGTGTCATAGTCAGAAAGGTTTAGACGGGGTGGAATTTGGCAAATGTGTTCAGGAAAGTTGAAAGCAATATATTGTGGGCAGGGCCCAATGTGGGAGAGGGCAATGCTTAATCTAGTCTTGGGAAAACTGGAAGAGCAAGTGGATGAAATGTCCGTGGATGAGCCTTTTGGAACCAGTGACCAATGTTTCTATTAGGTTTAAGATAATTATGGATAGCGACACAGCCGGTTCATGTTAAAATGCTAAATTGAGGCAAAGCCAACTTTAAGGGTATGAGACAGGAACTCACTCAAGTAGATTGGAGTAGGTTATTTGATGGAAAAGGACAGTCTGGTAAGTGTGATGATTTTATAAGCATATAAAGGGAAAAAGAGTAACCAGAGAGAGAGTAGAACCACTCAAGAATCAAAGTGGTCAACTCTGTGTGAAGCCACAGGAGATGGGCAAGGTCCTCAATGAGAATTTTCCCACTTTTTATCATGGAGAAAGACAGGAGAACGTGGGATCTTGGGGCAGTCACTGGAAGTGTCTTGAGAGCACAGTATTATGGTCGCAGATGTGCTGAAGGTTCTGACGCATATGAAGATAGACAAATCTCCTGGGCCTGATCAGATATATCAGAGGACACTATGGGAAGCTACAGTGGAAAATGCAGGAGCCACCGCTGAGATTTCTAAGTCATCGCTAAATACAGGCGAGGTGCTGGAAGACTGGAGGGAGGCAACAGTTGTGCCTCTATTCATGAAGCGCTGCAGGGAAAAGGCTGGGAACCACAGGCTAGTGAGCTTAACATCTGTGGTTGGAAAGTTACTAGAGCGTTTTCTGAGGGATGGGATATAAATGCACTTAGATGGACTAGGGCTGATTAGGGATAGTCAACATGTACATGGGAGGTCGTGTCGAGTGGATTTTAGTAAGGCATTTGACAAGGTTCCACATGGAAGGCTGCTATGGAAGGTTAGATCCCATGGGATTCAAGGGGGATCTAGGAGTGCAGGTACATAGTTCGTTGAAAGTGGTATCACAGGTAGATAAGGTGATCAAAAAGGCTTTTAGCACATTGGCCTTCATCAGTCAGAGCATTGAGTATAGATGTTGGGAGGTCATGTTGCAGTTGGATAAGACATTGGTGAGGTCGCATTTAGTATTGTGTCCAGTTTTGGGCACCATGTTATAGGAAAGATGTCAAGCTGGAAAGCATGCAGAAAAGATTTACAAGGATGTTGCCAGGACCTGAGGGCCTGAGCTATAGGGAGAGGTTGTGCAGGCGAGGACTCTATTCCTTGGAGCGCAGGAGGATGAGGAGTGATATTATAGCGGTGTACAAAATCGTGAGAGGAATCGATTGGGTAGACACATAGAGTCTCTTGCCAAGAATAGGGGAATCAAGAACCAGGGGACATATATTTAAGGGTACACAAAAGGCTGGAGAAACTCAGCGGGTGCAGCAGCATCTAAGGAGCGAAGGAGATAGGCGACGTTTCGGGCCGAAACCCTTCTTCAGACATAGATTTAAGGTGAGGATGGAAAGATGTAATAGGAATTTGAGGGGTAACTTTTTCCCACAAAGGGTGGTAGGTGTATGGAACCAGCTGCCAGATGAGGTAGTTGAGACTGGGACTATCCCAACGTTTAAGAAACATTTAGACAGGTACATGGCTAGGCCGGTTTAGAGGGAAATGGACCAAACGCAGGCAAGTGGGACTAGTGTGGATGGGACATGTTGGCTGGTGTGGACAAGATGGGCTGAAGGACCTGTTTCCACGCTGTCAGACTGTATGTCTAAGCCTTAAGTTTTTATTATGCGACTGTACACGCAGAATGAATTATTTGATGTTTATTTATTTTTTCTTCTCGAAAATAAATGTGCAGATCGGCAAACGATTGCCCATTTCGTATCAGGGAAAGCGGTTCGAGGCGATGTTGGTTGCCGGCACCAACTCGGAGACCACAGTACAATCCCCTCTTCTGGATAATAATCGTTCTGCAGCGTGAAAAAACGGTTCGCTGTATGATCGACAGAGACGTGAACCAATTACGGAAAGGGCAGTAAGGAAGTTCCACCGGGTCCAGTCAACCTCGCAGTGTAGAACTACAAACACTCCAAAGATCAGCTGAAACGTAGCCGCTCTGAACTTGCTCGCTGCATCCCGGACCATGTCTGACTGCAAGAAGGTGTGCATTGTCGGATCCGGCAACTGGTAAGTTGGACGTTGTGTGTGAATTTACTTGCGTGGCGTGTAAGTGGAAGGACCTTGCGACTTCACACTGGAGAATGCAATCCACACCCACAAAAACTGCACGGCCAGATTGTTTCCAAATTCCAAGAAAATGTGCCTTGTTTTTCTATAATCCCTTAAAAATGCAGCTACCTGCATTTATTAACATGTATCTTTTTCTTCCTCCACGAATCGTTCCATTATTGGGTCACCGTCCTTCCTGCTGCTAGGGCGTCAACTCTCCCGAAACCTTTCCGTACCTTTATCTCTATCTCCTCTTTCAGACTTTGGGCTAATCGCTCCTTTTGTGGCCTCATATCAAATGTTCTTCAATAACACATTAACCTTGATACTTTTTTTCCCCATGAAATACCTCAAGTAGCTGTGTAACCTGTGGATTTCTGCTCAGTTGGATAGTGGTAGTGGGACTGTAGGGTTGTTAAATTAGTGTTTGCAGACTCCCATCAAAAACTGTCACGTCAATAATTTTGCAACAAATACAGGGATCCTCCTGATATTGTCACAATAGATGTGTGAGCAGACGTTGCTATCAATGGGGAGTCATGTGTATCAGTAAGCAGCAAAGATCCTATAGCGGAGCATAGGCTATTTGGTAAGCAGACAGTTACAGAAACACATCCAATGAAACTAATCAATTGGGTGCCCATGACATATTGGTGCTAAAACTTCAAAGCCTTCTCTCCAGTTGCTTTTGGACAAATTGGAGTAACCATACCACTCTAGATACTCCCTGCCATTGTGGAAGTTTGATTTTGTCTGGTGGGGTAATTGTGTGATGATGTGATTTATTATCCTTTGTCATAGAGCAATACGATGTGGAAATAGGCACCAGCTCTCCATGCTAAACAAGGGTACACAAAAGGCTGGAGAAACTCAGCGGGTGCAGCAGCATCTAAGGAGATAGGCAACGTTTCGGGTCGAGACCCTTCTTCAGACTGGTTAGGGAAACGACAGATATAGATATAGACGGTGAGGTGGAGAGATAAAGAACAATGAATGAAAGATATGCAAAAAAGTATCGAAGATAAAGGAAACAGGCCATTGTAAGCTGTTTGTGGTGTGAAAATGAGAAGCTAGTGCGACTTGGGTGGGGGAGAGATAGTGAGAGAAGGAATGCCAGGGCCCGAGGGCTGAGGCAAGTTGCCGACTTGTAACTGTCTGAAGAAGGGTCTCGACCCGAAACGTCGCCTATCTCCTTCGCTCCTTAGATGCTGCTGCACCCGCTGAGTTTCTCCAGCTTTTTGTGTACCCCCAACTGTCACTGTATGTCATGTTGTTAGTTGTGGGCGGAGCACCAAGGCAAATTCCTTGCATGTGAATACTTGGCCAATAAACTTACTTACTTGTTAAAGAAGGAACTGCAGATGCTGGAGAATCGAGGGTTACACAAAAAGCTGGAGAAACTCAGCGGGTGCAGCAGCATCTAAGGAGCGAAGGAGATAGGCGACGTTTCGGGTCGAGACACTTCTTCAGACTTCAAACTTACTTACTTACTTACTACTTGAGCTAATTCTGTCACCAAATTGTATCTTGTTTCTTTCAGGGGCTCTGCTGTTGCTGCAATAATTGGCAGAAATGTTGCCAAGTCAAAGCAATTCAATCCCATTGTTAAAATGTGGGTTTATGAAGAAATATTGAATGGAAGAAAACTCAGCGAAATAATAAACACAGACCACGAGAATATTAAGTACTTACCAGGTCACAAGCTGCCAGAGAATGTGGTAAGTGAAAGAGATGCATGGGGAAAAAAAAGTGGCTCAGAAACTAAGATGTTTTATCCATTGTTCTTCAGACCATGAGTAACTGTGCACTTTTTGCAAAACTAATTCACCCGCAAATCTCCGCCTTTAAAAAGGTCACAATCAGCTTTTTAAAGGCAGATATTGCTGCCCTATTATGTTCAAGATGGATGCTTTCATTAAAAATATCTATTATAAAATAATGCAATGTATCAATAAAGCACAAGCAATGTTTGATATGATTTTGTGACAGGCATGATCAATGTTGAAATGATAGGAAGTGGTATCTAATTGGCAATTTGTTATTCATTTACACCACATTGCACAATGAAAATAAATGGTATCACTTTAAAAGATACAACATTTTTATTTAAAACAGATAATGAATGCATTTGAGGAGCTGCATAGAAACATAGAATATAGGTGCAGGAGTAGGCCATTTGGGCCTTTGAGCCGGCACAGCTATTCAATATGATCATGGCTGATCATCCAAAATCAGTACCCTGTTCTGGCTTTTTCTCCATATTCCTACATTCCCTCAGCCCTAAGAACTAAATCTAACTCTCTCTTGAAAACATCCAGTGAATTGGCTTCCACTGCCTTCTGTGGCAGAGAATTCCACAGATTCACAACTTTCTGGGTGAAGAAATGTTTCCTCATCTCAGTCCTAAATGGCCTACCCCTTATTCTTAAACTGTGACCCCTGATTCTGGACTCCCCCAACATCAGAAACATTTTTCCTGCATCTACCCTGTCCAATCCTCTAAGAATGTTATATGTTTCTATAAGATCCCCTCTCATCCTTCTAAATTCCAGCGAATACAAGCCGAGTCGACCCATTCTTTCATCGTCCGTCAGTCCCGCCATCCCGGGAATTAACCTGGTGAACCTACGCTACACTCCCTCAATAATGTCCTTCCTCAAATTAGGAGACCAAAATTGCACACAATACTCCAGGTGCGGTCTCACCAGGGCCCTGTACAACTGCAGTAGGACCTTCTTGCTCCTAAACTCAAATCCTCTCACAATGAAGGCCAACTTAATTGCCTTTCTTCACTGCCTGCTCTACCTGCATGCTTACTTTCAGTGACTGATGTACAAGCACACCCAGGTCTCCTTGCACCTCCCCTTCTCCTAATCTGACACCATTCAGATAATCTGCCTTCCTGTTCTTGCCACCAAAGTGGATAACCTCACATTTATCCACATTATACTGCATCTGCCATGCTTCTGCCCACTCACCCAACCTATCCAAGTAACCCTGCAGCCTCATAGCATGCTCCTCGCAGCTCACATTGCCACCCAGCTTTGTGTCATCCGCAAACTTAGAGATGTTACATGTAATTCCCTCATCTAAATCGTTAATGTATATTGTAAACCCAGTCGCAATAAGTCACAGGCATAAACAACCCATGGCAGGATATTGAATGATGAAAGGACAAAGGGACCTTAAAGTGCAGCATAAATCTTTAAAGGATAGGTTAATAAGGTGAGTGAACTGGCCTTTGGTATGCTTTCCTTTCGTAGTTAAGACAGAGAATGTATAAGCATGAAGGCGAAAGGCTCTGCCAGATAGCCTACAACAGGTTTGGCTATAATTGGAGTACTGCTTACAGTTCTGACTACTGTCATAATATGGGATTGCAGAGGAGAGAGTGAAGAAGTGATTTACGAGAAAGTTGGCAGAACTAGAAAATTGTAGCGATGGGGAAACGATTGAAAAAGTTTGGCTTCTGTGCAGCCGAGGAACTGTATGTGAAGTTTTGTGGAGTCTCAGTACGGTAAGTTTCCTCGGCAGAGATCAAAAAACATCGGCCATATTATAGTAATCAGATAAGCATTAGAAGGAAAATTATGTCCTGGATCTATCTCCACAATCTTTATATTTGTAATCTCCTTTCTTTCTTGCTTTTTTCCCCTTCCTTTCTATTAGTTTATAGTCTCTCTTATCTCTTTCTTTCTCTATTTCTTTTCTTTAAAACATTTCTGCTCCCTGTGGATGACAAGGACCAGGAACTTATTGGCAGAAAGGGTGGCAGAAGCAGAGATTTACACCACATATAAAAATATTGGACTTTGGCTAGCAGTGCTAAGTAATGTGTGATTTATTAATAGCATTTCATAATCATAAATAACTTTGTTAAAAACATAATCTCACAAAATGTAATTGTATTTATAATGTAAGCAACAGATATGGAAGTATTGTTTCAATAACAGAGATAATGTTTATCAACTCTGCATTAATTAATTAACTTAATCAAGTTTCGCAAAGTTAATTAATTGATTTTGGTTGATTAATTAATTAATTTTGCGAAACTTGCTGAATTTTTTCTATGTAACATAGACATGGGAAATAACTTTGAACATAATACCTTTCATATTTTAAGATTTGTTATTATATTATAATTTTAGATTGTCCTAAATGTAATTGAAATCCAGTATATAGAGATTTTAGAAACTATTGGGATTTTTCAAAACCTGTTTCTATCTGGTGGAGACGTAACTGGAGTTCAAAGGAGAGCATGGAATTTTAAATAATATTGGCTACAAATAAATCAAATTGAGATGCTGCAGTAAGATTGCGGGACTTTGCTAAGTAGACATACATAATAATGATAATGGTCTTCAAGATCTTGCCTGACTAAATTGGTAGTCTTCAATATTGACTGATAAAACTGGCCTCTTTTGTAATAAGAGGAAGATAATTGAAGACGTTATCTGCCTTAGGGAACCCCTGAAACAGTAAAACAAATGGGATTTCAACTGTTTGTAGAGAGCCTTCATAAGTTCTAGGAGCCGAATTAGGCCATTTGGCCCATTAAGTTTGCTCACTATGGCTGATCTATCTTTCCCTCTCAACCCCATTCTTCTGCCTTCGCCCATAACCCGTAACATCCTTACTAATCAAGAATCGCAGTTTTAAAAATATCTATTGACTGCCTTCACAGGCGTCTGTGGCAATGAATTCCACAGATTCACCACCCTCTGACTAAAGAAATTCCTCCTCATCCCCACAACATAATTCGTACCAATTTCTAACTGTGCTATAAGCTCATTCACTTTGTTCCGTATACTACTTGCATTCATCACCCCTCTTCTCACATTGGTCCTGGTTTTTACCTGATCCTAGTCTCTTATCCCTTCTTGAACTTTCTGTCCAATTATTTCTGGAGACTTCAGTCTCACCTGCACACTCCCGCCCTTTAACTTCATCCAGTTTGTTGATCCCATTCCCTCTCTATTTAGTTTAAAACTGGATCTACGGCCCTGGTTTTGCCAGGACCCTGGTCCCAGCCGGGTTCCAGTGGAGCCTGTCCCTTCAGAACTGCTCCCTCCTTCCCCAATACTGGGCTCTCGCTTAACTTTTTTTCCCTGTTGCCAGCCGGGCAACCTAGGCAGTTTTTTTAGGTTACCAAATGATAGTTTAGGTGGTCATTTAAGACGGCTTGCATGACGCGTGTGATAATGTGCTCGGATTACCAATCAAGACATGATATATACCACAATGACATGCAACAAATATATAATGTAGTATCGGAACTCTTTCTACACGTTGCAATTAATGCAATTTCTATTATTTCTTTCCACTTCCAAACAAAAATGTGGTTAGATTATTCAGCGTATGATCAACCTGTGTCAATAAATCCTGGACCATGGTAACATATATGCTTAACCAGGCACACTACAGATTGATGCAAGCATGTTCTCTGTGAAAGACCGAAAATTATCATGACATGGCCAGAGCATGGGTCGTTATTGCTATTGGTACAGAAACACTCTCGCTTCCCACATAATTTATCCACAGCAAAATATACAGGTGGGAAGGAAATTTCAAAAGACATTTTATGATAATAGCTGTTAAAACCGATTAAACCCATCTGACAGGTTAAATATTACACTAACTGACAAAAGATTGTCAAAGGACATAACTGCAGCAAATGATCTTTTGGCAATATGTTTAAAGGTGTCAAAACGCCACATTACCAGACATTCAGATTAGATGTATGTGTTATGAACAGCAATGAAGATACCCAGTTTGTACGCACCAGATTAAAAAAAATTATTGATAAACGCTGTTTCCATCATTCCTACTTCAGAATTAATGTTAACATTTTAACTGAAATATTTTAACTGAACTAATCTGACCAAATTTGTAATGTAAATGACCGACTGTAAAACTAAAATCTGGATAAATCCAACGTATAGTTGTGAATGTTTTAATTAAATAACCAGTGTACTGATAGTGTACATATTAAGAGCATTGATTTCCCGGTAAAATGAATTCTGTAATAACGTGTCAACGGTAGCAGTGACGATCGAACACTGCGGTTTTAATGTTTCACGTGTTCACAATTTTATTAATCCATCTTTATGGATTAAAAACAAATAATAACATTGGGAATTAAAACACATTTGGGGGGGGGTTTGAGAAGGCAATCGGTGCGGAATAGATGGATTGAGGCTGGGGAATTAGTGCGTGTTGGTTGGAGTAGGTAAAATTGTGAGGGGAGAGCTTGGGGATGTCAGTGGGGTTGAATGGGGGGATCAGTACGGGATGGACGGGGGGGATCTGTGCAGGATGGATGGGGGGAATCAGTGCAGTGTGGATGGGGGGGGGATCAGTACAGGATGAATGGGGGGGGAGATCAGTACAGGATGAATGGGGTAGACAAAAATGCTGGAGAAACTCAGCGGGTGAGGCAGCATCTATGGAGTGAAGGAAATAGGCAACGTTTCGGGTCGAGACCCTTCTTCAGACTGGTTCCCCCCTGTAAATAAGCAATTTACAAACTCTAAAAGTGTTCAACACATTTTAATGATAGCACAAGGTATTACATACATCCTCAAATACTGGCTACATTCTTCTAGTGAACCGTATCCAGGAAGGGGAAGGCGTTATGATTGATGTTAACTAGGCGGGGTTAATGGTACTGAGGTAACTATGTTATTGGTTGCATGCAAAACCATCTACATCCTTCCCCTTAGAAAATTTAAAAGAAACAGACCGTTGTCACTACAACAGAATTAAACAGAATTAAACAGAATCGCCATAACGAACAGGTGGCTTGCTGATCCGGCCCGAGCGCGTACGGATGCCTCCCCCTTCCCCCGGAGGAGCAGAAAAAACAGGGGGACCCGAGACAGCAGGGGAACCAGGGAAGGGCCGTGGGGTTGGAGGAACAGGAGAGGGAGAACCGCGACCGCCAACAGGTGACCCGCGCAGAGGGGAACCGGGCGCTCGATATGGGGACCGAGGCATGCAGGGAACACTGGCTGGGACAGGAGCCGGCTGCTGGTATGAGAGCGGCGGGGCATAGGGGCCCGGGGCCTGCGGCTTCGGCTCATTAACCGCAAGCAGGTGTTGTCGGCTTCTACGGTAGATGGTTCCCTCATAGTCGACCAGATACGAACGAGGTGAGTCGGCCACCCCAACCACAGTAGCCAGACGGGAGTGACCACTGGCGGTTTGCAATCGAACAACCTGTCCAGGCAACAGAGGATCGAGTGGTCTGTACGACCGATCGTGGGAACGCCGCTGGCTGTCATGTTTCTCTTGAATGCGCCTCTGCACAGAGGCAGGCTCCAGCACCCGAGGTTTCAGCTGGCGCTGGGCAATCGGGATGGTAGATCTGGTTGTTCTGGACATCCGACGCTGAGCAGGGGACCCCATGGCCGGATGTCTGGAAACATTCCTGAGGTTCAGGAGATCCAAATACAAATCAGAGTTAGACAGTCTCGCTTGTTCCATCAGAAGCTTGGCGCTGCGGACGGCCCGTTCAGCAAGGCCGTTGCTCTGTGGGTACTCCGGGCTGCTGGTGAAATGCACAAAATTCCATTTGTCAGCAAAACATTTGAACTCACGGCTGGTAAACTGCCTGCCATTGTCAGTCTGCAGCCTGACAGGGGACCCAAACGTGGAGAAGTGTTTCCGCAGCTTCCGGATCACCATCTCCGACGTGAGGGATGCCAGCAAATCCACCTCGAACCAGTTTGAGTACGAGTCGACCAGGACAAGGTAGTGG
Source organism: Raja brachyura (assembly GCA_963514005.1). The sequence goes on from OY740787.1 coordinate 85,325,884, forward strand.
TTACCACGCCACTCGAAGATGTCGGCAGCCAGCGAGGACCAGGCCAAGGCAGGAGCGGGCTGTTGCAGCAGGGGCTGTCGCTGCTGATGTGGAGCAAGACTGTTGCACGTGGAGCAGGCAGAAACACGGTCTCGAATATATTTGGCCATTCCAGGCCAGTAGAATTGGCACTGAGCGTGGGCGAGTGTTGCATCGACCCCGGGGTGTCCGCTGTGGGCTGCGCAGTAGTAAGAATCGAACAGGGAGGACGGGACCACCACTTTATGTCCCTTAACGATAACGCCATTCTGGAGCACCAGTTCGTCACGGACCAGGAAGAAGGGCTGTGTTTCAGGCGGTGCAGCGGAGCGCTTTGTTGGCCACCCTGATCTAATCACAGACGCAAGCCGTTGCAAAACTGGATCGGCAGCGGTGTGCTCGGCCAAAAGCTGCAGCTGCTTGGTGGGAATAAAATTGACGCCCAGTACGAGCAAGTCCTCTGTTTCGTAGGGGTGGCGAGCACAGGAGGCCCGCGGGGCGCGCGATAACGTGTCCGCGATGTGCATCTCGGTGCCTTTCTTGTAGACGATGTCGAAATCAAAGCGCTGGAGCTGCAGCATCATACGCTGCAGCCTGGCAGGGGCAGCATGAATCGGCTTGTTCAGGATTGTCACCAGTGGCTGGTGGTCGGTTTCGACTGTAAATCTGCTGCCAAACAGGAAGTCTCTGAACTTGGAGCAGGCAAACACCACCGCAAGCAGCTCCTTCTCGATCTGAGCGTACCGCTGCTCGGTGTCCGTCATGGTGCGGGAGGCATAGGAGACAGGATGTAACGATCCATCGACAGATTGGAGGCATGCCGCGCCCAGGCCGAACTTAGAAGCGTCACATGTGACGGTGATGGGGCGACTCGCATCAAAAAATCGCAACGTCGGAGTGTTAATCAGTTTCGACTTGAGACAGTCAAACGCCTGCTGGTGCTGTGGGAGCCAGACCCAGGCGATATCCTTTTTTGTCAGCTGCCGCAGGGGAGCACTCAGCTCACTGAGATGTGGTACAAACTTCCCAAGGTGGTTCACCATGCCCAAGAAACGTTGTAGACCTGGCACGTCGGTGGGGGCTGCCATCTCAGAGATGGCCGCTGCCTTCAAAGGGTCGGGTTTTAGTCCGTTAGAGGTGAAAACGTGTCCAACATACGTGACTTCTGAGACACGAAACCGGCACTTCTTTGGGTTCAGCTTCAGGTTGGCCTTTCGCGCCCGATCCAGGACGCGGCGGAGGTTCTGGTCATGTTCGGCAATGTCCTTCCCATAGACTAAGATGTCATCCACGATGATGGCACATGGCCCGAGAATATCTGCTCCATCGTTCGCTGGAACACCTCACTAGCGGAATTGATGCCGAATGGCATTCGCAGGAATTTGAATCTGCCGAATGGTATGGCGAAGGTTGTCAGGTCGGAAGATGCTTTGTCCACTGGGATCTGCCAGAACGAGTTCTTAGCGTCTAGGACCGAAAAGACGGTGGCTTGCCCGACCTGAGCCGCCACGTCCTCAACAGACCGCATTGGGTAGTGTGGTCGCCTGATGGCAAGGTTTAAGTCCTTGGGGTTGATACACACACGTATTTCATTCTTGTCTTTCTTTATCGTGGCAACCATGGTGGAGACCCAATCGGTGGGCTCGCTGACCGCTTCTAGCACCCCCTTGTCGACCATGTTGTTAAGCATCGCCTCGACCCTGTCTTTCATGGCGTGGGACACCCTGTGAGGTGCTCGGACCACGGGTTGTACATTTGGGTCAATGGAAATATGGTATGTCAGTGGTAACTTTCCCAGGTCATCGTTGAACAGGTCCTGGTATTCTGCAATCGGGTTAAATGACAGTTGCACTTTGTGGACCGTGTGGTCGAAGGACACCAGGCCAAGATCTTGGCACGCTCGGTTTCCCAGCAGGGTAACACAGTCAGAGTTCAAAACATAAAAAATCAAGTTTCTCGTGGCCTTCTGTAGCCTGCAAGTTAAAGTGGCCCTCCCCACAGGCCTGAGAATTTCTCCACCATAGGCGTGTAGAGTAGCATTGTCAGCGACCAAGGCCTCATTAGTCCTTATCTTGTTGAAAAGATTTATTGACAAAACATTGACCTTTGCCCCAGTATCTAACTTCGCAAGGAAGGTTACATTGTTGACAGTCACAGACACGGAGGGATCAAGACGTTGGCCAGGTGCCTGGAGGAGGGTAAACACATTCGAATCCTCGGGAGAATTAATTGGATCTGCATCATAGGATTCAGCAACATCGGGCTGTGGGTTGGAACAGCTATCAGATTGTTTAAGCATGTTTAGACTGGGTCTGGAAATCTGTACCTGTCTCCCACGAGAACGGAATAAGCGGCAGGCAGAAACGAAATGATTCAGTTTGTTACAAAAATTACAAGCCTTGCCATAGGCAGGGCACGTCGACCGTCTGTGGTGCATGTAGTTACAGTTAGGGCACCTTTTTGGGGGCACATCAGCAGGACCATGGTTGGCACGCGGCAGAAAAGCAGTGTTTCCCCTCTGAGGCAGGGCTCTACTAAATCCAGCCTGGTGAACAGACTTATCTCCCAAGTCCCGGTGATCATCTGGCAATACAACGACCTCAGACAATCTGCAGGCATGCATGGCTTTTTCTAACGTTAGATCCGGATCCCTAAGAAGCTCACATCGCAGCTTCTGGTCACGCACGCCAGTTACTAAAATGTCTCTAGTGAGCTGGTCTGTCATGTCACCGAAACGGCACCGCTGGGCGAGATAACGCAAATCGGCAATAAAACATTCAACAGGTTCCTCCGGCAGCTGTCTCCTTGTAAAGAACCGTGCCCTCTCTAGAATGCGGTTTGAGGGCAGGTCACAAATCTCCCTGAACTTACGTAGCAGGCAAGCTGGGTCACTGGCAGATTCTGCAGGGGTAACCACCACGTTGTTGTCGTCCAGGACCGCTGGAGCATAGACGAAAGTTCTGGCTCTCTTCATGGCATCAGGTCCGACAAGGTTGAGTAGGAGGGAGGTTTTGAGGGAGTCAGGATCATTGCGGTGAGCGACGTTGACAAAGTGGGTGAAATCAATTTCAAACGTAGCCCAGCGCTCAGAAATATCAGCATCAAAGACAAGCTGCGCGGGCTTTCTGCACGAGGATGCCATGGTCAGAGAGATAAAGCACAAAAGGCACAAATCAAATAAAAGAAATAAAACCCGATGGACAGGTAGGCGCAAGTATCTTCCAGCTCCGACACCATGTAAATAAGCAATTTACAAACTCTAAAAGTGTTCAACACATTTTAATGATAGCACAAGGTATTACATACATCCTCAAATACTGGCTACATTCTTCTAGTGAACCGTATCCAGGAAGGGGAAGGCGTTATGATTGATGTTAACTAGGCGGGGTTAATGGTACTGAGGTAACTATGTTATTGGTTGCATGCAAAACCATCTACACCCCCCATTCTTCTTAAATGGGGGGATCAGTACAGGATGAATGGGGGAGGTCAGTATAATGTGAATGAGAGGGTCTGTGCAGGATGAATGGGAGAATCAGTACAGGATGAATGGGAGGTTCACTACAGGATGGATGGGGGGGATCGGAGCAGGATAAATGGAGGGGGGGTCAGTACAGGATGAATGGGGGGGATCTTTGCGGGGCAATATCTTTGGTTGGGATCACCTCGCCACCACCTCCCCTCCTCCGTCCGCCAGCCAACAGGAAGGTGCGGGACCGAGCGGTGCAGATGCTTCAAAAGGCGGAAGGAGGCTTCCCGCTCACTCGCTCCTTCCCTCCCTCCCTCCTCCCGGCCTCGGCGTGCGGGAGGGTTTGTTTTGAAAGCGGTTATCGCCGTTGGCGGAGTGGCAGGCAGCGGCCGCTATCAGGCCGGGCGAGGTGCGGGAGGAGGAGGAAGAGCCGCTGTCGCTGCTACTGTGCGGGGCCCGTCATTCGCTCCGATTCTCCGTCACCCCGCACCTAGTATCTTTGACCCGCACTACAGTTGTTGCCGCCGTCAACACGAAACGTCACGTTCCTTTTCTCCAGAGATGCTGCCTGGCCCACTGCGGTACTCCAGTTTTTTGTGTCTTCGGTATAAACCAGTATCTGCAGTGCCAAGCCAGGCAAAATGACTCGGCATTTAGCTTGCCCGGCGGCACTTTTGGTGGTCATTGGCACCCGGGCAACCGCTAATTTTCGAGCCCTGCAATGTCCCACAAATTGAAATCCACTTTTCCCACACCAATCTATGAGCCACGCGTTCAACTCTTTAATCTTTTCAACCCAATGCCAATTTGCACCTGGCTCAGGTGGCAATCCAGAGATGAGTACCCTTTTGGTTCTGCTTTATTAAAAGTGAATTAGATTGAACACTTAAGAACTGTACTTTCAAATTTCCTTTGGTGTAGTCGAGCAACAACATAACAAGTTTGCTAAAAATTATTTCCTATTTTACAGGTGGCTGTGGCAGATATTGTGGAAGCGTCAGACGGGGCAGATGTATTTGTCTTTGTTTTACCCCATCAGTTTATTGGAAAAATTTGTGATCAAATAAATAAAAAGCTGAAGCCTAGTGCAATTGGAATCTCGCTGATAAAGGTAATGTTTGAGAGCCCCATGAATGGAAAATCAAGGATGGGTCAGAAAAATAATTTTCTAACTGCTGTTGATTTATTTATTTCCTTCCGTTGTCTTTTTCACTATAATTTAGTATATCTTCCTTTTGCACTTCCAGACAATTCTTTTGATCCCTTAACCACATCTTTACAATTTTTTGGATTGAATCCATGCTCTTCCCACTCCAGTCACTGGGCATGATATGGACAGTGTTCATAAGTAGGTCAGGGTTTAAGTCGTTAATGCTGAGATGGGATTACTCTACTTTTTGAGTCAAATATTTGGAGTTACATTTTCTGCACCAGAAAGTCAAGGCTGGCACAAGACATTGAGGGTCTGTTGTTTTCTGGTGAGGTAGCAAATCAGGTCCCTCTAAGAAGGATGTAAGAGATCTCACAACAATGCATCAAGAACAGAGCAGCAGATGCAATAGATGAGGTTGGAGGAGGTGCAGGTGAACCTCTGTCGGACCTGGAAGGACTGCTTGGGTCTTGAAAGGAGTGGAGGGAGGAGGTAAAGGGACAAGTGTAGCATCTCTTGCGGTTGCAAGGGAAAGTGCCCGGGGAAGGGGTGGAGCGGGAGGGAAGGGAAGAATTGACAAGGGAGTTGCGGAGAGAGCGGTCTTTGCGGAAGGCAGACGGGGGGGGAGATGGGAAGATGTGGCGAGTGGTGGGGTCACGTTGGAGGTGGCGAAACTGGCGGAGGACTATGTGTTGTATGTACCGGCTGGTGAGGTGAAAGATGCGGATCAAGGGGACTCTGCCCTTGTTGCGAGTGGGGGGGATGGGGAGAGAGGGCAGAGTTGCGGGGTACGGAGGAGACCCTGGTGCGAGCCTCAACTATAGTGGGGGAGGGGAATCCCCGTTCTCTGAAGAATGATGCGGGGTACGGAGGAGACCTCCCACTCCACCCCTTCCCCGGGCACTTTCCCTTGCAACCACAAGAGATGCTACACTTGTCCCTTTACCTCCCCCCTCCACTCCTTTCAAGGACCCAAGCAGTCCTTCCAGGGCCGACAGAGGTTCACCTGCACCTCCTCCAACCTCATCTACTGCATCTGCTGCTCTAGATGCCAGGCTTGGCGATCGATTCGCCAAACACCTCCGCTCGGTCCGCAATAACCAACCCGACCTCCCGGTGGCTCAGCACCTCAACTCCCCCTCCCATTCTGTATCCGACCTCTCTGTCCTGGGTCTCCTCCATGGCCAGAGTGAGCAACACCACAAATTGGAGGAACAGCGCCTCATATTCCGCTTGGGGAGTCTGCATCCTCTTGGCATGAACATTGAATTCTCTCAATTCTGTTGACCCTTGCTGTCTCCTCCCCTTCCCACCTCTCCCTCAGCCCTCAGGCTCGTCCTCCTTTTTCCTTTCTTCCCCCCACCTCCCCCCACCCCCTATCAGTCTGAAGAAGGGTTTCGGCCCGAAACTTTACCTATCTCCTTTGCTCCATAGATGCTGCTGCACCCGCTGAGTTTCTCCAGCATTTTGTGGACCCTCGATTTTCCAGCATCTGCAGTTCCTTCTTTAACACAATAATCTCTAGTGCCCTGGTTCAGACCTCATTACTGCAACAATTTAGCTTGGAAATTGATGTCCTAAAGAAGTGGTATAAGTTTACTGTGGAGAACTGGAAGGGGGAAATGGCGAGACCCAAGTGTGGTTCTAGGGGTTGGCACCTAAATTTAGGATTAATTTTTAAAGATAAATTAAATGGGGTTACCTGTACTGAAGATCATCTTTTGCGTTTAATTCTACAGGGTATTGACGAAGATGCCTGTGGTCTTAAGTTAATATCACATATAATTCACGAGAGACTTGGTATTGAAATGTCTGTGCTGATGGGTGCCAACATTGCGAACGAAGTGGCAGATGAAAAATTCTGTGAGACAACAATTGGTAGGAAATGTAACAATTATTCTTTCACTCCACTTCCGACCTTTATTAAACTGAAATTGTTCATGAACCATTGCACATTCTCAAGTGAACTACCAATTACTATGACAATTGTATCAGAGCCATACAATTTTGCACCAGGACCTGCAATAGAATAACTTACTAATTTTGCATAAATACGGGCTGTTTGCTGCATCTTAAATATCGAAGTGAGAACTAGATCCCCCAGCATTATTCGTCACTATTGGTAGCATTGATGCTGATTGTGGATTCATCACAGCAGATTTTAAAATTTATATACATTTTTGGCTCTTCTTTTAAATCTTTTACCTGTTGTAATGACTAAAAAGTGATAAGTATAGAACTGCAGATGCGGGGAAAATCGAAGGGAAACAAAAAATGCTGGAGAAACTCAGCAGGCGAGGCACCATCTATGGAGAGAAGGCATAGGCGACCATGGCTCTCGACCCGAAACGTCGCCTATTTCTTCTCTCCATAGATGCTTCCTCACCCGCTGTTTCTCCAGTATAAGCTGGGTGCTCAGTTATATTCAAGAGAGAGTCAAGAGAATTCAAGAGAGACTCAAGAGAGACTCAAGAGTATTTAATTACAATATGTACCGATATGGAACAATTCGATTCTTACTTGCAGAAGCACGTACTTGTAAACACACTAATCAATAGATAACAATAACAATTAAAAAAGTTTAAAGAGTTAAAATAAAATGAAATAACAATATAGTGCAAAATAAAACAAAGCCCAAAATCCCAAGTGCAACCAAGACAGTTCGTAGTTTAGTTGGGGTTTGCAGTGTTTAACAGCCTGATGATGTTGGAAGAAGCTGCTCCTGAACCTGGACATAGACACAAAATGCTGGAGTAATTCAGCAGGACAGGCAGTATCTCTGGAGAGAAGGAATGGGTGACAGATTCCTTCAGACATGGGTCTGAAGAAGGGTCTCAACCCGAAATATCATCCATTCCTTCTCTCCAGAGATGCTGCCTGTCCTGCTGTTACTCCAGCATTTTGTGTCTGCCTTCGATTTAAACCAGCATCTGCAGTTCTTTCCAACACCTGAACCTGGACATTCCAGTTTTTGAACTGCTGTACCTTCCCAATGGCAGGAACGAAATGAGGACATGGCCAGGGTTGTGTGGGTCCTTGATGGCGCTGGTGGCCTTTTTAAGGCAGTGCCTCCCTTCGATGGTGGGGATGGCAGTACCCATGATGGACCAGGCAGTGTTTGCCACCTTTTGTAATTTCCTTAGTTCCTCTGTGTTCGAGTTGCCGAACCAGGCTGTGATGCAATCAGTCAATGTATAATGTATCGTACATCTGTAGAGGTTCAAGTGAGTATTTGTCGACATACCAAATCTCCTCAATCTTCAACGGAAGTAGAGGCGTTGGTGTGCTTCATTTAGGATTGCATCAATTTGTTGGGTCCAGGGCAGATCTTCAGAGATATGCACGACCAGGAACTTAATTGTTGGCTCTCAAAACGGGGAAGTGTTAGAAATGATAAAATATTAAATTTTGCTGCGCTGTGTATGTAAACGTTCAGTTTTACCTATTGCATATAATTGTTCTTACATTGTTTTAGAAAATGGAGATCAATCTTTAAACCGGTAGTTTCTTAATTTAGTACATGAACCAGTCTGTTATTACAACATGTTGCATAATTATGTTGCAATGATAACATAATATATGATGTTGAAATTTTTAATAAGCTTAAGTGGACTGCAGGAATTGAATTTTTTTTTTGTCTGTTTCATTTTCAGGATCCAAAAATATAGATCATGGAAAGATCTTTAAAGAGCTGATGCAAACTCCAAATTTCAGAATTACTGTGGTAGAGGAATGTGACACAGTGGAAATATGTGGTGCATTAAAGGTAGTTGATCAACTAGTTTTAATCAGTACTTGGGAAAAGCTGCAGATGCTGGAAATTTGAAATTGAAAAGCTGCAGATGCTGGAAATCCTCACCGGGTGAGAACTTCCATGGAGGGAGAAACAAGGTTAATGTTTCAGGTCAAAAGACCTGAGCTCTATCTGCACCATTATCTGTTTGTACCTTTTCCTGCTGAAGAACAGAAATAAATTTGGGCGGTCACAGTGGTACAGCGAATGCAGCGCCGGAGTCCCGGGTTCGATCCCTACTGCGGGTGCTGTCTGTATGGAGTTTGTATGTTCCCCCGTGGCCTGCGTGGGTTTTCTCAGAGATCTTCGGTTTCCTCCCACACTCCAAAGACGTCCAGGTTTGTAGGTTAATTGGCATGGTAAATGTAAAAATTGTCCCTAGTGGGTGTAGAATCGTGTTAATGTGCGGGGATCGCTGGTCGGCGCGGACCTGGTGGGTCGAGAGTAGGTATATTACAAAACTTACCTTCAGCGGCGCTGCAGTTCTGTCACTGGCCGTGTGCGCGACTTTGGCGCCTTTGGGGGGGGGGAGGCGGGGTTAAAATGCGGTTTCTCCCTTGCCATCCGGTATTATATTTTCTCGGAGTGCGAGCTTTTGCTAAAGATTCGTTCCATCTGCCGGTAAGTGAACGTTTTTTTTTAATCGCACGACTATTTCAGCGCTGCATTAAAATAAAAATTAGCTCCTAATGCCGTGAACACCGACAACGGGGACAGATTTTACGTAGGGGACAGGTAAATGAAAGCTGTTTATTTTTTCATATAAACTTGCTTGTTTAGATTACCTTAATCAACATTTCATGTTGCGAAACGGTGATTTATTCCCCATATGAACCGGCAGTATTTTTCCTGCTGATATGGGGTTTAAATTCACCGCAACCGCAGCGTTCCAATTCATCGCATTCCAGAAAATCCCACTCGCAAGCTGATTTAAATGGCCATTAATTTACGGGCATTAAACACTAAATTCCTTCAATTTGGCCTATAAATTAATGACAATGAGATGTTATATTGTGAATTCTTGTGTGAATGTTATTTGGACACAGGCTTTAAAAGAAATGTTAATTTTTTCTTAAGAAATGGATAGATGTTTAGATCTAGTAATTGAATTTTGTAATTAGCTACAATTGGGTAACTAACTAATTATGTGCTTTAATTTCAGGTCATCCAAGTAAGATTGTTTCATATTTGTTTCAGAATGCTTCAATCTATAATAACTGAAAATTTCTTTCAGTTCTCTTAATTTTTAAGAAAGTTATGGGCTTTTGACTGTCCTCGATCACAACTTTTGTGTTAAGTCAATGGAAAAGCAATAGGGAACAAGATGCTAATTTCTGAGTATGAAAATAGCCATAACATTTTTAATACTGAAGATATAAAAGTGAATTAGGTGTCAAATTAAACTTCATTTTATGCTTTATCTGATTAGATAAATTGCAGACTTGATTTTTAAAATCTCAAAATTTTGTAACATTGCTACCCAGAGGCCTTTTTCTGCGCCATATCTCTAAACAAAACTAAAGTGCTTGAAAAAAGAGTTTTCTATTTACTTGTAGATCACTTAGATCAGTGCAGCACAAGAACAGGCCCTTCATCCCACAGTGTGTGTGCTGAACACATTGTCAAGGCCATCTCTTATTTGCCTGCACATAATCGATCTTCCTGCATGTCCATTTGCCTATTCGAAAGTCTTTTAAATGTTTGTATCATATCTGCCTCCACCACTACCCCTGACAGAGGATCCCAGGCACTCACCACCCTCTGTGTAAAAAAAAGAAGTTGCCGCGCACATCTCCATGAATCTCCCCCCCCCCCTCCCCCACCACCGATAAGCACCCTTTGATATTTTTCAACCCGACTGAAAGGTTCTCACTGTCCATTGTATCTTTGCCTCTCATAACTATTTATTGTACCCATACAAATATGTGTGTATCCAGAAGGCTCCTTGGGTTTTGACAGATTCCTCTGTCCCAACCATCTATTAGTACTCCAAAGAAAAAAAAATTCCAAAAGTAAAATATATTTCAGTACCCATTTACGTAAGTATATGGAAATCTAGTGATTTCTCGACTGAAACCTGAGCTTTCTACAAACATTTTGGAATATTTGGAAACTGTACTTTGCCAAGTAATTTAATGTTGATACACAAAAGAGTGTAAGCCTCACGTAAATAGACTTGTTTTGGGTTGTTTAATGAATAGCCGAGTGCTTATGAACTGTTATTTACTTCTGTCTGAATTGTAATTTCCCATTTTTGGAGGTCAGTTTATCAATTTTATTACCCTTGTTTGTTTCCAGAATATCGTGGCCGTGGGTGCTGGCTTCTGTGATGGTCTTGGCTGTGGTGATAACACTAAAGCTGCTGTCATTCGTTTGGGATTGATGGAAATGTTTGCCTTTGCCAAGTTATTTTGTGCAGGGCCAGTTACATCATCAACCTTACTGGAGAGTTGTGGAGTAGCAGATGTTGTTACATCTTCTTATGGGGGGCGCAACAGAAGAGTCGCAGAAGCCTTTGCGAAAACTGGGAAAGTATGAATTAATTTTTGACATTGATTTTATAATATCTTTGTATCAATATGAATAATATTCCTATTTTAATAATCAATTCAATATAGTCATGTGCCAAGGTAAACTGCAGGTTGTATTTTGGATGAGAACATGTGAAATGTTATTGGTAACTAGACTAAGTGGGACCCGTTGGGTCCCAGTCACACGGGGGGCCTGGTCCCCCAATGCAACCCATTCCCCAATGCAATATTCAACCACTCACCAGTTCCCCCAACGCAACGGCGGGAGCGTCCTGCAGCCAGGGGAGGGGGGCAGCTTCAGGCAGAGCATGGGGGGCGAGGGGGGGTGTGTGGGGTAGGGGGTTGGCCCATATCCCCCAAACCATTCCAATTCGTGTACCTGTTCCTTTTAAATGTTCTTATTAACAACATTTATGTTTTTGTGAATAATTTATGATAGATTAGACATGTCATGTAGTAGAACAAAGATGTTTGCTAACTTTTATTATCGTTTACCCAGTCTATTGAGGTATTGGAAAGCGAGATGCTGAATGGACAGAAATTGCAAGGACCTCAGACTTCAGCAGCTGTTTATAAAGTTCTCAAAAAGAAAAACTTGGTTGACCAGTAAGTATTTGAATAATAGCTGCGTTCTTTAATTGCATTTTTATTAGAAAACTGGACCATGTGGGACCCATTGGGCCCCGTTCCCCGACACAATATTCCACCACTCACCCATAGCCCCCAACTGCGCAGGCGCGGCTGACGTTTTTAAAATATAAAAATGGCAATAACTTGTAAAAAATAAGATCAGTGTGAACGCATCTCACTCTCCCTCTTTAGTCCCCTCTCTCCCACTCGCATCTGCCCCCTCTCGCTGTTACACCACACTCTCCCACTACCTGGCACCCCCGTACCTCAGATCAAATATATATTTACACATAAATTATGAATAAAGATAAGAAAATGTTTCAAACAAAAGTAATATTTTATTAGTCCAGTCTTCTTCTTATCGATTCTACACACAAGATTGGAAGTTGGTCAGCCAGAGCTGAACACACTTCTCGGCATCTGCATACAATGGTGCCTGTCTTGTCGTCTTGTGCGTGGGAATGGAAAGATTGGTGGACACAGGGCCCTGACATGAACGCTCTTTCCTTGACCCCTACTTAATCCAGTAGCAAACACATTAAGGATGAAATGAAAATAATAAATTCTATATCTTTTTGAATATCTCATAATTGCAGATTAACGAACAGAACTAAAACTGGGACTGTGTAAATAGTGTGTGAACAGCCGTACAAGAAAGGAACCTATTGAGTTGACAGAATTCCAGATTAATTCCGTGGTAGAATAGTTAACAATTTATACACAGTTTATACAGCCAGCGCTTCGTTCACTTTTTCTTTAACACAAATGACCTTTGATAAATCCCACGATTCCTTGCGTTTTTCGGAATACAGAACTCGCTTATAGGAACTGATAGTGATTTGTGCTAATGAGGAAGTCAAGGCTCCTGTTACGTAGGGATAAGCAGAGACTGTTACAGTTGGGGTTGCATTGATAAATTTGGAAGGAATGAAAGTCCTGAACATCGACCTGTAGTCAATGAACAACAGTCTGACAGACATGTTCACGTTGCCCAAGTGGTCCAGTGAGAGCCCATCCCCCGTTGACATTTTGTGGCAGTTGATAAATTGTAGTGAGTCCAGGTCTTTCCGAAGCTGGAGTTGATATGTTTATATGCATCGCAACCAACCTCTCAAACCATTTCATCACCATGATTACTGGTGGGTATGTCACATTATTGAGGCATGTCACCTTACTCTTTTTGCCCTCCAATGTAATTGATGTCCTTTTAAAACAGGTGGGAACTTCAAACCTTAGGTTGAATTTGTTGAATATGTCCGCAAAAACTCCAGACAGTTGGTCCATGCAAGTTCTAAGAATGAGGTCAGATACATGATTGGGGCAGATCTGACATTGCAAAATAGTATTACAAGCATGCTGTAATTATTATTATAAGCATGCTGATAATTACCAGACGGACGATTGAAAGGTTTGGCCAAAACGTTGAGAAGATAAGTGATCATACCTCTGGGAATAACTCATCTGAAGGTGTTGATGTCCACATAATACTGAGACCAAGAAGCCAGCACAGTACCAACAGTGTGCTGCAGTGTTGAGATGCCATTTTTTCAATTGATATGTTAGAACATAGACTATAGAACAATATTGCACAAGAACGAGCCCTTCGGTCCACAATGTCTGTGCCAAACATGATGCCAAGATTACTTCTTATTTAACTGCACATAATCCATATATCTCCATTCCTTGCATATCCATATGCCTATCCATAAATCTATTAAAAGCCACTAGCGAATCTCCCTCACCACCACCCCTGACAGTACACTTCAGGCATTCACCGTCCTATGTGTACAAATTTGCCCTGCACATGCCTTTAAACGTTGTCCTTCATCTTAAACCTATGCCCTCTATTATTTGATTTTTCCATCCTGGGAAAAAGTTTCTAACTCTACCCTATCTATGCCTCTCAAAATTTCATATACAGTGCCCTCCATAAATGTTTGGGACAAAGAATTCATCATTTATTTATTTGCCTCTGTACACCACAATTTGAGATTTGTAATAGAAAAAAAATCATGTGGTTAAAGTGCACGTTGTTAAATTTTATTAAAGGCCATTTTTATACATTTTGGTTTCACCATGTAGAAATTATTACATAGTCCCCCATTTCAGGACACCATCATGTTTGGGACACAGCAATGTCATGTAAATGTAAGTGGTCATGTTTAGTATTTTGTTGCATATCCTTTGCATGCAATGACTGCTTGAAGTCTGTGATTCATGGACATCACCAGTTGCTGGGTGTCTTCTCTGGTGATGCTCTGCCAGGCCTGTATTGCAGTCATCTTTAGCTTATGCTTGTTTTGGGGGCTAGTCCCCTTCAGGTTTCTCTTCACCATGTAAAAGGCATGCTCAATTGGGTTCAGATCGGGTGATTGACTTGGCCACTCAAGAAATGATCACTTTTTAGCTTTGGAAAACTCCTTTGTTGCTTAAGTTGTATGTTTGGGATAATTGTCTTGCTGAAGAATGAACTGCAGGCCAATGTGTTTTGAGGCATTTGTTTGAACTTGAGCAGATAGGATGTGTCTATACACGTCAGAATTCATTATGCTACTACCATCAGCAGTTGTATCATCAATCAGCAGCAGCCATACATGCCCAGGCCAAAACACCCCCACCACTGTGTTTCACACATGAAGTGGTATGCTTTGGATCTTGGCTGTTCATTCTCTCCTCTATACTTTGCTCTTGCCATCACTGTGATATAAGTTAATCTTCGTCTCATCTGTCCACAAGACCTTTTTCCAGAACTGTGGTTGCTCTTTTAAGTACTTCTTGGCAAACTGTAACCTGGCCATTCTATTTTTGTGGCTAACTAGTGGTTTGCATCTTGAAGTGTAGCCTCTGTATTTCTGTTCATGAAGTCTTCTGTGGACAGTGGTCATTGACAAATCCACACCTGACTCCAGAAGAGTGTTTCTGATCTGTCGGACCTGCATTATACCTGCATTAAGGAGGCAATTAAACACACCAGAGCAATTACAAACGTCTGTGAAGCCATGTGCCCAAAACATTATGGTGCCCTGAAATGGGGGAACTATGTATAAACACAGCTGTAATTTCTACACGGTGAAACCAAAATGTATAAAAATGGCCTATAATAAAATCTGACAATGTGCACTTTAACCACATGTGATTTTTTTTCTATTACAAAGCTCAAATTGTAGAGTACAGAGGCAAATAAATAAATGATTGTTCTTTGTCCCAAACATTACATGTCCCAACAAGGGAGTTGGGGGGAAAGTTAAGGAGAAGGACCAAATGAGGTGGATAAATGCGTGGCTGAGGGACTGGTGCAGTGGGCAGGGATTCAAGTTTTGTGATCACTGGGACCTCTTTTGGGGAAGGCATGATCTGTATAAAAAGAACGGGTTGCACTTGAACCCGAGGGGGACCAATATCCTGGCGGGGAGATTTGCAAAGGAGACTTTAAACTAGAAAGGCTGGGGGGGGGGGACTCGGGTAGAGGGGAATAGGGGACAGAGTGTGGGGCAAGAGGCAGAGAAGGGAAGCACTCGGATCCAAAATGTAGGCGAGAAAGAGGAAAAAGATAATAAACAGAGAATAAGGGATGGTGGGTTTCTAAAATGTGTATATTTTAATGCTAGGAGCATTGTAAGAAAGGTGGATGTTCTTAGAGACTGGATTGACACCTGGAAATATGATGTTGTGGCAATCAGTGAAACATGGTTGCAGGAGGGCTGTGATTGGAAACTAAATATTCCAGGATTTCGCTGTTTCACGTGTGATAGAATTGGAGGGACCAGAGGTGGAGGTGTTGCATTGCTTGTCAGAGAAGATATTACAGCAGTGCTTTGGCAGGATAGATTACATGGCTTATCTAGGGAGGCTATTTGGGTGGAACTGAGAAGTGGGAACGGTGTAGCAACACTTTTAGGGGTGTATTATAGACCGCCAAATGGGGAGCGAGAATTGGAAGAGCAAATATGTAAGGAGATAGCAGATATTAGTAGTAAGCACAAGGTAGTGATTGTGGGAGATTTCAATTTTCCAAAAATAGACTGGGAAACACATTCTGTAAATGGGCAGGATGGTTTGGAGTTTGTAAAATGTGTGCAGGATAGTTTTTTGCAGCAATACATAGAGGTATCGACCAGAGAAGGGGCAGTGCTGGACCTCCTGTTAGGAAATGAGGCAGGTCAGGTGATGGAGGTATGCGTTGGTGAGCACTTCGGGACCAGTGATCACAATACCATTAGTTTCAATATAATTATGGAGAGTCAGAACTGGACCTAGGGTTGAGACTTTTGATTGGAGAAAGGCTAACTTTGAGGGAATGCGTAAGGATTTAAAAGGAGTAAATTGGGACATTTTGTTTTATGGGGAGGATGTAGAAGAGAAATGGAGGACATTTAAAGGGGAAATTGTAAGAGTACAGAATCTTTATGTCCCTGTTCGGTTGAAAGGAAATAGTAAAAATTGGAAAGAGCCATGGTTTTCAAGGTTCGGTTCGAAAAAAGAGAGATATCTACAATATTTTATAGGAGGCATGGAGTAAATGAGGTGCTAGAGGAGTATAAAGAGTGTAAAAAGAATCTTAAGAAAGAAATTAGAAAAGCTAAAAGAAGATATGAGGTTGCTTTGGCAAGAAAGGTGAAAGTAAATCCAAAGAATTTCTACAGCTATATTAATAGCAAAAGGATAACGAGGGATAAAATTGGACCATTAGAGAGCCAGAATGGACAGCTATCTGCAGAGCCAAAAGAGGTGGGGGAGATATTGAACAATTTATTTTCTTCGGTATTCACCAAGGAGAAGAATATTGAACTCTGTGAGGTAAGGGAAAAAAATAGAGTAGCTATGGAAACTATGAGATTCAAAGAGGAGGACGTACTGACACTTTTGAAAAATATAAAAATGGATATCCAGGTCCTGACAGGATATTCCGTAGGACATTGAGGGAAGTTAGTGTAGAAATAGCAGGGGCTATGACAGAAATATTTCAAACATCATTAGAAACGGGAATAGTGCCGGAGGATTGGCGTACTGCGCATGTTGTTCCATTGTTTAAGAAGGGTTCAAAGAATAAACCTAGCAATTATAGACCTGTTAGTTTGACGTCAGTGGTGGGCAAATTAATGGAAAGGATACTTAGAGATAATATGTATAAGCATTTGGATAAACAGGGTCTGATCAGGAACAGTCAACATGGATTTGTGCCTGGAAGGTCATGTTTGACAAACCTTCTTGAATTTTTTGAAGAGGTTACTAGGGAAATTGATGAGGGTAAAGCAGTGGATGTTGTCTATATGGATTTCAGTAAGGCCTTTGACAAGGTTCCCCATGGAAGGCTGGTTAAGAAGGTTCAATCTTTGGGTGTTAATGGCGGAGTAGCAAGATGGATTCAACAGTGGCTGAATGGGAGATGCCAGAGAGTAATGGTGGATGGCTGTTTGTCAGGTTGGAGGCCGGTGACCAGTGGGGTGCCTCAGGGATCTGTGTTGAGTCCACTGTTGTTTGTCATGTACATCAATGATCTGGATGATGGGGTGGAAAATTGGATAAGCAAGTATGCAGATGATACTAAGATAGGTGGTGTTGTGGATAATGAAGTAGATTTTCAAAGTCTACAGAGAGATTTGGGCCATTTGGAAGAGTGAGCTGAAAGATGGCAGATGGAGTTTAATGCTGATAAGTGTGAGGTGCTACATCTTGGCAGGACAAATCAAAATAGGACGTACATGGTAAATGGTAGGGAATTGAGGAATGCTGTGGAACAGAGGGATCTAGGAATAACTGTGCATAGTTCCCTGAAGGTGGAATCGCATGTAGATAGGGTGGTAAAGAAAGCTTTTGGTGTGCTGGCCTTTATAAATCAGAGCATTGAATATAGGAGTAGGGAAGTAATGTTAAAATTGTACAAGGCATTGGTGAGACCAATTTTGGAGTATGGTGTACAATTTTGGTCGCCTAATTATAGGAAGGATGTCAACAAAATAGAGAGAGTACAGAGGAGATTTACTAGAATGTTTCCCGGGTTCCAGCAACTAAGTTACAGAGAAAGGTTGAACAAGTTAGGTCTTTATTCTTTGGAGCGCAGAAGGTTAAGGGGGGACTTGATTGAGGTCTTTAAAATGATGAAAGGGATAGACAGAGTTGACGTGGATAAGCTTTTCCCATTGAGGGTAGGGAAGATTCAAACAAGAGGGCATGACATGAGAATTAAGGGACAGAAGTTTAGGGGTAACATGAGGGGGAACTTCTTTACTCAGAGAGTGGTGGCTGTGTGGAATGAGCTTCCAGCAGAAGTGGTGGAGGCAGGATCGATTTTAACATTTAAAAGTAAAGTGGATAGGTATATGGACGGGAAGGGAATGGAGGGGTATGGTCTGAGTGCAGGTAGATGGGACTAGGGGAAAATAAATGTTCGGCACGGACTGGAAAGGCCGAGTGGGCCTGTTTCCGTGCTGTAATTATTATATGGTTATGGTTATTACGGAGGGCACTGTATTTCTATCAGGTCACATTGCAACCTCCGGCATTCCAGAGGAAAAAATCCAAGTCGTCCAATCTCTCCCTGTAGTTAATGCCCCCCTAATCCAGGCATCATTCTGGTAAATCTCCTCTGCACCCTTTCCAAAGCCCCCATGTCCTTCCTGTAATGGAGTAACCAGAACTGCAAACAATACTCCAAATGCAGTCGAACCAAAGTCCTGGTAAAACTGAAGCCCCGTCTGTTCTATTGCGTTAATGTTAAAAGATTCCATGGTATTTTTTTTAAAGAGCATGACCTGCTATGTTTACTGGTTAACAACAAGGAGTAAACTTCTAATAATTGAATAATAATAAAAATTGAGTTAAAAAATGTATTGGCCAAGTATGTATACATACAAGGAATTTAGCCTTGGTGCTTTGCTAGGCATACTTGATTTGCAGTAAATTTGAGAACCCAGTGCTTATGAGCAAGATTATATATATATATATGTTTCTTTTTCCACTGGGATGAGCAATACATCTTGGGTTTGCTGGTAATGCTCTTGTCTGAGATTAGAAAGGTAATGGAATCAGGGCAGCAGGCTGCCTTCCCAGGAGTGAACATAGCTGAGAACTGTGTGCCCTTTTTTTGAAATCTACTCCACTGTGCAAACTCTGGAAGAGATTGGGCAAAAATCTTATACTACTGTTGTAACACTCCTTTGTTGGATTTCCATACGGATTAATATATTTGTGTACTTAATCCTTATTTCTTGTTCCTAGGTCAACAGTTTCAGATTGATGTTTGTACTTTTTTACAGGTTTCCACTCTTTGTTGCTGTTTTTCAAATCTGTTATGAAGGTAGGCCGATCAGAGACTTCATCACCTGCTTGCAGAACCACCCGGAACATTTATAACTGAGGAGACCTGCAAGTCAATGTATATTCAGTCACTATTTCATTTTCACAGGTAATGAGAGCGTAGTGCTGGATACTCCCTTTTATAATAAAATAAGATGCTTTTATTGGTGAAAAGTTTCATTGAAACTTTATAACCATTTCTATGGTAATTTTGCCTTTTTAACCTTCAAATGTGGCTTTCTGACAGCTTCAGAAAATTAATTCCATCTCTAAAATGCTATTTTCATTAACATCTCTTCCAATATAACCTATTAGTTAATTGCTATTGGTAGCTTTAGTGTATGTTATACCAATGTATGTACGCTATTGATCATGCAGAAAATTGTAGTTAATGACGCATTCCAGTCGATTTCATTCAGTCGGATCTGCCTTGCATTCAGAAAGCCGATGACGTGGATAAAACATGACTCTTGCATGATTTAGACAGTGAAAATGCAAAATTCTCCACTCAAGAACAATTTGTGTAATTATGGAGAAAAAAATGTCAAGTTTGTTTTCACACCTATGAAGCAGTGATTTTTTTTTAAACACACAAATTATTGTAATTACATTTTTTAAGGAACTTGTTTTCAATGTACAAACCACTGCCTTTTTAAAATAAGTTTGCTAAGTGTTTTCATACAAAACTCTATGTCGGTTGGACTGGGAATCAAAAATTTTCACTTTATATTTTATATTAATTCAATTTATGTGGAATAAAAATGTTCTTTGCAGCATTCCTGCGGCAGTATATTTTTTACATATTTGTGAATAATTAATTGCTGAAGTATTACTGCATCAAGGCTTATTCTATCTTGTTCCTTTCTTTTTTATTCTTCCATAGGAAGGTGGCATTGAAAATGAAGGCAGTGTTTATTGTCCTTTATATAGTTGCCCTTGAGGTGGTGACAGTAGTAAGCGACCACTTTGAACTGCTGCAGTTAGGGTATAAGGTCCCTGATGTGGCATTCCTGCATTCTGACTCAGCAGCCTTATCATTCATAAATATCCAAGGTAGGGCAGTGTTCTCTTGTGATGACTGCTCCTGGCCTTGTAAACAATGGAGTTGTTGCATACACACATAGTTCCGATATAACACGTGATTAAATAATGTGAATTGGATAAAATGCAATTAATGAATTAGGGATAAAAAAATTACAGCAGGATCTTGTTCAGTTGGGCAAGTGGACCGAGGAATGGTTAATAGAGTGTAATGCAGAAAGGAGTTAGATGTTGTATTTTGCGAAATGTCAAAACATTCATTCACAATGAATGGTGGGGCTGTGGGGAGTGTTGTCGTGCAGAAGGATCAAGGAGTGGTACATAGTTCCTTGAAAGCAATGTAGCAGGTTGATAGGGTGGTCAAGAAGGCTTTTGGCACATTGGCCTTTATCAGTCGGGGTAGTGAGTATAGAAGTTGGGATGTTATGTTACAGTTGTGCAGGATGTTGGTGAGGCTTCAATTATGTTCAGTTTTGGTCACCCTGCTATATGAAAGATGTTGGTTAGTTGGAAAGAGTGCAGAGACGATTTACAAGGATGTTGCAGGACTTGAGGGCCTAAGGTATAGGGAGAGGCTGGGCAGGCTTGGACTTCATTCCCTGATGTGCAGGAGGATGGTGGTGGTGGGGGTGGGGGGGGGGGTGATCTTATAGAGATGTATAAGATCATGAGGGGAATAGATAGGGTAAATGACAGTCTTTTGCCCACAGAAGAGAAATCATGAACCAGAGAACATAGGTTAAAGGTGAGGGAGAGTGGGGGGGGGGGGGGGGGGGGAGATTTAATAGGAACCTGGGGGGTGGGGGATCAAGCTGCCAGATGAGGTTGTTGAGGCAGATATAATAACAACATTTAAAAGACATCATAATAATAATATATTTTATTGTCATTACACATATGTGCAACGAGATTTGGTTTGCAGCTTCCATCCGGTGTCGTAACTTAACGACTAATAAAATTTAGGCTGAGATACCCCGAGAACAAGGTTTGTAAAAAGAACATGAGAACAGTAAAACAGTCAAAACAGACTAAAGTGCAGATGTGTCTGTACGACGTGACCATCCGAGGGAGACAGTCCATGGGGGTGGGGGCGGGCACGGGCACTCAGCAGGGCCGGTTCAGAGCCGCTATAGCTCTGGGAATGAAGCTGTTCCTGAGTCTGGAGGCGCGGGCGTAGAAGGCCTTGTAACGTCTGCCGGAAGGGAGTAGTTTGAACGGTCCATTACAAGGGTGAGAGGAGTCTTTATGGGTGCTGACGGCCTTCCTGAGGCACCGTGTGTGGTAGATGCCCTCCAAGGCTGGTAGTGGTGTCCCAATAATCTGTTGCGCTCTGTTGACGACGCGCTGAAGAGCTCTCCTCTCCACCTCCGTGCAGCTGAGATACCACACAGAGATTCCTTACGTTAGTATGCTCTCTGTGGTGCAGCGGTAGAAGGTCATCAGCAGCTGTTGGGGCAGACCAGTCCGTTTCAATGGTCTTAGGAAGAACAGTCATTGCTGTGCCTCTTTGACAAGCACAGCGGTGTTGGTGGACCATGTGAGTGCCCAGAAACTTAAAGATGGACACTCTCTCCACACTGTCCCCGTAGATGGAGATTGGGGCGTATTCCCCATTCTGTGACCTCCTGAAGTCGATAATCAGCTCTTAGGTCTTGGAGGTGTTTAGTGACAAGTTGTTCTGTGAGCACCAGGCCGCCTCTGTATTTTGTTTCGTCATCGTTGGTGATCAGCCCGATCAACATTTGGACAGGTACGTGATCGGAAAGGTTTGGAGGGATATGGACCAAATCCAGGCAGGTGGAACTAGTGTGGATGGGCCATCTT
Organism: Raja brachyura; assembly: GCA_963514005.1. The sequence goes on from OY740787.1 coordinate 85,347,636, forward strand.
AGTTAGCATGGGCAAGTTTGGCCTGTTTCCATGCTGTATGACTATAACTTTAATTTGGTCCTTTAATGGAAAGTGCATTGTAGTTAGTTACAAAGGAAGAACCTTACCATGAAGGGAAGAAGGTTAGTCACTGCTTGCCAAAGAGTAACCACCGAACCTGATGGGTCGAGCACATATCTGGAAGTGTTAATACCACTGCATTATTTTTTACTTTAATGAACAATGGAAATATTTTATTTTGTCTCTGCAATGATTCAAACCCTTCGACAGTGCCAGCACTCCAATAATGCTACACCTCATTCAAATCTCTGCATGTTTTCAATGAAATGCTTCACACAATTTTCCTTCTTAGCCATATCGTCCTTAGCTATATGCTGTACATTATCATTATAAAAATAATTTTTGAATATTTAATTTGAGCATAAATTACTGGAAGGTTTAAGATTATTTTGGATTATTATAAATAGAGAAGCTCCATCTTGGTCACATGTGATTCGTGTGATAAGAAGTGGTGTAGCACGCCCTCACCGAGCGGTAGAGCTGCTGCCTTACAGCGCCAGAGACCTGGGTTTGATCCTGACATCGGGTGCTTGTCTGTACAGAGGTTGTACGTTCTCCCCATGCCATGCGTGGGTTTTATCCGAGATCTTCGGATTCCTCCCACACTTGAAAGACGTACAGGTTTGTAGGTTAATTGGCTTGGTATAAATGTAAAATTGTCCCTAGTGCGTGTAGGGTAGTGTTAATGTGCGGGGATCTGTTCTAGTTCTAGTGCCTCGCTTTCTTTAAAGAATCGCAAATATCTGAGAACAAAGATGTTGTAAAAATATGGGATATATGAGCATAGCATATGCCTGAATAGTTTATTGTTTTCATCTTAAGGCAGATTACTTTTAATAAAGTATCTTCAATTAATACAAGCACTGGAAGAAAATTAATACAGTATCTACAGAACTGTTGTGCAATGACCTAATGGTGGTTGACACACTGGTGGGCAAGCATTGCCGATGTCAAAACACAACAGACAGTCCAAACTTCCTGTGTTACACCCAGTCATTCATCTATACATTGACAGACTACTAGCCCTGTTTGACTGTATAAATGAAAGTTATCTAACTCAAATAATCAATCTGTCATTTGGGCAAGAAATATGAAGGACAACCAAAAGTACTTGAATACTTAAAATTCAAGATTCAATTTCATTGTCACGTACCAATTAAGATACAGTGAAATTTGAGTTATACTTTATAATTTGGAGAATAAATTCATACTTATTTTTTGCCAATTTGTTGTAAATTTCCAAACTTTATTTCCTTCTCTTTATGTTATGCTTTTGAAAGTGTATTCCTGTTCCGCCACACTCGTTATGTCATATCTGTACAAAATGATACTGATGAATAGATCAAGGAAATGTGTAAGGAATATTCAAACATTTTAAAATCTGCCCTGTGTGAAAAATGTTTTACAAATTCATAATTCCTTTGTTAATTTGAAATGTTTTAATACAAATTTGCAATGTTAAAATTCGATGGCAATTGCAAGATCGTGCTCCATTTTTTAATCAGTAAGGCAAGAGAAATAGAGGAAGTCGGGATGTGTTGGCTTCCTGTACAGTTCAGAAAATGTGTGATGTTAAATCTTGTAAAACTTTCATAACAATTTAAGTTCCTGCCCCTATCTTTGTTCCTAGTTGTCTCATCATTCAGTCACAATTACTCTCCAAATGGTAAAAGATAAATAATATTTGCAACTAAAATATGTTTTCATCATCTGCGGCTTTAAATGTTTAAACTAACTTTATAATTTTTATGTTTGACGTTAACTAAAGTGTTATTTCTGCCAGCATCATTCGGACTCTGCCACCAGACACATGTTCTCCTAATTTAGCATTTCAAAGGGATTGCTCACGTTGTGACTCCCTTCTTCTCTTTCGTGTGGCGTGCACAGCCTAAAGTTGTTGGACAACTTGTTCCATTTGATCTTCCGTTTGTGCACGTCGAGTTGATTGTGTTAGTCGAAACAGGGCGGACCACGTGAAGGTTGCAATCTTCCGTCCTGTGACTCCCTTGTCCATTCCTTTTTCCCCACCTCTTGTACGGCACCTTTCCATTTCAAGCTCAAGGTCACTTTATTGTCACATGTACCAATTAATGTACAGTGAAATGTGAGTTACCATACAGCGATACTAAAGTGAAAAGCAACAAGACACACAGTCACATAAAAGTTAACATAAACATCCACCACAGTGGATTCCACTTTCCTCACTGTGATGGAAGGCAATAAAGTTCAAACTTCTTCCACTTTGTTCTCCCGCGGTCGGGGCAGTCAAACCATCCGCAATCAGGGCAATTAAAGCCCCCGCAGCCGACGATCGAAGCCCCCGTTAGGGTGATCGAAACTCCCGCGTCAGGGCGGTTGAAACTCTCTCCGTGGTATGGAGCTCCGGAGTCGGCCTCTTCTTACCAGAGACCGCGGGCTTCACAATGTTAAAGTCCACAGGCCCCGTGATTGCAGCTTCGATCCCCGGCAAAGGGTTCGCAAGCTCCGCCATGTTAAAGTCCTGTGGCTTGGAGCATCTGGTCAGTCTCCAGGAAAGGCCGCCAACTCCACGACGTTAAGCCACAGTGGGGACAGAGATACGATACGGAAAAAAATCTAATCTCCGTCGAGGTAAGAGATTGAAAAAAAGTTTTCCACCCCCCCCCCCCCCCCCACATAAAACAAACCAAGGAATACAAATATACTTTTTAACACATGCTAAAAATTAAAAAAAGAAGGATCATGACCTGAAACGTCACCCATTCCTTCTCTCTAGAGATGCTGCCTGTCCCGCTGAGTTGCCCCAGCATTTTGTGTCTCCCTTGTTGGGTGAATTACTGACAATGATAAGTCTCAGAAGGGACTGAATGGTGTCAGAACAACTTTGCTCTCGACGTTGGCAAAACCAAGGAACTGATGGTTGACTTTTGAAGAGAACGGTTGAGGGTCCACAAACATGTCTTCATCGACGACTCAATGGGGGAGAGAGTCAACTACTCCAAGTTCCCGGGGGGGGTGAAAGATCTCTCCTGAACCCAGTATATTGATACAATTATAAAGAAAGCCATTCAATGCCTCTATTTCTTTAGAAGAGGAGATGAGGAGATTTGTTATGTCAGTGATTACTCTATTCAGCTTCTGCAGGTGTGTATTAGAGAGTGCATTGACTGGTTGCATCATGTCCTGCTTCTGCAACTCAAATACCCTCGAGCTGCAAAACTTTTTAAAATTTAAAAATAGACTTTATTCAAGTAATAAATGTAACTGTCCTCCCTACGTGATTGTTAAGTAGAACGTAGATTGACAGCCAGCCAAACTCGATTCAATAATACATACGCGAGTCAGGAAGTTAACATCTCTGCTATTAAGTTTAATTAATTTCCAGTGCTGTCATTCTTAATATTGAAAAACGAGTGAAAACTATAAAGGAGAAGAAAGATACACAAATTACTCTCCTTTACAGAAATATACAAATCTTCTAAACAGTGGAACATACAGGGCAAATATATAATAAACATTCCTATTAACAATCAAAGCAAAATATATACAATACAGGAACAGTGCAAAAAACTCATCCGACATTCTCGGAGGCAAAACAAACATTGAATACTGCTAACACAAATTATTCAAATTTCTCCCCCACATTTGCCACTCTTGTGGCCCACTGGCGTGGAATCCCTTCCCTTGTTTTGAGGGGCGTCTCCACCACACCCTGCCCCCCATGTCCAGCAGCGGAAGGACCTTAGACTGTGGTCCTCCCTCACAGAGCCCTGGCGTTGGCTGCACCGAGCTTCAGTGCGTCCCTCAGCACGTACTCCTGCAGTCTGCAGTGGGCCAGTCGGCAACATTCCCCGACGCACATCTCACTCCGCTGGGAGGTCAACAAAGCTTGGGAAGACCAAAGAGCTTCTTTCACAGAGTTGATGGCCTTACAGCAGCACTCGATGTAAACCTCCCTGGGAACATCCTTTAAATTTCAGAGGCTTGTATACTCTGAAATTTAGAAGGATGAGAGGGATTCTTATCGAAACATATAAGATTATTAAGGGTTTGGACACTCTGGAGGCAGGAAACTTGTTCCCGATGTTGGGGGAGTCCACGACCAGGGGCCACAGTTTAAGAATAAGGGGTAAGCCATTTAGAACGGAGATGAGGAAATACTTTTTCACACAGAGTTGTGAGTCTGTGGAATTCTCTGCCTCAGAGGGCGTTGGAGGCCGATTCTCTGGATACTTTCAAGAGAGAGTTAGAAACTCTTAAAGATAGCGGAGTCAAGGGATATGGGGAGAAGGCAGAAACGGGGTACTGATTGTGGATGATCAGCCATGATCACATTGAATGACGGTGCTGGCTCGAAGGGCCGAATGGCCTACTCCTGTACCTATTGTCTATTGTCTATAACAGTCCGTAAATCACAGAGTCCTCTGTGACAAAGCTGTTTGGAATAAATCGTACAGGGACCTTGCAAACCTCTCCAGACTCGCTTTGCAAATCCACACTCTGCAATGAGGTGGGCAACCGTCTCCTCACCATAGCAGCCGTCCCGAGGGCAGTGTACGCTGGTAGTGAGGTTCCAACGTTGCAGGAAGTATCTGACTGGGAGGGCTCTCCTCACCGCCAGCCAAGCCAGGTCTTGGTGCTTGTTGGTGAGTTTTGGCGATGAGGCATTTTGCCAGAGATGCTGGGCAGTCTGCTCTGGGAACCACGCCACAGGATCCATGGAGTCATTTCCCTGCAGTGCCTGCAGGACATTCTGTGCTGACCACTGCCCAATGGACTTGTGGTCATAGGTGTTGGTCCAGAAGAACCTTTCCACGAACAACAGATGGTGTGGCATTGTCCGGCTGACTGGCACCTTGCGTGTTTGGTCCGGATGGATCACTTGTCCCAGAGCAGACTTGACCCGGTTGGCGATGGCCTTAGACAGGATTTTATAATCAACATTCAACAATGTGATGGGTCTCCAATTCCTTATATCCTTCATCTCCCCTTTCTGCTTGTAGATTAGGGTGATGCTGCCCTTCCTCATAGTCTGGCATGCTGCCGGCTAGAAGTATGTTGTTGTACAGTTCCAGCAGGTCCGGGCCCACCCAGTCCCACAGAGCCGAATACAACTCGGCCGTCCTCCAAGACCTCCGTGATCGAGGACAGGAAGTTCTGGGAGGCGGTGCTGTCTGTGGCCTTTCTGTTGTACAAATCCGTATAAAAGGATTAGCAGATCCTCAGCATGTCCGTCTGCAAGGATGTTACCGAGCCGTCCTCCTCCCTAAGGCTTTTAATCACAGAGCTCTCCCTGTGAACCTTTTGGAAAAAGAGCACGTTTCATCCTGCTCCACATGGCGGACCCTGGATCGGAAGATGATCTTGGAGGATTCGGACGTAAAGAGCCGAGCTTGCCGGCCCTTCAACTCTCTAAGTTCCTTCAGAAGGAGCAGTTGCTGCAAACCTGTCTGGAGTAGCCACAATTCCCTCTTGCTCTCTGAACCTCTTTAAATTTGAAGAACCTCTTGATGTTCTCCTTGGTTGCCTGCCACCAGAGTGTCGGGGATTGTAAGGGGGGCTTCACCGTTCTCCAACATGCATAGTATCTCTTTAGCTCCTCAATGTTCTCTGGGGTCAACAGCTTCACATTTAACTTCCTACATTCTCTGCCTGCCTTCCGATCCCCCTGTAGCTGGAAGGAGACAGTGGTCAGAGAAGAACACCGGCGTGAGGCCTTCGACGTGAAGAGGAAGTCTATCCGGGACCGGACTGAACCGTCCGAACTCGACCAGGTGAACCGCGACTGGGATCCGCCTGCAGGGTCGCTGAAGGCGACGTGCAGCTTTGTGTCTTTGACAGTCTCCATCAGGAGCTTGGAGGTGCTGTCCAGTCTGTTGTCGTCCAGCCGCATCGATGATGCAGTTGAAGTCACCGGCCAGAACGAGCTGCCGGCACTGGGAGCTGCTGGAGAACGGCCAGCCGCTCGCTCTGCATGGGTGAGACGTAATCAGCCGGAGCGGAGAGCCCCAGTACATTACACCCACCACCAGGAGACGCCCCCCCAACCACCTGGGTGATGGCGAACCTTCCACCCCGCAGCAAGATCCCCAGACCGGATGCGTGACATTCATTGCCCCCCGACCACACTGACAGACCGTGGGGCCACCATTGTGACCACCTCCGACAGCAGCGGAGGTGTGGCAGCCCGCACTCCTGCAGAAAAGTCACGTCCGCCTTGACCCTGGCCAGGTACTGGGAGACGTTTACACATCACGCAGTTCTTCACACTGTGCACGGTTAGCGATGCTATCTTTAGCTCCATTATCCTTACAAAGTCACTGACCATCATCATGTCCTCTCATGCCCACCGCGTTGGTGAATTGCAGCACCGTATCGGGGCTCAGCTACTGGGTGCTGGCATCCTCAAGAGGGGGGGGTCTCCTCTGGTGTAGCTAAAACTGCAAACCATGGTCCATCACGGGTACTGACTTTCCCACCATCTAAAGGATTTACGGGAGATGCTGCATCAAAACGTTCTGTGTCCCTCTTTGACTGGGATATTGGCAACCTAATCTCCCACCTGCAACACTTTGGAATCACCATATCAAAATAAATTGCAGATTGGTTTCATTCATGTGTACACATTTTAATGATTGATTATTTAGCTGATAGATCGGGTCCAGAACGTTACTGCATTAGTTGCCAACAAAGAAGCAAACTATTGGCTGGTTGCTAATTTATGCAAATTAACATGTATGCTGGGAAATGACAGAGGAATAGAAACTATATTTCTCCATCATTAGTAAGTTTATAAATGACAGAAAGATCGACAGAGCTTGTGTTGAATTCCCTCCTTGATTTGGTCGGCGGTCGAGGACCTCGGGTTTGGTCGGCCTGACTGAAAGGTGTCTTGCTGTGCATGGAGAGCGGCGCGGCGGCAGCTGAAGGGTAAGGCTATACTTTTAAGGATCATTTCTATAGTCTGTGACTAGAGAAATCGTGTACTAAAGAGTAAGGTCTCACCAACCACGATGAGGAGCTGCAGCGTTCTCTCCTGAGCGCGAAGCGGTCCACCGGCTTTGTTTTACACAAGTGCTGGTTGACATTGATGACCGTTCCCTGTCCCCATTGCGGGGACTGTGGAGGGAGGAAACGCAGTCTGAGTGGTTGGCTTTATTATAAATAAAAAACAGATGACTATTTGTGCTTCAGCACGTATTTTTGACACTTGGTGATTTTTTTTATGACCAGCACAGAAAACTTAAATCTTACTTTTTTAAAAATATTTTTTTGAAAAATTCGCTTTCTCCCCATCCATACATTTTGAAGGAAATTAATGCACACTGTTTCAGCTTGTGGCTCGATTACAATCTTTCTGCTGACTGGATAGCATGCAACATAAGCGTTTCACTGTACACGTGACAATAAACTAAACTAAACTACTGCAGTCAGACATCATGGGCCTCCCTGGAGTTACTTCACCAGCATGGCCCAGGTGTTTGTGTACTTTGGGGAGAATGTATTTTCTCACCTGAGCTTATGTTCCCTTCCTTGGCATTCTTATAGAGTCTGGTCACTATCGCAAGATCATTTGGAAGCCTTCCAAAAGTCTGCTTTCCTTTTTGTCCAGCTGTAGAACAAGTCTTTCTCAGGGTCGGTATACTTGGCAGCATAACCGGGTTTTGAAGTATGCTTAGCTGCAGCAATTGAGAGGAGGAGAACACAAGTGAATTCAGTCGGCATCAGGACTGAGGGGGCAGTGAAAGGTAGAGAAAGGAAGTTTGCAGCTGGGTACGTCAGGCAAGTTATGGGGAGCCAATGATTGGGAGATGCGGGTAGATTCGGGACGAACTCATGTTGTTCCGCAGGAAATAATTAATACTAGTTTGAGGTCTGATATAGTGTCAGCTGATAGTGTTTTTTTACAGAACTGGTCGGGCCTTGGAAAGAACTTAGTGATGAGGCTGATGAAAGGAAAAGGCTTAGATATGTAGAGTTGGCAGCAGAAGTTGAGCAGCGGGGATGGAGAGCAAGAGTATGTCCGGTAGAGGCGGGTTGTCGAGGTTTCATAGCGAGATCAAACCATGTCGTTATTAGGAGAGCTAGGAATTTGTGGGCAGAGTTTGCGTCAGGCAGTAAAGCAGATGTCAAAGACAGCAGAGCAAGGCAGTAGGTGGATTCCATGGAGAAAGTAATGGTGAAAGTAAAGAAAACATATGACATGCTGTATGTGTATTTCTTTGTAATTGTAGTCTGTGTAAGAGTATCTCGGTCTTATGCAAGGGTGACATCTATGATCTAGCAAATTTGATGATGGGCTGGGATTAGTGGTAGATAGGATGCAGGTGTTGAGTATTTGTTAGAGTGAGCTAATTGGCTATAGCTTCCTTTATTTAGTACATACTAATAGAATAGATGGTGAGAGCAGGTATTGAGGGGGATATATAGATATAGTATATATAGATACACATGCATCTGTTTTTTTTTGCATAGGAGTTATTTATTGTTGTTATCATAATAGCCCTGTCCCACGGTACGTGTTTATTCCAAGAGTTCTCCTGAGTTTGCCCTGATTCGAACTCTGAGATTTACAGTACTCATCGGTACTCGGGGCTCTCGTGGACATTTTTCATCATGTTCAACAATCTTCACGCGTCTTCCCGTGCTTATAGCCATGTCCCACGGTACAAGTGCATTCCAAGAGCTCTCCCGAGCTTTAAAAAAAAATCAAACTCATGGTAAGCACGGAGAATGAACGTAGCGGGTACGTCGGAGCTCGGGGACATCTCTTAGCGGCTCGTAACGCTAACGGCAGGTACTCGGGAAGACTCGCTAACGGCAGGTAAGCACGGGAAGTTCCTTCTTAAATAACTGTTTATAATCCTGTTTAAGAAGGAACTCCAGATGCTGGAAAATCGAAGGTAGACAAAAATGCTGGAGAAACTCAGCGGGTGAGGCAGCATCTATGGAAGGAAAGAAATAGGCAACGTTTCGGATCGAGACCCTTCTTCAGATATATATATCGTTATATCCTTGTATCCGTTTATCACCTCCCCCCCAGCCAACCCTTGGGTTCCACCCTTCCTTGGTCATCAGTTGCCAGCTCTGTTTTGTTCTGGTCTTTTTCTACCTCCCCTCCTCTACTTTAAGTCTGAAGAAGGGTTCTGACCGGAAATGTCACCTGTTGCTATCTGACCTGTTGAGTTATTGCAGCACTTTTGGTATAAACTAGCATATGTAGTTCACATTCATGTGGTGTTTGGTTTAGCTGGACTGTTGCTGGGCCTGTTGATGAAGTCGGTGTATTCTGCTGCACTGAAGGATTCACTGCTGCAGTCACACACAATGAAGTGGAGATTACGTCTGTAATTACAGCGGCGCACCACTGGGTGGGAGTGTCGGCCACAAGTTGAGACCGTTTGTAGTTACAGCAGTGCACCACTGGGTGGGAGTGTCCGCCACAAACGGGGACCGTCTGTAATTACAGCAGCGCACCGCCTGCTGTGCAAGTCTTTTACATAAAGGGTCGGGAGCAAAGATTATAGAGGAGCTCTCCTCTATAATCTTTGGTTGTAAGTGAGATGCCTGTAAACAGGAATGTTTCTTTGTCTTTTGAATAGATGATATTTTGATGTGGACTTTTATTGCATGTGTTTGTCTATATGGCAGGCTATGTAAATTGCTGTTGGGTTAGTGTCAAATATTTACTGATTCATATATGTTTACATGTAAAATAGTAGCTCCAAAGATCCTTCCATCCGCTCTATCATCCTTGGTGTAATCAGTGCTGTAGGGAACAGTGTTTGATATGGCGCATCTATCACCTCACATATTTTAGTTAATTTAATTGTAATGTTTTCCCCCTGTTACCCCATTTCCCTCCCATCTTTCCTCCCCAGCCCCCACCTTTGCGTAGTTTCCCTTGCATTGCATTGTACAGCTTCCCCTGTATTGCTTTAACGCACACTGTGCACAAAATTACAGGCACACACAGACACACATTCATATAAATATATGGTGGGACAGATAGAAGAGCTTATTAAAATCTTCCTACAAAGACCATTATCTAATTTCTTTCTATCCCCTTTTGGACCTAAGGCATAGCAGGGCTGCCAACTCTCACACAGAGGGAAGTGAGGGAGGGGGAGAGGGGAGGAAGGGAGAGAGGGAAGGGCGAGAGTGAAGGGAGGGGGGGTCGAGAGAAGAGAGGGGAGAGAGAGAGATCGAGAGGGGAGAGAGCGAGAGGGGAGAGATAGAGAGAAGAGAGGGAGATAGAGATCGAGAGGGGAGAGAGAGCGGTCGAGAGAGGAGATCGAGAGAAGAGAGGGAGATCGAGAGAAGAGGGGATAGAGAGGGATCGAGGGGAGAGCGAGAGATAGAGAAGAGAGGAAGATCGAGAGAAGAGAGGGAGATCGAGAGACGAGATGGGATAGAGAGGGATCGAGAGGTAAGTAAAGATCTATTACAAATAAATCTAATAACTTTCTAATGCATCTTGCTCCTCTTTAATCTTTGGTGAGTGCCTGGAACGAGCAGCCAGGGATGGTGCTGGAGGCGGATGCATGTTCCTAAAGGAACATCCTTTAATTCTGAAAAGCTTTTGTTGCATGCTAACCAGTCAGCAGAAAGACAATTTAAAAAAAAAATAATTTCAAAATATATATTTTTTAAATTTCAAAATAAACTTTATTCAGGTAATAAATATATGAACCATGCGAAAAATCCATCCAACATTTTCGGAGGCTATACAAATTGTCTATATACATTGCTCAAATTTCCCTTGCCACTCATGTGGCCCACTTCTCTTATTTTGAGGGGCATCTCCACCACACCCTGCCCCTCATGTCCAGCAGCAGCAGGACCCTAGACTGTGGTTGTAACAATTCATGGATACAATCGATCCATTTACAGTGTGTAGATACATTTTCCTGCAGCTAGCTTGTCCAGTCCTTTTATAATTTTATATGTTCTATAAGATATCCCCTCATCCTTCTAAACTCCAGTGAATGGGAACTCCATGACAAGGGAACAGCGTTTAGTGCAAGGTAAAGCCAGTAAAGTCTGATCAAGGACAGCTTGAGGGTCACCAATGAGGTGGACAGTAGTTCAGCACTGCTCTCTGGTTGTGGTAGGATGATTCAGTTGCCTGATAACAGCTGGGAAGAGACTGTCCCCAAATCTGGCGGTGCGTGTTTTCACACTTCTATATCTTTTGCCCGATGGGAGAAGAGGGAGTGGCCAGGGTGCGACTCGTCCTTGATAATGCTGCTGGCCTTGCTGAGGCAGCGTGAGGTGTAAATGGAGTCAATGGAAGGGAGGTTGGTTTGTGTGATGGTCTGGGCTGCGTCCACAATTTGTTGCAATTTCTTGTGGTCTTGCCATATATTTATATGAATGTGGATGGAGCTTTGTGATGCATCCTGATAAAATGCTTTCTGTAGTGCATCTGTGGAAGTTGGTGAGAGTTTTGGGGACATGCTGATCTTCCGCAGTCTTCTAAAGAAGTAGAGGCATTGATGGGCGTTGCTTCATTATGGGTGGTCCAGGTAAAGTTATTGGTGATATTGACTCCTCGGAATTTGAAGTTTTTAACCATCTCTACTCAGCGCCGTCAATGCAGACTGGGGTATGTGGACCACTTCACATCCTGAAGTCCATCACTATCTCCGTTGTCTTGCTGGCATTGAGAGAAAGGTTGTTGTCTCGACACCACGACACGAGGTTCTCAATCTCCTTCCTGTACTCCGTCTCATCATTATTTGATACCCGGCCCACAATGGTGGTGTCGTCTGCGAACTTGTAAATTGAATTAGATTTGTACATGACTGCACAGTCGTGGGTGTACAAGGAGTAAGGAAGGGGGCTGAGAACACAACCTTGTGGAGCACCAGTGTTGGGGATTATCGTGGAGGGTGATTTGTCCCCTAGCCTCACTGATTGGGGTCTGTTGGTCAGGATCCGGTTGCAGAGACGAGTGCTGACACCTAAGTCCCGCTAGTTTGGCGATGAGCTTGGATGGTGTATAATGCTGTTAAAGGCAGAGCTGTAGTCTGTGAATAGGAATCTTGCGGCGTCACCTGGTGGTCAGACCACTTACTGTCGAACCCTCGTCGGTGGTTACGAGGAGTGTCACGTGATGTCAGGGGTTAAGGGGAGTGTCCTGCTACATCAGCAGTTTCTGCCTTGAGATCATGAGCCAACAGGTAGCTGAGCTCGAGTCAATATCCTCGCTCATCACCAATGACTCAATATGTTAGAGACTCCCAAACGCACATGTATGTTAAACTTACCTTGCTAATAAAGTACCACTTGATCACAAATTTTGGACTGGCTACAATCTGATGAAGGTGTCTGTGTTATCCAGGGATGAGTATAGGGCCTGGGCAATGGCATTGTCCGTGGACTAGTTGTGGCATTAGTGGGGGCAAGGCCGCTGGGTGGATTGGATTTAATGCGTTCCATAATGCAGAACCGTAACGAGAGACATTCCACCCCAAAACATTTCACGATGGTGGATGTCAAGGCCACTGGACGGGTTTAGGAGATGGTGGAGAGCGTACTGATGATGGAAAAGCCCCTCCTTCCCTGCACCCCCACCGTGGTCCACACATGCCCCACCAACTCACTCTCCCTCCTCTGTACACTCGTCTCCAAACCATGAGTCCCATATTCCCTTCCCCCCAGATCTCTCCCCCTGGTTTTACATTGCAAAGCTCTCCGTATTTGACATTTTGTTCCATTTCACCTTGAGCCTTTGACACTCAGTCAGTCTCCCCCCCCCCCCCCCCATCTCTTTCTCCCCTGTACTCCATTAGTGTGAAGGCTTCTAAACTCTCGTCTCTTTGCTTCTTCCATGGATACTGCCTGTCCCATAAGGTCAAAAGGAATAGGAGTAGAATTAGGCCATTCGGCCCATCAAGTCTACTCCACCATTCAATCATGGCTGATCTATCTCTCACTCCTAACCCCATTCTCCTGCCTTCTCCCCATAACCTCTGACACCCGCAATAATCACAAATCTCTCTATCTCTGCCTTAAAAATATCCACTGACTTGGCCTCCACAGCCTTCTGTGGCAAAGTATTCCACAGATTCACCACCCTCTTATTAAAGAAATTCTACCTCATCTCCTTCCTAGAAGAACGTCCTTTAATTCTGAGACTATGACCTCCCGGTCTCAGTCCTTCCAGCACTGTGAAAATCAAATTGTAAATCCCCTTCTGGTCTTGCACCAAGCATGGTGGAAAACCCAGAATGAATCCCAGTTGCCTCCTATCAGACTGAAAATGGCGTTCAATACAGTTTCCAAAGCTGCCTGGATTCTCATGGTTGGATATTTTGGGTTAGGGTCATTAGCAAAGACCTATAGCGGAGCAAGATGGCCTACTCCTACACAAGACACGTAGTACAGTCATGGGCAGATTCATGGGTAATTATAGGAGCCATTTTCGTAACCAGCTTCCGCCCAAAGATAGGATCTTTGCTTCCGCCTCCGCTCTCGAATCCAAAGAATCTCCGCTTTGGCCATGGAGTCCACGTCTACTAGTCCTGCATTCTGCTCTGTGATAAATTGCTCCAATCGGCAATGTAGACGACCCGACTTGTCTTTCTCCAGGTTCCCCGTTAAGGAGGAAAGGTAAGAAAACATTCATTACTTCTGTGGCATATTGAAAATTTTATTTAGCTTGTTCAATCTCTCACTGTTGTCCTCTTGGCAACATCCTTGTAAAAATCTTCTCCTCAAGAGCATTTTCTTTCTACCTCTCTGTTATTTAATGCAGAATAAGAACATATTAACTCTGTTTTGTACTGAGAATTGTATTAAGTCTGCCCGAACTCTCATTATAGTTCAGATCTTAGAGCTGGGTGGTCCCCTTTGTCTCAGATACAGTCGAGGCCTCGATAGACAATAGGTGCAGGAGTAGGCCATTTGGCCCTTCGAGCCAGCACCGTCATTCAATGTGATCATGGCTGATCATCCCCAATCAGTACCCCGTTCCTGCCTTCTCCCCATATCCCCTGACTCCACTAGTTTTAAGAGCCCTATCCAGCTCTCTCTTGAAAGCATCCAGAGAACCGGCCTCCACTGCCCTCTGAGGCAGAGAATTCCACAGACTCACCACTCTCTGTCTCCTCGTCTCCATTCTAAATGGCTTACTCCTTATTCTTAAACTGTGGCCCCTGGTTCTGGACTCCCCCTACATCGGGAACATGTTTCCTGCCTCTAGCATGTCCAAGCCCTTAACAATCTTATATGTTTCAATGAGATCCCCTCTCATCCTTCTAAGCTCCAGAGTGTACAAGCCCAGTTGCTTCATTACCTGCATGCTTACTTTCATAGACTGATGTACTAGGAACCCCAGATCCCGTTGTACTTCCCCTTTTGCCAACTTGACGCCATTTAGATAGTGCTGGAACAGGTGTAGGGAGTACTAATTGCCTCATTGCAACATCCTTGTAAAAATCTTCTCAAGAGCATTTTCTTTCTACCTCTCTGTTATTTAATGCAGAATAAGAACATATTGACTGCATGATATTTTCTGTAATTTCAGATGTCGACAGTGTGTCCAAAATACTCGCCGACATGATCTCCTACACCGAACTGCGGAGTATTTGTCAAATAACTGCCGTCTTATGTACATTGTGTAAAATTGTGATTTATTAGCTGCATAAACAATGCAAATGGCGATTTATTTATTATTGTATCAACGTTGGACGTTTGCTCTTTGGTGTAAGCAGGGGTGGGGCTATCATTGTGTTACATACGTTGAATTGTACATCACTTTCACTGGTTAGCTGAAATGCTGAACACCGCAACCCTATATATCTCGCGCACAGAATAATGTGAATTATGTAAATAGAAACATAGGAAATAGGTGCAGGAGTAGGCCATTCGGCCCTTTGAGCATGCACCTCCATTCAATATGATCATGGCTGATCATCCAACTCAGTATCCTGTACCTGCCTTCTCTTCATACCCTCTGATCCCTTTAGCCACAAGGGCCACATCTAACTCCCACTTAAATATAGCCAATGAACTGGCCTCATCTACCTTCTGTGGCAGAGAATTCCACAGTTTCACCACTCTCTGTGTGAAACATGATTTTCTCATCTTGGTCCTAAAAGACTTCCCCCTTATCCTTAAACTGTGACCCCTTGTTCTGGACTTCCCCAACATCGGGAACAATCTTCCTGCATCTAGCCTGTCCAACCCCTTAAGAATTTTGTACGTTTCTATAAGATCCCCCCTCAATCTTCTAGATTCTAGCGAGTACAAGCCGAGTCTATCCAGTCTTTCTTCATATGAAAGTCCTGACATCCCAGGGATCAGTCTGACCTAATTGAATCTAACCCTACAGCACACACACAAACTGTTCCCCCGCAACGTTGATTACACTGCGAGTCGGGTCGGGTAGGTTCCCGTTACTGAAATGGACGAAAAAAATGCCCACGTTCCGCACCGTTGCATTTCGCAGGAGAGGCCTATCTTGCTCCGCTATAGGATCTTTGGTCATTAGGGTTGAGTTAGAATTCGGGTTGTTGATAGCCGTTGTATGAAAAACTACTGCACCGCTTTGAAACCAGTGACTTAGCCTCCGAAAATGTCGGATGGATTTTTCCGCACGGTTGATGTATTGTATATATTTATTACTCGAATAAAGTCTATTTTGAAATTTAAAAAAAGTAGAACCTCCCTGCTCTTATACTCAAATCCTTTTGCTATGAATGGTAACATACCATTCGCTTTCTTCACAGCCTGCTGCACCTGCATGCCTACTTTCAATGACTGGTGTACCATGACACCCAGGTCTCGTTGCATCTCCCCTTTTCCTAATCGGCCACCATTCAGATAATATAGATGTATATAACACACACATTAGTTTGTGTGTGTGATATAGGGTTAATCTTACTATGCATGTCAGAAATAAAGTGTTAACCATGTTAATGGATTTCTATTATGAATTATTTAAAATTGAGTGGGTTGGTGCAATATTGGTGCCATATGCTGCTAATGTGTTGTTATCAGATATTCAGTGTTAAAAAGAGGAATAAATCACAATAAAAGTGAAAAGATATTCCTTCCACAGTGTGCTGGGAGTCTGGCCCGGATCAGCACGGCTGAGACACCAAAGTGAAGTTGCGGGGAGGATGATTTCTCCGTCCTTGTCCACCCTCAGCTTTACCTTGACTTGCCGCTTACTAGTCCAAATCCCATGCAAGTCCTTCACGTCCACGCAGTTCCCTGTTCCCTCAACGTAGCGAGCAAGGAAGGTGAGGACATCCACTACGGGCTCATGTGGGTTAAACATGTGCATCGTGATCAACCTTTCCTTCTGGGTGGGGAGGGTGAAGAGCAGCTGCACTTTCACCAGCGACAGCGGAGCTTCATTCCCCCTCTCCCGGAAGTCTTCTATCAACTTTTGCCATCCCGTCGGATACTTGAAGGTAACATCAAAATATCCGTTACCCGGGAAGTCCTGGAGCCAGTAGATGTCCTTGGGCTCAAATTTGCAAACCTCTAGCAAGACCTTCTTCATGAACAGGTCTCGCGAGAAGGGGGTCCCCTTGCTGAGGTCCTTCACGCTTATTCTCAGGGTATTCCGAATACCCTGTTCTCCTGTTGCTGCTGACATTGTGGCTGAATGAGGTGTTAGGTTGGTTACCCAACCAGCATGGATCCACCTCTAAGCCTGCAGCCGACCAACTCCTCGTCAACGATTCCACTCCGCAATCCACGGCCCTTGTCCCCAAGGGACCACCAGACCTGTTCTAATAAGAACAGAGAGTCTCTTTTACTCAAATACTCATCCTGGGAGAACCTTCTTGGTGATCAAGGTTTCTCCCCTGCCAGAACAGCACGGCTGAGACACCAAAGTGAAGTTGCGGGGAGGTTTACAATGTTTTTTTATTTAATGTTGTCCCTTGTCTAGTCTCAAATAAAGTTCATCATTGGATATAAAATCGGAAGAAATGTAAGTGTGTGTGTTATATTATTATATACATCTGCATCACATTCATGTATGTGTATTCTTTCCAGCACAATCTAATCAGTTGTATGCTCGCTGAATAAAACCATCCTTAAGTTATACATCATTTGTAAATCTTCCTTAAACAAATTTAATTTTGTGAACTACTTAATTTAGATAACCCCACCATTACAGACAGATCTCATTCCACTCTCTGGCTATTGGGAAGACCAGACCCATTTTATTGTTGAGAAACAACTCCATAGACACAAAAACATTAAGTAACATTCCAGGGCTAGATCAACTGGAATCTTGATATTGCTATTCTTTTCCCAAATACTGCAGTTGTAAACAGTGTGATTAGATGAATGAATTACAGAGTGCAAGTGTAATACAAAATCGCATATGAGCCATTTAAAAATAAATGATTTAAAAAACATTAAAAAAGAAAGTTACCAGAGTCAAAATTTATAAACATTTTTTTCTTTAACAAGAATGAACAGAATTATGAATCTAACCCTACATCACACACACAAACTGTTCCCCCGCAACGTTGATTACACTGCGAGTCGGGTCGGGTAGGTTCCGGTTACTGAAATGGACGAAACAAATGCCCACGTTCTGCACCGTTGCATTTCGCAGGAGAGGCCTATCTTGCTCCGCTATAGGATCTTTGGTCATTAGGGTTGAGTTAGAATTCGGGTTGTTGATAGCCGTTGTATGAAAAACTACTGCACCGCTTTGAAACCAGTGACTTAGCCTGCTTGCAGCAAGCAGCATTAATTTCCATACATCCTGAAGTAACTTTTCAGTGCAAGGCACTGCAATCAAACCAATGACTTCAGAGGACACAGAGTAAAGAAATACACAAGATATGGCACAAATGTTCATCAAAGCCAATTTTTGTTCTGTGTGTATTGTTAAATTCAGTATAAAGTCTATTTTTAGAAATATAAAAAAAATATTTAAAAAACAGTAAGAATCCAGTTTTGAATCTCTGCGTTGGTCATAAAAAAATCACCATGTTTTAAGGAAAGATTATGGTTTAAGTGTAACAAATGTTTATCTGTCTTTTATTATAATGAAGCCAACCACTCAGACTGCGTTTCCTCCCTCCATAGTCCCCGCAATGGGGACAGGGAACGGTCATCAATGTCAACCAGCACTTGCGCAAAACAAAGCCGGTGGACCGCTTCGCGCTCAGGAGGGAACGCTGCAGCTCCTCATCGTGGTTGGTGAGACCTTACTCTTTAGTACACGATTTCTCTTTTTTTTATATTTCCAAATAGACTTTATTCGGGTAATAAATATATACGATACATCAACCGTGCGAAAAATCCATCCGACATTTTCGGAGGCTATACAAATTGTTTCACACAGTCTATATACATTTCTCAGATTTCGCGAATCGATCCCCCACCCGTGCCACTCATGTGGCCCCCGACATGGGATACCTTCCCTTATTTTGAGGGGCGTCTCCACCATACCGTGCCCCCCATGCCTCATCCACTAAGTTCTTTCCAAGGCCCCACCAGTTCTGTAAAAAACACTATCAGCTGACACTATATCAGACCGCAAACTAGTATTAATTATTTCCTGCGGAACAACATGAGTTCGTCCCGAATCTACCCGCATCTCCCAATCATTGGCTCCCCATAACTTGCCTGACGTACCCAGCTGCAAACTTCCTTTCTCTGCCCCCTCAGTCCTGATGCCGACTGAATTCACTTGTGCTCTCCTCCTCTCAATTGCTGCAGCTAAGCATACTTCAAAACCCGGTTATGCTGCCAAGTATACCGACCCCGAGAAAGACTTGTTCTACATCCGGACAAAAAGGAAAGCAGACTTTTGGAAGGCTTCCAAATGATCTTGCGATAGTGACCAGACTCTATAAGAATGCCAAGGAAGGGAACATAAGCTCAGGTGAGAAAATACATTCTCCCCAAAGTACACAAACACCTGGGCCATGCTGGTGAAGTAACTCCAGGGAGGCCCATGATGTCTGACTGCAGTAGTTTAGTTTCGTTTATTGTCACGTGTACAGTGAAACGCTTTTGTTGCATGCTATCCAGTCAGCAGAAAGATTACAATCGAGCCACAAGCTGAAACATTGTCCATTAATTTCCTTCAAAATGTATGGATGTATGGATGGGGAGAAAGCCAATTTTTCTAAAAAATATTTTTAAAAGAGTAAGATTTCAGTTTCCTGCGTTGGTCATTAAAAAAATCACCAAGTTTTAATTTGCACGTTATAATACATGTCACAAATACGTGCTCAAGCACAAATAGTCATCCCTCCTGGCCGTCTTCCAGTTCATCTGGGGGTCGAGGATGGACCGGGTAGGACGGGCCACAATGTACAAGTCAGTGGACAACGGGGGTAAAAGCGTGCCCAACGTCCCTCTCATCCTGATGGCCACCTTCGTGTGTGGCTGCATCAGGCGGAGCGTAGAGCCAAGGCACGTGGGCACCAAGTGTCAGTACCTGCTGAGGTTCTACCTGTCCTCGGTGTTGCGAAGGATGGGCCTGGCGCAGATGCCACGCAAGGTACCAGTCAGCCGGACAATGCCACCCATCTGTTGTTCGTGGAAAGGTTCTTCTGGACCAACACCTATGACCACATGTCCATTGGGCAGTGGTAAGCACGGAACGTCCTGCAGGCACTGCAGGGAAATGACTCCATGGATCCTGTGGCGTGGTTCCCAGAGCAGACTGCCCAGCTTGTCTGGCAAAATGCCTCATCGCCAAAACTCACCAACAAGCACCAAGACCTGGCTTGGCTGGCGGTGAGGGGAGCCCTCCCAGTCAGATACTTCCTGCACCGTTGGAACTTCACTACCAGCGTTCACTGCCCTCGGGACGGCTGCTATGGAGAGGAGACAGTTGCCCACCTCATTGCAGAGTGTGGATTTGCAAAGCGAGTCTGGAGAGGTTTGCAGGGTCCCTGTACGATTTATTCCGAACAGCTTTGTCACAGAGGACTCTGTGATTTACGGACTGTTATAGACAATAGACAATAGGTACAGGAGTAGGCCATTCGGCCCTTCGAGCCAGCATCGTCATTCAATGTGATCATGGCTGATCATCCACAATCAGTACCCCGTTTCTGCCTTCTCCCCATCTCCGTTGACTCCGTTTCTAACTCTCTCTTGAAAGTATCTAGAGAACCGGCTTCCAACGCCCTCTGAGGCAGAGAATTCCACAGACTCACAACTCTGTGTGAAAAAGTATTTCCTCATCTCCGTTCTAAATGGCTTACCCCTTATTCTTAAACTGTGGCCCCTGGTTCTGGACTCCCCCAACATCGGGAACATGTTTCCTGCCTCTAGTGTGTCCAAACCCTTAATAATCTTATATGTTTCGATAAGATACCCTCTCATCCTTCTAAATCTCAGAGTATACAAGCCACTGAAATTTAGAAGGATGTTCCCAGGGAGGTTTACATCGAGTGCTGCTGGAAGGTCATCAACTCTGTGAAAGAAGCTCTTTGGTCTTCCCGAGCTTTGTTGACCTCCCAGCGGAGTGAGATGTCCATCGGGGAATGTTGCCGACTGGCCCACTGCAGACTGCAGGAATACGTGCTGAGGGACGCACTGAAGCTCGATGCAGCCAACGCCAGGGCTCTGTGGGGGAGGACCACAGTCTAAGGTCCTTCCGCTGCTGGACATGGGGGCAGGGTGTGGTGGAGATGCCCCTCAAAACAAGGGAAGAGATTCCACGCCAGTGGGCCACAAGAATGGCAAAAGTGGGGGAGAAATTTGAATAATTTGTGTTAGCAGTATTCAATGTTTGTTTTGCCTCCGAGAATGTCGGATGAATTTTGTGCACTGTTCCTGTATTGTATATATTTTGCTTTGATTGTTAATAGGAATGTTTATTATATATTTGCCCTGTATGTTCCAGTTTAGAAGATTTGTATATTTCTGTAAAGGAGAGTAATTTGTGTATCTTTCTTCTCCTTTATAGTTTTCACTCGTTTTTCAATATTAAGAATGACAGCACTGGAAATTAATTAAACTTAAGAGCAGAGATGTTAACTTCCTGACTCGCGTATGTATTATTGAATCGAGTTTGGCTGGCTGTCAATCTACGTTCTACTTAACAATCACGTAGGGAGGACAGTTACATTTATTACTTGAATAAAGTCTATTTTTAAATTTTAAAAAGTTTTGCAGCTCGAGGGTATTTGAGTTGCAGAAGCAGGACATGATGCAACCAGTCAATGCACTCTCTAATACACACCTGCAGAAGCTGAATAGAGTATTCACTGACATAGCAAATCTCCTCAATCTTCTAAAGAAATAGAGGCATTGAATGGCTTTCTTTATAGTTGTATCAATATACTGGGTTCAGGAGAGATCTTTCACCCCCCGGGAACTTGGAGTAGTTGACTCTCTCCATCATTGAGTCGTCGATGAAGACATGTCTGTGGACCCTCAACCGTTCTCTTCAAAAGTCAACCATCAGTTCCTAGGTTTTGCCAATGTTGAGAGCGAAGTTGTTCTGACACCATTCAGTCCCTTCTGAGACTTATCATTGTCAGTAATTCACCCAACAAGGGAGACACAAAATGCTGGGGTAACTCAGCGGGACAGGCAGCATCTCTAGAGAGAAGGAATGGGTGACGTTTCAGGTCATGATCCTTCTTTTTTTAATTTTTAGCATGTGTTAAAAAGTATATTTGTATTCCTTGGTTTGTTTTATGTGGGGGGGGGGGTGGGAAACGTTTTTTTCAATCTCTTACCTCGACAGAGATTAGATTTTGTTCCGTATCGTATCTCTGTGCCCACTGTGGCTTAACGTCGTGGAGTTGGCGGCCTTTCCTGGAGACTGACCAGATGCTCCAAGCCACAGGACTTTAACATGGCGGAGCTTGCGATCCCTTCGCCGGGGATCGAAGCTGCAATCGCGGGGCCTGTGGACTTTAACATTGTGAAGCCCGCGGTCTCTGGTGAGAAGAGGCCGACTCCGGAGCACCATACCACGGAGAGAGTTTCAACCGCCCTGACGCGGGAGTATCGATCACCCTAACGGGGGCTTCGATCGTCAGCTGCGGGGGCTTTAATTGCCCTCATTGCGGATGGTTTGACTGCCCCGACCGCGGGAGAACAAAGTGGAAGAAGTTTGAACTTTATTGCCTTCCATCACAGTGAGGAAAGTGGAATCCACTGTGGTGGATGTTTATGTTAACTTTTATGTGACTGTGTGTCTTGTTGCTTTTCACTTTCGTATCGCTGTATGGTATTTTTAAAAGAGTAAGATTTCAGTTTCCTGCGTTGGTCATAAAAAAAATCACCAAGTGTCAAAAATACTTGCTGAAGCACAAATAGTCATCTGTTTTTTTATTATAATGAAGCCAACCACTCAGACTGCGTTTCCTCCCTCCACAGTCCCCGCAATGGGGACAGGGAACGGTCATCAATGTCAACCAGCACTTGTGTAAAACAAAGCCGGTGGACCGCTTCGCGCTCAGGAGGAAACGCTGCAGCTCCTCATCGTGGTTGGTGAGACCTTACTCTTTAGTACACAATTTCTCTAGTCACAGACTATAGAAATGATCCTTAAAAGTATAGCCTTACCTTTCAACAGCCGCCGCGCCGCTCTCGATGCACAGCAAAACACCATTCAGTCAGGCCGACCAAACCCGAGGTGCTCGACCCCCGATCAAATCCAGGAAGGAATTAAAAACAAAAGGAAAGATCTATCGATCTTTTCCAGTCATTTATAAACTTACTAATGATGGAAATATATAGTTTTTAATTCCTCTATCATTTCCCAGCATACATGTTAATTTGCATAAATTAGCAACCAGCCAATAGTTTGCTTCTTTGTTGGCAACTAATGCAGTAACGTTCTGGACCCGATCCAGGGCTGCCAACATTGGGTGAGAGTTGGGAGTGAGAACTTGCGAGAGACCAAGCCCGAGGGATTGGAGCGACTGGGTGGGAGGAGGGGTGTGGGAAGAGGGTGCCCCCCCCCCACCCACCCATTGGTACAGTTTCGCATTTTTCAGCTTGAAATTGTGCAATATGGTGCATACTGTATTCATACGGTGCATATTAGTGTATTCATGTATGGATATCAGGTTATAATCAAACATGGCCCATGCTGACCAACCTGGGTCTCACTGCACACCTGGTACTACTCCTGGCCCTGACTCCAGTTGCATTCCTTCGCTCATTCCTGTCCCCGAGTCCAGCCCTACACCTGGCCCCCTATTCTACCCTGATCATAGCTGCTTACCTACTTAGGTTCCCAGTGCTGAACACTCCCCTGGTCCCAGCTTTGACTGCACACCTCGTACTATTCTAGACCTTGACTGGATGCAAACTTGGCCTTGCTCCCAGCCCCTCTGCACTGACAATATATCTGGCCCACACATAAAGCCCCATATCTGACCCCCTGGACTTAACCTATTACGTTCAAGTCCACAGGTGCTTATCTAATGCAGTAATCCTTTATGGGGCACGTCACAGGCCAAATTATGGACAACAAAATGTGCTACATTCATTGGTTTCCTTGTTATCTAACATGCTAGTCACTTTGTCAAAGAAGTCATCAATTGGTTGAACACAATTTCTCATCCATAAAATTATACTCGCTCAGTATTCTGTTACCATTTGTTAAGGGCTTGGACACGCTAGAGGCAGGAAACATATTCCCGATGTTGGGAGAGTCCAGTGGCTCTCCCCCTCTCTCTCATCCCTCCCCCCCCTCTCTCTCTCCCTCTTGCTTTCTGTCCACACACTCTCTCCCCACTCTCTCTCTCGTTCTCCTCTCTCTCACCTCTCCCTCCCACCTCACTCTCCCCCTTGCTCTCTCCCCTCTCTTTCTCTTTGCCCCCCTCTCTCTTTCCCCGTTTCCCTCTTTTCCCCTCTCTCCTTCTTCCCCCTCTCCCTCTTCCCTTTCTCCTCTCTCTCTTCCTCTTTCCCCGCTCTCTCTCTCTCCCCCTCTCTCTCCCTATCTCTCTTCCCTACCTCTCTCTTCCTCCCCTCCCTCTTCTCTCTCCCCCTCTATCTCTCCCTTCTTTCCCTCCCCCGTCTCCTTCCCCTCTCTCTCTCCCCCTCCCTCGGAGAGTATCTGTCCCTTCGGTACATAGACTCTCACGGCAGCGGCGCAACGTTCCCGACGCCTCCGACCGCCCGGGATTGAACTGAAGCTGCTCCATGGCCGGAGCTGCAGCGGCAACCCGTATCTGTCCCCGCCGCTGGTTCTGCTTCCATCCCTCCCTCAGCCCCGGCTCTCGAACACCCGCGGCCCATGCAGTTTATCTGAGTTTTTAAATTTTCATTGATCACAGAATTTCTCACGACAGAGCGTGAGAAATTTGTGATCAGCGTGAGAATTTCTCGAAATGAGTGAGTCTCACGCTCTAAGCGTGAGAGTTGGCAGCCCTGCCAATCTATCGGCAAATTAATCAATCATTAAAATGTGCACACATGTATGAAACCAAACTGCAACTTATTTTGATATGTACAGTAGAGAGCATGCTGACCGGTTGCATCGTGGCTTGGTTCAGCAACTTGAGAGCCCAGGAGCGGAAAAGACTGCAAAAAAGTTATAAACACTGCCCAGTCCATGATTGGCTCTGACCTACCTTCCATCGAGGGGATCTATTGCAGTCGCTGCCTCAGAAAGGCTGGCAGCATCATCAAGGACCCACACCATCCTGGCCACACACTCATCTCCCCGCTACCTTCAGGCAGAAGGTACAGGAGCCTGAAGACGGCAACGTCCAGGTTCAGGAATAGCTACTTCCCCACAGCCATCAGGCTATTAAACCTGGCTCGGACAAAACTCTGAACATTAATAGCCCATTATCTGTTTATTTGCACTTTATCTGTTTATTTATTTATGTGTGTATATATTTATATAATGGGATATGGACACACTGATCTGTTCCGTATTCATGCCTACTATGTTCTGTTGTGCTGAAGCAAAGCAAGAATTTCATTGTCCTTTCTGGGACACATGACAATAAACTCACTTGAACTCTTCAACTTGAACTTGATATGGTGATTCCAAAGTACGAGCAAATTCATAGAATGTGAAGTGTTGCAAGTGGGAGATTAGGTTGCCAATATCCCAGTCAAAGAGGGGCACAGAGAACTTTTTGATGCAGCATTTCCCATAAATCCTTTAGATGGTGGGAAAGTCAGTACCCGTGATGGACCATGGTTTGCAGTTTTAGCTACGCCAGAGGAGACCCCCCTCTTGAGGATGCCAGCACCCGGTAGCTGAGCCCCGATACAGTGCTGCAATTCACCAACGTGGTGGGCATGAGAGGACAAGATGACGGTCAGTGACTTTGTAAGGATAATGGAGCTAAAGATAGCATCGCTAACCGTGCGCAGTGAGAAGAACTGCGCGATGATGCTGGTATCCGTGAGAATAGCCTCCAAGCAGTTATGGTCGCATGGCTTGCGCGTGGGGAGTGCATCTTCTTCCTAGTCCTTCTAGCCTCTTCCTCCCTTCTCTCGTCTCTGTCTTCAGATGCCGTGTCCCCTTCGCTCTCCCATTCGTTATTATCGACGTAGGTGGAAAAGGTGGAGCTGGAGGGGGATTGTGTTCGCTGCTGTGCCATATTCTTTTTGGCTTTGTTCCGGGGGTTCAGTTTAGTTCTGCCTCCCGCGGAGTCAGTGGATTGTGGGGCACCCGGTGAGTACGGAGGCGGTCAGACCTGCGGGAGGGGCCACTTGGGGCAACTGTCTTCCCGGTGGTCTCCCCTGAATGGGACCGTCTTCTGGGGTTCAGCGAGGGGTACGGGAGATTTGGAAACTGACATCTGTGAAGGACAAGTTTTAATCTTGGATCGGGTAGCGGGAATAGAAGGAGCAGATACTGGACAGGCAATGGGATGCGGCTGGTTCAGCGGGGGTGCTCCACGGACTCCCCAATGATAATCCTCTACCTCCTCCTTGTCGTCACCTCCCAAATCTATGCCAGTAAGTAAGTCTTACGTAAGTCTTTATCTGTCTTGGCTTTATTTTGTCTCTCTCTCTCTCCTGACGATCCTTACTTTCCTTAGCATGCCTGCATTCCTGTTTTAATACTGTCACTGACTTCTCCTGACCCCCCTCGGTCAGGGGTATTCCTAGTTTCAAGGCATTATTCTGCCAACTGGCCGTTAAAGACCGTGCCTTTTCTCTGTTACAATGATCGATCCACAACTGAATGGCCTTTTTATATATATTTTTTATACATTCTCCATATTACACTTGGGGCCCTTGACAACACACCCATATCCTTGGAACCCCCTTCAGGCCATTCATCCTTCCCCAGTTTATGAATGAGTCCTCCCGACATACGCCTAAAGGTCTCCTCCATTTCTGGATGCAAGAAACATACCTGATGTAATGGCCGGTCTGGGTGACCACTGGTGTCCATACCATTACCCATTTTTATACTTATACTATTACACACAATATTTCAGGGTTAACCGCGAGTCCTTGGTTCCACCGTATCTCACTCGGTCACTTCAATTCCTGACCTTCGCGTGGAGGATTTCCTCTCTTAACAACCAGTCTAAGGCGGACTTTCTGTGGGATACGGAGGTACCCTGGTCTTGGTTAACACTCAATACTTATTAACTCTTTCAGGGTTAACCTAGAGTCCTTGGTTCCGCCGTATCTCACTCAGCCACTTTAAAGCGGACTTTCTGTGAGATATGGAGGTACCTTGGTCTCGGTTAACGTCTCAATACTAGTTAACTTTATTACACAAATATCACAATAATATTTCAGGGCTAACATTGAGTCCTTGGTTCCGCCGTATCTCACTCAGCCACTTTAAAGCGGACTTTCTGTGAGATATGGGGGTACATTGGTCTCGGTTAACGTCTCAATATTAGTTAACTTCCTATACACAGTGCCTTCCTCTTATATACCGTCTACGGTCCCCCTCTACGGGGTGTTTTATCCACTCGATCAGACTAGGATAATCCTCGAGACGGCCCTTTCCCAGTGCCCACAACCGGAACGTTCGGATGTCGTCCCACCAACTGACGCAAGTCAGCGAATTACCCTGCTACGCCGGGATACGAGGTAGGACCAAGAGGAGATTTAACTAAATCTACTCACTTGGCTGCGTAACCTTCACATCGATCCCGTCGCCCAGTGGATTCACTCGCCGGCTCCATCAGTCGCTGGTTGACATCCCACTCCTGATGTTGATTCACGGTTTTCTCTCACATCGCTTGTTTCGACAATAATCGACCAGGCACCGACCGGGGTCACTTTAAACGTACGTTTATTGAGCAGGAGTCTCCACACAGGTTTAACAACCTAGCAAAGAGTCAAGCAAAGAGTCAAGGGTCTGAAGAAGGGTCTCGACCCGAAACGTCGCCTATCTCCTTCGCTCCTTAGATGCTGCTGCACCCGCTGAGTTTCTCCAGCTTTTTGTGTAACCCTCGATTCTCCAGCATCTGCAGTTCCTTCTTTAACAAAGAGTCAAGCTCTCTGCCCTTAATTGCAATACTTTATATATGTTAATGCCACCGTTTAGCCCCTCCCACATTACCCAATTAACCAACAGACCTGTACACAATGGTCATGATAACAGGCAAGTACACAATGGGAGATGTTAATTAGTGGAACAACACTAGAGCTAAGACAGGGACATTTCTCAGACTTTCGGGAGCCAGTGGTTTGCATATTCTTCAGCCTTCTGAAAATCAGCCACCTCATCAGCAGGATAATGTGTATTTCTCAGGATCACAACTTCCTGAAACATGCAGCCACATAGTCAGCAACTTTGGTCAGCAGACATTTTAAGTTTCAACCCAGTTCACCTGACCTCCATTTTCCCTTCACAGAACCATTTTACAGTGCTGGTTCAAGATTTACATTCACAACATGATGACGGTCAGTGACTTTGTAAGGATAATGGAGCTAAATTTAGCATCGCTAACTGTGCGCAGTGTGAAGAACTGCGCGATGTGTAAATGCCTCGCAGTACCTGGCCAAGGTCAAGGTGGACGTGACGTTTCTGCAGGAGTGCGGGCTGCCACACCTCTGCTGCTGTCGGAGGTGGTCGCGATGGTGGCCCCACGGTCTGTCGGTATGGTCGGGGGGCAATGACTGTCACTCATCCGGTCTGGGGATCTTGCTGCGGGGTGGAAGGTTCGCCATCACCCCGCAGTTGGGTGGCGTCTCCTGGTGGTGGATGTAATGTACCGGGGCTCTCCGCTCCGGCTGATTGATGTGTACGTCTCACCCGTGCAGAGCGAGCGGCTGGTTCAGTCTGATCCCGGATAGACTTCCCCTTCACATCGAAGGCCGTCACGGTGAGACACACCGACCTCACTCCGGTGTCCTTCTCTGACCACTGCCTCCTTCAGGCTTCCTGTCACCTACAGGGGGACCGGAAGGCAGGCAGAGGGACGTGGAAGTTAAATGTGAAGCTGTTGACCCCAGAGAACATTGAGGAGCTAAAGAGGGACTACGCATGTTGGAGAACGGTGAAGCCCCCCCTTACACTCCCCGACACTCTGGTGGGAAGCAACCAAGGAGAAACATCAAGAGGTTCTTCAAATTTAAAGAGGTTCAGAGAGCAAGACAGAGTCAGAGGGAATTGTGCCAACTCCAGACAGATTTGCAGCAACTGCTCCTTCTGGAGGAACTTAAGAGAGTTGAAGGGCTGGCAAGCTCAGCTCTTTACCTCTGAATCCTCCAAGATCATCTTCCCATCCAGGGTCCGCCATGTGGAGCAGGATGAGACGTGCTCTTTTTCCAAAAGGTTCACAGGGAGAGCTCTGTGATCAAGGAGGACGGCTCGGTAACATCGGACATGCTGAGGATCTGCAAATCCTTTTATACAGATTTGTACAACAGAAAGGCCACAGACAGCACTGCCTCCCTGAACTTCCTGTCGTCTATCACAGAGGTTTATTCCCCCCCCCCCTCCCCCCATCTCTTGCTCCCCTGTACTCCATTAGTGTGAAGGCTTCCAAACTCTCATCTGTCTGCTTCTTCCATGGATACTGCCTGTCCCATAAGGAATAGGAGTAGAATTAGGCCATTCGGCCCATCAAGTCTACTCCGCCATTCAATCATGGCTGATCTATCTCTCACTCCTAACCCCATTCTCCTGCCTTCTCCCCATAACCTCTGACACCCGTACTAATCACAAATCTATCTATCTGTGCCTTAATATCCATTGACTTAGCCTCCACAGCCTTCTGTGGCAAAGTATTCCACAGATTCACCACCTCTTATTAAAGAAATTCCACCTCATCTCCTTCCTAGAAGAACGTCCTTTAATTCTGAGACCATGACCTCTCGGTCTCAGCACTGTGTTTTTACTTGAGGTATCAGCATCTGCAATTTTGTCTGGTATATAACTAGATGTTACCCTGAATTATAATTGACAAAATTGAGTTGAAAATCAAATTGTAAATCCCCATATAGTCCAGCACCAAGCATGGTGCTAAACCCAGAATTAATCCTAGTTGCCTCCAATGAAACTGAAAATGGAGTTCAATAAAGTTTCCAAAGCTGCCTGGTTTCTCATGGTTGGATATGTTGGGTTGGGGTAATTAGGGTTGAGTTAGAGTTCGGGTTTGTTGATAGCTGTTGTATGAAAAACTACTGCACCGCTTTGGAAAAATAGGAACTTGAGGGACAACTTTTTCACTCAGGGTGGTGGGTATATGGAGCGAGTTGCCATAGAAGGTAGTTGCAGCAGGTGCCATAACAACATTTAAATGACAATTGGACAGGTACATGAACAGAAAAGGTGGAGGGATATGCACCAAACGCTGGTAGGTCGGACTATTGCAGACGAGGAATCTTAATTGGCTTGGATTAATTGGGCTGAAGGGCCTGTTTCTACTGCACTGCTTTGGAAACAGTGACTTAGCCTGCTTGCAGCAAGCAGCATTCATTTCCATACATCTTGAAGTAACTTTTCAGTGCTAGTAACAGGCTAATGGAGCAAACACTGTGGGGGATGCATGAAAGATTTAAGAGGATGGCTCATTCACAAAGGCACTCTTAGGAATTCATACATTGCATCTTTTTTAACAAAGTTATCTATTGTGGCTTAATCTGGAAATCATGAAGAGTGTGATTTTGAATGTAACAATTTGACAATAAGAAATGCATTTAGTCTTTTACCCAGAGTAATGGGCCTGTCCCACTTAGGCGATTTTTTCAGCGACTGCCAGTGACTGTCGAAGTTGCAGCAGGTCGCCGAAAGACCGGCGACTGGACCCCCCATGACAATGTCTACGACAACGTCTACAACAACCTACCACCTAGTCGACGTCAAGCTACGGCAAGCTACCGACAACCGGCGACCCATTAGGATGTCCACCTACGACCACACCCACGACAATCTACGTCCACCCGTGACAAGCTACAACAAGGTAAGACAATTCAGTCGCCGGTACCTGTCGCCGCTTGACGTAGGTAGTCGCCAATGGAATTCACCGAAGTCAGCACCGGCGACAACCTACGCCATCCTGGCGACAACCTACGACAGCACCTATGTCAGGAGAGGTCAAGCTACGCTCATTGGCCTCAAGCCAACTATCACCGAAAAGTTTTGAACATTTCAAAATCCAGCGGCGACCATAAAAACGCTACGATTCGTTGGGCTACTGAGGAGACTACTCACGACCATACAGGCAACACACCGGTGACCATGTGGTGACAGCTTCGTCGCCTGTGGTCGCCTACAAAATTGCCTAAGCGGGACAGGACATTAGGGAATCAAATACCAGAGGACATAGGTTTAAGGTGAGAGGGGAAAAATAGGAACTTGAGGGACAACTTTTTCACACAGAGGGTGGTGGGTATATGGAGCGAGTTGCCTGAGAAGGTAGTTGCAGCAGGTGCCATAACAACATTTAAACAACATTTGGACAGGTACATGACTAGAAAAGGTGGAGGGATATGCACCAAACGCTGGTAGGTCGGACTATTGTAGATGAGGAATCTTAATCGGCTTGGATTAACTGGGCTGAAGGGCCTGTTTCTATGTTGTGGGCTTTAAATATTGAAATGCTTTTAATTTTGGTAGAATCGGTTTTCATTAGCAGGTTTCAGATGAATAAGCTTTTATTTGCTTTTTATGGAGACTATAGGTGGATCTATTAAAGACATTGATTAATGAATATTTTTTATTTACTTAGGATGGGTTGGTACTTTCGTATTTACAAAAATATTCTGTTGTCTGCAAAACATTACGAACTAGTTGAAAAATGTTAAATTCACACTGGATCTGTCTTTGTGAAAGCATTATTGTACGCTGAGTACATTGTTTCCACCGACAATCTCGCTGAACCTCAGCAGATGCAGCATCAGATGCATGGCAAGGCTGTCTCTTGTAGATGGCGCAGTGTTGCTGGCGAATGACAGGAGTGAGGTGAGTAGCTGAATTAGCAGGGAATAAGGGAGCCACAGGCACGGCAAAGCCCTGGCAGGGCCTGAAGACCGATCCTCACCCGATGCGTCATCTATCCGTGTTCTGCAGAGATTCTGAATGAATGAACAACCAAGTTTATTGGCCAAGTATGGACACAGAATTTGCCTTGGTGCTCCGCTCGCAAGCAACAACACGACAGACAGTAAACAATTAAGAATAAAACATAAACATTAAGATTAAAACATTATAGTTTAAACATGTGAATGAAATAAAATACCAGAGCTTAAGGAGGTTACAGACTATTGGTTATTGAGTAGAGCTACTGCTTGTTTTTACGTCTGGCTGTGGCGGCTTTGACAGATGGAAGTGCTTCAAAGAGTTTGTGGCCAGGGTGAGAGGGGTCAGAGAAGATCTTACCCGCTCGCTTCCTGGCCCTTGCAGTAAACAGTTCGTGAATTTGGGGGGGGGGGGGGGGGGGGGAGGCTGCAGCCAATAACCTTCTCAGCTGATCAAATGATTCGCTGCAGCCTCCGGATGTCGTGATTGATGGCTGAGTCACTCCAGCGCTCTGTCCCAATGGTAATAGAAAGTTCCTTTTGCTCATCGCAGTGCTGGCAGAACTAGTAAGCAGCCAGTCTGTCTGCTGAAAGAGGCCGAGTGATCAAAGAATTGAGCAACAGCCAAGAGCCAGGCCTGATTGTTTTTGCAACTGAGGTACAGAGCAGGGAACGTGGTTTATCTGGATGTGGAATGGAGATCGAGCAAGAATGTGGGCGCACCTTTCAGAGAGTGGCAGCATCTTATAAGCTGAGGGTTACACAAAAAGCTGGAGAAACTCAGCGGGTGCAGCAGCATCTAAGGAGCGAAGGAGATAGGCGACGTTTCGGGTCGAGACCCTTCTTCAGACTGGTCAGGGATCAGGGAAACGAGAGATATAAACAGTGATGTGGAGAGATAAGGAACAATGAGTGAAAGATATGCAAAAAAGTATTGGTGACAAAGGAAGCAGGCCATTGTAAGCTGTTTGTGGTGTGAAAATGAGAAGCTAGTGCGACTGGGGGGGGGGGGGGGGGAGATGGAGAAGGAATGTCAGGGCCAGAGGGCTGAGGGAGAGGTGGGGGGGAGGCAGTCTGGGTTAACAGAATTGAGAAAATTCAATGTTTAAGCCCAGAGGATGCAGACTCCCCAAGCGGAATATGAGGTGCTGTTCCTCCAACTTGCGGTGTTGATCACTCTGGCCGTGGAGGAGGCCCAGGACCGAGAGGTCGGATACGCAGTGGGAGGGGGAGTTGAAGTGCTGAGCCACCGGGAGGTCGGGTTGGTTATTGCGGACCGAGCGGAGGTGTTCGGCGAAACGATCGCCCAGCCTCCGCTTGGTCTCCCCGATGTAGATCAGCTGGCATCTGGAGCAACGGATGCAGTAGATGAGGTTGGAGGAGGTGCAGGTGAACCTCTGTCGGACTTGGAATGACTGCTTGGGTCCCTGAAAGGAGTGGATGGGGGAGGTGAAGGGACAAGTGTAGCATCTCTTGCGGTTGCAAGGGAAAGTGCCCGGGGAAGGAGTGGAGCGGGAGGGAAGGGAAGAATTGACGAGGGAGTTGCGGAGGGAGCGGTCTTTGCGGAAGGCAGACGGGGGGGAGATGGGAAGATGTGGCGAGTGGAGGGGTCACGTTGGAGGTGACGAAACTGGCGGAGGACTATCTGTTGTATGCGCTGGCTGGTGGGGTGAAAGGTGAGGACCAGGGGGACTCGGCCCTTGTTGTGAGTGGGGGGATGGGGAGAGAGGGCAGTGTTGCGGGGTATGGAGGAGACCCTGGTGCGAGCCTCATCTATAGTGGGGGAGGGGAAGCCCCGTTCTCTGAAGAACGAGGACATTTGCGATGACCTGGTGTGGAACACGTCATCCTGGGAACAGATGCGGCGTAGACGGAGGAATTGGGAATAGGGGATGGAGTCCTTACAGGAAGCAGGGTGGGAGGAAGAGTAGTCCAGGTAGCTGTGGGAGTCAGTTGGTTTGTAGTGGATGTCAGTCAGGAGTGTATCACCTGCAATAGAGATGGTGAGGTCAAGGAATGGTAGGGAAATGTCGGAAATGGTCCAAGTATATTTGAGTGCCGGATGGAAGTTGGTGGTGAAATGGATGAAGTCAGTCAGTTCTGCGTGGGTGCAGGAGGTGACACCAAAGCAGTCGTCAATGTAACGGAGGTAAAGGTCAGGGGTGGGGCCCTGGTACGCCGAGAACAAAGATTGTTCGACGTGCCCGACAAAGAGGCAGGCGTAGCTAGGGCCCATGCGTGTGTCCATAGCTACGCCTTGTGTTTGGAGGAAATGGGAGGAGTCAAAAGAAAAGTTGTTGAGGGTAAGGACCAACTCTGCTAGGCGGAGGAGGGTGTCAGTGGATGGGTATGGGTTGCTCCTCTGGTCGAGGAAGTACCGGAGGGCTTTGAGACCATCCTGGTGGGGGATGCAGGTGTATAGTGACTGGACGTCCATGGTGAAGATGAGAGGATGGGGGCCTGGACAACGGAATGTGCGGAGCCGACGGAGAGTGTCTGAGGTGTCTTGAACATAGGTGGGGAGGGATTTAACAAAGGGGGATAGGATGGAGAGAAGGTCCTTCGCTCCTTAGATGCTGCTGCACCCGCTGAGTTTCTCCAGCTTTTTGTGTAACCCTCGATTCTCCAGCATCTGCAGTTCCTTCTTTAACATCTTATAAGCTGAGTTGTGTTTACATTCTAGGATGAGTTGAACCTTGTAGATTGGAAGGGCTGGTAATTTGCTTTTACTGAACCTTGCTGTCATTCTCTTTGTAGAAACATTCCCTTTGAATTATTTCCTGTAATTGAATGGGAATAAAATTTGTTGCACCAACTGAGCTCCCCCTCAGCCTCAGGGAGAACTATTCCAGTGAGAAAGAGAGGCTCGACCAGTAGGGTGGACCATTTTCTTCCAACTACAGAAACATTTTAACTTGAAAAATTAAATTGAATACATCACCCCTGAAAGTTAATGGTTGGCCAGAAGAATTGTTTTTTAAATGGTAAAACTATGAATGAAATTGAAGCAAAGTTGCAAATAATGTAAACTGTTGAGCGAATAAGAGGAGAAGTGAGATTCATGTAAATTTTGGACTGTGGTAGGGGAACGAATAATGAAACTTGGCAAGAGATTATAAATGATTACATATATATTAGTCTTTATGGTGGAAAACAATGAAAGCAAACAATAGATTAACAATGGCTTCAGGGAGGAAGGGCGTAAAACCATCACTGGAGAAAGCATCCCAAGCAATTTAGCAAACTGAAGGCCAACCAGCACTCTGAACAGAGTGAACAGAGACTAGTGTAGCTGGGACATGCTGGCTGGCGTGGGTAAGTTGGGCTGAAGGGCCTGTTTCTACGCTGTATCACTCTATGATGCCATGCTAGGTTCATTGTCTGCATTCTACCAAAATTCCCTGGATTCTGCAGAGCTTCCAGAAGATTGTAAAACTACTAATTTAATCCACTGCTCAAAATAGGAGAGTACAGGCCAGTTAGCTTGAAAGTCGTAGGAAGGAACTGTAGATGTTGGTTTACACCGAAGATAGACACAAAATGCTGGAGTAACTCAGCGGGACAGGCAGCATCTCTGGATAGAAGGAATAGGTGACTTTTCAGGTTGAGACCCTTCTTCAGTCCTGAAACCACACCAAATGCCACCTATTCCTTCTCTCCAGGGATGTTGCCTGTCCCGCTGAGTTACTCCAGTATTTTGTGTCTATCTTCAGTGTAGACCTGCATCTGCAGTTCCTTCCTACATATTTCATCTGCTCCACTGCGATATCTCAAGGTATGTTTACTTTGAAGAAGTTGTCCTCCTCCCTATGACGAGAGTTCTGCTACATCCTCTCTCGCATCTCTCCCTCTGTGATTCCTCCTGCTCTCCGACCACGTTTTAACCCAGACTCGCTACAACAGCCACGTGTGTTTTCAGGGATGAATCATCTCCAAGGACCTAAAATGGGGGGCTACAACAGAGGATGTACTTCCTGCGGCAGCTGAGGAAGCACAATCTGCCACAGGCAATGATGGTCCAATTCTATATGGCCATCGTAGAGTCTGTCCTCACCTTCCCCATCATGGTCTGGTTTGACTCAGCCACCAAGCACGACACCTGGAGGCTGCAGCGAATCGTGCAATCAGCTGAGAAGGTTATTGGCTGCAACCTTCCCTCCATTGACAAACTGTACACTGCAAGGGCCAGGAAGCGAGCGGGTAAGATCATCTCTGACCCCTCTGACCCTGGCCACAAACTCTTTGAATCACTTCCCTCTGGAAGGCAACTCGGGACTGTCAAAACTGCCACAGCCAGGCATAAAACAGCTTTTTTCCACGAGTAGTAGCTCTATTCAATAACTAAAAATAGTAAGATTAAACGAGAACTTACCAGTTTGAAGTTTGATCTTTATTTTATGAGGAGTTACGATGAGCGATTACATGAAGAAGCCCGCCTGTCCGCATGCTCGTCAATCTTCAAAGCTGCGGTGTGAAATCACAGATAACAGTAGTTGAAGTGACATACTAAGATTAGAGAAGACTAGAACTACCAGATGACCTTTATGATACAAGGGTTGGGAGCGGAGGGCACGTAATCACTTGTTGTAGCTCCTCATAAAATAAAGATCAAACTTCACTGGTAAGTTTTCTTTTAATCTTACTATTTTACTTCGGAGTCACATGAGTGATTCCGTGATGATTTCAATGCTCTGTGATTTCATGCCGTGGATACGAGTCCATGCGACACACTGCATCAGTTGACCCAGGATGAGTAAATAATAATAATGCATTCAAACATGACACAGACTTAAACATGTTGATGCTTTAATTAGCAAAAAAGAAAAACAATAGCGCCCCTCTCTCTCAGGGGGAAGCTATAAAACAGAATCTAAAATGGAGTGGGCAAATACCCCAGGTCTGGCAAGAGGTTTATTATAGCACCTTTGAAAAGTCAGTTCATTTGACCATCCTGTGGCCGCGAGGATTTGGTCGAGAGGGACGTCCAGTGCCCTCGCTGCTGACGTTGATGCAGCCCTGGTGGAGTGAGATTTAAAAATGTCAGTGTCCACTGCCGCACAAGCCAGAACCTGTTTCAGCCACCTTGGAATGGTTTGTACCGATACCTTCTTATGAGGCTTTTTGTGAATATTGTTAATTCAGAGCCACTGAGGCTCTTGGTGAACTTGATATACTGCTGTAAGTGCGTAACTAAACATTACCGAAGGTCTATGGGGTACGCCATAAAAATAGGTTTAAGCCCTGACGCCCCTGGCCTGCTCTGCTTAATTAAATCATAAAAATAAAACATTATGTTATTTACAGATGAAACCATCCTGTCCAGTCGCAGCTTCTGCAACGCCTGGACGCGTTGCACTGAAACCAGCGTCATGAGCATGACCACTTTGAGATTGAGTCTGGGCAAAGACAGGGATGTGGCTGGGGCCCACTGGCGAAGCAGCACGAGTACCTGGGCCTGGGGGGGATTACAGTTAAAAATACCCTTCATGAACCTGGATATTAAAGGGTGAGACCCAACAGAGTGTTGTCCAGATCCCTGCCATAAGTACGATGATAAGGCACTCCTGGCTCTGTTGATGGCACTATAGCTCAGTCGCTCATCAAAATGTAGTGTTGAAAGAAATTCCAACACATCCGATATGCTTGCCGTGTGATATGATATGTTCGACTGTAAGCAGAACACCTCCCATTTTGTGATATGAGAGATGTACTGTTTTTTGGTACTATCCCTCCAGGCCGCAGTAATCACATCCACCGTACGACCTGATAGTCCGAGCCCCAGGAACGGTCTCCTCAGAATCTGCAAACCAATAGATTAATACGGTCATGTAGTGGATGGTTCTCCCCAGTCACAGGATGAACCAGCAGGTTACTGCTTTTGGGGGCAGCCATAAGAGGCTGTGTTATTATTCTCAGAACAAGTGGGAACCATGGCTGTGTAGGCCAGTCGGGTACTACCAAAATGCCTGAGGCGGCGTCCTGCTTGATCTTGAGCAAGCACCGACTGATGAGGCAAAATGGGGGAAATGCATGTAAAAACATTCCACGCCAGTGTAGCGAGCATGCATCTACCGCTTTTGCCCCTGGGTCTGGTTCCCATGAAATATACTTTGGTAACTGGTGATTTAGTCTGGATGCAAACAAATCGATATCTGGTACGCCATACCGAGCGACAATGTCATTAAATATTTCATGATTCAACATCCATTCTGTGTTGTCATTGACTTTTCATGACCTGGTGTCTGCCACCATGTTGAATCTACCTGGTAAGTAGATAGCTGAAACCCAAATGTTTCTTGTAATACACCAGTGCCAAATAAGGTTAGCCAATTTATCACAGGATACCGACTTGATTCCACGCATGTGATTAACGTATGCTACTGCTGTAGTGTTGTCAATCTGAAGCTGAACATGCAAGTGATGCATACTAGTACAATAGGCCTTTAGGCCATAGAGTGCTCCTAACAGCTCTAAATAGTTAATAACATGTGATTGAATAATTAATGCCTCATGCATATTCCATCTGCCACCGCAGCTAGAGATGGTATCAGTAGCTCCACATCCTAGAGCACTAACATCAGTTTGTAAAATAACTGAAGGTTTCTCAATCAGAATTTTACTGGAGCAATGCCAAATATTCGCTATCCACCACTAACTCAGCAATGGCTTCAGCTGGTAACCGCATGGGTCTATTGAAGTGACCTGCATGTATTTTGAGTGCCTGCTGCTTTGCACATTGTAAATTTTGATAATGTAAAGGCCCAAACTGTGCAGCTGGAAATGCAGCCACTAATTTGCCAATTATACTAGCTACATGTTGAATAGAAGGTCACTGCTCAACAATGAGATCGTTACAGGCTTCTATTAATTCTGATGTCTTGCCCCTAGGCAGAGTCACAGACATGTGAGTTGAGTTAATGGTGAATCCCAAATAATCAATAACTCTAGATGGTATCAATTTAGATTTAACCGGATGGATGAGAAACCCCAATCACTGAAACATGAGTTTGGTAGCTGAAACAGATGATTCAGCTGATTTCCGAGTTTGTCCTATGATTAGGACATCATCCAAATAAGCCATTACAATATGATTCTGAGCCCGGAGTAGGCCCAACACCGGTTTTAATAATTTTGTAAATAATTTAGGGGCCGAAGTTAACCCATTAGGCAATTAGGAAATGAATGGGTACTGAATAGTATGCATCTTTAAGGACTATGCATGCCATATAACATCCTTTGGAAACCAGTTGTTTGGCAGTAACAAAAGTTTCCATTTTGAAATGTTTATACTGCACAAAGGAGTTAAGTAAAGTTAAATCAAGGATGATTCGACATCCACCATCCTTCTTTTGCCTGGGAAATATATTAGACAAAATTGGTGAGATTGACGAAACGACTTCTCAATTATCCCTTTTTTGTAAAACGTTTCTATTTCCAAAGACTCTTGTAGTGAAAGAAACAACGTCCGGCTTGGTGTATGCTGTGTGGGTGGACGCAAATTGAGAAGGAATTCGATTCGGAATCCTTGTATACTGTGCAGTATAATTGAATCTGATGTTATCCAACACCATTCATTGAAAAACAAGTGTAATCTCCCACCAACTTGTAACTGATCCATACATGATATTTCCTGAAAAGAACCAGACCTACCTACCTCCATGGTTGTCAGTGGATATTTCTGCCCCCGAGTTTTGGGGGGTAAGACTGTTGGAGTGCACCAACTGCGCATGTTTGGCAACGGCCAGCTTGGTCCTTGACCTGAACCGGTTTCAGCGAACCGTTTGTGGGGGTGCTGCCGCCGAAGTGACGTTTTGCAAGTCGGCGGGGCTTTTATGAGGCCAACCGTTTTCGCCTCGACGTCCAGCTCCCTGACCTGTTTTGACAGATCTTCACCGAAGAAAAGATTCGGTCGTTGCACATTGCTGGATTTGCACAGTGCCACAAATGTGGGGTTCATAGTTGGACGGAGCACTTTTTCTTAGACAGTTTATTTCAAAATGTGCATTGCACATTAGGGCCAGGGCACCCTGCTGCACCTGACAGGGGCCCTCCATCCACCGACCTGGCGAAAGCTGTATGCCTGAGGCGAGCAGCTTCAGTATCTTCTGGAGCCTCACCTTCTGGGCTCTGATACCTACACCCATGTGACCCCAGATGGCGTGGTTAACAGTCGGCACTTTGAGCGAGGCACAATTAGCGGGTGTTTCATATTTTTTGGAAGTTCCTTCCATTGTGAGCTCTTGTAGCTGTTGTGAGGCCATGTAATTTATAGTCATGGCCAAGTCTTCATTCAGCGGTTCCCCTGTTTCGGTCTGGATCACAAATTTTGATGCCATAACTGGCACCTCTAGTTCTTGCCCTTCTTGCCCTGAGGTGTGCTCCCCAGCTATATCTCCGAACTCGGAGTCAGAACAAAACTGACCCCGAATGCTCTCCTCCTCCGAGAGGGAGACATTATGCAGCCCTGAAACAGGTGCTGCTGCCGCGGGCCCCCAAGGAGACACGCGCTGATATAACTCCTCTTGTTGGAGCATATTGTGATGGAGCATCCTCTCCATCAGGAGCTCCATCCTGGACAAACGTACAAAGACGCTATCATTTGTAGGAGGGGAATGCTCCTCGCCCGACTCGTCTGAATCAATGGGCCTTACAGACTTCTTAGTGGCTTTCCGTCCCAATGGAGTAGCCAGGGTGCTCTCAAGCGGCACCAAGTCTGAAGCCACTGGCCATTCCGCCAGCGACTCGGAAGGTGAGATAGACGGCCACCCGCTACCCGCACTCCCGCGGTCTTCCGTAGCTGCTCTCCCGGCGGCCTGCCTGGACTTCACCTTAGTCATTTTCTCCATTGGCTCGTACTTGCTCCCTCAACTAAGTTTTAAGCATGTACCTGAGGGTTTTTAAAACTTACCGCTGGAGGAGCAACACGCCTGCCAGCCTATCATTGCGCCATGCGTCAGACGTAATGATGCGCATGCGGACTGGTGGGCTTCTTCATGGAATCACTCCCGTGACTCCGAAGTAAAATCTGCAGCCTCCTTTTGCTCTGGTATTTTATTTAATTCACATGTTTAATCAATAATGTTTTATTATTAATGGTTAATGTTTTACGTGTCATTCCTTGTCACTGTATGTCATGTAGTCACTTGCGGGCGGAGCACCAAGGCAAATTCCTTGTATGTGAATACTTGGCCAATAAGTTTATTCATTCATTCGTTCATTCAATGCTTACCTACGCCTCCATCTTCTAACTCGTGGATTCCAGCCCAGGTTCCGGACATCCCAGTTTGGACCCAACCCGGATTACAAGTATCGACAGTGGATCCACCCTTTTTTCCAACAGTTCTCTTTCCGCGCCCTGCGTTCTACACTGTCTGCGACACGCCGGAACCAGCAGGCCCTCGCTCTGACTCTCCCGAAGCTCCATGCCCTGCATTTTGTCTAGCTTCAAAGTTGTCTTGTTGAGTCTCATTGTCTGTAACTCATTTTCTCCCGGGTCACAGCTAACAATGGCCTGTTTCCTTTATCATCATTACTTTTTATGCATTTCTTTCATTCACTTGAACTATATCTCTCTATATCACCACTTTAAATCTCCCGCTTCCCTTTCCCCTGACTCTCCAGTCCAAAGAAAGGTCTCGACCAGAAACGGCATCTATTCCTTTTCTCCAGAGATGCTGTCCGACCCGGTGAGTTACACCAGCTTTTTGTGTCTATTTCCAGTTAGCCTAACATCTGGAATTAAGAAAAGGTTGGAATCCATTATAATGGAGTGAACAGCAGGACATTTAGATTATCTGAGCAGAGGTAACTTGTTTTGTGAAAAGGAAACCATGTTTCTAAAAATATAGCACTTCCTGTTTCATGCTGATGATATTTTACAGGGACTTTACGTTCTCTCCCTATTCTTTTGAAAAATATATTGAGTTGGTGAGATTTCACCTGGTTTGGTGGCACAGGAAAATGGGACAAGCTAAGGTGATAATGGGGCCTGCTCCACGTCCACACTGGTGTGACCCAGCAGGTCGGGTAGCAGATGAAATGTGCAGGAAGGAACTGCAGATGCTGGTTTACACAAAGGAAATTGTGTAATTCAGCGGGACAGGCAGCATCTCTAGAGAGAAGGAATGGGTGATGTTTTGGGTCGAGACCCAACTTCAGGGAGCATCTCCGTATGACATTGCTTGGTGACATTTCGGTTTAGGACCCTTCTACAGATTGATACATTTCGGGTCTGCACATTGGCGGCCTTGCCAAGAGCTCTTTTAATCCTTCAGCTGCTGTCACGAGTCAATCAACCTGTCTGAGTTGAGTCCCAGATGAGCCAACATTTCCTTTGTGTAAGGATAAAGGGAACCATGAGACCAGACAGTGACAATAATCCTGTCCCTTCCCCAGTCGCTGTCCCATGCAGAGTACAGTGCGCCATTGCAGCACACTCTGCAGAAGACCTCCAGGGCATCCTGAATGCCTTTGCCAAGGCATACAGAGCCATAGGCCTAGCCTTAAATGTCAAAAAGACCCAGCTCCTACATCAACCTCCACCCAACCAGCGTCTACCCAGCCCATTATAAAAGTGGACGACACCACTCTTGAAAACGTTGACCACTTCCCCTACCTTGGCAGCATTCTTTCCTCAAAAGCTGACATCCACTCTGAGGGCAACCATCGCCTGAGTTGTGCCAGCGGAGCCTACGCCAGACTCAGGAAAAGAGTCTTTGAAGACAGAGACCTAAAGGCCTAAGCAAAACTACTGGTCTACAGAGCCGTTGTCTTCTCCACCCTGTTATATGGAGCCGAGTCATGGACCACCTACAGCAGGCACCTGAGAGCCCTGGAACAATACAATCAAACATCCTTACGAAAGATTCTGAAGATCAGCTGGGAGGACAAACGCACCAACATCAGCATTTTGGAGGAAGCCAGCATGACCAACATCACCACCACAATAATGCAACACTAACTTCGATGGACTGGCCATGTCATCCGCATGTCCAACACACGTCTCCTTAAACAAATCCTGTACTCTCAATTGAAGGAAGGGCGGCGAGCCCCCAGCGGGCTAAAGAAACGCTTCAAGGACAACATCAAGAACAGTCTGAAGAAATTCCGCATTACATCAAGCAAGTGGGAGCACATTGCACAGGACAGGTGCTCCTGGAGGAAATCTGTGCAGGAAAGAGCTGCACTTCATGAAATGGAACTACACTGTGTCGCAGAGACAAAGCGACAGCCCCGTAAGGAGAGAGAGAAGAGGGCTCGACAACTACAAACCAACGTCAGTCTCCACTGCCCACGTTGTGCCAAGGAGTGTGGATCACGGATCGGCCTCTACAAACATCTTCAGACCCACAAGTAGACGACCCTATGGAGAGGAGAGGACAGTCATACTCGTTTCGAGTGACCGCTGACGATGATGATAATTAATCTGCCTTGTTGCAGTCAGTGGTGGTTCAAATTCTCATGCTGGTTAGTGCCGACACAATCTATTGTAATTGCCATCTTCGGAAGACATTCAGTTAACCCATAGCTGTTTTGCATTTATGTGATCGAAGTTTATCATAGCATCAGCCACTGTTTTTGATAAATTTAATTCTAGATTACTATCTCTTATTGTACTTTAATCATAAGAAATAAAATTATGGCAGTTGTTTAATAGGATGGTGTTATATTGGCTCTGTAATCCTTTAATACAAGCAGGCAACACATTTCTGTCTGAAGAAGGGTCTCGACCTGAAACGTCACCTATTCCTTTTCTCCAGAGAGGCTGTCTGACCCGCTGAGTTACTCCAGCTATTTGTGCCTGGAACATATTTCTGAAATGATTACCTCCTTTCTTCTGAGATCAAGAGAATTGCTGTAGGAACAACACCCCAACACCACTTGGGTAGCCTACACTCTTGGGTATGAACATTGAATTCAACCAATTTTAGGTAACCTCTAACTCCCTCCCCCCCCCCCCCCCTTCTTTCTCCTGCTTCTTTCCTCTGTGTCCCACTTATTTGTCCCCTCCAACCCCACCCCACCCCACACCAAATTACTCTCCCCTGACTTTAAGTCTGCAACTCTCCAAACCTGTCTCACAACTTCTGCTCTTATCGCTGGTTTTTGTTCCAACCCTCTGCCTATCATCCCCCC
Source organism: Raja brachyura (assembly GCA_963514005.1). The sequence continues at coordinate 85,391,181 of OY740787.1, forward strand.
CAGCCTATTCAATACCTGCCTTTCCCCTTTTCCAGCTTTCTTCTCCTCCTCCCTGACAATTAGTCTGAAGAAGGGTCTTGACCCGAAACCTTGTCTCGGTGATCTCCCGGTTGCCAAACACGTTAACTCCCTCTCCCATTCCCACACTAACCTTTCTGTCCTGGGCCCCCTTCACTTTCAGAGTGATGCCCAACGCAAATTGGAGGAGCATTACCTCATATGTTGCTTGGGCAGCTTACAACCCAGCGTTACAAACATTGATTTATCTAATTTTAAGTAACTCTTGCTTTCCCTCTCTCTCCATCCCTCTCCCTTCCTAGTTCTCCGACCAGTCTGACTGTCGCCCTTGTAAAATGTTATCTCTGTTTGGTTCGATGTCACCTTCTCCTGGCTAACAATGATCTATTGTACATTTTTCTTGACCAGCGTCCCCTTTGATGTCTCGTTTACACACCTTACCCTTCCTTGTCTCCCTCTCCACTTACTCGCAGTCTGAAGAAGGGTCTTGACCGGAAACCCCAGAGACGCTGCCCGTCCCGTGGAATTGCTCCAGCATGTTCACACAGAGAGTGGTGAATCTGTGGAATTCTCTGCCACAGAGGGTAGTTGAGGCCAGTTCATTGGCTATATTTAAGAGGGAGTTAGATGTAGCCCTTGTGGCTAAAGGGATCAGGGGGTATTGACAGAAGGCAGGTACGGGATACTGAGTTGGATGATCAGCCATGACCATATTGAATGGCGGTCCAGGCTCGAAGGACCGAATGGCCTACTCCTGCACCTATTTTCTTTGTTGTTGTTGTTGTTGTTGTTGGTGGTGTGTGTGTGTGTGTGTGTCGGAGACGTAGGGACGCGTTGCCGTAATGGCGGCCGGCTTTCCCAGACGCCCCCGCGCCGGTGCAAGGCCCATGGCGGGGCGCTGGGAGCGCGGCGCACGCGCGGGGCTGGGCTGGGCTGGGTGGGCAGCGGCCATGATGGTGGCGAGTGGACGGGGAGCGGCGGCGGTGGCGGCAGCGGCGGCGGGAGGAGCGCGGCTGGGCCGGGGGCGGCCGGGACGCTGCTGCTGCGGCGGCGGCCGGTGAGCGGAGCGGGGCGGGGCGGCGAGGCTGGGCTGGGCCGGGCCTGGGCCTGGGCTGGCGACGGGCAGCGCCCGCATCCGCTCGACTCGGACCGGCGGCGGTGGCGGTGAGTGACCCGGAGGCGCGCAGGCCCGAGCGCCACAAAGCGGCGGCGTCCGTCCGTCCGTCCGCCCTGAGCGGGCAGGAGCAAGTGGCGGGAGCGCGCGGTGGGGGGCGCGAGTAACGGGGGCGCGCGCCGTCTGACGGGTGTCTGGGAACCCGGCAACGTCTGTGATGTCACAAGGACCGTGACGCAGCCCCGACCCGCAGGCCCCATTGCTCCTCCCCTCCATTGCCCCCCCTCCCCTCCTCCCATTGCCCCCCCTCCCCTCCCCTCCTCCCATTGCTCCTCCCCTCCTCCCATTGCCCACCCTCCCCATCTCCCATTGCCTCCTTCCATTGCCCTCCTCCCATTGCCCCCCCTCCCCTCCTCCCATTGCCCCCATCCCCTCCTCCCATTGCCCCCCCTCCCCTCCTCCCATTGCCCCCCTCCCCTCCTCCCATTGCCCCTTCTCCCATTGCCCACCCTCCCCATCTCCCATTGCCTCCTTCCATTGCCCTCCTCCCATTGCCCCCCCTCCCCTCCTCCCATTGCCCCCCCTCCCCTCCTCCCATTGCCCCCCTCCCCTCCTCCCATTGCCCCCCTCCCCTCCTCCCATTGCCCCCCTCCCCTCCTCCCATTGCCCCCCCTCCCCTCCTCCCATTACCCCCCTCCCCTCCTCCCATTGCCCCCCTCCCCTCCTCCCATTGCCCCCCTCCCCTCCTCCCATTGCCCCTTCTCCCATTGCCCACCCTCCCCATCTCCCATTGCCTCCTTCCATTGCCCTCCTCCCATTGCCCCCCCTCCCCTCCTCCCATTGCCCCCCCTCCCCTCCTCCCATTGCCCCCCCTCCCCTCCTCCCATTGCCCCCCCTCCCCTCCTCCCATTTCCCCCCTCCCCTCCTCTCATTTCCCCCCTCCCCTCCTCCCATTTCCCCCCCTCCCCTCCTCCCATTGCTCCCCTCCTCCCATTGCCCTCCTCCCATTGCCCTCCCCTCCTTCGATATTTGTAATGCTTGCAAATTGGGTAAATAATCTGCTCACATTTATAAAATGATAGCTGGATAGTGGCTACAGTTCCTTATGATTCAGGGAGATGGGGCACTCATAAGTTCAACTGTATGGCCTGAAATATGGCATTCCATAAGTACTCATTTGTTTGAAGGAACTGCAGATGTTGGTTTACACCGTAGACAAACACAAAATGATGGAGTAACTCAGCAGGACAGGCAGCATCTCTGGATAGATAGAATGAGTGACGCAGGGGCCTGTCTATTCTTGGTTACGTGGTCCTCCAAAATATTCCAACTGGAATTTAAACTGGAGGTGGTGAAGGGAGGGGTTTAGCCAGAGAGGGTTATTGGGAAGAAAGTGCCACTTTAAATTTAGTTGCATCTGGCTGGGCAACCGTGGTTTGGTGGAGATTATTCCATGCTTTAATAGTGCGTGGGAAGAACGAATTGCTGTACACATCTGTCTTTGTGGCTGGGACCACAAATTGGATCGAATGCCCTCGTCTGCTCCTAATTGGTTTGGGGTTGGTGTAGGTCTTGTGATCTATCTAGCTGACCATTTAACTTTTTGTAAAAACTGGTCAAACGGTGAGCTTCACGTCTGTCTTGGAGAGGGTTCCACCCCAGAGAATTCAGAAGTTTGGTGACACTCGCTTCTCTCTCATAGGTGCTAGTAACAAATCGAGCGGCCTGTCTTTGGACACGTTCGATGGATGAAATATTTTTATCTGTGTATGGGTCCCAAGCTGCAACTGCATAGTCCAGATGAGGTCTAACAAGGGTGAAATACAGCTTCTCCTTGACAGAAGCTGAACAATGATGGAAGTTGCGCCTCAGGAAGTTTAGGACACCTGTTGCTTTCACTGTTGCATGATGATGCAGCATTGATGCATTTGGGTGTCAACATGACTTAACTCAATAGCCAAGTATCATTTAAAGTGGGATGTAGAACATCTTGGGGTTGTTCACAAACTTTTCTAAGGATTTTGCTGAGGACAACAATATGACCTGACGGACTTTGACATAATTAGCTTTATAATAGAATTGTTAGAAAATGTATATTTCAGATGTTTAAACTTCATATCTCCCCGATTGGTCTCAGCTGGGTTCTCAGCATAACATTTGGCAGAAAGATAAACATCGCCGTTTGGGAGAGGAAGTTAAGAGATTATGGTCAGACCAGAGTGGTTGGGTTCACCTTTGTAACCCGAGAGAACAGGTTTCAATGAATTAGCTAAAATATGGAGCAAAGCATCTTTATTTCCACAGTGGGTTACAATGTTTGGAGTATCTTGCCTGAGAAAGCGACAAGCATAGAAACAAAATGCTGCAGCAACTCAGTGGGGCAGGCAGAGTTACGCCAGCATTTTGTGTCTGTCTTTGGTTTTAATCAGCATCTGCAGTTTCTTCCTACACAAAGAGACAAGCAGAACGTTGCAGAGTAGTGGTTGAGTGACACCAAATAGATTTCATTAAACCACCACAATTATCACAGTCAGGATAGCTTTTTTCAGTGCTGTAATCCATCAACTGGTCACTCACTTAGCTGCTGAGGTTGGATGTAATGTGATGGCCCATGGTAACGAGAGAGAGTCGTATAAACCAAAGATACTAGAGGAGCAAGATAGACCACTCCTACGAAATCCAATGGACTGACATGTGGTACGCAATGGAATGTCACTTCCGACATTTTTGGAATAAGACTCCGACCTCCATTATGCGTCTAGTTTAATCCACGTCAGTCCATTGGATTTTGCAGGAGTTTATCTTGTTCTATCTTAGCCTTCTATGATAGACCATTATGATCTTTGTTTATAATAAATAAGGTGCTTCTTTAAAAAAAAAATGTAAAGGGAAACTGTGTATAAAATGAGCGACAATGCTCAATGAAAAGTCTCTGGACCACATGCATTCTATGCTCTTTGGTTTAATCAGTGTTGTGGGGGAACGGTATGTGTGTGTTTCTGTCAGTGAGAGGCAAGATAGAGATAATAGATTTCAAAGTTCCTCATGGATCAGAAGCAACTTTGATTTAAAGCAACTCATGATACACATGAGCCATTCTCAGGATGTACATAAGCCATAAAGGGAATTATATTTGCTTTTATTTTTTGCCTATAAGATATAAGGAACATAAGCCATAAAGGCAAATATATTATTTATACTATAAACCCATATAGATATTATATATATATCAAGTCAAGTCAATTTTATTTCTATAGCACATTTAAAAACAACTCTCGTTGACCAAAGTGCTTTACATCAGTGCAGGTACTAACTTGCTACATACAGTGGTACATCGATCTAACAATACATACATAAATACATACATACAGTGCTCCCTCAGAGGACCTCAAGAAACGCTTGTGAGTTGAAGTAGGTTTTAAATCTAGACTTAAAGAGTTGATGGAGGGGGCAGTTTTGATGAGAAGAGGGATGCTGTATATGATACACACGTATATAAATTTGATATTGATGTATATAATTGTATGACATACGTATTTCTCTAGTTTCTTATATATAAACACATATTCATATATATATATGATGCGTATATATGTGTGATATATGTATATAAATATAACACACGCATATGTATGTTTCTCTGGTTTCTTTCTTGTGATCTCTAATTTTGTTGAACCTTTTCCTTTCATTCAACCTCTCTCTGAAATCCTAATATTGTGAATAAAATATCAATGAACACATGCCAAGATATTTTTTCATTCTATCTTAGTGTAATGAAATGTAGTGTATACATACCTGCATTGATGCAGAGTGCGAGCTTTAGACATGAATACTGTGCATTGCTACCGTAGTTTAGTTTTTAATGTAACATATATTTGAGGAAAATCTAACATATATTTGAGGGAAATGAGTTACCATATTTCCCGGCAATGAAGACGCACCACCATTTGAGTTGCTAAATTTTGAAAAAAGGGATGGCGGGACAGGATCGAGGGTTTGGTTTAGTCCAGGGGTCGGCAGCCTTTTTTGCGTAGGGGCCAGGACCCTCTGGGACTGGCTGCAGTTCCCAGGTCACCTGCGAGCCTCGGGTCTAGCTGCGGTTCCGCTGTCCGGTCCCGGCGGCCGCTCGCAGCCACCCGAGCTACTGAGTGAGTTTTTAAATGTGAATATCTGATAACTACACATTTGTGCGTTAGCAGTATATTGCATCAATCCACTCAATTTTCAATAATTCCACATCAAAATTCCAGTTAGGTGACATAAGTGCATTGCTGTGTTTGCACTGGTGCTGGCTCCACAGCAGTGACCAGGGCAATGTGTGTCAAGTTCTCATGCCTCTTTATAGTTTGTGTACCATGCATTGAACTCACATTGCTGGTGAACAGATTGGTTCAGTTATTGGGTGAGCTGGGGTCAAGATTATAAGAATAATGATTAACTAAGATTCAAATGGATGCAAAACCATATTTACTGTTTGGCAATCGGTCGGTATTCCATTTGCATTCTGATTTTATTTGACATATTTCAACCTATAACATTCTTAGTTCAGTTTAGAGATACAGCATGCACATAGTCCCTTTGGCCCACTGAGTCTATACTCACCGTCAATCAATAGACAAAAGGTCAATAGACATTAGGCCCTTCAAGCCCGCTCCGCCATTCACTGTGATCATGGCTGATCATTCACAATCAGTATCCCGTTCCTGCCTTCTCCCCATATCCCTTGACATCGCTATCTTTAAGAGCTCTAACTCTTGAAAGCAACCAGAGAACTGGCCTCCACTGCCTTCTGAGGCAGAGAATACCACAGATTCACAACCCTTTGTGTGAAAAGGTTTTTCCTCATCTCCGTTCCAAATGGCCCCAACCCCTTATTCTTAAACTGTGGCCCCTGTTTCTGGACTCCCCCAACATCGGGAACATGTTTCCTGTCTCTAGCGTGTTCAATCCCTTAATTATCTTATATGTTTCATTAAGATTCCCTCTCATCCTTCTAAATTCCAGTGTATACAAGCCCAGTCGCTCCATTCTTTCAACATATGACAGTCCAATCATCCCGGGAATTAACCTTGTGAACCTACGCTGCACTCCCTCAATAGCAAGAATGTCCTTCCCCAAATTAAGAGACCAAAACTGCACACAATACTCCAGGTGTGGTCTCACTAAGGGCCCTGTACAACTGCAGAAGGACCTCTTTGCTCCCATACTGAACTCCTCTTGTTATGAAGGCAAATATGCCATTAGCTTTCTTCACTGCCTGCAGTACATGCATGCTTACTTTCCGTGACTGATGAACATGGACACCCAGATCTCGTTGTACTTCCCCTTTTCCTAACCATTCAGATAATAATCTGCCTTCCTGACCTTGCCACCAAAGCGGATAACCTCACATTTATCCACATTAAACTGCATCTGCCCACTCACCCAACCTATCCAAGTCACCCTGCATCCTCCTCACAGTTCACACTGCCACCCAGCTTTGTGTCATCTGCAAATTTGCTAATGTTACTTTTAATCCCTTCATTTAAAACATTAATGTATATTGTGAATAGCTGCGGTTCCAGCACAGAGCCTTGCGGTACCCCACTAGTCACTGCCTGAAAGGGACCCATTAATCCCTACTGTTTGCTTCCTGTCTGCCAACCAATTTTCTATCCTTGTCAGTACCCTACCCCCAATACCATGTGCTCTAATTTTGCCCACTAATCTCCTATGTGGGACCTTATCAAAGGCTTTCTGAAAGTCCAGGTACACTACATCCACTGGCTCTCCCTTGTCCATTTTCCTCGTTACATCCTCAGAAAATTCCAGAAGATTAGTCAAGCATGATTTCCCCTTCATAAATCCATAATTGACTTCAGCATCTTCCTCACCACCGATGTCGGGATAACATAATTCACTATTTTCTCTCTTCCTCCTTTCTTAAAAAGTGGGATAACATTAGCTACCCTCCAATCCCCAGGAACTTGTCCAGAATCTATAGAACATTGTAAAATGATCACCAATGTGTCCACATTTCTAGAGCCACTTCCTTAAGTACCCTGGGATGCAGACCATCAGGCCCTGGGGATTTATCAGACTTCAGTCTCATCAGTCTACCCAACGGAAGATTGCAACCTTCACGTGGTCCGCCCTGTTTCGACTAATGCTATCAACTCGACGTGCACAAACGGAAGATCAAATAGTACAAGTTGTCCGACAACTTTATGCTGTGCATGCCACACGAAAGAAGAAGAAGTCTACCCAACACCATTTCCTGCCTAATGTGAATTTCCTTTAGTTCCTCCGTCACCCTAGGTCCTCTGGCCACTAGTATATCTGGGAGATTGTTTGTGTCTTCCTTAGTGAAGACGGATCCAACTCGTCTGCCATTTCCTTGTTCCCCATAATAAATTAATCTGTTTCTGTCTTCAAGGAACCCATATTTGTCTTAACTAATTTTCTTGTCTTCTCATACCTAAAGAAGCTTTTACTATCCTTCTTTATATTCTTGGCTAGCTTACCTTCGTACCTCATCTTTTCTCCCTGTATTACGTTGGTGAATTTCTAAGTGAGCCTCAAGTATTTATTTCTAATACTTTTTGCATTAATATATAATACTTTTAATCCATTACTCACCTCACCTTTCACATCGATTCCTATTTCACTAGTCCATACTCTCCTATCCCTACGTGAGCTTTCTGCCCAGTTAATTCTTGTGTGTTTCTTAACTTTTCCTATACTCTCTTTCCCTTTAACTTAATCCTTGTATTTTTACCCTTACAATCACCCGTTCATACCAGTTCTATGCCATCACACTTTCTCATCCACTCCCTACATACTTGAGCCGATTTATAGGCCAATTCACCTACAAACCCGCATGTCTTTAGGATGTGGGAAGAAGCCTGAGCATCCGGAGGAAACCCACGCTGTCACCAGGAGAACATGCAAACTCTGTACAGACAGCACACGAGGTCAGGATCAAATACCTGGTATTTGGCACTGTGAGGAGCTCTATAGCTAATTGTTTTAAACTTTATTTGTGGCATTTCAGTTCCCCTTATTGTCGTATGTGTACGTTTTATTGTTTGTGAGGAAATGTTTCCTCTCTATGAATTATTTGATGTTATTGGTGTAAGATATTACGGTAGTGGATACTGTTCATCTACCACCTGATTGATGGTCACTTTTACGTCTGCACACAATCTCACTGGGTTGTCCGCTTTCGACACCACTACTATTGGAGTAGCCCAATCACAGCGATCTGGTTTAACTCTCACACTGTCTCGCTTCATCCTTTTGATTTCAGCTTCCACCTCACTTTTCAGCAAATATGGCCATGGTCGTGGTTTACAGTAGATAGGTTCCACATCGGGCCGAATCCTGATGTGTGCTTGCTTGCCCTTTATACCATCGTAGCTGTCCTTGAACATAGCAAGATGTTACTGCAGTAACTGATCAACTTGGAATACAGATTTGCAGTCAGTTTTAGTATGCGGAGCCCATTCTTGCCCATCAACATGGGCCCTATTGACATAACTCGCAACAAGTAATGGCAACTTGCCTTTGTGTTGTACATCACAAACTATCTGCACGCCTCCAACATTTTCAGTAGAATCTTTGTTTCTGAGAGAGGTGTATTGCTAAACTTGGATTCATATTTGTCTTTGCTTGTAATTGTGCAATCAGCAGCCGTAGGCATAGTAATTTATTGATTGGTCAATTTGACCTTTGTCTGAAAATTTTTCTTTCAATACCCACCGTTCGTATTGTAGATGTCGTACAGGCCAAGTTCATCACTCTGACTGATCTTCAAGGTTGTGAATCCCACACCTTTTCTTTTTGCCAAGCCTTTTGTGCTTTGTCCTGTGATTATGCTCTGCATGCTGATGCAATATGGCCTTTTTCTTTTACAGTTGTGACACTTGGAGTCCTTGAACTGGCATTTAATTGCTTTGTGTTGACCATTGCATCAATAGCATGTATCTGTGCTTTTCCCAGAACTTTGCCGTTAAGGCCTTTTCCTTGTCATGTCATGCTTGTGTTTTGGAACTGCCTTTTGACTGTTGACAGTGCCAGCATGTGTTGGTCGAAACTCATTTATGTTTTGAGATGCCATTTCCATGGCCAAAGCTTGACAAATCAAAGGGGGCTAGTGTGTTCAGTAATTTTGATTGGATTCACTCATCCAGCAATCCACATACAAATCTATCATGTAACGCTCAATCCAGAAATGTCCCAAAATTGCAGGGTAGAGGCAACTTCTTTAACGTACACACCTACAGTCTCGCCAGACTTCTGGTTTCTTGTGTGAAATTTGTAACTTTCTGCAATCTCTATAGGCTTAGGGTTGAAGTGAGCACCACATTTTGAAACAAGTAAGTAAGTTTATTGGCCAAGTATTCACATACAAGGAATTTGCCTTGGTGCTCCGCCCACAAGTAACAACATGACATACAGCGACAGTTACGAATGACTCAGAATACACTAAACATTAATAATAATGACATCAATGATAAAACACCATTGATCAAGCATGTGAACCAACAAAATACCAGATCAAAGGGAGGCTACAGATTTTTGGCTGTTGAGTAGAGCAACTACTCGTGGATAAAGACTGTTTTTATGTCTGGGTGTGGCAGCTTTGGCAATCCGGAGTCGTCTTCCGGAAGTGATTCAAAGAGTTTGTGGCCAGGGTGAGAGGGGTCAGAGATGATCTTGCCCGCTCGTTTCCTGGCCCTTGCAGTGTACAGTTCATCAATGGAGGGAAGGTTGCAGACAATAACCTTCTCTGCTGATCGGACGATTCGCTGCAGCCTCCAGGTGTCGTGCTTGGTGGCTGAGCCAAACCAGACCATGATGGAGAAGGTGAGAACAGACTCTACGATGGCCGTGTAGAATTGGACCATCATTGCCTGTGGCAGATTGTGCTTCCTCAGCTGCCGTAGGAAGCACATCCTGGATCGGTCCAATCAGGGTTGTGTCATCCGCAAACTTGAGAAGCTTGACAGAGGTGTCTGTGGAGGTGTAGTCGTTGGTGTAGAGGGGAGGAGAGAGTACGCAGTCTTGCGGTACTCCTATGCTCAAATGTCTCAAACAACCGTCTCAAATGAAACGTTCCTCACCTTCTCTTTGACTAGGATGTTGGTAAGAGTTGCATAAACCTCAGGGCCCATTTGAGTTAATAGCATGGCCTTTTTGCGTTCCCGTTGGCCTTGTTTTGTTCTCTTACCAGTACTTGATCACCATCCTCCGTTTCGTCAGATTCAATAATGTAATTTGCATTAAAAAAACATTTCCATATGCTCACAGTACGAAGAAAAGGTTTGTCGAAAACCCCTAGTTGGCCGTTGTATCCCATGGATGCCATCTTGCCACATAGACAACAAAAAGATAGCCTGACAATCTCTAGACGATTTGTGTAGCTGCTGTTTTAAACTACAATCCCATGCATTGGATCTGCAGTCCATCGTGTAGATATTACAGTTGTGGCAAATAGACGGAAATAGACAAGTTTTCAGTTATGTCGTTGCCAGTATGGGTCTTCTCTATTTTACAAAAGTACACAGCGCATACTCGCACATATTCACAAAACCGATAATGAATATATCGCATGACACAACGCACCATTCTGGTACTCCGATCTTAAAGGTACAGTTACCATTATATACTCGACCATTGGCTACTCCAGTTGCATCATATCACAGCTGCTGGGTGCCAGTAATCTCACTGAGCCGATGACAGATACCAGCAGATGTTGCAGAAGTAAGGGTGAATGGTTCCTATCACAAAGGCTGCCAGATCTTTGTGGGGACTTTTTCCCAGGTCAGCAAGATGTGGCACCTCTATTCCATTGACAATTTCTGGACGTTGATGTCTAGAAGTTGTTCTGTTGGCCGGCACTGACCCACCTCATAGTTAAAGCGGGAGAAGCCCACTGACTTCAGTTTTCCTCAAATAACTACAACTTTGTCTAGAATGTGAAATAGTTCAGTTATAAAATTCAATCAGTTCTTCTACTGACCATAAATTAAACCTTGTCGGTGGATGAGCAGCAGTGAGTTGTGATTGCATTATCAGCATTGGTACTAGGTTGTCAAAAAGCCCAAAGTGGATGGGTGCTTCACCAATTACTTTCTGGAACTCAAGTGAAGCCTGAAGTCTGAAGAAGGGTCTCGACCCGAAACGTCACCCATTCCTTCTCTCCAGAGATGCTGCTTGTCCTGCTGAGTTACTCCAGCTTTTTTGTGTCTGTCTTCGAAGCAAGTTTTAGGTTCAGTCTTGTTCTGATCAATGATACTTGTCTTGGGTCAGTCATTCCTGGTGTACTTTAAGATTTGGGTCCTGGGAGTCTGGAAGATAATTGGACATTGGAGGCATGAGTGTGTCTTGATGTCCCTCTAGTCTGCATTACCGTCAGTCAACCATAGCTGAACCTTGGGTCTGGTTCCCACAGTTCACTAATTATTGGTCTCAAGCTTTGAGTGTGTTTGAACATCCTGCTGGCGCAGAAAACCTTGAGAAGAGACATTTCTCCTCACCCCACTGATAGCTTAAACTGTGAGCATGCTGTCCAATTCTGCATTTGGCAGCCTGAGGAAACTATCTCTTGGCATATATCCTGTGGGCCTTTCTCTAAATGTTTTAATGCCACCTTTGAGTCATCGAATCATAGAGTGATACAGTGTGGAAACAGGCCCTTCGGCTCAACTTGCCCACACTGGCCAACATGTCCCAGCTACACTAGTCTCACCTTCCTATGTTGGACCATATCTTTCCAAACCTGCCTTATCCATGTACCTGTCTAACTGATTCTTAAATGTCGGGATAGACCCTGCCGCAACTACTTCCTCTGGCAGTTTGTTCCATACACTTTATACTCTTTGTGTGAAAACGTTACCCCTCAGATACCTTAAACCTATGTCCTCGGGTCCTTGATTCACCTACTCTGGTAAGAGACCCTGTGCACTTTCCCGATCTATTCCTCGTGATTTTATACACCTCTGTAAGATCACCCTTCATTCTTCTGCGCTCCAAGGCAATTTGTTATTTGTAGCTCCAGTGAATGTAGGAAGAACTTCCCTCACTCACCTCATTGGCTGTTATGACATCCCCATTACAGTCTTTGGAAAGCGCGCAGAGGATGTTTACCAGAATTCTGCCTGGATTAGGGGATATTATCCACAGCGAGAGGTTGGAGTATTTTCTCTGGAACGCCGGAAGTTGCGGGGAGGCGTGATGGATGTATTGTAAGAGGCATAGGTAGGGTAGTCATACTTTTTTCTCTGGATAGAAAAATCAAATAGAGAGCATGGCTTTAAAGTGAGAAGGGGACCGTTTAAAGCTTCTGTGCAGGGAAAGTTTTATTAGGTTGTGGGTGCCTGGAATGCGCAGTTGGTGGTTGAGGCAGATGTGATAGTGATATTTAAAAGTCATTGGGATGGGTTCATGGATGTGGAGGGAATGAAAGGCTTTGGATTATGTGCAGGAACATCATGTTTTGTACAGACATTGTGGGCCATTGGGCCATGTCTTGTAGCTTAGTTTATTGTCACAGGTACTGAGGTACAATGAAAAGCTTTTGTTGCATGCCAACCAGTCAGCGCAATTGATTACAATTAAGCCATTCAGAGTGTACAGATGCATGATAAGGGAATCATGTGAATAACATTTATTGCAAAGTTAAAGATAGTCGGAGGATCCCCAACTCCTGTAATGTGCTGTTCTATGTTCTCATCAAACACACTCCTAATCCAATGATCTGGTCCAATGTATCTCCAGCTACTCGACCTCTGAGACCAATATACATGCTCCTAGTTATGGAGACCAAAACTATCAGATATTGACTGTGCACACTGTTTCAGATATTATTCAGATCATCAATGATCTGCACAAATAGATTGGAATTATTGGTGGAATGAGGAACAAATATGCATTTGACCCATTGTGCAGATTTGATGAAATATTTTAATTTCATTGGATGAGAGATAAGAGAACATAAGGATGGAGGAGAATTCAACATTATCATGTATTCAAATGTCAATAAAATAAACATTCTTACTGGAATAAATAGGAATAATGCAGCCAAACTTAAATTGTCTTATCAGCAGAGATTTCTCAATCGACTATTATCTCTAAAGTGACAGAATAAACTAAATAATTGATACTCTGTCAATAGGTGCAGGAATAGGCCATTCCGCCCTTCGAGCCAGCACCGCCATTCAATGTGATCATGGCTGATCATCCACAATCAGTACCCCGTTCCTGCCTTCTCCCCATATCCCCTGACTCCGCTATTTTTAAGAGCCCAATCCATCTCTCTCTTGAAAGCATCCAGAGAACCTGCCTCCACCGCCCTCTGAGGCAGAGAATTCCACAGACTCGCCACTCTCCGTGAGAAAAAGTGTTTCCTCTGACTCCGCTATCTTTAAGAGCCCTATCTAGCTCTCTTGAAAGTATCCAGAGAACCGGCCTCTGAGGCAGAGAATTCCACAGACTCACAACTCTTTGTGTGAAAAAGTGTTTCCTCATCGCTGTTCTAAATGGCTTATCCCTTATTCTTAAACTGTAGCCCCTGGTTCTGGACTCACCCGACACCGGGAACATGTTTCCTGCCTCTGCCATGTTCAAACCCTCAATACTCTTTTATGTTTCAATAAGATTCCCTCTCATCCTACTAAATTCCAGAGTATATAAGCCCAGCCGCTCCATTCTCTCAGCATATGACAGTCCCGCCATCCCGGGACTTAACCTTGTAAACCTATGTTGTACTCCCTCAATAGCAAGAATATGCTGTCCTCTCTTTAACTGCATTCCAATTACGTTGTATTTTTCTGCTCTCCCTTTTAACAATCTGCAATTACTGTGAAGAGGGTCTCCATCATATCTGATCAGCTGAGGCATCATTCCTGCAGTATACATGGAGACTTGTCACAATGTCAACCTCGCTGAATATAAAGGTGTTTTCCCCACTTGGAGAGGAACATTTAAGTGTGTCCGAATATATTGGTTGTGCAAAATGAGGAAGTGAGAGATAAAGATGGAAAATAAGTCATTTTTCAAAAAGATTGCAGCCTGCAACTAGCAACATATTGCAGATTCTCTGTCTCTGGCCCCATGCCATTTTTTGTAATGTGTTTGTTTACTAAAACTTGGAGAAACTAAGACCTGGATAAACTTTTTTTATTTGATTAAACCGCGAAAGATGACTTCTTGCGAAGAACAATTGATCTGAACATGGCGAAAGACACATGACGCTGGAGTAACTCAGTGGGACAGGCAGCATCTCTGGAGAAAATGAATAGGTGATGTTTTGGGTCGAGACCCTTCTGAACTTGGCATATGATTTGAAAATTGTCTTTTTTTGTGTGTTGGATTTAAACATGCTTAAAGGGAAAGTTGCAAATTTGTTTTAAGATACATCCTTGGGAGACAAATGAAAGGCAACATAACAGCACAGTGTAGGAATGAACTGCAGATGTTGGTTTATACCAAAGTGCTGGAGTAACTTAGCGAGTCAGGCAGCATATCTGCTGAAAAAGGAAAGGTGATGTTTTGGGTCGGACACCTTCAGACCGTTCTTGCTGCCAAGTCAAGCTGTGGTACTTCCTCGTAGTAGCTTTCTTTGGAGCATCTGTAGAAATTGGTAAGAGTCTTTGGACATATGCACATTTATCTGTGTAGGAAAGAACTGTAGATGCTGGTTTAAATCGAAGGTAGATACAAAATGCTGGAGTAGCTAAGCGGGACGGGCAGCATCTCTGGAGAGAAGGAATGGATGACGTTTTGGGTCGAGACCCGTCTTCGGACTGATGTCAGGGGAGGGGGTGGGACAGAGATGGAATGTAGTCGGAGACAGTAAGACTGGTGGGAGAACTGGGAAGGGGGAGGAGACAGAGAAAGAGAGAGAGAGAGAGAGGGAAAGCAAGGGCTATTTGAAGTTAAAGAAGTCAATATTCATACCACTGGGGTGTAAGCTACCCAAGCAAAATATGAGGTGCTGTTTCTCCAATTTGCGCTGGGCCTCACTCTGACAATGGAGGAGGCCCAGGACAGAAAGGTCAGATTGGGAATGGGAGGGGGAGTTAAAGTGCTGAGCAACCGGAAGATCAGGTAGGTTAAGGCGGACTGAGCGGAGGTGTTCAGAGAAACGTTATGGGAAACGTTTTGTGTGTTTTTATATGTATTTAATATTTAGGAATTTGAATTTAAATTCTTGGAACTCTGGAATGCAGTTTGAGGTTTTGCATTGAAACTAATGGTAAAAGCCTTTTCCTTTTTAATATTGGGATGCAGGAAAGCAGTCTTTCATAAATTAAAGAATACTTGCAGCTGAGCATTAAGTCGTAGTGATTCAATTAAGTAAGTTTAAGTCGTAGTTATTCAATTAAGTTTATTGGCCAAGTATTCACATACAAGGAATTTGCCTTGGTGCCCCGGCCACAAGTAACAACATGACATAGTGACAGTTACGAATGACTCAGAAAACACTAATCATTAATAATAATAAAACATTAATGATAAAACACCATTGATCAAGCATGTGAACCAACAAAATACCAGATCAAAGGGAGGCTACAGATTTTTGGCTGTTGAGTAGAGCAACTACTCGTGGGTAAAAACTGTTTTTATGTCTGGCTGTGGCAGCTTTGACAATCTGGAGTCGCCTTCCAGAGGGAAGTGATTCAAAGAGTTTGTGGTCGGGGTGAGAGGGGTCAGAGATGATCTTACCTGCTCGCTTCCTGGCCCCTGCAGTGTACAGTTCATCAATGG
This sequence comes from Raja brachyura, assembly GCA_963514005.1. Next base: position 85,407,064 of record OY740787.1, read on the forward strand.
AGGGAAGGTTGCAGCCAATAACATTTCTCTGCTGATCGGACGATTCGCTGCAGCCTCCGGGTGTCGTGCTTGGTGGCTGAGCCAAACCAGACCATGATGGAGAAGGTGAGAACAGACTCTACGATGGCTGTGTAGAATTGGGCCATCATTGCCTGTGGCAGATTGTGCTTCCTCAACTGTCGTAGGAAGTACATCCTCTATTGTGCTTTTTTGACTGTGGAGTCGATGGTAGACTCCCACTTAAGGTCCTTGGAGATGATGGTTGCCAGGAACTTAAAAGACTCCACAGATGTGACTGTGGTGTTGTTGATGGTGAGTGGGGTGAGGGGAGGGGGAGCTCTCCTAAAGTCTACAATCAATTCCATTGTCTTAAGAGCATTGAGCTCTTGGTTGTTGCTACGGCACCAGGACGCCAGCTGTGACACTTCCTGTCTGTAGGCAGATTCCTCCCCATCCTGGATCAGTCCAATCAGGGTTGTGACGTCCGCAAACTTGAGGAGCTTGACAGAGGTGTCTGTGGAGGTGCAGTCATTGGTGTAGAGAGAGTGGAGAAGAGGAGAGAGTACGCAGCCTTGCGGTGCTCCTATGCTGAGCGTTTGCGGGTTCGAGATGTGCTTTCCCAGCCTCACATGCTGCTTCCTGTCTGTCAGGAAGCTGGTGATCCACCGACAGAGGGGTTCAGCCACAGTCAACTCGGAAAGTTTGGAGTGTAGTAGCTCTGGCACAATGGTGTTGAATGCAGAGCTAAAATCAACAAACAGGATCCTCGCATAGGTCCCCTGGCGGTCCAGGTGCTGGAGGATGAAGTGCAGGCCCAGGTTGACTGTGTCATCCACTGATGGATTGGCCCGATATGCAAACTATAGAGGGTCCAGCAAGGGGTTTGTTATATTTTTCAGCTTGGGCAGCACAAGCCTTTCGAGTGTCTTCATCACTACAGAGGTCAGTGCGACAGGCCTGTAGTCATTAAGACCAGTAATCCTTTCCTTTTTGGGTACAGGGACAATAGTGGAGACTTTGAAGCAGGCAGGGACAGTACATGTTTGCAGGGACTGGTTAAAAATGGCTGTATAGACCGGTGCCAGCTGTTTGACACAGCGCTTGAGAGCAGAGGGGGAAACATTGTCAGGTCCTGGAGATTTCCGGCTTTTTTGTCCTCTGAAAAGCCTCTCCTCCACCTCTATTTTTATTGTTGATATTTGATTTGATGTTTTGTAGCACAGAGGGTGTGGGTGATTGGGTGTGAAGTGGTGATTGGAGGGGGGTGGGTGTAGAAGCGCCCAGTCTTTGCAGACTAGGTCAGGCTGTGAGTGGGTGTGAACTGACAGTCTTTTCAACTGGAGTCTTGCCTTAAGTAGGTGTGAAGTGGTGAATGGGAAGGAGAGGGTGCAGGGTCCATTCTTTGTATGCTGGGGTCTGGCTGTATTGGTTGGGGAGGGGGTACCAGGGTTAAGTTTCTGATGTTCAAACCTGCAGTAAAACTCATTCAGGTCGTTGGTCAGCTGATGATTGTCCAAAGAGCGGGGGGGGGGGGGGGGTTTCCTCTTGTAGCTGGTAATTTCTTGCAAGCCCTTCCAAACTGAAGAAGAGTCATTATCTGAGAACTTGCTCCTCAACTTCTCTTGTACCTTTCCTTCTCTGAGTACCTTTCCTTGGCAGCTCTGATTCCTCTTCTCAGCTTGTACTTGGCCTTGGCCTGCCTGTAGAGGACTGCATCCCCGCTCCTGTAGGCCTCCTCTTTAGATCGTCGCAAAATTGGTAATGTTGCAACTAAGTTGCTGGTTGTTGCTCTTTACAGTTCTATTGGAATGATTGTGGCGTGTGTTTCATGCGCTGTTCAATTTTTAAAATTAAAAATAATAAATGAACAGCATTAAACTTGCCTGCTAAAAGACAGGATCAGTAACCTATGGCTGTTTTGTACCAATAACCTTGTGATTAAGCTGTGTATGTATGTGCTTGGTACTTTGACTAAACACTATTACAAATGTTGCCATTGTGGTCCATTTAATAAAATTGCAGCAGCAAGTTTGAAATAGTCATGATGCAGGGGAACACCCTTCGGCCCAATTTGCCCATGTCGACCTCAGTCTGACAAAGGGTCTCGACCCAAAACGTCACCCATTCCTTCTATCCAGAGATGCTGCCTGTCCTGCTGAGATACTCTGGCAATGTGTGTCTATGATCTATCTATGTTAGTCCCACGTGCCTGCGTTTGGCCCACATCCCAAACTAAACCTTTCCTATCCACGTTCCTATCCAAATGTTTTTTAAATGGTGTTATAGAACCTCCCTTAACTACCTCCTCTGCCATCTCATTCCATATACTCGCCACCCTCTGTGTGAAAAAGTATGTTTGTGGATTCTTTGTGATGCCCTTTATAAGTTGGAGCTTTGGGTCTCTTATTTATTTTGCTTCAGAAAACAATGTTTATTTACTTTATTTTGGGGGTATTAATGACTGAATACCTGCCACAGTATTGCAAGCATGTTTCAATGTGTGAGATATTGATCTTTTCATTGACTTGATAATGTTCTAAATTGTTGTAACCAACTTTCTCCTCAGGAAAATGTTTAACGGATAAAATGACTTATCAGGTTATTTTGCAACATTTTGTCTTTCACATGGTGAAATGGTTGGAGTAGGATGTCTGTTACACTTAAGGAAACTGGCATCACTTCTGATACTAATATGCCACAAGCAGCAATGTGGCGAATGCATTTAACTGTTTCTGGTTGTCAGTTGTTGAGAAGGGGAAGAAACTGCAGATGCTGGTTTACACCGAAGATAGACACAAAATGTTTGAGTAACTCAGCGGGACAGGCAGAATTCTGGAAAGAAGGAATGGGTGACGTTTCAAAACGTCACCAGAGATGCTGCCTGTCCTGCTGAGTTACACCAGCATTTTGTGTCCATCATCTTTGTTGAGAAGGGGATATTTATCAGCTGAAGGACTTGGTGCTCTCCTCTTAATGTCAACCTGAAACACTTAACACTGCATGGCTCCTCGCAGATACTCAGCCTAACTGATATTTCAGATGCATTTCGTATGTCTCTGTACTGTACACTGACAATGACAATTAAAATTGAATCTGAGATATATTATGGATTGAACAAGTTATGTTGCTATTCATCAAGGGCAATGTTCTAAATTTTTTGGAAGGTTTACTTTACAACTTTTGATTACTGACCACATCTGTCTTTGGGAAATGGATATTGATAACTTGACCATTGCTTAATGATGGATTAATTTGGACCCCTGACAATCATTTTTCAGCAGTTAAGTGTAGTTTTGCTAAGCAGTTGCTTTGCTGTGGTGTGGTATTCAATCTTCAATTGCAAATTTATTAGTTTTAAATTATTAATGGGGCATGTGCATTTGTATCCCTTTCTCATTATTTGAACTATAACTGCATATGTTTTGATTAAATTAAGACAATTTTAGTTATAGCTATCAAAAATTATACAAAAGGAATCCTCTTTAAGAGCCATGGTAGATACTTTATCCTCCAGATTTGCTTCTGCATTCCGATTGTTAGTGGTGACTTGATCACCCATCTCTTTCTTTCATTCATCTCCCTTAGATTCTCTTTTTTAAATAACTATACATCCAAAACGTTTCAGGAGAAGAGAAACCCATGTGTTTCTCATGTGCTTTGTTTTGTTTAATGCTCACATATTCTGGTTCTAATTTCAAAGTTACGTCCCCGAATTCTTGATTTTCTATCCATGAAATCTTTTCATATATTTTTAAATTACTGCTATGAGATCACAACCTTGATTTCAAACCTGTTCTCATTGTTTAACCCTCTTAAGGTCCAGATATAGTTATAATATTTACCCCTTCCAATCGGCTGGGATGTCTATTAATTTGGCAAGGTGAAGGCAGCTTGAGCTCATCTCCATTGCTGTTTAGTACCTTTCACTAAACTGGGAGAAAACAAAGTATTTTAAAACAACCTCCTGAAGGTGTTTATCACATGGTTGTTAAGGAGAGGTGACTCTAACATCTGTGGTGATGGCATCCACATTTGTTGATCAAAATCCAAGGCACTTTAGCCAAGGACTCTCGCTGGGTAACGAATGGAGTCTTAATTATCACAGGTCAATATTTGTATCCCCCGTGAAAAAACACAAAAACATTCTACATGGTAGTTGTGTGTCTGCAGTGTTAATTAAAGGCATCAAAAGCACAAAACAGAGGGGGGCAAATAATTAGTAGGAAGGAACTGCAGATGCTGACTTAAACCAAAGATAGACACACCATTCTAGAGTAACTCAGCGGGACAGGCAGCATCTATGGAGTTCCTTCCCTCTAGCGACGTTGCCTGTCCGGCTGAGTTGGTCAGAATTTTGTGTCTATCTTCGAGGGAAATAATTAGTTCTGCTGTTTGTAGGAATGAACATATGTACATGCGTATGTTGGACTTTCTAATATGGGAGTTTGTTTGTACGGAGGTGTGTTTGTAATGCGGGGGCTGCCTGTATGCTGTTTTCTGACTGCCAATGTGATCAGGAATCCATGGCTACAGCATGATTGCCGACCCTCCATCGAGAAGGAATCCTGCCCGAACCCAGTCTGATTCATGCCTTAATCCTTGAAGTGGCCACTGCAGGGCAGAGGACTTTATGCACAACTCCCTATTATCATTGCAACCATTTGGGAGTTTGCTGGTCCAGCTCCCCAGTCCCCACTTGCATGTATATCATTTATTCTTGATGAAGGTTTAATAATGTTTTACTAACTTCTGACTATCGTGTTACTCCCAACAGATTGTTCAATGCGCTGATCCAAGTTCTGCACCATAATGGAGGACAATTTGCAATGAATCAAAATGGTAGGCATGACTCCATTCAGTTAAATCACAAAGCAAAATAGAGTGATACACCGTGGAAACAGGCCCTTCGACCCAACTTGCCTACACTGATCAACATGCCCCATCTACATTAGTCCCACTTGCCTGTGTTTGGCCCATATCCCTCTAAACCTGTCCTATCCATGTACCTATCTAATTGCTCTTTAAACATTACAATAGTCCCTGCCTCAACTACCTTCGCTAGCAGCATGTTCCATATACCCACCACTCTTTGTGTGAAAAGGCTATTACCCCTCAGATTTCTATACAATCTTTCCCTCTTCACGTTAAACCTATGCCCTCCGGTTCTTGACTCCACAACTCGTCAACCATATTTATTCCTCTCATGATTTTATACACCTCTATAAGTCTCCTAGCATGGACAGACAATGTTTCCGGTCGGGGCCCTTCAAAATTGACAAGCATGATATAGTCAGTAATGTAGCGAGGAAGAGCAGATAGGTGCAAGGAGCAGTTGAGTTTTAAAGTCAGCTTAAAACCCAGCAGAGCTGCCTTTTTTTTTGTGTGTGTGTGTGGGGGGGGGGGGGGGGGGGGGGGGGTCAGGGTCAGGGTCAAAAGACTTTGCCCTGGATTTAGACTGCAACCTGAGTCTGTGGTACTGTTACGTTCTATCCAGCATTTAAATTATCAGTTTTGCATTGCAGCACATTAAATATGCAAACAAGACCATCACTTATCCTAGTACATGTTCTATAATCATTGGATGATGTGACATGGTCAAGTTGGAAAGGATCTTCCATTCCTTATTTTAATGTTGGGCACAAGATTTGGCTAGATGACACAAATACTAAATATACATTTACAACTTTTTCACTTGTGGCCATTTGATCTGGACTGTTTGATTCTATTTTACCAACTCTTGTAAGTTTTGAATTATTTTTTTATGAGTGGAAAATGCTGTAAATGTTTGGGCAGCATCTATGGCAAGAGAAAGAGAGTTTATGTTTCAGCTTGATCTTTTATCAGAATTAGCTGAACAGATTTTTACGTTGTGGGGAAACTGGAGAAGAGAATACAGAAGACAAGGTGGCAGGATGGATGAAATGACAAAAGAGAGAGAATAAAGTAGGGAAAGTCGTGGGGAGTCATTAGAAGCAAAGAGGACTCTTTCCCTTTTGGAACTCTGCAACTGTGCTCAGAAGCATATTGATTTAAGCTTCACCAAGGTTTCAGGAGCATAATCCTTCCAGAGAACACACGCTGCGACAGTTAGATTTCCAGAATGCCCAATCCGAATTATCTATCCAGAATAGTTCATAAATTGTCGGAGCAGAATTAGGCCCTTCGGTCCATGCAATCATGGCTGATTTATCTTTCCCTCAACCCCATTCTTCTGCCTTCTCCCCATAACCCTTGATGCCCTTACTAATCAAGAACCTATCAATATCCACTGTAAACAAATATATATTGACTTGGCCTCCATCGCCTTCTGTGGCAATGAATTTCCTCAGATTCACCACCCTCTGACTCTCCTTTCTAAAGGTCATAAGGTCATGGGTGATAGGAGTAGAATTAGGCCGTTCGGCCCATCATGTCTACTCCGCCATTCAATCGCGGCTGATCCATCTCTCCCTCCTAACCCCATTCTCATGCCTTCTCCCCATAACCTCTGACACCTGTACTAATCAAAAATCTATCTATGCCTTAAAAATACCCACTGATGGCCTCTACAGCCTTCTGTGGCATAGAATTCCACAGATTCACTACCCTCTGACTAATTAAATTTCTCCTCATCTCTTTCCTAAAATAATGTCCTATTGTTCTGAGTCAATGGCCTCTGGTCCTCGACTCTCCACATCCACTCTATCCAGGCCTTTCACTATTTAGTAAGTTACAATGAGGGCATCCCTCATCCTGCTAAACTCCAGCAACCTTTCACAAAACCATGCTGACCAGCCTAATTTATCATGAGTTTCTAAGTACAAAACCTCATCCTTTATAATGAACTCTAAAATCTTACCTTATTTTAGTGTTGGGCACAAGATGTGGCTAGATGGACACACATACTAAATATACATTTTTAGGCTAATCTGCCTATTATTTTTCACTCTTCTGCTTTACTCCCTTCTTGAACAACAGTAGTATTTGCAACTTTCCAATGATCTGGAACCCCTCCTGACTCTAGTGATTCTTGAAAGATCACAACTAATGCTTTCACAATCTCTAAAGCCACCTCTTTCAGAACCCAAGGGTGCACTCCATCCAGGCCAGGTGACTTATCCACCTTCAGATCTTTCAGCTTCCTAAGCCACTCCACTGACTTGCACCACATAACCCTGTTGTTTATTGTTACGTGTACCAAGATCGATATTGTTACGTGTACCAAGACAATAAAGGCTATTCATTCATTCATTCATTCATTCATTCAAGGTACAGTGAAAAGATTTTATTCCATGTTAACCAGTCAGCAGAAAAACAATACATGATTACAATCAAGTCATTCAGTGTACAGATACTTGTTAAAGGAACATTTAGTGCAAGATAAAGCCAGTAAAGTCCGATCAAAGATAGTCCAAGGGTCTCCAATGAAGTAGATAGTAGTTCAGTACTGCTCTTTAGTTGTGGTAGGATGGTTTAGTTGCCTGATAACAGCTGGAAAGAAGTTGTCCCTGAATCTAGAGGTGTGCATTTTCACACTTCTATACCCTTTGCCCGAGGGGAGAAGAGGGAGTGACCAGGGTGCGACTCGACCTTGATTATGCTGGTGGCCTTGCTGAGGCAGAGTGAGGTATAAATGGAGTCAATGGAAGGGAGGTTGGTTTGTGCGATGGTCTGGGCTGCGTCCACAATTCTCTGCAATTTCTTGGGGCTGTTCACAAACCAAACTGAGGATCTATCAGACAATGGTCACTGCAAACGGAATTTTATCTTTCATCCATGTTGTCGTGAATTTTGAGAATTGTAAGGAAGATGAGTAGGTTATACAAGGTAGACAGAAAATGCTGGGGTAATTCAGTGGGTGAGGCAGCATCTCAGGAGAGAAGGAATGGGCGACGTTTTGGGTCGAGACCCTTCTTCACACTGATGTCAGGGGAGGGGACGGGACAAACATAGAATGTAGACGGTGACAGTAAGACTAGTGGGAGAACTGGGGTGGAGAGAGAAAGCCGGGGCTATTTGAAGTTAGAGAAGTCAATGTTCATACTGCTGGGGTGTAAACTACCTAAGTGAAATATGGTGAACGACCTAAATGAGGTGCTGATCCTCCAATTTGCGCCTGGCCTCACTCTGACAATGGAGGAGGCCCAGGACAGAAAGGTCAGATTGCGAATGGGAGGAGGAGCTGAAGTGCTGAGCCACCAGGAGCTGAAGAAGGGTCTCGACCGGAAACGTTGCCTATTTCCTTCGCTCTATAGATGCTGCCTCACTCGCTGAGTTTCTCCAGCATTTTTGTCTACCTTCGATTTTCCAGCTTTTGCACTTCCTTCTTAAAGATTCGGGAGATCAAGTAGGTTAAGACAGACTGAGCGGAGGTGTTCAGTGAAACGATCGTCGAGCCTGCGCTTGGTCTCGCCAATGTAGAGAGGTTGACACCTGGAACAGCAATACAGTAGATGAGGTTGGAGGAGGTGCAAGTGAACCTCTGCCTCACCTGGGAAGACTGTTTGGGTCCTTGGATGGAGTCGAGGGGGGAAGTAAAGGGACAGGTGTTGCATCTCCTGCGGTTGCAGGAGAAAGTACCTGGGAAGGGGGTGGTTTGGGTGGGAAAGGAGGAGTTGACCAGGGAGTTTCGGAGGGAACGGTCTCTGCGGAAAGCAGAAAGTGGTGGAGATGGGAGGAAGTGGCCAGTTGTGAGAACCTGTTGGAGGTGGCGAAAATGTTGGAGGATTGTATGCTATATGCGACAGCTGATGGGGTAGAAGGTGAGGACAAGGGGGACTCTGTCCTTGTTATGAATTGTGGGAGGGGGAGCAAGAGTGGAGCTGTGGGATATGGAGGAGACGCAAGTGGGAGCCTCATCTATAATGGAAGAGGGGAACCCCCGTTTCCTAAAGAACGAGGACATCTCCGATGCCCTGGTATGGAACACCTCATCCTGGGCGCAGATAGACGGAGGAATTGGGAGTAGGGGATACTTACAGGAAGCAGGGTGAGAAGAAGTGTAGTCAAGATAGCTATGGGAGTCAGTAGGTTTGTAGTAGATGTCTGTCAATAATCTGTTTCCTGTGTACACAAAAGGCTGGAGAAACTCAGCGGGTGCAGCAGCATCTAAGGAGCGAAGGAGATAGGCGACGTTTCGGGTTGAGACCCTTCTTCAGACTGGTTAGGGATCAGGGAAACGAGAGATATAGACAGTGATGTGGAGAGATAAAGAACAATGAATTAAAGATATGCAAAAAAGTATCGATGATAAAGGAAATAGGCCGTTGTAAGCTGTTTGTAGTGTGAAAATGAGAAGCTAGTGCGACTTGGGTGGGGGAGAGATAGAGAGAGAGGGAATGCCAGGGCCCGAGGGCTGAGGGAGAGGTGGGAAGGGGAGGAGACAGCAAGGGTTAACAGAATTGAGAAAATTCAATGTTTAAGCCCAGAGGATGCAGACTCCCCAAGCGGAATATGAGGTGCTGTTCCTCCAACTTGTCCTTCGCCAGTTTCGCCACCTCCGACGTGACCTCTCCACTCGCCACATCTTCCCATCTCTCCCCGTCTGCCTTCCGCAAAGACCGCTCCCTCCGCAACTCACTTGTCAATTCTTCCCTTCCCTCCCACTCCACCCCTTCCCCGGACACTTTCCCTTGCAACCGCAAGAGATGCTACACTTGTCCCTTCACCTCCCCCCTCCACTCCTTTCAGGGACCCAAGCAGTCCTTCCAGGTCCGACAGAGGTTCACCTGCACCACCTCCAACCTCATCTACCGTATCCGACCTCTCGGCCCTGGGCCTCCTCCACGGCCAGAGTGAGCAACACCGCAAATTGGAGGAACAGCACCTCATATTCCGCTTAGGGAGTCTGCTGCACCCGCTGAGTTTCTCCAGCCTTTTATGTACCCTCGATTCTCCAGCATCTGCAGTTCCTTCTTTAACAATCTGTTTCCTGTGATGTGTCAAGATAGCTATGGGAGTCAAATATGAGTAGGTTGTAGTCTGGTTAACCCTGGAGCTCACATACTGGAGAGCATGATGGGAAAAATGGCCAAGAATGTAGTCAGAGTGTCTAAAGCTGAAACATTCTGCTGTAAAGCAGGTTTCTTTATCTATTGGGGGGAGGATAGTCCTTCACAGTTCTGGCCAGGTTCTTATCTGTTGCAATCTTGAGGTTACAGCTGCTCTTTGTTATTGTGTTCAGCAGGCAAGGTTGTCAAAGGTTAACGAACACCTCTTTTTGGAAGGGGACCCCATTTAGCAATTGAATCGAAAACTCCCTGTAGAGATCTTGACATTTATGGTACCTACATGTTAGATATATAGTGGGAGAGATAGAAAATAACAGGAAACGTAAGATTAAAGTTAATTCTGGGGAAATACAAAGATGAAAGTTTACAGAGACATTGATTAATGTTGGTTTATTTCAACTCCACAAGTAACCATTGTGTCGTGAGCGTATAAAAATCTTGCATTTACTTTGGCATGTTAAAGCTGCTTGAGCTTGCTCACACTTGCATCGCAAAGGCCATTATTAAACCGACTAGTTCGATAGAATCACCACTGATCTAAGAGTTTTGTTTTGTGCCTGTGCCTATTTGAGTAAAGTCTGATATAGGGTAGGGGTAAAGTACAAAACTCCATCCTACAATCCACAATTTCAGATCCTGAGTTCACCAATGTGTTTATTCAGCCCTGAGGTGGGCAGTGGAAAGTTGTTTGTTAGTTAGTTTTGATTTATGTTCCTGTGGAGGTCTAAGTCAAGTGTGTATGTAAAACATAAGCACCATCTTAATCTTGTTACTTGTAGTTAGTTGCAAGCTGGATTTTTGCCTGTGACAGTAAAAATGAAAATAATAGCTGGAATGCTCCCTTGTCCATGACAACTCTATAATGCACTGGTTCACTGCTGGTCGCAGATGAAAATCATGAGATCCGAACAGTAATGGCCGTGCTGTGTGATATAAGTGTGTGCTGTGGTCACATGGGTCACATAAGTGAGTTTGAGTCATGGGCATAACTCGATAAGCACAGAAACGGGCCCCTTCAGCCCACCTAGTCCACACTGACCATCAACCACCCATTTATGCGAGTCATAGAGCAGGATAGTAGGCCCTTCGGCCCAACTCGTCTACGACGACCAATTGTTCCATTATGCTAGTCCCATTTCCCCGTGTTTTACCCATGTCCCTCAATCGTTGCTATCCAGGTACCTGTCCAAGAGTCTTTTAATTGCTGCTATAATACCTGCCTGAACTCCTTCCTCTGGCAGCTAATGCCACATATCTACCACCCTCTGAGTGAAAATGCTGCCGGTCAGGTTCATGTTAAATTCAGCCGTTGTCATCTTGAACCTATATCCTCTGATTTTTGATTCCCCTATGCTGGGTAAAAGACTGCATTCACCCTATCTATTTCCCTCATAATTTCATACACCTATGTAAGTTCACCCCTCAGTCTCCTGTGCTCCAGGGAATAAAGTCCTAGCCTTCCCATCCTCTCCCTATAGTTCAACCTCTCCTGGCAACATCCTCGTAAATCTTCTCTGCGCTCTTTTCAGATTAATGGCATCCTTCCTTTAGTAGGGTGACCAAAATGACACAGTACTTTAACTGTGGCCTCACCAACATCTTGTATACCTGTAACCTAACATCCCAACTTTATACTCAATATCCTGACTGATTGAGGCCAATGTAGCTTAAAAGTCTTTTTTTTATCTACCTGTGATACCACTTTCAGGGAACTATATACTTGTCCTCATAGATCCCTCTGCTCTACAACACTTCCCATGGTTCTACCATTCACTGTGAAGATCCTCCCCTGGTTTAACTTCCCAAAATGCAGCTTTTCGCACTTAACTGCTTTAAACTTGATTAACTTTTCCTCAGCCCACCTGCCCAGTTGATCCAAATCCTGTTGTGATGTTTGATAACCATCTTCGCTATCTACAATGCCACCTACACTTTAGTGTCATCTGCAAACATACTAATCATGCCTTGTATATTCTCATCCAAATTGTTGATATAAACCACAAACAGCAATGGGTCCAGACAGATAAGTGAAGCAAACCACCATTTACAGGCCTCCATCATCACCCTGTGCTTTCTTCCATGAAGCCAATTCTGTATCCAGGGATCTTCCTGGATCACTTGCGATCCCATGCTAATTCAACATTAATCCCATTGCCTTTGGTGTTGTGTTGCTCTGGAACTTCTAATGCCAATGAAAAGTATGAGATAGTGATTTGGAGTTTCCCCACCAATGCAACCCACTACTGAGCTATGCCCCAGTCGGTGGCCATCTGCTCCTTGTAGCGCAAGACATTCATTTAGGTACAAGTAGCACAAAGGCATCTTGAATATCTAATGGAGGGTTGAGACCTGAAACGTCACCTATCCATGTTCTCCAGAAATGCTGCCTGACCAGCTGAGTTACTCTTGCACTCTTACTCTTGTGTCCTTTTGTGCAGACCAGCATCTGCAGTTACTTGTGTCTACATCTTTAATGTTGATCCCTTGTGCCCAGTTTACCTGTTACAATATGTTTAATTTGCCAAAATGAGTGCATATGTTTATATGATGCTCTTTAGCTAATACAGCACCTTGGTTTGCTAGAGGAAATTGGACTGAGCAGGAATAAAGTTAAGGAAAATGATCAACATGGATGCATAAGTTGCATTTGAAGGAGCTGAACGAGATAGAACAAGACGTAAGCTAAAGAAATCGTAATCTTACAATGCAAGTCTTTATCCTTTTCTTGAATGAATTTTTTTAATTGCAAGTATTGCTACTCTTATCATGCATTCATATAAACAAGTCAGTTTCCACTCACCAAACCTGAAACTGCAGCGAGATAATTGACTTAGACAGGCTTTGGTTGCTCATGATCTTCTACCATTTATTGGTAGCGTGCAAGAGCGAAGTTTGAGCAATAGCTGTGAACAAGACGCAGTTCTCGTGTTAGTTTTATTCTCCGTCTAGCTCCCACTCGTGATCCAACTTTGTAAATTAAAGATACATGATTTCCACCAGCGTTAAGAAGTTCACAGGAATAATATCCAATAGTTGAGAAAATCTTCCTGTCTGGCGTCACTGAAGTCCGTGCACTGGATTAATGACTTGCTATAATTTGATAATGCCATTTGTTAAAATGGTGGCAGTTCCACCTGTGTGGAATATTAATGAAGACAATGAATGTAACATGAGAATTGTAGGTTCTCAGTTGTGGACATTTTATTGTGTGGGTAGATATACATATCTTTGGTGAGTTCTGTGAGGTATGAGGATGGTAGGTATTGACACAAGCAACTGGACGATGGTTACTGACAGTAAGGGGCCACTGGAGATTGACTGTCCAAGAGAATTTCAGAAGAGTTTAGGCAAACTGACAACTCAACAAGTTGAGACGAATGCCCCAAAAAAACTAAACACTTTACATTGTTTCAGCCCACTGCCTGCATTTGCAGAAGGCATAGCAGTGCCAGTGTGTGGCCATGAAGCCACACCAGACAATGTTCAGCTTAGTTATCCAGTAAGATGCAAATCTTTACCTGTGAGTCTGAAGGCTGCAATGCGAGTGCATGCATGTGGAGTAACTATGGACTTTTGAAACTGCATTTGGGGCAGGGTGCAGTTGGCAGTGGTGTTTGTGGAAAGAGATAAAATAACACACAGGAGCAGGAGCAATAAATGTTCAGAGGCACATTAGCTCATAGAACGGTTGCTTCTATGACTATTAGAGAGTAATAAAATTATACAGCTTGGAAACCGACCTTCTGTGCCAACTCATCCATGCTAACTCAGGTTGTCATTCTGGGCTGGTCAAATTTGGCCCCTATCCCTCTCGACCGTCCCTATCCATGCACCTGTCCAAATATCTTCTTGAAATGTAGTTATTGTACGTAACTTTACCACTTTGACAACTCGTTCCATATACCTGCTGCCCTCTGGGTGAAATTGAATGAATTACATAGTAAAATGCATTGCATCATTAGACACATTGGTGCCAAGTGATTTTTATTTTGTAAGTGGGATGGTTTTCATGCATTCTTGAAATACAGGAGAGAATTGCTCCAGTGCAACTATGCATGTTGTAGTTTCATGAAATATGACCAGCTATTACATTGTGGCATGGAGCCGTGAGTTTGGCCGAGGGACCAATTTCCATGTTGTATGACTCTCTCCCTGCATTTATTCCAACTGTGTACTCTGTTTTCTTTTTCCAGAATTAACAAAACAATTCCACTGAAGAATGAATCTTGAAGACAAACTCAATCGAATCTTTCTTAAATGCAGCAGTATAAATGAAATGCAGTCTTCCAGACCGCAGGTTGTGGTGGGCGGCATTTCTGGTCAGTCTTCTGTACATATTGAAGCACAGGAAACCGTGTTAGAAGAGCGGGAGATCTCCCATGAAGAAATTCTCCAACAAGAAACTGTTTTACAGCAAAGTGCCCTCCCACAGGAAGAACTCATTTCACACGATGAGCTAATGATCCACGAAGAGACAGTGAAAAATGATGATGAACACGATGGCCATGAAAGGCTCCCTCAGGAGTTAACGTATGAGCTAAATGTGAGTAGGCAGCGCCATTTGGCTTAATTTATCTATTTTCATACAAGCAGATGGATAATTATGCCGCTTAGCTGAATGGCATTCTTGCAGTGGGCAGAATATTGGCCAGCCTGTTCCAGTCATTGAAACCAAGCACCAAGAGTTACGGTATTTCCTCCCACCACAGGTGGGGCGTCTCCTGCAGAACTGTAAAAAAAGTCTAACGTTTGTGTTAAATCCTGACGTTTGTGTGTTTAAGACAAAAGTAGAATTATTTTTAAGTACATTGTTATATTAAATACTGTAATTTGACTAGAGGTTTTGCTACCTCTTGCATGATACAGACTGATTTTTTTTCATGGTTTTTAACGATGGCACTGGATTGGAAGCAAAGTGCCAGGGCACGTTAACATATGGCATCGTGTGTACTAGCATCACTACCCAGTGAGTGGATGCTTTCCAGAGGATCCTTTCTATAGAAAGTGATTAGAATCTACAAGGAAAGCTGGTGTTTTTTTATTTATCTTGGGTCACATACAGCTTTAATTTGAACCTAGCCCTGTTTGGATTTTGCCGATTGGCTCTCAGTGCCTGTGAAAGATTCCTGAAGAAAGTGATACTTCAGAGATGGGGTGAAATGGGTAGTTTTATGGATAATTGTATGTTGTACCCTTTTGTTAGTAAATGACTGGTTATGTTCGCATTTGCTACAATTTAACAATATTATTTACAACATGCAACTGAATTCCTGTTGTTTAAGCACTGATGCTTTCTCAGATATTATCTGTATCATTTTTTCTGTATACTTTTATAATTTTCTGCATTAAGTAAATATTTAGTGGTTGTGAATTAAGTGGGTGGTACAACGGCTGCTGCTTTATAGCGCCGGAAACCTGGGTTCGATCCCAACAATGGGTGCTATCTGTACAGAGTTTGCACGGTCTCCCTGTCAACGCGTGGGATTTCCCCAGGTGCTCCGGTTTCCTCCTGCACTCCAAAGACATGCAGGTTTGTAGGTTAATTGGCTTTGTCATAATTGTCCCTAGTGTGTAGGATAGTGCTAGTGTACAGGTGATCGCTGATTGGCGTGGACTTGATGGGCCGAGGGACCTGTTTCCATGCTGTATCTCTAAAATTACACAAAAGCTAAGCACTGTTAGCTATAGCCTGTTTTGCCCTACATTGAGATCATTGTGTGGGTTTAGGATTAAATTCAAGAATAAATGAGCGTGCCACCAAATCCGAAGTATAACGTGCTCTTCGCAAGCGGCAGTGAAAGCGAAGCCGGAATGCTGCCATTTCCGCTCCATTTAAACGGGTGGAATTGGAACAACATCCCAACTCTTGTGGAGATCCCTGGATGGAGTGTGTTCAATTCTGGGCATCGAACTTCCAAGAAGGATGCTCAAGGTTTGGTGGGTTGGGTGGAAGGATGCACATGGTTTGGTGCAATATTATCAGTGTATTTCTGGGCTAAAAGAGTTACATTTATGGAGAAATATAGGAAGCACATTGCACAAAAACTGTTAGTAGCATAGAACTGTTGTGGATGCATCAACTACCAACAGAAGTCAAAAGTGGCTGTAATTAGAAGTTTACAGGTCTGAAACAGGCTTTTGCAAATTGAATGGAGAGACAGGGGAAGGAATTTTATAATTAGCCCAATGCAGTTCAGTGAATTTGGAAGTGATGGGGGAGTGAAAGGGTCAGGTTATGAGCAGTTTGTGTTAGATTAACAATACATAGCTGTTCAGTAAAGCATTGGAAGAGCTGTAGATGGAGGTAATGAGACTGCAGGCAGTATAATCACATTAGCTATTTTCTTCCCCCAACATGGATCATTATGTGTGTAGTAGCATCCACAGAGTGTCTCCAATAGCACCTAGAAATTGTTGAACTAAACTGAGGACTAATAAGTGAGGGTACTGTTGACTTCCTTGAATAAGAAACCATTCAAAACCTTTGCTTGGATGAGTTACAACTATCCACTCTGTAGATTGGCTATTAAAAGATAAAATGCGCACCAAAACTTTGGGTAATCTTCAGTGGAGCCCTTTAATTCCAATGAACAGTCGTGGGAGTGCCATTCCGTAAATGTTTCTTCTACGAGATAAATTTCAAACAAAAATGCCTCTGAAGGTAGCCAGCCAGCTTTTGTTGGTTGATATTAACTGTTTCATTCTCCATTTGTGGAAGCAAAACCAGAATTTACGCACTTATTGATGTTTGCGTCAATACAATTGCTGTATTCTGCGTTTGCACCAGGGTATTACTTCTCAGTCTGAAGTCTGAAGAAGGGTCTCGACCCGAAACGTCGCTTATCTCCTTCGCTCCTTAGATGCTGCTACACCCGCTGAGTTTCTCCAGCTTTTTGTGTAATCCCCTATTACTTCTCAGAACATGTGCCATGGTGCAGAATGCCTTGATTTCAATGACTTGGCGTCATAGAGTGATACAGTGTGGAAACGGGTTCTTTGGCCCAACCTGCCCACGCCGGTCAACATGTCAACATGACTTGATTTCTTGACAGTAGAGCTGCAGACCTAAAGCAAAGGGGAGGCCATATTTCTTACAATCTAATTTGTTTAATGTATTTAATTTAATACATTTGATTTTTAACTTTTAACTAAAGTTCTTGCCTGTCTCGGTTGCAGTGAAATGACCTGCAGCCCTTCCTGCTCCCAAAACTCTGCCTGGTGGTTTACAGGCTGATGAGGCTCTGGGTGATTTGAGATAGGATTTCTGAGTACACTTGAAGTCAGTGATCAAACATTTGCTGCTGGACCCGAGGTTACTTCAGATGGCAAGTTATGGCAATGCATTCAAGCCTGGAAGACTGGGTGGTGCGCCTTGGCCAAGATATTTGGCTCGGCATGTTTATGAATGAATGCTGCCATTGTGAAATTTGATATAGAAATTGGCATTTCTCCCAAGCGTAACTGCTAGCAAAATCAGTATTCCCACACAAAGGCGAAAGTCCCAAGCTGGTTTTAGCTGACTGCACTCTGACATTGACATTACCCGGTATTCCCGAAGGAGTTGATAATCATAATCAAAAATGTTCCCAATGTTGGGCGAGTCCAGAACCAGGGGCCACAGTCTTAGAATAAAGGGGAGGCCATTTAAGACTGAGGTGAGAAAAAACTTTTTCACCCAGAGAGTTGTGAATTTGTGGAATTCCCTGCCACAGAGGGCAGTGGAGGCCAAATCACTGGATGGGTTTAAGAGAGAGTTATATAGAGCTCTAGGGGCTGGTGGAATCAAGGGATATGGGGAGAAGGCAGGTACGGGTTATTGATAGGGGACGATCAGCCATGATCACAATGAATGGCGGTGCTGGGCCGAATGGCCTCCTCCTGCATTTATTTTCTATGTTTCTATTTCTATAATCGTAATTTGGTTTGCCATACAGTCATACCAAAAAAGCAACAAGACTACATAAAAAATTGACATAAACATCCACCACAGCGGCTCCTTCCCATTCCCCACTGTGATGGAAGGCAATAAAGTCTTATCTTCTGTCCTCCTTTTCTCCTGTGGTTGGGGGAGTCGACCATTCACAGTAGGGGCGATTGAAGCTATCACGTCAGGGAGGTCGAAGGTCTTACAGCTTGGAGCTCCCGAAATTGGTCTCTAAACAAGGACGGCGATCTCCACGCTGTTAAAGTCCGCAGACTCCCGTGGTTGGTGCTCTGAGGTTGATCCATGGCAAAGGAATCGCCAGCTCATGATTTTAAGTCCGCAGGCTCCCGCAGTTGGAGTGCAGGAGGTCCCGGCAAGAAGCTGCCAGCACCACGATTTTAGGCCGTATGTGCAGACGGAGATACGACACGGAAAAAGTCGCATCTCAGTCGAGGAAAGAATTTTTTTTTTATTTCCCCACCCCCCACAGAATACAAAACTAAAGATAAACTAAAACGTACATTTTACAACAAACTGAAAACACAAAGAAGGAAAAGGACAAGACAGACCGTTGGCGAGGCAGCCATTGTCAGGCGCCCCCTGGTGGTGAACTATCACAGTACCAAGGGAATCTGTCTGCTCAAATGATTCTGAATGGAGTAAAATATAAGGCGAGCTGACCAGTATTAGAAATCAACGTTACTGACCTGAACAGTCAATATCTGTCAAATATTGTACTTGGTCAGATTGTTAACTCTTTCCTTGAACTAACGTTTTAATGATTTCTGGACAGTTTTGATAAGGTGATCTACACCATTTATTATCAATTCCAGTATTTTATCAGCAATTTCCTACTGAACCAGATTTGTGGCACTGTGATATGTTAAGTATTGTGCCTTGCTATGCGAGTCAAAAACTGACACGGTGTATAGTTGCTTGAAGCATGAATCTGGGGCAATGGCACGGATGTGGAACAGAAGTCGAGATCAGCTCAGAGCAACCTGGCAGCCCAGCATAGTGTTTCAATTCTTCCCATCCACTGATTTCTTGCGTTAATGTTCCATTGTTTCTGTAATGAAGTCTATGTTGTAGAACTTGGCATTGCCGCACAGCAGTGTCGCTGGAAAGGTGTGCTGCGTCACCTGGGTTTGAATTTAATTTATTTCAGTACCACTTTGTCGTTGCAAAGGTAAACGTAAAGCAGGAAGTCCAGTACGCTGATGAAGGTGACCAGCTGAGGAAGGATAAAGTGCAACTGCAAGAACCAATAGATTTGCAAAAGAAAAAGAAAAGGAAGCAGCGATCTCCTTCCAAGGTAACTAATCCAAATTGTACAGAATGGGCCTCTGGAGGTCAACTTTCAGACGTGCGGGAAGACGGTGCGCCAGGAACGCAGTGGTTCGTGTGGTTGAATCCAAGTATATGTCTGTTGTAGAAACTTCCCTGCAGCAGAAAAGGTAGACAGAATGTCAGATGGAGCCTACAGACTATCAAATGATCAAAACAAACAAATGTTGAGAAGGTGAGCAAGTTTAGAGAGGTTATTACCTCAGGAAATGGAACAACGAACAGATGTAATTGGTCACAGTATAATTGAAGAAGGAAGCTGATAAATGAGCCAGGGCTCCTCCTCCTGCCGATCGCGGGAATTGTCACTGTGAATGGGGATTATGAATGGAGATGTGGTTTATTGGGGATTATACTGTGATTGCCAGGTGGCTCTGGAAGAGTGAAGGGCTCTGGTTTCTGAGGCAAAGTAATACATTTTCTGTGTGTCTTTGGAAAGAACTCCAAACAGTTTATTCTAAAGAGTTTGTAAGAATATTCAATGTTGAATATTTATTTAGTAATCTGTAATACTCTGGTTGATAACTCTTAATGATAGCATTTAATCTCTCTTGGGTAACTCTTCCATCCAGTACTGGGGTATCCTGGTTTCCATTTGTTTATTGACGGGATCTCAATGTCATGTGCAAACTTCATCAGTTTTAATTGTGATCACTTATATCTGTAGCATCTGTGCAGAACAGATTTTAGTAAACTATCTGTGGTTAGATTTGAAAGCATTTGGGGAAACTTGTCTAATGCAATCTGTGTTTGGAATTGCATTTGTTCAGATTCTAACAATAAATGAAGATGGATCATTAGGGCTTAAATGCCTGAAATCTCATATCTGTGAGCACTGCAATGCTGCTTTCCGTACCAACTATCATTTACAAAGGCATGTCTTCATTCATACAGGTATGGGTGGTCTTGTGTGCTAAACCATTCATGAACTCCACTTTGATATTCTATCAATGTCTGCAACTTTTAAAATAAGTATATTGTATCATTAAAGATTATGCGGATTACAGTATCTAGCACATAACCCATAATATTGATGAATTTATGAATAATTGAATTCCTATTTGTAAACCTCCTATTTGTTTGTTATTTTGCTGTTGCTTCCGAAAGTATGACTCATTGCAACAAATTTTTTTATTTAATGTTTGTTTTATTGTATGTTTCTGAACTGCTCGAATTCTCATCCTAACATCCATGCATAATGGACCAAAACTTACTGGGGAAAATTCAGGGTATCCCGTGGAGTTGCCACCGAGTTCAGTCTCCTGATGAATATGGGAGTCCGGAACTTGCTGGTTGCTCTTCATCCGCGATTTTCCCATCGACACATAAAGCTGGAGTAACTCAGCGGGACAGGCAGCATCTCTGGAGATGTTTCAGCCAACCAGTTTCGACCTGGATTGTTACCCATTCCTTCTCTCCAGAGATGCTGCCTGACCCACCGAGTTACTCCAGCTTTTTGTGTCTATCTTCGGTTTAAACCAGCATCTGCAGTTCCATCTAACACATTTTCCCAGTTGCATTTGAATCTTAACTCATTGGGTCCATCAGTGGAATGCACATTTGTTTACACTGAGGAAAATGCACATTATATCTGTGCACAAATCTGGCACTTAATTTTTCTGACATGTAAATGGGTGAAAGGAACTAGGGCAAGGTCCATTCTGGTCCATTCAAGTAATAGCTTAGCATGTGCACGAGGAATTTTGTGTTCTACCCATACCCTGCATCTAGCTTTACTCTAATAGGCACTAATACCAAATAAGACAGCTTGTAAATCAATGGTGAGTCTGTCGAACAAGTCGGTTTATTGAAGGCCCACACATGTTTATATAAAGTCCCACAGTTGACAGTGCATGTCAGAAACCAAGCCATGATGACGAAGGAATTGTCCGCAGACCTCCGAGACAGTATTGTGTCAAGACACAGATCTGGGGAACAATTTCTGCAGCATTTCAGGTCCCGAAGAGCACAGTGGCCTCTGTCATTCTTAAATTGAAGAACTTTGGAACTGCCAGGACTCTTCATAGAGCTGGCCGCCCGGCCAAACGGAGCAATCGGGGGAGAAGGGCCTTGGTCAGACTTCCTCTGTGGAGATGGGAGAACCTTCCAGAAGGACAACTATACCTGCAGCACGCCACCAGTCAGGCCTTTATGGTAGTGTGGCCAGACGGAAGCCACTCCTCAGTAAAAGGCACATGACAGCCCGCTTGGAGTTTGCTAAAAGGCACCTAAATTCTCTGGTCTGGTGAAACCAAGATTGAACTCTTTGGCCTGAATGTCAAGCGTCACGTCTGGAGGAAACCAGGCACCGCTCATCACCTGGCCAATACCATACTTACTTATTTTTAATTACTTTGCAAAGATTTCTAAACACCTGTTTTCGCTTTTTTATTATGGGGTATTGTGTGTAGATTGATGATTTAAAAAAAAAGAATTTAATCCATTTTAGAATAAGGCTGTAATGTAACTAAATGTGGAAAAAGTGAAGGGGTCTGAATACTTCCTGAATGCACTGTATCTAACAAACAGATACCATACAGTGCCCTCCATAATGTTTGGGACAAAGACCCATAATTTATTTATTTGCCTCAGTACTCCACAATTTGAGAGTTGTAATGCCAAAAAATCACGTGTTGTTAAGATTCACATTGTCAGATTTTAAAAAAAGGCAATTTTTCTACATTTTGGTTTCACCATGTAGAAATTACAGCAGTGTTTATACATCGTTCCCCCATTTCAGGGCACCATAATGTTTCGGACACAGCAATGTCATGTAAATTAAAGTAGTCATGTTTAGTATTTTGTTGCATATCCTTTGCATGCAATGACTGCTTGAAATCTGTGATTCATGGACATCACCAGTTGCTGGGTGTCTTATCTGATAATGCTCTGTCAGGCCTGTATTGCAGACATCTTTAGCTTGTGCTTGGTTTGGGGGCTAGTCCCCTTCAGTTTTCTCTTCAGCATATAAAAGACATGCTCAATTGGGTTCAGGTCGGGTGATTGACTTGGCCACTCAAGAATTGATCACTTTTTAGTTTTGAAAAACGTATTTTTTTGCTTTAGCAGTATGTTTGGGATCATTGTCTTGCTGTAGAATGAACTGCTGACCAATGAGTTTTGAGCCATTTATTTGAACTTGAGCAGATAAGATGTGTCTATACACGTCAGAATTCATTATGCTACTACCATCAGCAGTTGTATCATCATTGAAGATAAGTGAGCCAGTACCTTCAACAGCCATGCATGCCCAGGCCATAACACCCCCACCACTGTGTTTCTCAGATGTGGTATGCTTTGGATCTTGGCCAGTTCCTTCTCTCCTCCATACTTTGCTCTTGCCATCACTCTGATATAAGTTAATCTTAGTCTCATCTGTCCACAAGACCTTTTTCCAGAACTCTGGTTGCTCTTTTAAGTACTTCTTGGCAAACTGTAACCTGGCCATCCTATTTTTGCGGCTAACCAGCGGTTTGCATCTTGCAGTGTAGCCTCTTTATTTTGGTTTTTGAAGTCTTCTGCGAACAGTGGTCATTGACAAATCCATACCTGACTCCTGAAGAGTGTTTCTGATCTGTTGGACAGGTGTTTGGGGACTTTTCTTTATTATAGAGAGAATTATTCTGTCATCAGCTGTGGAGGTCTTCCTTGGCCTGCCAGTCTCTTTGCGTTTAGTAAGCTCACCAGTGCTCTGTTTCTGTTTAATAATGTTCCAAACAGTTGATTTTGGTAAGCCTGTTGGCTGATCTCTCTAACAGTTTTATTCTTGTTTCTCAGTCTCATAATGGCTTATTTGACTTTCATTGGCATAACTTTGGTCCTCAAGTTGATAAACAGCAATAAAAGTTTCCAAAGGTGAAGGAAAGACTGGAGGAAAGACTAGGTGCTGAGAGCTCTTTTATACCTGCATTAAGGAGGCATTTAAACACACCTGAGCAATTACAAACACCTGTGAAGCCATGTGTCCCAAACATTATGGTGCCCTGAAATGGGGGGACTATGTATAAACACAGTCTTAATTTCTATATGGTGAAACCAAAATGTATAAAAATATCCTTTAATAAAATCTGACAACATGCACTTTAACCACATGTGAATTTTTCTATTACAAAATCTCAAATTGTGGAGTACAGAGGCAAATAAATAAATGACAAATCTTTGTCCCAAACATTATGGAGGGCACTGTAGATGTCAATATCCCTGTCGGGATAATTGATGGGGTCTACTTATTAAAAAAGGCCGTTCATTAACTTTCGGGAGACTTGCCTGCTAAACGCAGTGACAGAGAACAGCTGTAATCTCAAGGCTGTAACGGATAAGACAGAACTGCAAATAACTATCCCCCCCAATAGATAAAGAAGCCTGCTTTTTCAGCAGAATATATTAGTTTTAGCTATTCTAATTAAGCTGAAAGCTAGATACATTGACACATCTATTTATTACCATCCTAACATTCTATGTTGGCCATTTGTACCCATCATGCTTGCCCAGTATGTGAGCTCTAGGGTTAAACAGATGATAATTATCTCATCTTCCTTTGCAAATTTTCAAAATTCCCGGCAACAGCATGTAATAATAAAAAGTAAATCACCTGAATTTTGGTATGTTTCAAAATTCTATTCCCTTAAGTATTTTTAAATTTTAATTTAAAAGTTGCCTTTATTGGATTTTTAGTCTTTGAATGTTTCTGAATGACCACTTTTGACATGTTGGTGCTAGCTGGCAGGTAGTGTTTTGTGACTGGGTTTGTTTTTCTCTCTCGCTCTCGGTCGGCACTCAGGGTCGGTCGGCACTTAGTTGCAAATTGATAGAAGGTAAAAGTGGGTCAGCAACAAGTATATGCACTCAGCTCGGGAGGGAAATTTACCCCAAAACATCTGTGAACTGCCTCTCCCTACCACCCATAAGTGGATTATGTTTTATGGTTGCTAAAATTGTACATGAATCTGTGCAGGTATCTAAGTGTTTAATTAGGGATGTTTTTTAATGTTAGCTATTGTCTGGGTATTTTTACGGTGCCTGGGGGTTTATGTAAGATTAAAGATTCTGTTTCCCCTTTTATGCTCTGATGTATTGCTCATCAATATATTAAATGTTTTATTTTGAAGGTGAAAAGCCGTATCAGTGCACTCAGTGTAGCATGCGTTTTATTCAGAAGTATTTGCTGCAAAGACACGAGAAGATTCATACCGGTAAAAGTTACAATTCATATTTATTATTTGTCTCTTTTTAAATTTCACACCTACATTTATTTGGAAAGCCAAGCTTGTAAGCATGTTTATGACAAAGATGTTGGAGTTAGGAGATGAGACATTTGCAACCCCATCCCTTCAGTCATTGGAAACAGTATGATCTTATTTCTCATCACAATCCTCTGTAGCTCCAAATACCACTTTTGCAATCTTCTCCATCATAATCATCTCCTAGCAGAAAAAGTTGATCGTCGTCATGTCAGTCCATCTATGTGACACAAAACCTTCA
This sequence comes from Raja brachyura, assembly GCA_963514005.1. The sequence goes on from OY740787.1 coordinate 85,431,805, forward strand.
CCATGGAACCCTTTTGGGCCCTTTCCGAAACCTCTATGGTCTCATGGTGTATGTGTGCCAGAGTTAGTTCAGTATATTCAGTAGCTGGAGCCAAACCATCATTTTGGTTAGACCAAGCGGAGGCTGGGCGATCATTTCGCCGAACACCTCCGCTCGGTCCGCAATAACCAACCCGACCTCCTGGTGGCTCAGCACTTCAACTCCTCCTCCCATTCCGCATCCGACCTCTCGGTCCTGGGCCTCCTCCACGGCCAGAGTGAGCAACACCGCAAGTTGGAGGAACAGCACCTCATATTCCGCTTGGGGAGTCTGCATCCTCTGGGCTTAAACATTGAATTTTCTCAATTCTGTTAACCCTTGCTGCCTCTTCCCCCTCCCCACCTCTCCCTCAGCCCTCGGGCCCTGACATTCCTTCTCCATCTCCCCCCCCCCCCCCCCCCCCCACCCAAGTCGCACTAGCTTCTCATTTTCACACTACAAACAGCTTACAATGGCCTGTTTCCTTTATCATCAATACTTTTTTGCATATCTTTCATTCATTGTTCTTTATCTCTCCACATAACTGTCTATATCTCTCGTTTCCCTGATCCCTGACCAGTCTGAAGAAGGGTCTTGACCCGAAACGTCGCCTATCTCCTTCGCTCCTTAGATGCTGCTGCACCCGCTGAGTTTCTCCAGCTTTTTGTGTAACCATCATTTTGTATAGATACTTGTTAAAGCAGTCTGAGCATTGCCTTGACCTGTGTTCAGCCAAAGAACCACTTTGACGATTAACTGTGAATGCTGTTGTGTAACTAGCTGAGCTACTGGATAAATGAAAAAACCACATATTAGTATGTGTAAAGTTGCATCAGTTATATTCTCCTGAATGTGATCTTATTAATTAGTCATTCAGTACATGTACATCCCGCTGGCTGTGTGTAGGAGTGCTTCTCATTCAATTATTTTGGCGGCGTATGTTCAGCCATGTTTATCAACTAGCAAACACATAAGTGAGATGCTAATCTGTTCTGTGAAAACCGATGTGGTTTCGTATCTATGGGTTGAATTGTGCAGTTTCATTCACCCAGTGGTTAATTTCGTTAACACAAACAGATGCCACTTAGCATCCAGATTTAACTCCTCATTTGTGCTTTGTATGAAAAGAATCAAAGGATATGGGATTGGTGCAGGAAAATGGCCTTGAGGCAAAAGATCAACCACGATATTTTGATTAGCAGGGGAAACATGAGTTATTTCACTTTTATGTTCTTGAGAGTTACTTTAATCGGAACAGTAAAGCCGATTAAATAGGGAGAAGAAAGTGACCAAAGTTATTTCACTGCACAGCATTACATTATTCATCTTGGCATCTTTGATTTAATAATACATTTGCAAGTCAGAATATTCTCTATCTGATTTTTGTTTTCTGATTTGGATCATCCAAATTTCAGGTGGCATCGTCATCTAACTGTTTCCATAGAGTTGATCCTGTCATGGTTGGGAACATCAGTTGCTTGCTTTTTTGATGCAATTTTGAGTAAATATTGTGGTGGTGGAAATGGAGGATTCTTTTAAATGAATTTCAAGATACCCATGTTTTGGAAGTTAATGCTGATCTCTTCTCCTAAGAATGGGATTGTTAGATATTTATTATATTTGATGTAACACTGAATGGAATGCATTATCCAGAGACTGTGTGTAATGATTGGGAAATTACATTTCCAGGTGAAAAACCTTTTCAATGCGATGAATGCGACATGAGATTTATACAGAAATACCACATGGAGAGGCATAAGCGGACTCACAGTGGGGAGAAACCATATCAGTGTGAATACTGCCACCAGGTGAGAATTAACCACCAGAATCGGAACAGTGCAGCACCGATTAACCTGGAATTATTGGTGATAGACACAAAAAAGATGGAAGAACTCAGCGGGTCAGATAGCATCTCTGGAGAAAAGGAATAGTCACCTCCAGAGATGCTGTTTGACCCGCTGAGTTACTCCAGCTTTTTGTTTCTATCTTCAGTTTTCACCAGCATCTACAGTCCCTTCCTACACATCATGCCTACACTGGTCTCTGAAACAGAAATCCTGCCCATATCCTTAATTTTTTAATGATTTCAAGAATATATCCATTTTGTGAAAATAACACACTTTACCGTTAAAAGCATTAGATATTTTCCTCTGTTTCCTGGTGAAATACTGAATGTGAATGCACTCCGGATCAACTAGGATGGTAGCTGGATTACTAGAAACACAAATATGAAGGAAGATAAAAGAAATCGAGTGCTTTTATTGTTTGAGGGAAATGTTTAAAAATTATACAAACACAGAATTGGTTTGATATTTCCAATGCTCATTCGGTGTGAGGAATTATTGATTGAACACATGAATTATATATAAGAGAGTTTAGCTGGATGTTGGTGGTGAGCTATACAATAGCCAATAGGTACAGGAGTAGGCCATTCGGCCCTTCGAGCCAGCACCGCCATTCAATGTGATCATGGCTGGTCATCCCCAATCAGTACGGCAGCTGAGGAAGCACAATCTGTCACAGGCAATGATGGTCCAATTCTGCCGTAAAAATATCTATTGGCTTGCACAGCCTCCTGTGGCTGTGCGTGGTCTGGTGGACTCTGGGCTTGGTTACATGGGGTGGTTTCTGTTGATTTCTACCTTTTCCTGTCATCACTTAAAAAAAATTCATAATGTTCCACATTCTTTGTGAGATAGTTTGAATCTGTTCATATTGAAATATGGAATTACCTTCTGAGCACTTCCTATCTGTCTCTCTTGTTCTCATTCCTAATGAATTTTGGAGTCTTTTTTCATTAGTTTCATCCTCTGTTTTATCTTTCTGAATCTCCTCTGCAATCTCCATTGTCCTGGCATCTTTCCTAGAGTAATGCGTGTCTAATCCACCATTTTGATTGTGGATTAAGTAATATTTCATGTAACTTCAACATGATACATTTGCTTTTGCATCCCAAAAGATGAGGTTGTGTGTGTTTTCATCAGTTTCAGTTGGAAGTCGTCAACAGGTCCGGCACCATAATGCAGACAAACAGTACAACTGCATTTTGCTGACCTTTCATCAGTCTTTGCAGCAGTTTTTTTTACATTCTCTTCTTGCTTTGGTGCGAGTAAAGGGCCTGTCCCACCAGCATGCGACTGCATGTGCCGAGCACGACCTAACGTGGTCGCTTGAGCCGTACGGCCTCGCGGGGCTGGTCCCACTTTGATCGCCGGAGCAGTATGGAGGTGTGTGGAGCTGGTCCCGACATCACGCAGGACTCCGAAAAAATGATACTGTTCAAAAATTGCGCGCCGCAATCGGTCCGCAGCTGCATTGACGCCGCACCCAACGCCTCGACGTCGTATGCAGCGTCTTGACGCCGTACGCAGCGTCTTGACGCTGAGCGCGTGGCGTCGTGCGATGATGTCACCACCCGGCATGCCGTTGCGTGATTACGTCACCGCCTGAAGCCGTGCGACGTCCAAATTTAGTCAGCCCGCCTCCTGCCCAGCTGATTGGTGAGTGTGATGTCGGGACCAGCTCCATACGGCTCCGCGGTTGGAAGTGGGCCTCAAGCCACCACGTTTGGTCGCGCTCGCCACATGCAGTCGCATGCTGGTGGGACAGGCCCTTAAGGAGTAATAGTGAGAGCAGACAGGCACTAACAATGAGTTTTAGGATTTCATGACTTCACGGTGCGCTTTACTTCAATTCACTGCAACAATTAATGGATTGTTTGTTTGAAAAGAAAATATGAAAACCACGACACTTCTGTGTGTACATTTAAGAAGCTGTGAGTAACGAGGGAGTATAGATTTAGTAATGAGCAGAATTAAAGTGGGATATAGAAACATAACAGCAGGTGCTGGTTTGTACCAAAGATAGGCACAAAATGCTGGAGTAACTCAGGGGGTCAAGCAGCATCCCTGGAAAAAGGGATAGGTGATGTATCGGGTCGGGAATTCTTCTTCAGATTTCAGAACAGTAAGCATTGGGTTCCTGTCAGACCTGATATTTTTTAAAGATTAAAAACAGTGCTGGAGTAACTGAGCGCTTCAGGCAGCAGAAATCTGAAGAAGGGTCCTGACCCGAAACATCTCTCCAGTGATACTGCCTGACATGTTGAGTTACTCTAGCACTTTGTCTTTTTTGTAAATCAGCATCTGCAGTTCCCAGTGTCTACTGTCTGTTAGTTGTGAGGTGTTTTTTTAAATTTTAGTTTATTAGTTAAGCCATCCAGTTTAAATTGGTTTCAGATTTGATCTGTGAAGCATCTACTTCAGGTTACGTTTGTTGTGTCGTGATTCTTTTCCAACGGATGATTAACTTGTTCACAGCTTTCCTATGCTGACTATTATCGAGACGTTTTTGATGCTCTTAATAACTCTAATCACCGTTTTATAGCTGATGCTGAAAGGTAAACATGTCAATGTCCATTTAATTTATTTTGGGGGATTTGTGAGATTGAAATTACATTTAAATGATATTAATTGTAAAGTTATTATTTCAGTATTTCTCCAGAACTGACCGTGTGTTGAAGCATAAACGGATGTGCCATGAAAACAGAGATAAAAAACTGCTGTGTGCTTTGAAGATGAGTGACGTGGGAGGAATTGATGACCCAAACGCCCTTTTGCAACACAAAGAGAATCCAATACCACGGAAACGGAAGCAGAAGACGGGAGAGAAATTGAGATCCATTGATCCCCTCACAGAGAAGGTGTGCACCTTGGAAAAGCTTGGCCAGAAAAAAGATGAAAATGAGAATGATTATCCATCGCTCTACAGCATTGCCTCCAAGGTGAAAGACGAATACATGGTGACTGAATACTCTGTTGAGATACCCCATTCTTCCAGCAGTGGCAATCCTTTGGAATGTGCTTCAGGAGATATCCACCCTCCAAAATTGGTCATCAAAAAAGTGAGCAGTAAAAGGAGTCAGAAACTCCAGCTGGAACCAAGCCAGTCAATGACTGCTTTATCCACTTATGAAGAAAATAAAGTAACTAAGTACACCTATGAATTCATTGGTAAGCCAGGTATGCTGGATTCTGAAGGCAGCCATGACATTGATCATGTTGATTCCTTACAGGACGTTCCCAGCAAACCAGTGCATAGCAGTAACAACTATGATGATGCCATGCAGTTTCTGAAGAAGAAGCGTTATCTGCAGGCAGCCAGCAACACCAGCAGAGAGTATGCCCTGAATGTGGGCCAGATAGCATCGCAGCCGTCTGTGACCCAAGCTGCCGTGGCCAGTGTCATTGATGAAAGTACTGCCGCATCAATGTTGGACTCTCAGTCCATGAATGTTGACGTAAAGAACAGTCAAGATAAGAGTGGGATCCCGGATGAGGTGCTGCAGACTCTTCTCGAGCATTATTCTCACAAGGCGAACGGGCAACATGAAATGTCTTTTAGTGTTGCTGATACGGAAGTGGCCTCAAGTATGTCGATTAACGCTTCCGATGTAGCTGCGGTTTCCCAGCCCGAGAGAGTTGGTGCAAGTTCTCAATCAGCCTCGTCGGACAAAGCCAGTATGCTTCACGAATATTCAAAATTTCTCCAGCAGGCTTTGGAAAGAACAAGCCAGAATGATGCATATTTACCCAGCGCAGGCCTTGCTTTTGGAACTGAAACCGCAAACTTAAGTCAACCATTGTTCTCTTCCGTGGCCTCAATGACTATGCAGCGGGGCTTTCGATCGGGCATGAATTCACCTCTGCGGCCTTCTTCTGAGAAGTCCCACTTCGGTTTGATGGTTGGTGAGTCGCAGCACTCCTTTTCTTTTTCAAATGAGGAGGCAAATCACAATTCTGTCTCCGCGCAAGAGTTCCTGGATCAAATGACTTCTCAGAAGAAGGTGGACGCTCAGCCAGTCCATCAGGCCTACCAGATAGGCACATTTGAGCAGACATTCAGATCTCAGTTCCAGAACGCAAGGTCAGGTATAACTCCCCCATATACGGCTGCCAATGGACAGGTAAACCTGAGGGTGCGGGGGACTAGTGCAGAGTTTTCCGAGTTCCCATTAGTGAGCGTAGCAGAGGGAAGAACCCAAATGACTACGTCACCAGATACCACAGCTAGACAAGCCTTCGGATAGCAGGAACCTCTCAAAACAAAATGGGCTAGCATTTCAAATGGACGATTGTTGTATTACGCGCTGCTCTGTATAGGATGGAGTGCTGTATAATCAGTAGTTAATGCAGTTTTGGTTCAGTTTCATATAGAAGCCTCAACAAGGCCCCTTGAATACCAAAACTCAATGTGCTGCAGTGCATTGTAGTTACAGCATTTCCTTTGCATATTTCAGCCATGCACAGCATGTCGCAGGTTCTTGTGTTGTGGCAGGGCTTAAATGTTGTTCACCACTGATGCTTCTGCCATGCCTCATCTTGTAACATGCCCCAAAATATTTAGGCACTTTTTAAATGGAAAAAAAAAAAATCAGTCACTTCTACATTTAGGATAAAACCGAACTAATAAATTAGTTTATTTTGATTTTCTTTAAAATTATGCACTTTTCTATTCAGATTTACTAAGATTATAAACAAAACTAACATTTTTTCCAGTTTGTATGCAGGAGAATACTTAGAAATAATTGGGACATAATTTTTATCTAACTCACAATAAGGAAGCCCACAGATTTGATGAGCAGGAGAAGAATGATGTTCAACAATTGAACATTCTATTTATACCATGAGTTTTAAAAAAATTAAATTTTATTTATTTTAGACAAGAATATGGGAATTTTTAGTTCCTTGAACCATTCACAGCACAACAAGTGCTTTAATACTTCCCTTGTTGTGTGATGCAGATTTTGGCTCCAAGATATGGGGCTGCCTTTTTAAAAATTTAGTTTATATCCCTATTTTTGTATGTTTAGTATATAAAACATTTTGTTTCCTTGGAGAAAATTTACCTGTTAATTTATATTGCAATACCTACCCGTTTTATTGTAAACCTTGTCTGCATTAAAAATTTTCAAAATTATATAATGCAACAGGTAAATCGTACCACAAACTATGTTACGTTCTGTTCCCCTTTTTGTCAGTGATTTTGTACATTGTGGTATGCTTTGTTTTTATAGTTCACACTTCTACTTTTGAATCAGCTGATTAAGAATCTGTCTTGCATATGATTAGTAAACTGTAACCTAATTTGGATCAATATTTGTCGTCATTTTCATTTTCAGGCAGTAACCATTCCTTGTAACCAATTTACTGTAAGGTTTTGGCTTGGCAATTGTCCACAATTCCAGTGGCTTAATGGGTTGAAGTAACTCTTCCAATAAAATATCATACCAGATACTTCCATAAATATATACGAGAATAAATGGACCTGTGGGTTTGTGGATAAAGCTTGTCTGGTTTGAGATGGCCAGCATTGGTTGACTGAGATTTGTATGATTTGGATTTCCGATTGGTTAGATCCCTTCTCATTCTGTGATTTGCTATATGCCCCTGTCCCATTTAGCAAACCTGAACGGAAACCTCTGGAGACTTTGCGCCCCACCCAAGGTTTCCGTGCGGTTCCCGGAGGTTTTTGTCAGTCTCCCTAATGGTCGAAAGTGGTTTCCATTTTAAAAATCAGTAATTTTTTAGTCGAAGCCGGTTGCGATGCTAGTTGAATGCTAGGTGGTTGCTGGAGGACGAAACCAGAGGTTTCCATTCACGTTTCCTAAGTGGGACAGGGGCATTAGGAATGTTTCAGCCAAAGATGTAAATTTCATATTTTTATATTTATATATCATCTTTGTGGCATTCGAAACATTCTAATAATTACCAATGGGAGTTTAGGTTGGGGTGCAGGGATTACAATAAGGTGAAAATAATGAACAGACAAACTCCTATGCATTTCTAACTTTGCAATTTACCAGTGTCGGCCTGTGCAACTCACTGCACATGTGTAGCTTATTGAAGTACAAATGCAAAGTCTTTACGACCTTGTGGAGTTTGAGGCTGAGGCACTGGGTAGATGTAGTGTAATGAGCTGGTGACATGTCGTGATACCCATCAGGAAAGCACATCTGTGTTTTAGCTGTCTTCTGGCATCATCTTCTTTTCCCAACACTGAATTCAAAATTCTTCCTGTAGGGAACTGCCATGCAAGTATTAACATCCCAACTTTTAACATTGTCAACTATCCAAAGAAACAACATGCTGTTTGGTAGAGAAAGTCTCCTTTTGTTTATAGCAACGGAAATAAAATACCTATAAGATGATAATTTAAAGTGAAATATCAAATTCAAATTTCTCAAGATGTTGTGCTCCTGGTCCTCGGTATATCTGGCCCCAGGCAGACTGAGATGAACTCCGTGACAATTTTCCAGTTCTCTGCCAGACCAGTTTGAAAAACTTGAGTTATAAGCGACTGGTTAAAGATGTTTTTTTGACGGGATGTAGAACACAGGACCAAATAAAAGGATGCTTGGTAGATGAATAAAATCAGAGAGTACATCAAAGAGCCAACAGTTCAAGTCTAGAGACAAATTAAGTGAGTACATGCTTTGCTTTCTCAACTCCTGATATCTTGGGGCAGTTTATCATGTGGCTGCTACTCAAGGCTGCCTGTGTGTACCTTGTTGCTCATGAACTTCCTCTTGCACTGAAATGAGCACCGATACTTTAACTCGTTCTGTAAATGTTTAAACTCATGCCAGCACTACCAGCTGTAACTATGAAAGCATTTCACATTTGTCAAATGGAAGGATCTGCAGTTCCCATGTCAATCATGCTTGATTGCTTTTATTCAAGTTGATAGTAACCCTAAATGGAACTGCTTTTTCCCATATCTGGGGATATTCAAAATGTCTAATGAGTTGATGAGGTGTGCAATGTCCTTTTTGAAAATCATTAAAACGTGCACTTTTAAAATACTTTCCTTTTGAAGGTGTGAGATGTACATGAAAACTATTATCAAACTGAAATCCAAAATGTTTTATTGTATTGAGGTTATTTTGTGTTATTACATTTAATACCTTCTACAAGCGCAGGTAATGTTTGATTGCGGCCAGTGTATAAATGCGGATTCTTTACGGTTGATGGTGATCTGTACTTGTGATGGCTTTAGTTCTTTTCAAATACCTAATTGTATTTACCTAATACCTTGAGTGATTACAAACATGGTTTTGCTTGGTTTACACTTTTACGATTCTTTTAATTGAAACAAATTCATTCCAAGAATGTAAAATTGTATTTAATGCTTTAGAATCTTTGCATGTATTTCTTTTGATGTGCACATTATTTGCTACGTTTCATCACGCAATACTTTGGCATGAGATGTCAACCTTTTAGATCTGTGTCAGAGAAGAAAGGGAAGAACCACCCCAAAAATGGATTGAAATATAACGCACTTGAGGAAATATTCTTTTCCCTGGATAGTTGCAGAGGCATTTTATTTTTTTTGTTGCGACGAGGGGGGGGGGGGGGGGGGGGCATTTTAAATATTGAAAAGGGTGGCGTTGAAGATTTCTGTTGTAATGAGAACTCAGCATACAATTCATAGCTTTATGTAAATAAATGTTTAGGCAAAATGGTCAAACTAGACTAATCAGTGAGGGATTGAAACTGCATATCTATACAGAGCAGCAGAATGGGCAAGGTAGTGACGTAGCATCAGCCTTTGTTATTCGCTAGCCATTTATACACTGATGGACTTGTCACGTGATACTTTGTTCTGGTTTCTTTTAGTACACTGGTCATTTTTATACCAAGCTTGCTTTTCTATTAATGTAGAAGCACTAACTATAGAGATCAATTTTGTAGTATATTGTAAAAGCTAAATTTGTTACAAAATATGTTGGCTACAGTCGATGTACAAAAACCTTTTGCTTTTGTTCAGTTGTTCACTACTCCATAATCAGGTTGTGTGGGAGAACCGTGTTTGTAAGAGTCAATCTTTGGTTCATCCCACTGAAAACTTATCATTGCTTCAGTATCTTTTACAGTCAGGGTTTAAACACTGATGTGTGAATATTTTGGGGAATGAATTGATCAGTAGTAGATATTGATTGATACACTGTTCAATAATAATTTGCAACGTGTTATCAAATAATGGTATAGAGATGTATCAAAACAGATTTCTACAAAATGCTTTAAAGTTGTCAAAAGAGATACAGTGCTTTATAAACGGTGTATTAGAGAAATTGGAAGTATCACGTTTTCAACTTTAAGGACATTTTAATGCATAGTTATAAATAAATGTTCAGAGATCAATTTTGTTGGTTGTTAATTTATGAAGAATGATGCTGTGACAACATTTGAAGATGAGCAGTGCAGCCATATCGTGAAGGATTCTGCGTGGAAGTTCCCTGTATAACATTTGTGTATAAAATATGCTGTGTTATTTTCATACATCTTCACTTCCGTGACAATTTTTTATCACGGTGAAGATCTTTCTTCTGAATGACATTTGTTTTAGTTTCAAAATAAAAAAAATAAAAGAGATAGCATGTCTTTATTTATATTACAAGGTCAGTGTTAATGCGCTGACTTTCAATCTCATCATTTGTGATAGTGGCCTATTCCTACCATATCGATCTTTATAATTCATGACCAGGTCTGCTGCATCTTTATACACAAGATGCTGCAGTTACCAAGCAGGCCATTCTGGACTTGCTGCTTTTGATTTGTCAATCAGCCACTCCTATTAAAAACCAAATACCATCACTGGACACGGTTCAAACAGCAGACGGCGCTGTCTCGGCTGGTGCCAGGACTCCCAGTGGTGCTCAGGAGGCAGAGAGAAAAATAGCTACTGCTCTGGGAGAGAGTTTACACAGTGCATCCGATGGAGGAGCAATGCACAGGCGTGATTTGAGAACAGGCAGCGCTCCAGTGTGGGATACCAACAGCCGATGCAGAGGGAGCTCAGTATATGGGGGCTACATTCATCCAGAGTGGTGCCTCAGTGCCAGACCCAGGTTCAATCCTGGCCTCGTGTCTTTGTGTCAGTGGGTGTATGTGCACGAGTGGGGATGTGTGTCTGTATGTGGAGCTGTGCATGTGTTGTCCACACATTCCTTGCACTGGCTCACCCACATCCCAAGATGTGTGGAGTTGATGGTAGGCGGGTAGGATGAAGCAATTTTTTCAAATGGGAGGGGGAGTTAAAGTGCTTAGCAACTGGGAGATCATGTTAGTTTAGGCAGACTGAGTGGAGGCGTTCAGTGAGTCTGTGCTTGGTCTCATGTACAGTTCACACCTGGAACAACAACACATTGACGACTGCATCGGGGCCCCCTACTGCACCCATCAACTTTCTAGACTCCTACATATCAGCAAGACCAAGTGAGCCCCAGAACCACGAGCAGTCGCGGAGGCTGAGGGGTGACCCGCTGCCCCAGAAACAGCCGTGCTGCCACCCTGTTCCTCCACCCCACCCTCTTCAAACTGAACCAACAGTTATATATTTTTGGGCAACCAACACTGAAAAAAGGAGGTGCTTCAACAGTGATTTCAGGACACAGTAGCCCAATCTGTCAAAGAATCAAGAGTGTTTTATTGTCATGCGTCTCAGAGAGAACAATGAAATTCTTACTAGCAGCACCACAACAGAATATGTCAACTTAGTACACTGTAAACAATATAATAAATGAGGGAGAAAAAAAGTTTAGTGTATATACACACTCACATAGGTCATATATATATATGTATATGTATATATATAAACACACACACAAAGCAAACTATAATCGTGCAATACTGACATTAATAGCCTGTAGTTCAGAGCTTATTTGGGGTTGTAGTGTTTAATAACCAATTGGCTGTAGGGAAAAAGCTTTTCCTGAACCTGGACGATACAGTTTTCAGGCTCCTGTACCTTCTTCCCAATGGCAGGGGTGGTGTGGGTCTTTGATCATGCTGGCTGCCTGTTTGAGTCAGCGATTCCGGTAAATCCCTTGGATGGTGGGGAGGTCAGAGCCGGTGATGGACAGGGTAGTGTTCACAACTTTTTGCAATCTTGGCTCCTGGGCGTTCAACTTGCCGAACCAGGCTGTGATGCAACCAGCCAATGTGCTCTCTACAGTACACCTGTAGAAGTTCAAGAGAATCCTCTCTGACATACCAAATCTGTAATCTTTTCAGGAAGTAGAGGCATCAATGTGCTTTCTTTATACTTACCACCACAGCGTTGCTCTGAGTGGCAGCACGGGCTCCTAACTAATTCTGGACAATCCGGATTACTATTGGAGCAGTTGTAGGAAGAAACTGCAGATGCTGGTTTTAACTGAAGATAGACACAAAATGCTGCCTGTCCCGCTGAGTTACTCCAGCATTTTGTGTCAATCAAATAAGATCAAATAGAACAAGTTGTCCTACAACTTTAGGCTGTGCACGCCATACGCAAGAAGAAGAGGAAGGAGCAGAAGATAGAGACAAAAAGCTGGAGTAACTCAGTGGGATATAGAAACATAGAAAATAGGTGCTGAATGAGGCCATGAGGCCCTTCGAGCCAACACCGCCATGAAATATGATCATGGCTGATCATCCAAAATCAGTACCCCGTTCAGGCATTTTCCCCATATCCCATGATTCCGTTAAAACTAACTCCCTCTTGAAAACATCCAGCGAATTGGCCTCCACTGCCTTCTGTGGCAGAGAATTCCACAGATTCATAGCATGTTTGGAGGAAAGGGAAAGGGTGACGTTGCGGGTGGAGACCCTTCTCCAGCCTCTTGGAACAGGACGCAAGAGATGCTACACTTGTCCCTTCACCTCCCCCATCCACTCCTTTCAGGGACCCAAGCAGTCCTTCCAAGTCCGACAGAGGTTCACCTGCACCTCCTCCAACCTCATCTACTGCATCCGTTACTCCAGATGCCAGTTGATCTATATCGGTGAGACCAAGCGGAGGCTAGGCGATCGTTTCGCCGAACACCTCCGCTCGGTCCGCAATAACCAACCCGACCTCCCGGTGGCTCAGCACTTCAACTCCCCCTCCCATTCCGTATCCGACCTCTCGGTCCTGGGCCTCCTCCACGGCCAGAGTGAGCAACACCGCAAGTTGGAGGAACAGCACCTCATATTCCGCTTGGGGAGTCTGCATCCTCTGGGCTTAAACATTGAATTTTCTCAATTCTGTTAACCCTGGCTGCCTCCTCCCCTTCCCACCTCTCCCTCAGCCCTCGGGCCCTGGCATTCCTTCTCTCTCAATCTCTCCCCCACCCAAGTCGCACTAGCTTCTCATTTTCACACTACAAACAGCTTACAATGGCCTGTTTCCTTTATCATCGATACTTTTTTGCATATCTTTCATTCATTGTTCCTTATCTCTCCACATCACCGTCTATATCTCTCGTCTCCCTGATCCCTAACCAGCCTGAAGAAGGGTCTCGACCCGAAACGTCGCCTATCTCCTTCGCTCCTTAGATGCTGCTGCACCCGCTGAGTTCCTCCAGCTTTTTGTGTAATCCCTGGAACAGGACGGGTTTGTGAGCCAGGTAACTATCGGGGCCGGAGCGCAGGGGGGGGGGGGGGTCGAGCCAAGCCGGGCCGGGCCGGGCGGACTGCGGTCAGGAGCAAGTTAGAGCTCTCCTCCTCTCAGCACGGCGGCGGGTTTCCACGCTCCCGCTCGGAGTGGGTGCAGCTGCAGAGTTAGTTTGTTTGTCTGTGGAGGGAGTGGCAGCCACCGTCACCCGGATCCGGATGCAGGTATATTGGACATGCTGGCACTAAGACAGTCAGTCCCTCCTGCAGCTAAACGTGGGCACCGCCACCGCAAACTCCAGCGACATCGACAAGGTAGCGATGGTGATCTGTTGCGGGGAGGAATGGTGTTGACACTTTATTCCTGGCAGGTGACGGAACGTTTGCCACCTGAAGGTGTAGAATGTGATCTGGCAGCGTTTTTCACAAACTGCTACTTGTGAGGGAACTTGTCAATTGTTAATTATGTGGGGAGGAACTGCAGATGCCGGAGATAGACACAGATGCAGACACAGATGCAGACACAGAAAGGCGGTGTAACTCAGCATCTCTGGAGAGAAGGTGACGTTTCGGGTCGAGACCCTTTTTCAGTCTGATGAAGAATGTTCGTTCTGTTTGTTTGATGAAGACAGTTGTAACACGAGCGTGAAAGATGCGGTAAGAGACGAGGAAATCTCCGAGGTAGGAAACACACCCTGATTTAATCTGGTCGGTAGCTAGAGTGAATTCAAAATGCCACGGTGGTTCTGATTGAAGGGAGATCGCTCCGCCTTTAGTGTGTGTGTGTGTGTGTGTTGAGAAAGTGGACACTGTCCGGGCCGTGGTAGACACAGAGTGCCGGAGTAACTCTGGAGTTTCACGCTGGAGTAACTCAGGCAGCATCTCGAGAGAACAAGGGCAGGTGGGTTTCGGGTCCCTCAGACTTCGGTATAAACCAGCATCTGCAGGCATTTGTATCCACACACTGTGCGTACCGTGAGCTGAATAGACGAGGGCTGCTTTTAATTTGCAACATTTGTGTTGGTTCTGCAGCGAACCTCGCTTCCCACTGCGTTTACCTGTTTCAGCTGTGGGCTCTGAGGGTCAATTGCATTGTTTTGGATATTTGATGTCCTCTGAATTGGTAAATTCGACATCTCTCATAATCAGCTGTCTGGTGTTAACTTCACGATTGTGTTCCATCGTTTTCTGCAATCATTCTCCCACTTGCGATTTTATTTGAAGTATTATGCAAGCGTGTAATAGATACAGTCGGATATTCCCAAACCTTCTTTCCCATTTCATAAGCTTTTGATTGATCCAAAAGTAAGTTCGATTCTTTGCTTGCGCCAACCCACAGTGACCTTACACACTCTGGTGATCAAATATTTATTTACCAGTGCCTTAAAATGTTCAAATCCTGGTTTCACCATCTTTGAGGGAAACACCTTGATGATATTACACAGGAATCTAGTCATACAGTGTGGAAACAGGCCCTTCGGCCCAACTTGCCCATGCTGACCAACATGCCCCGAATACACTAGTCCCATCTGCCTGTCTGGCCCATATTCTTCCAAACCTATTTTATCAATGGAACTTGCAAAAGTTGATTGGAGTAGGTTAGGGCGGTCACGGTGGCACAGCCACAGGTAGAGTTGCTGCCTTGCAGCAAAATGCAGCGCCAGAGACCTGGGTTCGATCCCGACTATGGGTGCTGTCTGTATGGAGTTTGTACGTTCTCCCCGTGATCTGCGTGGGTTTTTTTCCGAGATTTTCGGTTTCCTCCCACACTCCAAAGACCTACAGGTTTGTAGGTTAATTGGCTTGATACAAATGTTAAAAAATTGTCCCAGTTGGCGATATGCAGAGTACTGCCCCGTCGACTACAAAATTCAGAAGATTTCAGAAGGTTGTTTGCAGGCAAAGGCATGCCCAGGGAGAGGGATGGTTAAAAAATGAGGTGGTCTTCAAGGTCCTTATCCGTTTTTGGAATAAGTATTACAGTTGATTCATTTAAAGTTTCTGGGAGTTTCTGTTGCATGAATGCTTGAGTATATAATGTTTGTAGGCGTGGCGAGATCAAGTCATGAATTTTTTTATAAAATTCACTATTTAAACCATCTGGTCCAGCAGCCTTTCCATTTTCCATTTTTTTTAAAGAGTTAATTGATTCTTCAATATCTTTTACTGATATTTCGGCCCCTAATAATTCCCTCTCTTTCAAATCTAAACCAGTAAGGTTACAATTCTGTAAGAATAATTCCATTCCTACAGAGCCCCCTGCCGTTTTGGTTGAATAAAGTTTTTGATAGTATTGGGAGAATCTATCATTAATATCCTTGAGTAGTGTTAATATTTCTCCCATATCTGATTTAATTTTATATATTGTTTTTTCCCCTTCCTGATTCCGGAGTTGGCGTGGAAGCATTTTTTGTGGTTTATCACCAAATTCAAAGTGTAACTGTTTAGTCTTTTGATAAAATGTTATAAATTGGTCTGAGTATATTTGGTTTAACTTGTATTTGAGCACAGCAATTTTATTATGTATTATTATCGAAGGCACAATTGCGTTTTCCATATCTAATTGCCTTATTTCCATTTCCAATACCAGTTGTTTGGCGCGGTTCTCTTTATTACGAAAGGCTTGTGCGGAGATTAACGCTCCTCGTATAAATGCTTTAAATGTTTCCCAAAGAAGGGAGGCAGAAATTTCAGGACAGTCATTTGTCTCAAAAAACATATTTATCTGTTTGATAGAAACATAGAAATTAGGTGCAGGAGTAGGCCATTCGGCCCTTCGAGCCTGCACCGCCATTCAATATGATCATGGCTGATCATCCAACTCAGTATCCCGTACCTGCCTTGATAAGATATTCATAACATGCTTTATCATTTAAAATTTGAGGATTGAGTCTCCATTGTATCTGCTTGTCAGTCATACCACTGAGTTCGATCATAAATGTTAAAGGAGCATGGTCTGAAATTATAATATTATGATATTTCGAATTATAAGTAAATGGGATGAGTTTAGAATCTACTAAAAAGTAGTCTATCCTTGAATAAGTTTTATGTACTGAAGAGTAAAATGAGTATTCCCTTCCGGAAGGATTTTCAATTCTCCAAACATCCTTGATATTGGTGGTATTAATATATGTGTTTAATAATTCACTTGTTTTGGGTTTTGCTTTTCTTTGTCTTGTTGATCTATCGGGATAGGAATCTAATGTACAATTTAAATCTCCACCAATTATCAAATTATGTTGTGTGAGCTCCGGGATAGTATTAAGTATATTCTTAAAAAACATTGGATTATCAAAATTTGGTCCATAAACATTGAGAAAAATCACTTTTTTTATATATAATTCACCACTACGATAATATATCTACCATTGATGTCCACTATAGTTGATATGTGTTTAAAAGATATATATTTACGAATTAAAATTGCGACACCTCTGGCTTTATAAGAAAATGAAGAGTGATATGTTTCAGCGATCCATTTTGCTTTCAATCTATGTTGTGCATCTTTTTTTAGGTGAGTCTCTTGAAGAAACGCTATATCTGCTTTGAGTGATTTTAAGTGTGCTAATACCTTACCTCTCTTGATTGGCTCATTAACTCCCTTGACATTCCAACTACAAAACGTAATTCCTTGACCCCCGTTTTTTCTATTTACGTCTTGCATCTTGCTTTTATGGTGGTCTATAAAAGAGCAGATAGGTCAGCACCGTAGACCCGACCTTCCACCCGAACACAGGACAGACGAGTTGTAAATCTAATTCATATAAATCCTCCTCACGGACACATCTCCACAAATAATATTTGTAAATAAATTCAAGTATAATATAGTAATTAAGTAAAAAATGCAAAAAGTAAAAAAATAGAAAATTAATAAAATGTGAAAAGAAAAAAGAAACTACGTCTAAATTTAATGTAGTTAGTGCTAGCAACACTAATGTGGCTGTCCATCTAAGGACTTCCGTAGATTTAAGAAAAAAAATTATTCCTGGCTCCACGCTTACAAAAAAAATTTGAATATGAGTAATTTACGGGATTATATTAAAACTATTTTGGTCCAGAGTATTAGTAATCATATAGTGAGAGACTATTACTCTCTTAGTTAATTATTAATCAAGTGTTAGTCTAATGTAGATAAAGGGTGAACATCACAAATTCCAATTAATAAGATATCTAAATTATAACTTTTTATTTGTTGGTTTTTTATATTTAACATATCATATTTTTAACTAATTATTCCAATAATAATAAGTATTATTGATGATTAGTGATTGTTAGTAAAAATTAGTACTAAATATTTAAAAAATAATATGTCCATAACAGAAGGGACAACACGATTGTCGTTATCAGCTTTCAATAGACCTTGAATATAACGAATTAAAGTTCCATTTGTTCTCAGCAAGATGACGGTATTATATGTAAGTTATTCAATCCTCTCTCGAACCCACAATCTTCTGGGCATACGCCAGTGCTTTCTTGTGATCAGTGAAAAAATGTTCCTTCTGCTGATAAGTGACTCTCAGTCTTGCGGGGTACAGCAATCCATATTTCAAGTTGTCTATCTTCTTTAGAATCCCTCTTGTCTCGTTGAATAATGCTTTCCTTCTGACCACCTCTGCAGGGTAATCTCGAAATATGCTTATTTTGTCTCCATCAAACATAAGATTTCTTGTGCCAGCAATTTTTTTTAAATAATATCCTCCAACACGTGATCGTATTGGACCTTCACTATCAGCTGCCTTGGGGGTGCGTTCGGGTCCGAGCGGCGTCCAAGAACTCTGTGTGCCCGCCCTAATAAGGGCTTTTAGTCTAAATTCAAGACTTGTTTTAATAAGTCTGCAGCAAAGTCTGGCCAAACCTCTACCAGACCAAACCAAGCTGCAGATACCGGAATAGACTGATAAAAGTCAAAAGAGTTTATTGTCATGTGTCCCTGACAGGACAATGAAATTCTTTCTTTGCCTAGCACAACAGAACATAGTAGGCATTGACTACAAAACAGATCAGTGTGTCCATCTACCATTATATACGTAAATACACATATGAATGAATAAATTGATAAAGTGCAAATAACAGATAAAGGGGTATTAATGTTCAGAGTTTTGTCCGAGCCAAGTTTAATAGCCTGATGGCTGTGGGGAAGTAGCTATTCCTGCACTTGGTCGTTGCAGTCCTCGGGCTCCTGTACCCTCTACCTGAAGGTAGCAGGGAGATGAGTGTGTGGCCAGGATGGTGTGGGTCCTTGATGATGCTGCCAGCCTTTTTGAGGCAGCGACTGGTCTGGTTTCCCTTTCCACAGAGGCTGCTGATGACTGCATGTTTTTCCAACTTTTCTGTTTTTGCCTCTATTGACGCCGAGCTGTGATGGCTCGCACAAGAGCACTCGCGACTAACCCCACACACAGGGGCTCATAAAATAATCCCTTGCACAAGTGTTCATGCCCACAATAACCCCTTTCACAAGAGCTCTCACAATAACCCCTCACACGAGAGCTTTCAAGTTTAACCCCTCGCACTAGAGCGTTCACATCTAACCCCTCATGAGATTGTTCATGTATAAATCCTCACACGAGAGCTCCCAAAATAACCCCTCACAAGAGATTGTTCATGTCTAACCCATTGCACCAGAATATTCACATCTAACCCCTCGCACGATAGTGTTTGGGTGTAACCCCTCGCACAAGAGTATTCATGTCTAACGACTCGCACAAGGCTATTCACATCTAACCCCACACAAGAGCATTCATGCCTAACACCTCACCTTGCACAAGAGCATTCATGTCTTAACACCTCACACAAGAGCGTGCACATCCCACAATAACCTTTGATGTGGCATTGTTTCAAAGGCCTTCTAGACGTTTAAGAGTAACACATCCATCCATTGGTTCACCTTGTGTTATTTTTTTCAAAGCTGTTCCCAAAGCAAGCCGTGATGCAACCCGACATTATGCTTTCTATGATGCATCTGTAGAAGTTAGTAAGAATCATTGGAGACGCCGAGTTTCCTCAGGAGACTGTGGAGGTGGAGGTACTGGTATGCCTTGGGTAGACACAAAAAGCTGGAGTAATTCAGCGGGACAGGCAGCATCTCTGGAGAGAAGGAATGGGTGACGTTTCTGGTCAAGACCCTTCTTCAGATTAACACAAAAAGCTGGGGTAACTCAGCGGGACAGGCAGCATCTCTGGAGAGAACGAATGGGGATGTTTCTGGTCAAGACCCTTCTTCAGACTAACACAAAAAGCTGGAGTAACTCAGCGGGACAGGCAGCATCTCTGGAGAGAAGGAATGGGTGACGTTTCTGGTCAAGACCCTTCTTCAGACTAACACAAAAAGCCGGAGTAACTCAGCAGAACAGGCAGCATCTCTGGAATGCCTTCTTTGCTATCTGAGGTCTCCACCTGCTTCAAGAAGACCACTATCATCATTGCGCCAAAGAAAATTAACGCAGTGTGTCTTAATGACCACTGCGTAGTGGCTCTGACATCCACCATCATGGTGCTTCAAGATACTGGTGATGGTGCCCATTACCTCCAGCCTCTCATCAAGCCTTGAACCCCTGAACTTTCCTCACCCACACAACAGGTTCACAACAGACGCCGCCATCTCCCTGGCCCTAAACTCATCTCTGGACTGCCTAGACAACAAGGACTCCTCCGTTAGATTCCTATTTATCGACTATAACTCCACCCTCAACACCATTTCACGGTATCTCAGTACACGTGGCAATAATAAGCCCGTATTTAATTGCATCCTCTGTACTGAAGTCTACGCAAGGGAAATGTTTTATTCATCAATCATTTCTTTGTTTGCCATGACTAATTCTCCAAACTTTAAATCAGACCAACCTTTGTTAACTTAAAAAAAAATATCTCTGCAGACTTTTAATATCTATTTTTGTATTTCTAACCTCCTTCATCCCCTAGTCTATTTTCCCTCTTTATTAATCTTTTAGTCATTCTTTGTTGCTTTTTATAGTTTGTTCAATCTTCTGGCCTGCCACCTGTCTTTCTGCTATAGTTCTTTGTTCTTAAAACGTGACATTTTAAACTACTTTTATTACATAATTTCCTCCCTTCTGCACCCTGGTTTCTCCAGTTGAGCGAGATGCCCACTACTCTTCCTTCTTTACCTCAGACCATCAGAGCACCTGAGGGTTCCATTCCTTGAACTAATCTCTTCTTTAACACCAAAGAAAATTTATTTCGGCCAGAGCTTGGTGCCTTTTATTTTGTTTTGCATTAGTGTCTTTCTTTAAAATAAATTATTGACTTCAATACATTTAAAAATCCTGCAACTTTCCAAAAGCTTCCCAGCCTCATGGTACAAAATCTCCATGGACCTCCCCAGTCCAGGACAACTACTCTGTGGACATGCCGTACATCAGGTGTGTCAGGTCTCCGATTGTGCTCTATAACTCTCGGACCTGTATGCAAGGATGGGCCTGACAGGCCAAGGACCAAGTCGTGGACCAAAGAGGTGTCCCGACCTGAAATGTCATCTATCCAGGTTCTCCAGAGGTGCTGCCTGACCCGCTGAGTTCCTCCAGCACTTTGTGTCCTTTTGTGAAAACCAACGTCTACAGTTCCTTTGTTCCAAAAGCATGATGGTGGCAGGTCTGTCGAAGAGGAGAGATGAGTTGGCTGGGCTGACATTTCACTTGAGTTTAGAAGACTGCGAACTAACATCAGTGAAATGCCCAAAATTCTTCGCTCAGCAGTTAAAAACTGTGAGCGTGTTTCCCAGAGTGAGGAATATTAAGCTCAAAATAAGGTGCCGGCCAGTTGTTGAGCAACCTTCACTGGAGGTGGTGGAAGTAGGAGCCTTTAGAGTCCTCTCTTCTGGAGGCTTGTGGACACTTGATCATTGAATTCAGAGATGATTACAGCTACATCCTGCAATGGTTTTGTTTAATCATTCATTGCCAATCATAAATGGAAGTCAGGAGTTTTAATCCTGTGGTTTGGCTCCGGTCCATTTTCAGAATGTTGGCACGGAATATTGGGAGGCAACAGTTGTGGGTGTTTCCTTGCTCAATGTTAAGAGGATTGGGTGAACACCAGCTCACACGGTGATTTTGTTCCACTGCTGGTCTGTGTCCACAATATTCTGGGCTTGGTTTACAACTGGTAGCTCCCTCCCACCTCACACGGGTTTAGTTCAGTTTAGTTTAGAGATATAGCGTGGAAGCAGGACCTTCGGCCCTCCAAGTCCGCACTGACTAGCGATCCCCGCACATTAACGCTATCCTACACACACTGGGGACAAATTACACTTATACCAGGCCAATGAACCTACTATCCTGTACGTCTTTGGAGTGTGGGAGGAAATTGCAGATCTCGGAGAAAACCCACGCAGGTCACGGGGAGAACGTACAAACCGCGAACAGGCAGCACCCGTAGTCGGGATCGAACCCGGGTCTCTGGTGCTGTAAGCGCTGTAAGGCAGCAACTCTATCGCTGCGCCACCGTGGGCCACACTGTGTAACAACGTGTTCCTTAGTGAGCGGAACGTTGGGGACTGTCTAGTGGTCACCTCTACCAACATGGTTCTCAGCAGATGCGTCAGCTACAGAGTTTTCTCTCAAAATTGCTTCAGACCAGCCTGATCGCATGCACTTAAGTTATTAGCGCAAACCAGTTATTAAGTCGTTTCCATCCCATGGAAACAAGGGAAATGCAGTGGTTCACTCTGTTCCTTGACCTTCGAGCTCACTGTCCATGGGACTGGCATTGTTTCTCTACGAAGACTGTCCGAAGAAGGGTCCCGACCAAATCCATGTTCTCCAGAGATGCTGTCTGACCCGCTGAGTTACTCCAAACACTTTGTCAACCAGTGTCTGCAGTTCCTTGTGTTCTGCTGTTTCAAATACCCTGTGTGTTAGTTACTCTCCTGATAGGTTCGACATACTTGTTCCATCCGCAATTGTCTCACTGCCCTGAACATAAGGTGGTGGGTGTATGGAACGAGCTGCTGGAGGAGGTAGTTGAGGCAGGTACTATCAAAATATTTAAAAGACATTTGGACAGGTACATTGTTAAGAAAGGGTTAGAGGGATATGGACCAAATGTGGGCAGGTGGGATTAGTATAGATGGGGCATGTTGGTCAGCATGGGCAAGTTGGGCCGAAGGGTGTACTATATGACTAATGATCGCCCTGATTTCTCTAAGTGTTACATCTTTAATGAGTTTCTAACACTTTGCCTCCTGAAAGAGGAGTTTGATGGAGTGGTTTGGGGGTTGAGATGCAGATCAATTGGTAACAAAGACTGAAGAGGTGGCGATGTTCTGTTGAGAGAAGGCCAGGTGGAACATTTGATGATGTTTAAAAAGGGAGAGTTTGGGTGGTGTAAATGAGGCTAACAGATCAATAACTAGGACCGAACAGAGTAAAGCCCCTGTCACGACCTAATTGGAGACCTCTGCCGAGTTTGCCCTTGACTTGTACTCGCAGCAGGGTTGCCACGAGGTCGTAGGAGGTCTTCGTAACTCTTCCTCATGCTCGTGAGTGGTCTCCGCGTACTCGTGACCTCAAGTTGGTCCCGGCGTTTTTTACTGCCTGATGAGAAATGTCCACGAGTAAAATAAAAAGGTCGGCATGGAAAAATGTGATACTTTTTACTCGTAGGTAGGTCGTGATGGTAGTCGTAGTTGTCTTGGGTGTGGAAGACTGAGGTCGTGGGGGGTCGTAGACATAGTCGTAGGAGGTCTTTTACTTTGGCGAGTCAACACGACCTTGACATTTTTTTCAATTTGTCTAGGGTCTTCTAAACTCATGGAATTAGGTCGTCCAAGTGGGACAGGCCCTTAAAAGTGACAACTGCTGATGAGTAAAATCTGAGTAGTTAGGGTTTGGAATATTGTGGATTGTCGCCAATTTGTGTCCATCCTGTGACTCTGACAATGTTTAGACGGTGGAATTAATGCTACTGGCTGGGTCCAAATTGGATAAAATCTTCTATCACAAAGGAAATTAAACACTATGCAGAATAAAGATCAACAGAGCGAGGTAGTGGTGGGAGAAAACAAGTTATGCAGGTTTATAGTGCTTCAGTTCAGGTTAAGTCTGAAGAAGGATTTCGGCCCGAAACGTTGCCTATCTCCTTCACTCCTTAGATGCTGCTGCACCCGCTGAGTTTCTCCAGCCTTTTGTGTACCCCCAGGTTAAGTTAATACTTTACTGAATTGTCATTCAGTAAAGTCATGAATTGTCATTTGCTGATGTGTCGGGGGGTACTGGTTGTGTGTTGAGCAATCAGATATTTCTGTGATGATCAAAGCAGGTGGACCTACAGTTAATGGATGAACATGGGAGTAGCAATTGAAGTTCAATGTTGGACAGGTTATGGTTGTGAACATCAGGTTTTAAAGCTAGTTCCGTGCAGTTCTATTCTAAGAAAGCTTTCAAGTTCGAAGCAGAAATACATAGAAACAAAAATCAACAGGGAGGGAAAAACAGCCTGGTGAAGACCTTTGGAAGCGGTAATTTGGTGATCTTGTTGGAGTGATTCCCTTTCTGTTGTTCATTGTCCCTCGGCCTGATGCCCAAGCTGTGCACTGCGTGGATTACGGTGAATACACAAACCATCACAAGATGCTGGAGTAGCTCAGCAGGTCAGTCAGCATTTCTGGAGAACATGTGAAGATCCGTACCGACCAGAAACGTCACCTATCCATGTTCCCCACAGATGCTGCCTGACCCGCTGAGTTACTCCAGCACTCTGTGAAACGTCACCTATCCATGTTCCCCAGAGATGCTGCCTGACCCGCTGAGTTACTCCAGCACTCTGTGAAACGTCACCTATCCATGTTCTCCACAGATGCTGCCTGACCCGCTGAGTTCCTCCAGCACTGTGTGAAACGTCACCTATCCATGTTCTCCACAGATGCTGCCTGACCCGCTGAGTTCCTCCAGCACTGTGTGAAACGTCACCTATCCATGTTCTCCACAGATGCTGCCTGACCCGCTGAGTTACTCCAGCACTCTGTGAAACATCACCTATCCATGTTCTCCACAGATGCTGCCTGACCCGCTGAGTTCCTCCAGCACTGTGTGAAACATCACCAATCCATGTTCTCCACAGATGCTGCCTGACCCGCTGAGTTACTCCAGCACTCTGTGAAACATCACCTATCCATGTTCTCCACAGATGCTGCCAGACTAACTGATTTACTCCAGCATTTTGTGTCTTTTTGTATAAACCAGTATCTGCAGTTCCGGCTCCCTACGTCTCTATCATAACGTTTCTTTGGGTGGGTAACCAAGGCTTACAGGTTGCAAACTCTCATTGTGCGGCTCTGAGAAAGAGCGATGTAATATAATTTATATCACGGTTTAACACAATGTACCGTTTCCTTTAATCAAAAGGAAAGTGTGATGGGACAGAAGTCTCTTCCTGG
Organism: Raja brachyura; assembly: GCA_963514005.1. Next base: position 85,456,633 of record OY740787.1, read on the forward strand.
CCATGTGTAAGTAGACGGGTCGCCCACCGTTGATGCAACATCAAGGCGGACATAGAATAGTAGATGTCCAACGTTAGGATAGCAGTGGCTGAGCTCTGTCTCGCCCTGCCCTGCCCGTGCCTCATCCAGGTTCAGGTCTAGACTGGGAGGGTGTTAAAGAAGGAAATGCAGATGCTGGAAAATCGAGGGTTACACAAAATGCTGGAGAAACTCAGCGGGTGCAGCAGCATCTATGGAGCGAAGGAGATAGGCAACGTTTCGGGCCGAAACCCTTCTTCAGACTGATGAGGGCTGGGTTGAGGCGGGGGGAAGAAAGGAAAAAGGAGGAGGAGGAGCCCGAGGGCTGAGGGTAAGGTAGGAAGGGGAGGAGACAACAAGGGTTAATAGAATTGAGAGAATTCGATGTTCATGCCGAGAGGATGCAGACTCCCCAAGCGGAATATGAGGTGCTGTTCCTCCAATTTGCGGTGTTGCTCACTCTGGCCGTAGAGGAGGCCCAGGACAGAGAGGTCGGATACGGAATAGGAGGGGGAGTTGAGGTGCTGAGCCACCGGGAGGTCGGGTCGGTTAATGCGGATCGTTTCGCCGAACACCTCCGCTTGGTCTGCATTAAACCCTTGTTGTCTCCTCCCCTTCCTACCTCTCCCTCAGCCCTCGGGCTCCTCCTCCTCCTTTTTCCTTTCTTCCCCCTGCCTCAACCCAGCCCCCATCAGTCTGAAGAAGGGTTTCGGCCCGAAACGTTGCCTATCTCCTTCGCTCCATAGATGCTGCTGCACCCGCTGAGTTTCTCCAGCATTTTGTGTACCCCAGACTGGGAGGGGCTTGGTCACTGGCTGTCTGGTATTGAACATGAGGATAACAACATGTATTCTAATCCTAATTACTTTCACAGCTATCTAGGCTACATTTCATCCCACCCTGCTTCCTGCAAAGACTCTATCCCTTAATCCCAATACCTCTGCCTACGCTACGCCTGTGCCCAGGATGAGGTGTTCCATACCAGGACATCTGAGATGTCCTCATTCTTTAGGGAACAAGGGTTCCCCTCTTCCATCATAGATGAGGCCCTCACAGGTGTCTCCTTGGTACCCCGCAGCTCCGCCCTTGCTCCCCCTCCCCCCCAGTCGCAACAGAGACAGTCCACCTAGTCCTCAACTTTCACCCCATCAGCCATTGCATGCAGCACATAATCCACTGACATTTCCGCCACCTGCAACACGATCTGACCACTAGCCACGTCTTCCCTATCTACTCCTTTCCACCTTCCGCAGAGACCGTTCCCTACGCAACTTTCCGTTTAACTCGTCCCTTCCCACCTAAACCCCAGGTACTTTCCCCTGCAAACGCTGCAGATGCAACGCCTGACCCTATAGCTCCTCCCTAAACTCTGTCCAAGGACCCTGACAGTCCTTTCAGGCAAGGCACCACCTCCAACCTCATCTGTTGTATCCGCTGTTCCAGGTGTGGACTCCAAGCGCAGGCTCGGCGATTGTTTCGCTGAACACCTCCGCACAGTCTGACTAGACCTACCTGATCTCCCGGTTGCTGAACACTTTAGCTCCCCCCCCCCCCCACCTCCCATTCCCACACTGACCTCTCTGTCCAGGGCCTCCTCCATTGTCAGAGAGAGGCCCAACATTAATAGGAGGTGCAGCACCTCATATATTGCTTGGGCAGCCTACAGCGCAGCAGTATAAATATTGATTTCTCTAACTTCAAGTAACCCTTACTTTCCCTCTCTCTCCGCCCCTCCCCCACCCTAGTCCTCCGACTAGTTTCACTGTCCTCCTGATTCATTTTACAGTCTGCATGCCTTGTTGTCACCTTCCCCTCAGCCAACAATGAATCATTCTACATTTCCTTGAGCACCGTCTGCTTTGATCTGTAGTTTTCACACCTTACCCTTCTATATCTCTAGCCTCCCTCTCTCCTGACATTAGTCTGAAGAAGGTTCTCGAACCGAAATGTCACCCTTTCCTTCTCTCCAGAGATGCCGCCTGTCCCGCTGAGTTTCTCCAGCTTTTTGTGTCTACAGTGTAAAGCAGCATCTGCAATTCCTTGCTGCACATGAGGGTAGCAGTGGTCAAGCAGGGTCTGGCTCTGGTCCATCTGAGCCTGGTCCAGGTCTAGAGGGACTAATAACTATCTGGGACTGGTCTCTGGCAGTCCTGGGTTAGCAGTGACCCTGAAGGCTCCCACACTCACAAAGTGCCTCCCATGACCGACACACCCCAGTGATCATGCACCGCTCCAGGGATCTGGAAAACCATCAAAGGCAAAGAAAGCAAATCAAAATGCTTTCAGATTATGAAAACGTTTTTTTAAAAACAAACGCGAGTTAAAAGGTAAATAAATGATTTAGTGCATGAAACAAAACAAAGAGTAAGAACAGCTGTAGAGGGATATGGATCATGTATTTGATTAGTACGTGTGCCAGGGGTTATGGGGAGAAGGCAGAAGAATGGGGTTAGGAGGGAGAGATAGATCAGCCGCGATTGAATGGTGGAGTAGGCTTGATGGGCAAATGGCCCAATTTGTTCCTATTCCATATGACCTTGTGTACAGGCAGATGTGATCAGTTTAAGTTGGCATCATGTTCAGCACAGTCGTTGTGGGCCGAAGGGCCCATTCCTGTGCTATACTGTTCTATGTACCAGTTCCAAACAATCTTTGTAATTACGTTTGCAACCCATGCTGTGTAAATCTGAATATCGATGACATTTAGGATAAGATTTGTATTATCCAGTGTAAGTTGATTACTTTGTTGAATATTTTGTATATCTTTCTGTTAGAATGTGTCTTCCCATTCACTCTACTTATTGTACTTGAGGCCTGTCCCACTTGGCCGTCATTTGCGCCTCATTTACACGTCATATGTAAAATAGGCCGGCGCGACGATGTGCGCAAATCACGCGTTAGCACAGCCGTCTGGTGCGCGTGATGTCATTAGAATACCAGGACGTTGATGCACGGTGACGTAACCATGCGGCACCGCACGATACACGTGAGACGTCGGGACACCAGCGTACGATGCCAATGCATCAGCGTGCGTAACAAATGCGTCAACGTGCGTACGCGATACGTACACGAGCGAGGATTTAATTCCTGTACTAAATCCTGGAGCGTCGCGCGATACCGCACGCCACTACATACGATTCCACGCCGCACCATGCGCAACGTATGCGCATCTCACATGGGTCATAACGCGTCTACCTAATTTACATATAACGAGTAAATGAGGCGCAAATGATGGCCAAGTGGGACAGGCCCTTAACTTGATTGCATGCGATACAAAGCTTTTCACTGCACCACGCTACACGTGACAATAAGAAACCTAAACCTGCTGGAAGTGTTTCTAACGCAACAGTATTTACGGTTATTTTTATTGAAGCATTAACCTTTGTCTGGTGACCGAATGAGACTTTAAAAAGTTACAGAGAATAGAGATAACTGTTTCAAATTCTGAGGAGAATTCCTCTGTGCAGGAAGAAACTACAGATGCAGGCTTACACCGAAGATAGACACAAAATGGTGGAGTAACTCAGCCGGACACGCAGCATCTCTGGAGAGAAGGAATGGGTGACGTTTCAGGTCTTCAGTCTGAAGAAAGTTCTCGACCCGAAAGGTCACCCATTTAATATTCCTCATTCAGCTTGGTTCACTTCTTGTATGGTTGTACACTGATGTTGTTGTGCCGTGACTTATGTTCATTTTTCAGAAATAAATTCAAAATAGAATAATTGCCCGTTGATCTTTTGTGAATTTAGTTGCTTTTCTATCAAGTTGTTATTTTGCCAATGGTGTTGTATATTATGTTCCCTATAACACATCCTGAGACACCTGACCTCTTTTGTCAGATAATTCCCATTACCATCTGTTAGAAACTTCCACGCGATATTCCATACTGAGTTGAGTAACTGGAGACTTGTGTTTTATTTTATTTCAGGGCAGAGAATGAAGTGGTCTCTAATGAGGACGAGAGGAGACAACCGGATCAGACTGGGGTGTTGACATTCCTCTCAACGCCTCTCTCTTTCTGCAGATGGAAGAAGTCTGGGATCTGAAGTGTGATCGAAGGGGATCGGACAAGGTGACGCTACTGATGGGGAGCGCCCAGGAATCTCCGCCCACCCGCCACGTACAAGAACTATTCCACGAAGCTGCCCAGGTCAGAATTCTGCATTTGATATCTTGTGATCTTTATGGCCAGATTTTCAGAGTTTCAATCCAGAGGCTTGTGGAAGTGGAGTTTCCCTGGTCTTCACCTTTCACCCGACCAGCCCCTGCATCCAACGCATCTTCCTTTGACATTTCTACCACCTCCAACGTGATCCCACCATCTTCTCACCTCAACCCCTTTCTGTCTTCTACAGGGACCGCTCCCTCTGCAAATCCATTGTTCACTCATAGATAGACACAAAATGCTAGAGGAACTCAGCGGGACAGGCAGCATCTCTGGAGAGAAGGAATGGGTGACGTTTCGGGTCGAGACACTTCTTCAGACTCACTCATGTTCAAATGCTCACTCATCCTTTCCCAGCCAGACCACCCCTCAGCACGAACACAATGCACTAATGTATCTGATAACTCTCTTAGATGTCACTATGTTATGGTGGTGTCGTTTTTGCAAGAAAGCTTTCATAGAAATGTGAAATGTTTGTGAAAGATTAAATGGAATATTTTATTATTTATTAAATGTAGCTGTTGTTTTTGCTTGATAAAAGATAGACGGAAGGAAATGTAATGTGATCATCACAGAGAATCAGTACCATCGATATATATATGTGTTGGTTCATCCATGTTCAAGACACACAAATTGCTGGAGGAACTCGACGGGTCAAGCAGCATCCATTGGAGGGTATGGACAGGCGACATTTCAGGTCGGGACCCTTCACTACTGAAACTTCGTCTGTCCATTCCCTCCACAGATGCAGCCTGACCCGCTGAGTTCTTCCGGCACTTTGTGTTTTGCTCGAGAGGCTCACGGAATTCCAATCTGCAGTTCCTTATGCCTCCAGTTTAACCATGTTAACAGATTAGAGCAACTAGAATCTTGTGTCATATATTGTGAGCACAGTTGTTGAAAATATATCAGTACTTTGGAACAAATTAAGATCATTACCTGCATAAAGGACTGACGCGTGTGCAATCCAATATGTACAAAATTATGGTCTACTTCAAATCTTGCATCCATAATAATTAACCACAAATATAGATCATGACATGTCAAAGTCAAGTCAAATGAGTCAAAAGAGTTTATTGTCATGTGTCCCTGGCAAGACAATGAAAATCTTTCTTTGCATAGCACAACAGAACATAGAAGGCATTGACTACAATTCTATATGTAAATACACCCATGAATTAATAAAGTGCAAATAACAGATGGAGGGATATTAATGTTCAGAGTTCTGAGCCAGGTTTCATAGCCTGATGGCTGTGGGGAAGTAGCTATTCCTAAACCGGGTTGTTGCAGTCTTCAGGCTCCTGTACCTTCTACCTGAAGGTAGCAGGGAGATGAGTGTGTGGCCAGTGTGGTGTGGGTCCTTGATGATGCTGCCAGCCTTTTTGAGGCAGCGACTGTGATAAATCCCCTCGATGGAAGGGAGGTCAGAGCTGATGATGGACTGGGCAGTGTTTACTACTTTTTGTAGTCTTTTCCTCTCCAGGACACTCAAATTGCCGAACCAAGCCACGATGCAACCAGTCAGCAAGCTCTCTACTGTGCACCTGTAGAAGTTAGAGAGAGTCCTCCTTGACAGACCAACTCTCCGTAATCTTCTCAGGAAGATTTGATATTTGATGAAGGGGAGATTATAGGTTGCATCCTGTAGTTGATTAAACCTTTGGCACCTTCAGGCCCACGTTGGTTTTGCATACAACCTGTCACCACTGGCTACTTGCCAGGAGGATCTACTGAATCCCACGACAGAAAGCAAAGAACAAACGACACCTAGCTGAGCCAGACACCACTGGGGTTTATTCCAGAAGCCCCTTTTACCTACATTCTCAACTATTATAACCCATCTGCAGATAAGACCAATTAGTGCGTCTGAGTTGTTACTGAGCTCTTGTGGCTGGACCTTCTCGTGAGGTTGCTGGCGAGTCGCCTGTATGCAAAACCAACGTGGATTTGAAAGTGCCACAGATTCATACTTGTCGAGATAACAGGAAGATATTTCAGTTTCTGTTTCAAGAGGTGGATTGTTATTGAGCACTTTTTAAACAGTTAGATTGTAGGCAGCCTTCCAACAGCAGAGAACATTATGTATTCCCTGGTTCATCATGGAATTTTCTTTGTGTAACAAGTTATTGGATTTACATGGAAGCCTCTGATCAAAGAGGATGCAAGGGAAATGGAAGATTGTATGTTGGGACTAATGCAGAATGTTGCTGGATTATCTCGCAGGTGTCCCAGTCCCATGTGAAGCCCTGGTGGAAAGTGAAGATATTTGTCTGGGAACCAGTGTTATTTGGCACCTGGGACGGAGTCTTCACCACCTGTATGATCAACATCTTTGGAGTGGTTCTTTTTCTGCGGACTGGATGGCTCGTGGTAAGCCAATATTTCCCACAACTTTTAAACCTGTGTTAACGTCAGGATGCCGAACTTTAAACGTGGGGCATAGACGCTAAACGCTGGGGTAACTCAGCGGGTCAGACAGCATCTCTGGAGGAAAGGAAGAGGCGATATTTCGGGTCGAGACACTTCTTCAGACTGAGAGTCAGGGCAAAGGGATATGAGAGGTATAGACTGTGATCTAGAGATATGCAGAACAAATGAATTAAAGATATTCAAAAAAGTAACGATGATAAAGGAAACGGGCCATTGTTAGTTGTGGCCTGCGTGAAAACAAGTACAGACAAGTACTACAACAAGGAAATGGCAGAAGTGTTGAACAGGTACTTCGGATCTGTCTTCACTAAGGAAGACACAAACAATCTCCCAGATGTACTGGGGGACAGAGGATCTAAGGGGGTAGAGGAACTGAAAGAAATGTTCATTAGGCGAGAAATGGTGTTGGGTAGGCTAATGGGACTGAAGGATGATAAATCCCCTGGGCCTGATGGTCTGCATCCTAGGGTCCTCAGGGAGGAGGCTTGAGAAATAGTGGACGCATTGGTGATCATTTTCCAATGTTCAATAGTTTCAGGATCAGTTCCTGTGGATTGGAGGATAGCTAATGTTATCCCACTTTTCAAGCAAGGAGCGAGAGAGAAAACGGGGAATTACAGACCAGTTAGCCTGACTTCGGTGGTGGGAAAGATGCTGGAGTCAATTATTAAAGAGGTAATAATGGGGCATTTGGATAGCAGTAAAAGGATTAGTCCAAGTCAACAGGGATTTATGACAGGGAAATCATGCTTGACTAATCTTCTGGAATTTTTTGAGGATGTGACAAGTAAAATGGATGAAGAGGTGTCAGTGGATGTAGTGTATCTAGATTTTCAGAAAGCCTTTGATAAGGTCCTGCACGAGAGACTGGTGACTAAAATTAAAGCACATGGTATTGGGGGTAGGGTGTTGACATGGATAGAAAATTGGTTGGCAGACCGGAAGCAAAGAGTAGGAGTGAACGGGTCCTTTTCATAATGGCAGGCAGTGGCGAGTGGAGTGCCGCAAGGGTCGGTGTTGGGGCCGCAACTGTTTACCATATATTAATAATTTGGAAGAGGGAATTAGGAGCAACACTAGCAAGTTTGCGGATGGCACAAAGCTGGGTGGCAGTGTGAACTGTGAAGAGTATGTTAGGAGGTTGCAGGGTGACCTGGACAGGTTGCGTGAGTAGGCAGATGCAGTATAATATAGATAAATGTGAGGTTATCCACTTTGGCGGCAAAAACAAGGGGGCAGATTATTATCTCAATGGGGTTAGGTTAGGTAAGGGGGAGGTGCAGCGAGATCTGGGTGTCCTTGTACACCGGTCACTGAAAGTTGGCTTACAGGTACAGCAGGCAGTGAAGAAAGCTAATGGAGTGTTGGCCTTCATAACAAGAGGATTTCAGTATAGGAGTAAAGAGGTTCTTTTGCAGTTGTATAGGGCTCTGGCGACACCACATCTGGAGTATTGTGTACAGTTTTGGTCTCCTAATTTGAGGAAGGACATCTTTGTGATTGAGGCAGTTCAGCGTAGGTTCACGAGATTGATCCCTGGGATGGCGGGAATGTCATATGAGGAAAGATTGAAAAGACTAGGCTTGTGTTCACTGGAGTTTAGAAGGATGAGGGGGAATCTTATAGAAAGATATCAAATTATAAAAGGACTGGACAAGCTAGATGCAGGACAAATGTTCCCAATGTTGGGTGAGTCCAGAACCAGGGGCCACAGTCTTAGAATAAAGTGGAGGTAATTTAAGACTGAGGTGAGAAAAAACTTTTTCACCCAGAGAGTTGTGAATTTATGGAATTCCCTGCCACAGAGGGCAGTGGAGGCCAAATCAGTGGATGGATTTAAGAGAGAGTTAGATAGAGCTCCAGGGGCTAGTGGAATCAAGGGATATGGGGAGAAGGCAGGCACGGGTTATTGATAGGGGACGATCAGCCATGATCACATTGAATGGCGGTGCTGGCTCGAAGGGCTGAATGGTGTCCTGCACCTATTTTCTATGTTTCTATGCTGTTCCTCCCATTTGCGTTTGGCCTCACTCTGACAATGGAGGAGGCCCAGGGCAGAAAGGCGAGTGTGGGAATGGGAAGGGAAATTAAAGTGTTTGGCAACCGGGAGATCAGGTAGGTCCAGTCGAACTGTGCGAAGATATTCAGCGAAATGATCGGCCAGTCTACCTTTGACCACACCGATGTATAAGAGTCCACACCTTAAACAATGGATACAGTAGATGAGGTTGGCGGAGTATTGTGCGGGCATTAACTTCCTCTCAGAAAGCATCACGGTCTGTACAACATTGTAGACGGAAGCAATATTGGAAAAAGCACATGAATGATTTTTTGCACAGATTAGAGTAACAGCAATAAATAAATAAATAAATGTTTGACCACCTCGTATTTTGCTGCAGTGGCTTGTCACGGGTTGGCAGTTATTTATTACAAAAAATATAATGGATGTGATTTGCTTGTTTGAATTTTGAAGCATTAAGCGATCTGAGTCTCAAAGTCATCTTTTAAAAAATTTAGAATTTCTTTCCACATTCGTTTTGTGGAGCATAATAATGGAGTTTGCATATTTTATAATGTTCACTGAAACGAGTAGATATATGTTTCTGGAATTGTATCTTTTCACTTCTGTGTTCCGCAAATCATTTTAAGACCGTGTAAATTGTCCCTAATGTGTGTAGGATAGTGTTAGTGTGCAGGGATCGCTAGGCCGAAGGCCTGTTTCTGCGTTGTATCTCTAAACTAAACTATACTAAACTATCTCAGGGTAACACCGGCGTTCTGCTGGGAATGTTCCTGGTCACCCTGGTGATCGTGGTGGCTTTGGTGACAGTTCTGTCGGGAATTGGCGTGTTGGAGAGGTGTAGTCTTGGCAACGGTGGAATATACTCCATGCTCTCCACCGTTCTGGGAGGTCGCGTCGGAGGGACGTTTGGCTTTCTCTACGTCCTTGGACAGGTAAGCGAGAGTCCACAATTATGTTTTTATTCTGAACCGTTCAGATATTGGTTATTTTGGAGGCCCAGAGTCTAACCCCTCCGCCATCAGTGGCTATCACTGCCAAGGTCTACACGCCCTGCACTGCTGCACCTTTAGTCCTTTTCCTTCCTTCAGACACGCCTCACAACCTCTCCCTCAGACCAAGATTTTGTTGCAGGGGGCCTTCCCTATTGAGGTTGGTGATGTTCCTGAGAACCACCTTCGAGCTTTGTACCTTTCTCACATTTGTAGGTGTTGATGTAACGATTCAGCCATTCTATGAGATTCCCTGCATTCTTGCACTTGGTCAGATTGCTGGGCTCAACATTGAGTCTACCTGGACATAATTCACACAGTGAGTCACACAGCACAGAATCAGGCCCTTCGGCCCAACTTTGTCCACGTCAACCAAGATGCCTCATCTACACTAGTCCCGCATGCCTGCATTTGGCCAGTATCCCTCTAATACTTCCTATCCACGTGCCTGTCCAAGTATATTTTCTGAATGAACGATGGAATGAATGATACTCTATCATCACATGTGCCAAGCCACAGTGAGATTCTTTGTTTTGCATATACAAGAACTGGATGTTTTCAAGAGAGAGTAGATTTAGCTCTTAGGGCCAAAGGAATCAAGGGATACGGAGAAAAAGCAGGAACAGGGTACTGATTTTAGATTAACATAAAGTGGTGAAGAGGAGGAAGGGTAAGTGGTGCAACGTGGAGGGTGTAGATGTGGAGCAAGGATTTTCTAAAGACCCGAAACGTCGCCCATTCCTTCCCTCCAGAGATGCTGCCCCACCCGCTGAGTTACTCCAGCATTTTGTGTCTCCCTTTGATTTTACCAAAGACAGTACACGGCCCATCCTTGGCCACAGGCTGGTCCCTATCAAAGTGTAAACTGCAGGCAGCAGTGAGTCATTCAATTTCAACAACACCAGGAACCACAGGCACAGTGCTGGAGTGACTCTGCAGGACTGGCAGCATCTCTGGAGAACATGGAGAAGTGACGTTTTGGGTCGGGACCCTTCAGGCTGATTGTGGTGGACGGGAAAAATGCTTCAAAACTCTTTAGATTCTGGAGTAGTTCCTGAGGATTGGCGGGTAGCAAACGTAACCCCTCTTTTTAAGAAGGGGGGGAGAGAGAAAACGGGGAATTACAGACCAGTTAGTCTAACATCGGTAGTGGGGAAACTGCTAGAGTCAGTTATTAAAGATGGGATAGCAGCACATTTGGAAAGTGGTGAAATCATTGGACAAAGTCAGCATGGATTTACGAAAGGTAAATCATGTCTGACGAATCTTGTGGAATTTTTTGAGGATGTAACTAGTAGCGTGGATGGGGGAGAACCAGTGGATGTGGTGTATCTGGACTTCCAGAAGGCTTTCGACAAGGTCCCACATAAGCGATTAGTATATAAACTTAAAGCATATGGCATTGGGGGTTCAGTATTGATGTGGATCGAGAACTGGCTGGCAAACAGGAAGCAAAGAGTAGGAGTAAACGGGTCCTTTTCACAATGGCAGGCAGTGACTAGTGGGGTACCGCAAGGCTCAGTGCTGGGACCCCAGCTATTTACAATATACATAAATGATCTGGATGAGGGAATTGAAGGCAATATCTCCAAGTTTGCGGATGACACTAAGTTGGGGGGCAGTGTTAGCTGTGAGGAGGATGCTAGGAGAATGCAAGGTGACTTGGATAGGCTGGGTGAGTGGGCAAATGTTTGGCAGATGCAGTATAATGTGGATAAATGTGAGGTTATCCACTTTGGTGGCAAAAATAGGAAAACCGACTACTATCTAAATGGTGGCCGATTAGGAAAAGGGGAGATGCAGCGTGACCTGGGTGTCATGGTACACCAGTCATTGAAAGTAGGCATGCAGGTACAGCAGGCAGTGAAGAAAGCCAATGGTATGTTAGCTTTCATAGCAAAAGGATTTGAGTATAGGAGCAGAGAGGTTCTACTTCAGTTGTATAGGGTCTTGGTGAGGCCATACCTGGGGTATTGCGTACAGTTCTGGTCTCCAAATCTGAGGAAGGACATTATTGCCATAGAGGGAGTGCAGCGAAGGTTCATCAGACTGATTCCTGGGATGTCAGGACTGTCTTATGAACAAAGACTGCATAGACTCGGTTTATACTCTCTAGAATTTAGGAGATTGAGAGGGGATCTTATAGAAACTTACAAGATTCTTAAGGGGTTGGACAGGCTAGATGCAGGAAGATTGTTCCCGATGTTGGGGAGGTCCAGGACAAGGGGTCACAGCTTAAGGATAAGGAGGAAATCCTTTAGGACCGAGATGAGAAGGAATTTTTTCACACAGAGAGTGGTGGGTCTCTGGAACTCTCTGCCACAGAGGGTAGTTGAGGCCAGTTCATTGGCTATATTTAAGAGGGAGTTAGATGTGGCCCTTGTGGCTAAGGGGATCAGAGGGTATGGAGAGAAGGCAGGTACGGGATACTGAGTTGGATGATCAGCCATGATCATATTGAATGGCGGTGCAGGCTCTGTGGTGATGGACTATTGTGCACCTGAAGTCATTTCAGCAGATCAAACCTACCTGAACTTGTTGAATGGACCATTGCCCGCCTGAGGTCATTTAATGGAGCAATGTTCACCTTAAGGAATTTGAAGACTAACGTCCAGCTGAAATGCATTTCTGAGGACAGAGATAAAATGCTGGGGTGGGAGATGTGAGGAGTGTTTGTGAGGTTGGAGGTAAAATGACGCTCTCTTGCAGTGTGTTGCAGGTGCCATGTACATCACTGGCTTTGCGGAGTCCATTGCTGATCTACTGAACCTGAGTAACATCTGGGCGGTTCGAGGGATTTCCATCGCTGTCCTGCTGGGATTACTCGGAATTAACCTAGCAGGAGTCAAGTGGATCATTCGGTTTCAGTTGCTATTGCTGGCCTTGCTGGCCATATCTACCATGGATTTTGTGGTCGGGACGTACACGCATCTGGACCCCGGTAAGAATATTAATTTGTCCGAGGTGTTGGCAGGAGGGTAGAGATTCAACAAGTTTATCTGTGTGCAGTGTTCATGAACTCTAGCCTTTGCTGCTCCCTCTACATCCTGTGTCAGTCAGAGACGGTCTAACATTCTGTCAGTGATGCAGCCACCAACTTTATTCAAATCTTCCCTTTTAATGTTTACTGACTGGAATATCTTGTGCTGCCTTCAATGTAAGAGAGAATTGGCTGTTATATAAAATCGAGCAAGACCACATGTGTTATGCTTGGATATTTTCCTTGTTTCTAAATATGTCAAATTATTATTTGCTCTGAACAAATCAACTGAATGCTAATGGATAATAAATTTGGAAAACTCTGAATATACCAAGCGAGTCATAGAGTGATAGAATGTGGAAAGAGAACCTTCGGCTCAACCTGCCCGCATTGGGTCCATATCCCTCCAAGCCTGCCCTATCCAGGTCAAGCAGCCTCCGTGGAGAGAGAGAGAGTTATTGTTTCAAGGCAATGATCTTTCAGTACACCGCGGATATCAAAGTGTGTTTATTTGTAGACATGGTGATGGGTGGGGAAACCAAAGGGGCTGTTCGTGGAGACTAGCGCTGCCAACTTTCTCACTCTCAAATAAGGGACAATAGGTCAAAATATGGGACAAATCCCAACGGCAATTCGTTAATCGACTTGCCCGTGGCTGGGTGAATGATGAGTTGGCCCGGGTGCTGGACTGCACACAAAGCCCAGCCGGCGGGCCAGATGAGGAGTTTTGGCCCGGGCGTGTGACGTCGCGTGCAAAGTCCGGCGCCCCCTCCGACTCGTGAACCGATGATCGGCCATGCGAAGGAGGGGTGGTGGTGTTGGCGGGAAGCGAAGGTCCGAAGGTCGGACCGACGGGGCCATGGGCGAGGTGCTGCTGCTGCTGCTGCTGCACTCCATGGGCTGCACTACGTCGGGAAGGGTGAGGCGGGGCCGGACGCGGCGCTCCGACCCGACAGTCCCCTCGACCCGAGTAGTAGCAGTCAAATACGGGACAAGGGCGGTCCCGTACGGGACAAACCAATTTGGCCCAATATACCGGATGTCCAGGCTAATACGGGATAGTTGGCAACCCCAGTGGAGAGGTGGAGACGGGGAGAGAGGTCCCTGGGCAGGTGGGGTCTGTGTACAGAGGATTAGCTGAGTAATTCAACATAGAAAGTAATGAATGTTGTCAAAGAGAAAAAAGTCAACACTGCTGAGTGAAACAAAAGTAGTGTGGTTGCTGTTGTGACGATGAGAAATGAATACATTTCTTTAAATTGTGTAATTTGTCAAATAAAAACAGCGAATCTCTCCACAATTGATTGGTTTCCTATCATTGGTTTAAATCCTTGCACAGTAAAGCAAGGTGTGTGTGGGGTGAGATGGGGTGGGTAGGGAGGGGGTATCCTGTATGCAAGAGAGATATTTTCAAGAGAGAGTCAGATCTGGCTCTTAGGGCTAACGGAATCAAGGGATATGGGGAGAAAGCAGGAACGGGGCACTGATTTAGAATGATCAGCCATGATCATATTGAATGGTGGTGCTGGCTCGAAGGGCCGAATGGCCTCCTCCATGTTTCTATCCTGCATATCCAGAAACTTGGAAAGAATTTGATTGTTCGCTTCCTTGTGCAGAGAGTCGTTTTAGAAGGATTATAAAGAAAGGTAGAAAGTAACTAGCAAGGTAAAATATGGCAGAAAGTATTGCACGAGCAAGTATCAGTCCATTTGATCTATATCGGTGAGACCAAGCGGAGGCTGGGCGATCGTTTCGCCGAACATCTCCGCTCGGTCCGCAATAACCAACCCGACCTCCCGGTGGCTCAGCACTTCAACTCCCCCTCCCATTCCGTATCCGACCTCTCGGTCCTGGGCCTCCTCCACGGCCAGAGTGAGCAACACCGCAAGTTGGAGGAACAGCACCTCATATTCCGCTTGGGGAGTCTGCATCCTCTGGGCTTAAACATTGAATTTTCTCAATTCTGTTAACCCAGGCTGTCTCCTCCCCTCCCCACCTCTCCCTCAGCCCTCGGGGCCTGGCATTCCTTCTCTCTCTATCTCTCCCCCACCCAAGTCGCACTAGCTTCTCATTTTCACACTACAAACAGCTTACAATGGCCTGTTTCTATCATCGATACTTTTTTGCATATCTTTCATTCATTGTTCTTTATCTCTCCACACCACCGTCTATATCTCTCGTTTCCCTGATCCCTGACCAGTCTGAAGAAGGGTCTCGGCCCGAAATGTCGCCTATCTCCTTCGCTGCTTAGATGCTGCTGCGCCCGCTGAGTTTCTCCATCTTTTTGTGTAACCCTATCAGTCCATTGATGTAGACTGCCTATACTCTGCACAACCAGCAATACATGCAGAGTCCAGCAGAGGTCTCTGCTGGTAGACACAAAATGCTGGAGTCTCCGCTGGTCAGACCTGTGACAGCGGCTGTTTCAACAGAAGCAAAGAATTGTTAAATAAAGCCGTCAACTAGTGCCACTGGAAATCGCAGCATTTGCTTTTTATATATAGTTTTGATTTGCCATTGAGGAAATTAGTTTGCTGCTGAAAATGCCTCTCTGTCACTGTTAAAAAATCAAGTAAAATTTCTACGGAGACACAACTTTGGGCGAGCAGGAAAGATGCCACAGCCTATACCTGCACTCCTTGCAATGTTCAATGTTAATGGCTGGTGTTAGTAAAAGAAACTGAGCGTGCGATGGGGAGAAATGTTGACGGCTACTTAGGAGTTTTGGACAATGGACCATTTATAAAATAAAAGCAAATCCATTTAGGAAGATGTCAGGAAGCACTTGGATTAGATTAGATTATTTGTCATTCAGACCTTTCGGTCTGAACGAAACTCTGCTCCCCTGCAGCCATACATATAATTAAAAAATAAAAATGACAGAACACACAGATCTTAGCACAGATGCAATCTATTCTAACTCCATTTTCTCACGGTGATCCTGAGCCAAAGTTGCAACAAGACTGGACGGGTGGTCGATACAGACCGGCCACAACCTCGGTGAATGGAGTACAGGCTCGGGAGCGAATGGTGATCCGTGTTCCAGGGGCCATCTCTGCATGATACATCACCAGCATGTGCAGAAAGCTGCTGAACGGAAATAAAACACCGTCAGCAAATATATCGATCATGGCAAAGATTAAATAAAAGTTACAAACAAGGAGCTGCAGATGCTGGATTACAAAAACAATCAGTTCTGGGGTGAGTTAATGGGTCAAGCAGCATCTCTGGAGGGTATGGATAGGTAACATTTCAGGTTGGGGCCCTTCTTCAGTCTAAAAGCTGCCCGGTTATCTTGGCTTTGTTCCTAATATCTACAGGTACCCCAGTGGAATGAGAATTAGCTGAGCGCGCGACATTTCCTGTGTGGTTATCATCAGAGGCCAATGACGATGCAGCAAAAAATAAAAGAGAAAGAAAGGTTTACAATTATATTTTTAAAAAAAATTACAAAAAAAATCCTGTGGTAAGATTTCATGCTGATGCAGGGTGATTTCATGAAAAATAACGGATGAGATGCAGGTTAAACTGATGCAGCATTAAACTGAATTCTGTTACCAGGCCACCACTTCCTGTGATACCATTCTGATAAAATCAAACTTCAGAAGAAAACTTAACCTGTACCAAGTGCCTCGAGCTTTATGTTATGCATGTTTGGATCAGTCACAGCGGAAAGGCAAATTACTTTGAAGAAGGGTCTCGACCCGAAAAGTCACCTATTCTCCAGGCTTGCTGTCTGGCCCACTGAGTTACTCCAGCCTTTTGTTTCCTACACTAGGCAAGTTAATCATTTGAAATACTTTTAGTTTTGTTAAGAGAGACAGAGCGGAAACAGGCCCATCTGCCCACCGACCAGCGGTCCCCGCACACTAAAGGGCCTGTCCCACTAGCGCGCGATTAGACGCGACAAGTGCGACCTACCGTGGTCGCTTTAGTCGCCCGGCCTCGCGTGACCCTGTCCCACTGCGATCGCCGGAGTCTCGTCGAGTTGTGTGTAGCTGGTGTCGACATCGCGCGTAGTGTCCAAAAACCGACACTGCTCAAAAAATTACGCGCGACAAAATCCTGTCGCGCAGAATCACGTGTAGAACGTGATTAACGTGATGACGTTTTGACGTTGTGCGTCTTCAGCGTGGCGTTGCGTGATGACGTCACTGCCCGACGTCGTGCAACGCGCATGCTCATGCGCATCGTCACGTGATGAAAAATAACGTCCTTCCTTCGGACGTCGCGCGAGTAATCGCGCGCTAGTGGGACAGGCCCTTCACTCGCACCGGGATCGCCTGACCCCCACGCGACCCCCGCGTCCGAATTTGTCGCGCTTGTCGCGTCTAATCGCGCGCTAGTGGGACAGGCCCTTAACACTATCCTACACACACCAGGGACATTTCACAATTGATAATAAGCCAATTCACCTACAAATCTGCACATCTTTGGAGTGTGGGAGGAAATCGGTGCACCCGGAGAAAACCCATGTGGTCACGGGGAGAACATACAAACTTTGTTCAGACAGGGTCAAACCCCGGTTTCTGGCACTGTAAGGCAGTAGCTCTACCGCTGCACCAACATGCCGCTGTTTTGACTGATCTTTGGAAAATCTCGTAAGGAATCGGCTCGACATATAAACTGCTGGTGATTCTACACTTCTGCTGTTTTACTCTCATATCATTGTACATATGCTGGCAATGGCACTGGCTCACGTGACCATGGAATTTAAGAAAAGTTTGTATAAAAATGTAAGCCTATCTCCTTTTGAGGGACATTAAATTAATATATTTACTGTTGGAAGGAATGTTACCAAATAGAATAGTCACGTAAGTAGTAATTTGCTGCAACTTCTGCCCAAACACATAGAGGTTGATTACCATGCCAGCTTGCCTCTCATTTAGTTCTCCAACTGGAGCATGGAATTTAGAGCAGTTGTAGAATCCACTAAATCCCACAACTGCAAGTAGAGGGCAAGGGACACCAAGCTTTGCCAAACACCAAGCTTGTGCCTCGTTTATTCCAGAACACCCTTTAAACATGAAATCTCCTCAGTCCCCCTCGTGTGCAGATAAAGCCAGTTTGTGCGTCTGATCGCGGAGTTGTTATCCCACTTGTGTCTCGCGACCTCACGTCAGGGTGTTGGCTCCTCCCAGCGGCAACAAGCTGTACGCAAAACCACGTGGGCATGAAGTAGCCACAGTAGTCTGATACCAACGGGGACGAGGCTGTTCCTGAGTACGGTGGTGCGTGCTTTCAAGCTTTTGTATCTATGTACCTTTTGACTATGTTGGTGCTTTCCCAAGGCATCATGAAGTGTAGATGGGAGTCGATGGTGGGGAGGCCGGACTGTATGATGGATCGGGCCACATCCACAACTCACTGCAATTTCTTGCGGTCTTGGCCAGAGCTGTTCCCAAATAAGCGGTGGTGCATCCCAAAGGATGTTTCCTACGGTGTTTGCGAAGAAGTTGGCAGTCATTCGACTGATTATCCATTCGCAACAGAAGGCCTGTTTGAGTAACACAGACCCGCTGAGTTACTCCAGTGTGTTTCCGTGTCTGGAAAAATGACTAGAGATCTAGGTTTAACATAGATCTACCTCTTGTGTTGCGCAGAGGATGGGGAGGATGGGGAGGGTGGGCAGACAGGCCAGCCGTTTCCAGCTGTGGCCTGTAAAACCAGCGGACGATACATGATTACAAGCGAGCCATTCGCAGTGTACAGATACATGATAAAGGGAATAACATGAATAACGTTTAATACAAGATAAAGCCAGTAAAGTCCCATCAATAATACTCCGAGGGTCTCCAATGAGGTAGATAGTAGTTCAGGTTCTCTGGATGCAGTAGGATGGTTCAATTGCCTGATAACAGCTGGGAAGAAACTGTCCCTGAATCTGGAGGTGTGCGTGTTCACACTTCTATATCATTTGCCTGATAGGAGAGGGGAGAAGAGGGAGTGGCCAGGGTGCGACTTGTCCTTGATTATGCTGCTGGCCTTGCCGAGGCAGCGTGAGCTATAAATGGAGTCAATGGAAATGAGGTTGGTTTGTGTGATGGTCTGGGCTGCGCCCACAATTCTCTGCAATTTCCTGCGGTCTTGGATGGAGCTGTTCCAAAACCAAGCTGTGATGCATCTTGATAAAATGCTTTCTGCGTAGTGTACTGGGCTGCTTTAAATGATTCAAATGCACAATTGTTTAATAAGCAGTCATCTCTATTGGGTAAGGAACGAGGACATTTGAAGTGGGCTGGTTGGCCAGATACCACCAACGGCTTTGGGACGATTGTACAAACTGCAACAAGGCAGGAAACAGGTCTGGGTGCTGGCTTCTAACGGAAGGTTCCGGAGAATGGCTGGGACCTGCAATCAGCAGCAGCGTTGGAACAAACACACTCTGTATGAGGAGGGTGGTGACTTCCTTTTGGGTAAACACGTCATTTATCTAGGAGAGCCGTTTTCATTTCCAAATAGCCATAAAGTCTCCGGGAAACGTTTGGTTCCGCCCTGTTTTTTAAGTCACTTTTCAGGAAAATAAACTGGCTTATGGAATTCGGCATCTATTATAAGTGAGATCTCCTTAGCTGATGGTGGTTCTTGCATTCGTAAATTAAAAACACCACTTCTCAAATTGTGACACAGCCCCAGTGCTTGTTTAGACATGTGAGTAGGATTATTAAATCGGCCAAATAACCTGCAGCAAACTCTAGTCTGCCCATGTAGTTATAGATTATGGCCCATTGTTCACTAACATAGTGATTGGTCTACATCTAACCACCGCCTGTCCACATCATGGGATCACACATAAAAAACAACACAGAGTGCTGGAGTAACTCAGCGGGTCAGGCAGCATCTGTGGAGAACATGGATAGGTGACGTTTCACAGAGTGCTGGAGTAACTCAGCGGGTCAGGCAGCATCTGTGGAGAACATGGATAGGTGACGTTTCACAGAGTGCTGGAGTAACTCAGCGGGTCAGGCAGCATCTGTGGAGAACATGGATAGGTGAAGTTTCACACAGTGCTGGAGTAACTCAGCGGGTCAGGCAGCATCTGTGGAGAACATGGATAGGTGACGTTTCACAGAGTGCTGGAGTAACTCAGCGGGTCAGGCAGCATCTGTGGAGAACATGGATAGGTGACGTTTCACAGAGTGCTGGAGTAACTCAGCGGGTCAGGCAGCAGCAACTCTGGAGTTGAGTCGGGACCCTTCTTCAGGCTTCACAAAAATCAGTGTGAAGAGTGTCCCGACTTGAACATCACCTATCCATGTTCTCCAGAGATGCTGCCTGATCCGCTGAGTTACTCCAGCACTCTGTGAAACGTCACCTATCCATGTTCTCCACAGATGCTGCCTGATCCGCTGAGTTACTCCAGCACTCTGTGAAACGTCACCTATCCATGTTCTCCACAGATGCTGCCTGACCCGCTGAGTTACTCCAGTGTTTGTGTAATTTTTTTTGTAAACCAGCATCTACAGTTCCTTGTTTCTACATGGGACACACATGTCATTTCAGTAAGATAATTTTACAGAACCATCAATCAATCAACCGTTATTATTCTGTCAAGGGTTTTTACAGTGAGAAAACGTCAACTCGTATTGAAATGTATTTTGGACTTGCCGGATATGTAGGTGATTGTACTAGGTTGCATTGCAGAAGATTCTGCTCCGTAGGTTTTGTTTACTTGATCTGAGTTTATCCTCTTGGATCAGTCCCAGGCGGTGTTAGCAGGTTGTCACGGTGAGGTTACCCTTCCTTATCCCATGTATCAAACAGCACAAATTAACCCCTGTCTTTACAGAATAATCATATTCCCCAGGGAGTTTTTAAGATATAAGTGTGTTTCGTATGGAGTCATACTCTGTTGGGTCCCTGTCACACAGGAGGCCTGTTCCCCCAATGCCGCCTGCTTCCCCCAACGCAATATTCCACCACTCACCCATAGCCCCCAACTGTGCAGGCGAGGCTCATTTCTCCTCATCCCCCAGCACTCTCTCCCCCTCATCTTCATCCTCCCTCTTCTCTCCCCTCCCCTCTCCCCCCCCACTATCCCTCCCTTACCTCTCTCTCCCTCTCCTTTCCCCTACCCTCAGTCACTCCCTCCCTCCATAACACCTCTCCCCTCCTATACCTCGATCCCCCAGTTCTCACCGCCCCCTACCCCCCCACTATACCTCCACACCTCCCCCACTCCCCCTCCTCTCCCTCTATTCCCCCTCCTCCCCCAGCGCACCCTCCCCTCTCCTCTTCACCCTCCTTCTTCTTTCCCCACTCCTCCTCCCCTCCCCCAATCCCTCCCTCACCTGTCCCTCCCCTCACTGCGGGCCTCACTCCTCACCTCTCCCTCTCCTCACTGTATTGCAACTTTGTATCAAAATTTGTTCGGTTGCCTGCAAAGATTTTTTACAGTAAAAATCTTGTTAAAGTTGGCTATTTTAAACCTTTAAATGTCAATAACGTGAAATATAACATCAAATCAAAAGGAAACTTAATTAGATCCACGACGGAAAACTCTGCATAAAGTGCTGCAAAACTTTTAATGCTACCGTGTACCGTTTGTTGGAAGTGGCAGGAAGAATTTTAACAGTAAAAATCTTGTCTAAGTTGGCTTTTTTTAAACTTTAATCATCAATAATGTGAAATATAGGATGAAATCTTAAGTGAACCTGATTACGGCGTGGAGGGAAAAAATGTGAGTAAGAATATGTAAAGATTTAAGTACTAGCGCATAACGTTTTGAGGAAGATACAAAACACACATACAGACAAGATGATACTTTTATAGGTAGATAGACAGAGAGACAGACAAAACCATGCTGTCTATCCCTAATTATCTCTCTCTATATGTTATCCCTCATAAGGGGAAGGGATATCCTCTCCATTAACTTAACTGCCATGGATGTTAGGCTCACTGGTCGAGTATATGCTTGGTATATTTTTTGGTACACTTTTTTTATACTTAACCCAATGTTTTTCGTAAAAGGAAAATAAAAATGCCTTGGGTCACAAATGCTCCTAACTGGCCTTCACCAAGGTCCAGCAGGAAAAGAAGTCATTCAAGTTCTCTCAGCAGCAGTGGAAGCTGATGGAGACTCCGGCGGGAATGAATATGGAATTGTCTGTGTGGCAGGGAATAGAGGGTGGTGGCAAAGTTAAAACTGTAATGGCATGGTGGCGGAGCAGTGGAGTTGCTGCCTTACAGCCCTTGCAGCGCTTGCAGCGCCAGAGTCCCAAGTGTGTGCAGGATGGTGTTAATGTGCGGGGATCACTGGTCAGTGCGGACTCAATGGGCCGAAGAGCCTGTATCCACGCTATATCTCTAAACTAAACTAAACTGGTTGGTGTGGAATTCTGAGAAATACTGTAAGTGGCCACCTTATCAGATACACCAGATCCTCCTTCACTCATAGATCGTTCATTTACTGAGGGTAAAGACAGCCATGAAAGTGGTGGGGATTTAAAGGAGACAGTTGGACAGTTGTTTGGTAGATGGTGATAAATGTGAGAGTTGAGAGCATTCGTTTTACAGGTTGTGTAAACTTTAATAACGGAATTGTAATTAAGGAATTGTTTAATCAGATTTTATAAATAGAAATGCTGTGTCTGTGAGTCACAGCTTTGCAGAAGTGCAGTAAATGTTCACATTCTGATGTGCTTTAGTTTACTGTATAACCCCCATGAATTGCGTTAGAAGGAGGGGGTGGTGGCGATTTTGTGTTAAACGTTCCTGAACGTGATTGTGTGATCGCTCAATTTCAACAACACTGTCCCATTCAAGAGCTTGCCAAATTTAAAGAGTGTAGGGTGGGGGAAGATTGTGGGATGACTTGGAGTGAGAAGTTCTATTCTTGGTGTGCACTAAATTCAACTTTAGCATCCTGATGATTATCTATTTGAGATGCACTAAGCAAGGTCGCAGCAGTTGCCGCATTCAGACAGTAATCTTGGGTCAGTTGTTGCTGGAGTGGTTCAACACATTACATGAAACACAGTAAACCCTCGTTATTACAGACCGCAGTGGTGGGGGAATGGTGTCTGTTATTGCTGATTGGCTGCTTTAATCAAGGATGGTACTATCGTTGTATAAATAGTAGAAACAAGGAACCACAGATGCTGGTTAATACACAAAAGGACACAGTGCTGGAGTAACTCAGCGGGTCAGGCAGCATCTGTGGAGAACATGGATAGGTGACGTTTCACAGAGTGCTGGAGTAACTCAGCGGGTCAGGCAGCATCTGTGGAGAACATGGATAGGTGACGATTCACAGAGTGCTGGAGTAACTCAGCGGGTCAGGCAGCATCTGTGGGGAACATGGATAGGTGACGTTTCTGGCCGGAACCCTTCCTCAGACTCTTGGAATCCTGGTGAGTTGACGGCCCCTGGCGTCGGGGGGAGAGGTGCGAGTCGGCGGAGTTAATGGACGCGGGCGTCCGTAGCGCAGGTGAGGGGCAGCCGTAGCACAGACTATTAAACACAACTTCAAACAAACTCTGAACTATAACAGCCTATTGCACTTCATCTGTTTATTTATGTGTGTGCGTGTGTGTATATATATATATTCTACGGTATATGGACACTCTGATCTGATCTGTATTTATGACTACAATACTCTGTTCTGCTGCAGCAATGCAAGAATGTTATTGTCCTATCTGGGACACATGACAATAAACTCTCTTGATGGGTGGGTTGGGAGTGCTGGGGGTGGGTGGGTGGGTCGGGAGTGCGGGGGGTGGGTGGGTCGGGAGTGCGGGGGGTGGGTGGGTCGGGAGCGCTGGGGGTGGGTGGGTCGGGAGTGCTGGGGGGGTGGGTGGGTCGGGAGTGCTGGGGGTGGGTGGGTCGGGAGTGCGGGGGTGGGTGGGTCGGGAGTGCTGGGGGGGGTGGGTGGGTCGGGAGTGCTGGGTGGGGGTGGGTGGGTCGGGAGTGCTGGCCTGGGTGGGTCGGGAGTGCTGGCCTGGGTGGGTCGGGAGTGCTGGGGGTGGGTGGGTCGGGAGTGCTGGGGGTGGGTGGGTCGGGAGCGCTGGGGGTGGGTGGGTCGGGAGTGCTGGGCCTGGGTGGGGTCGGGAGCGCTGGGGGCGGGTGGGTGGGGTCGGGAGCGCTGGGGGTGTGGGTGGGTGGGTCGGGAGTGCTGGCGTGGGTCGGTGTTGGTGGTGCGGGCAGGGGCAGCCTGGAAGTGGCCGGGGAGACGGGTGCGAGATGGGGGATGGCATGGGCAGCCATTGGCCGCTCCATTGGCCGCTCCATTGGCCGCTCCATTGCCCGCTCCATTGGCCGCTCCATTGGCCGCTCCATTGCCCGCTCCATTGCCTTTAACCAAAATCTATATTAAGGAGGTCCACAATAATCTGGGTTTACGATGTATCTTGAAATTTTTCAGCCTTTGAACACTGTTATTACATAAATAAAAATTTAAATGTTCAATTTTGATGTACAATTTTATTGTTTTCAGAAAGTATAAAGTCAGAATATATTTTGCTTTTGGTCCCCTAGAATTTGGATTTGTGGGCTACACTGAGGAAGTGCTCTTGAACAATACTTTCCCAAACTACAGCCCAGAGGAGACTTTCTTTACAGTTTTTGGAGTTTTCTTTCCCACTGCTACTGGTAAGAGAATATCATTGCTTGTTCATATTTGAATACTGTTTGCGTAGGAGGGAACTGCAGATGCTGGTTTTCACCGAAGATAGGCACAAAATGCTGGAGTAACTCAGCGGGACAGGCAGCATCTCTGGAGAGAAGGAATGGGTGACGTTTCGGGTCGAGACCCTTCTTCAGACTGAGGGTGGTAGAGTTTGTTGGATATCTTAGGATATTTCAGTCCGAATAACTTTCATTCTGAGTCCATTCCTTCCACACATAATATCTGTAGATTGGTTTACTAAATGTCATTCAAAGATAGATCAAGATCGATCACAACATCAAGATAGATACAAAATGCTGGAGTAACTCAGCAGATCAAACTGCATCTCTGGAGAGAAGGAATGGGTGACTTTTCGGGTCGTGACCCTACTTCAGACTTTCAAGTGACTGAACGTCCATAGTAAAGATGACAGAGTGGGGGCTCGGAAAGTGAAAGTCGTTAAAGAGGCGAAGTGTCTTGGACTTACGTCACGAGGGATTGGACCAGGGGGTATAGGATGGAGTTGAGGTACGTGGAAGTGATTTCCGTGGGACAGGAGCAGGCAGAAACAATGGGTCTGCCAGGGCAGTTGTGTTCATGGAATTTGGGGAGAAGATAAAACCGGGCTGTGCGGGGGCTGGGTAACGATAAGGTTGGAGGGCAGACAGCCGGAAGTGATAAAACCAGAAATGGTCTGTGCGATTATGGCCTGTGGGGTCATGGTCAAGGGGTAAGTAGGAGGAGGTGTCTGAGTGCTGGCGCCTGGCCTCAGCGCCCCGAATCTGGTTAACAACAACAAACATAAAATACATTCTTTCCTGGCATTTTGCCAAAGAATAAAAAGGCTTTTTGTTCTTTATCTGTATATGGTACTGATTAAATAACTTCCTGGAACGTCTGCTTCCAATAACAATATATCTTGCCTTCTCAAGAAAGATTGTTTCCAAGGATGCTGTCCGCATGTTCTGACCATTTCGGGATGGTCATGTTTATTTTCACTTGAGATATTTCCCTCTTTTTTTAATCTCCAATTTTTATTGCATCTATTTAGATTGCAATTGTTGAAGAATTTGCTTCAATGTTCATCTGCCGACTCTGGTGACTCTGACTGATCGCTGCAGATGCCGCATAGAAAGCATGCAGCAGCTCTGCCCGGGACCGTCAGAGTCGCAGGGTAGTTGCAAACACAGCCTGGCCACGATGCTCCAGCTGAGGACATCGCAGATTCACACTTCTGCCACTTGGGGGAGAACTCTCTGGTCGTGATTGAGGCACACACTGGCAGCTCGAGTGACAAGGAGACCAAAGTGACTGGATTTGCAGCAGAACTTAACATTGAATGGCTGTTGGATTTTCTTGTGTAGAAAGTATGATTGCAGTTCATGTGAATCGTTTCGTGTAGTTTAGAGATACAGCGCAGAAACAGGACCTTCGGCCCATCATGTCCATGCTGACTCCTGTACACTAGCCTGCACGGCCATCCCGGTACACTAACACACACACACAGCGAACCCCCTACACTAACCTACACACACGAGGGATGATTTTACAGCTTACCAAAATGAACTAACTTGCAAACCTGTAAGTCTTTGGAGTAAGTCTTTGGAGAAAACCCATGGGGTCACAGGGAGAACGTGCAAACTCCGTACCGACAGCACCCGTAGTCAGGATCGAACCCGGGCCTCTGGCGCTGTAAGAGACTATGCCGCCTATGCAGGTAAGCCTATACAAGTAGTGATTTTGTGATTTCATGAGTGTATTAACTGTGATTTCTGCAACACAGGTGTGATGGCAGGATTCAACATGAGTGGAGACCTCCAGAGACCAGCATCCAACATCCCCTTTGGGTCCCTGGCAGCTGTTGGGATCTCGTAAGTTCTGCTGAAAGTGTTCACTGAAACTAAGATGCAAGCTCTCTCCTTGCTCGGTCTATGTCGTAGAGTGATACTGCGTGGAAACAGGCCTATCGGCCCAACTTGCCCTCGCCAACCAGCATGCCCTATCCACACCAGTCCCACCTGCCTTCGTTTGGCCCATATCCCTCTAAACATGTCCTATCCATGTACCTGTCCAAATGTTTTTTAAACAAGATAGTACCTGCCTCAACTATCTCCTCCAGCAATTCGTTTCATACACCCACCAACCTCTGTGTAAAAGAAAAAGTGGCCCCACAGGTTCCTATTAAAACTTTCCCCCCTTCACCTTAAAACTATTCGGTAATATCAAGTAATCAGCATTTTGTGAACGATAATGACAGCAAGAATTGTGGATTTGCAAGTCCAAAACTGCCAGGAAGGGAAATGCAATACTAGCATTTAGTTTGCACAGACTAGAATACAAAAACAGGGATGCTGAGGCTGGGCAGACTGCATTTGGAGTAATTTGAGCAATTTTGGGCCCCATATCTGAGGAAAGATGTGGTGACACTGGAGAGGGTCCAGAGGTTTACGAGAAAGATCCCAGGAATGAATGGGTTAATATATGATGAGCGGTTGATGGCACTGGGCTTGTACTCGCTGGAGTTCAGAAGGATGAGGGAGGGGGGACCTCATTGAAATTTACTAAATTTACTAAAGGCCTGGATAGAGTGGATGTGGAGAGGATATTTCCACCAGTGGGAGAGTCTAGGACCAGAGGTGATAGTCTCAGAATTAAAGGTTGCTCCTTTAGGAAGGAGATGAGAAGGAATTTCTTTAGTTAGAAGGTGGTGAATCTGTGGAAATCATTGCTACAGATGGCTGTGGAGGCCACATCAATGGATATTGTTAAGGTGGTGGTAGATAGATTCTTGATTAGTACGGATGTCAGGGGTTACGGGGAGAAGGCTGGGGAATGGGATTGAGAGGGTAAGACAAATCAGCCATGATTGAATGGCGGAGTAGACTTGATGGGACAAATGGCCTCATTCTGCTCCTATCACTTATGAACGTATGAAGGAGCATGCGGCCGGTCAGACAGGATCTGTGTCAAGCCCATGTACATTGCATGTTTGTTCCGTGTGTAACAGGCTGCACTGGCAATGCTGTGTCCCCTTGTGTTACTGTCATTAACACAACAGGAGCTGAAGGAACAGGCGTCCTGATCATTCACTCCAAGCTGCCATCTGTCCCACCAGTAATTCAACAACTGAATGCCTGTGGGAAGTGGCAGAAAATGTAGAGCGATTAATTTTTGTGACACAGCCCAGCTTCTATTTGTATATGTGTAACTGAACATTGTTAGAGAATAGAGAGCACCAATGAATCATCTGTTCATGCCTATAAATCATCAGTTCATGATGAAGCTGCCAAGTACTGTACTCTGCTCTCTGTATCTCCCCCTTTGCTCTACCTATTGTGCATAAGTTTGAACTGATAGTGTAAAGGGCATGTCCTACAAGCATGCAACTCTATGCGATTAGCGCGACGTAACGTGGTCGCTTGAGCCGTCCGGCGTCGCGGGGCCGGTCCCACTTCGATCGCCGGAGCCGTGCGGAATTGTGCGGAGTTCGTCCAGAGTTCGTCCCGACATCGCGCGGGGCTCCGAAAAACTGACTATGTCCAAAAATTCCGTGCGGCAACGGCTTGTCGACTCGCAGTCGCCTCGACGCATTACACACCGCCCCGACATCGTGCCTCTGTGACCCTCTCTGTAGGTGCCTCTGTGACCCTCTCTGTGTGTGGCTCCGTGGCCCTCTGTGTGTGTGTGTGTGTGTGTGTGTGTGTGCGCCTCTGTGCCTCTCTCTGTGTGCCCCTCTCTGTCCTGGCGAACTTACCTTAGACTTCGCTCCAAGTTCGCCTCACTTTGCGCCGCGTTGCGCCACTCACCCGACCTCCGCGCGGCCCCTCGCTGCCGGTTTGGTTGCGCTTGCTGCATGCAGGCGCATGCTGGTGGGAACTGCCCTGTACAGGGGATCACCCGACCTCCGCGCGGCCCCCGCTTCTAGTTTGATCGCGTTCATCGCATAGAGTTGCATGCTGGTAGGACAGGCCCTTTAGTGTGCAGTATTATCTGATGTGTTTTGGTCGCATGCAAAGCAGCTTTTCACTGCACCTCGGAGCACGTGGCAGTAATAATCCGGAATCTAATCGAGGTAATCTAAGGTAGAAATTAAAGTGGAAAGATCACCTTTTGGGTTCATTGACATTCCTGGAGAGAGAAACAGAAGAAAGGTTCAGCTCGGTGATACTTGTTAGTGTTTAAACTGATAAAGCTAGTTGTTCGTTTCTCATGGATTCAAAACTGAAGAATGTTTCCACTGAACTTGAGCTAACAGGGAGCACAAACTCGATGACTCGGACTCTGAATGATTTAAACTTTGATGCTTAATATAAAACAAATGAGGCATCCGATTATAACTGTGCTAAATAAAACCTGGTGATATAGTTGAAAGGAACAATAACAGGCGCTGCATTTTCTTTGCTGCAGATGGTTCCTGTATTTAGTGTTTGTTTTTTTGCTGGGAGCGGTCTGTACAAGGGAGGCTCTCAGATATGACTTCATGATCGCTGAGAAGGTAAGCACACGTTGTTTCATTTAGTCTCCCCCTTCCTGCTTTGTAATCTCTCCCCATGTGCCCTGAGATATCAGCTATGCATTATGTGTATCGTTACTGTGGCCAAGCTTAGATCGGAATATCTTCCTAATGCAATGTAGAATTCAGTAAAGAAATCTCTTTTTAGGTACTCCTGACCGGGTTTTCCGTTCTATAAATGTAAACAATGGATTATGTGGGGTGTCTGGTAATCTGTCGAATGTAGACACAAAGAACTGCAGATTCTGGAATTGGAGCATAATCACACACTATGTCCTGTAGACGGAATCACACAGACTGTTCCTTGTTTTTTATTAATCCAAACATTTAACCATATAACCATATAACAATTACAGCACGGAAACAGGCCTTCTCGGCCCTTCCAGTCCGTGCCGACCATTTATTTTCCCCTAGTCCCATCTACCTGCACTCAGACCATACCCCTCCATTCCCTTCCCGTCCATATACCTATCCACTTTACTTTTCAATGTTAAAATCAATTCTGCCTCCACCACTTCTGCAGGAAGATCATTCCACACAGCCACCACTCTCTGAGTAAAGAAGTTCCCCCTCATGTTACCCCTAAACTTCTGTCCCTTAATTCTCATGTCATGCCCTCTTGTTTGAATCTCCCCTACCCTCAATGGGAAAAGCTTATCCACGTCAACTCTGTCTATCCCTTTCATCATTTTAAAGACCTCAATCAAGTCCCCCCTTAACCTTCTGCGCTCCAAAGAATAAAGTCCCTCTCCAACACATATTTATTCAATGATTAAAAATACTATTTACAATACAATAAAACGAAACAGAACCCATCACCCTACTACAAGACTAACATATATACTAAATAAACTACTATACAACGATGTTACAATCCTAGTCAAGGATGCATTCCACCCCCCGCGATGCCCAGTGATCCCGGAAATCCCCCAGGGAGCCCGTGGACAGCGCGTAGTCCCTCTCTAACACCACCCGGGCGCGGACGTAACCCCGGAAAAGGGGCAGGCAGCCGGCTCCGGCAGAGCCCTCTTCCGCCTGGCGCCGTGACTCGGGAGCCAGGCCCAGGAGCAACCCAACCAGGACATCTTCATCCCAAACCCTCTCCCCCACACACACGGTGACCAAAGATGAGGATGGTGGGTGAGAAATGCAGCCAGATGGCAAGGGGCAGCCCCTTTAGATAATGGAACATAATGCAACCTCACACACTCCATGTACACGCGGTACATAGACTCTTCCAGCCCGCAAATGTGGCAGGGGCCGGCGAATCTGTGGACTGCGAGAGAAACGGGTTGCGAGGGACTCCTCGGTGCAGTACCTTCCACCCCAGGTCCCCGATTTCGAGGGGGAGAATCCTGTAGATGGGATCGCACAGGCTGTTCCCTGTAGATGGGATCACACAGAATGTTCCCAGTAGACGGGATCACACAGGCTGTTCCCAGTGGACGGGATCGTGTACAGACTGCACCCTATTAATGAAGGGCTGGCTGGACCATGGTCTTTCGTGAGGAGCCCAGCATTGGAGCACATTAGGAGAAGAGATCAGATACAGCTT